>OZ059797.1:16282271-17002906 GCA_964057025.1 Standfussiana lucernea
ATATTATTTTCATCAGGGCCAATCCAATCTTTAAATTCGCTTTCTGATTCCCATTGGGTCCTATACTTTTGGGCTCTGTGTTTGGTTTTCTTACATTTCTTAGGTGTTGACGGACCTGTGGCATCTTCTTCGGAGTCCGAGGACATTTTGTAAATATCACCGGCCACTGCACTCCGAAAACACTGTTTCAAAAGTAAAAAATAAGTTCTATCTCGATACAACTAAAAAGTAGGTACTTAGTGACGAGTAGCGAGCAAGCAAAATACAATATGGTCAAAGAGTGTAACTGTCATAGGCCGATTAGGAATAGGAAATTCCCCGAATACCAAAGACAATAGAATAATGTAGAGTTGCGATAATTTTTACGCAAACACTGATTATGTTTCATCTACAATTTATTTAATTTCATTTGAGGTAAATCTTACTGCATTTCATAAATACTATATTTATGAAATGCAGTAAGATTTAGCTAGTGGTATACCCAATACTTCCTCATGCTATGATTGCCTGATAGCCGTATTTTAGCGTACGGCAATGACCACTCTGCCGTATACCGTACAATCCGTCTTAAAAGAGCCTGAATGCCGTACAAAACGGCAATTGCCGTACAAACGGCAACACTGTCACCGTGTGCCGCATGAGTAGTAGCGTCATAAACACACTCGCGAGCGGGCGCGTACTTAACGCTCAGGCGTTCCCGCCAAAAATTTATACCTAATGCTAGTGTTGTATGTACTGTGAAATTTTGTAATTTTAATATACGCGAGTTTTTACCGACTTTTGTGTGTCTGTTGTGTACGAATCCCGCCCTAAAACCTATAAAATGAAACTGTTGTTCGAGTGGGGCTAAGATTGTGGAAATAATGTAGGGATGGGTTTAAACATACCTAAGTATAAGTACCTAAGTAATGACTAGCTTAGTAAGTTGAAACGTGACAGTCGACGCACAGTCTCAACCGCTGCGTCTAAAATCATGCAATTTTGCACTTTTAAAGGATTTTTGGAAATTCATTCCATACAGGATTAAAACTGTTTATATGCAAGTTTGTCTTTTTTATCTATGCAAAATCCTATTGGGCACTTGTGGACTTACGTGCTCTAAATAAATTGTTCTAACTATGGGACATTCTGATATTGCCGATACGATAGTTCCTTACTTCCATCACCTATCATCATATTTAAAACTAAATTATGTAGGTAGCTACTTATTATAGCACATACCCTTTTAGTAGCAAATAATTAAATCTTTCAAAAATAATCATAAATCTTTATTTATATCGACATCAAGAATCCACATCCGGATCCACATACCCCTGCCCTCTTATTACGTCTGGGCCTGTGGTCACTACCTTATAGAGGTAAGTAGGTACCTTTTTTGAGTTGAAACATGCCATAACATCGTAAAAGTTAATCTATACGAATTAGTCACCAGGAAAACTATCTGATACGCAATTTATTATTTATTAACCGTATTAATCCGGTCAAATACATTAAATTATAAACTTAAAACTAAGTCCGCGGTAAAACAGCGTATTATGATAGGTAAGCTTTCTCTTAAAGGTTAATAACTCTATTTAATTTCTAATAACTTTAGTTTGCAAACTTATTTAGTTTACGGCGCAAATCCTTTGTGAGATCCTTTGAGATGAAACCACTTGATTTATTTTAATTAAAATGGATCCAATGACCTGTATAGCAATAACTACACGTCCTCAGTAGCTCTGCTGTGATTTTTAAAAATAGCCGGACGACGTACATTATTATGAATTTTAAAGGTAATTATTGAATTTATTTATTTTACTACTAAAGTCTGTGTCTAAATATTTTGAAACCTTGGTTTGCGTTAAAAGGTAATGTTTTAAATGCCGAAAAACTAAACGTATTGACTGTCAGCTGACACGCTGACAGTGGCAGTAATGAATTGATTGGCATTATGTCAGTCCAGACAGCCGGTTGTTGTTTTGTTGTTGAAATGGTAGTATAATCATTGAAATAAAAGAGATTTCTGTGATAAAGCCAATACTATTTCCTCTTCCAGCATGCTGGTAAAAAAGTTATTCACTCTTGTTTTCGTACATAAAGAAGATCAAGTATTATTGGGTCTGAAAAAGCGTGGATTCGGTGTAAACAAATGGAATGGTTTCGGCGGGAAAGTGGAACCCAACGAAACGATAATAGATGCTGCAGCTCGGGAATTAAAAGAAGAATGTTGTCTGTGCGTTAAACCTGGTGACTTGAAAAATATCGCACATTTAGAGTTCACATTTGAAGGGCAACCGACGTTGATGGACGTTCGAGTTTTCTCCACAAATATCTTCGAAGGAACGCCAAAAGAAACTGAAGAAATGAAGCCAAAATGGTTCAAGAACGACGGCGTACCATTTGATGATATGTGGCTTGATGATAAACTGTGGTTTCCTCACATGCTGCAAGGGAAAAAGTTTTTTGGGAGCTTCCACTATGAGGGCTTTGACAAGATTTTGAATTATAGACTCGAGGAGCTGGAGTCTATGGAAGCTTTTTATGCAAATAGAAAGTCTACATAAGGATCAATTGTAGCCATTTTTTTTGTATTTTTATGATTCGTTTTGTAGCTATTGTATCACATGCTTTATTATATCTTTTTTAATTATCATTTTGTTATTTTTAGTTTTATTTTTGTGACTAGTTATAATTGTACAATTCAATTGCATTTATTATGTTTTTTTTTGATGTTGAAGTTAAACTTGACTTTATTTGAACAATCAACCTATCTTAGCCTGAGATCTACGATCATTACTTAGCACATACTTTTGATAGTATTTGATTCTGAAAACTTCCTGTCTTTATCTTGCACTTTTTTTATCTTCTTGGTGTTACTGGCACATCAGATTTTACTAGCCCAAAACTTTGCCACATCCACAACTTCATTGGTGGCAGCGCAGTAGTCGCCCTGACTGCACATTTTCAGCCTCAGTGGGCAGGATAAGAGGTGGAGCATGGTTTGCGAAACAGCTCCACTTGCAGTTACAGTTAGACACTGACAGGAATAAGGTTTACACAAAGTAAGTGCTGAGTGACATTTGTAGATCTAAATCATATGTGATAGAACGATGTATACTCTCTACTTAATTAGGGTCATAGATCTAGTTAGCACATGACATGTCATGGATAAAATAGCATAGTAAGTATTAATGTGTCATAAAGTACCAAACATCCGAATCAAGAATCATGACAATGTTGCATTGCAACAGAGGCTGTACTGTTAGTTTCTAAGTATTTATTCAACATTAGTGAGATTTTGCTTATTTTATAGTTTAAGACTTATTTAGACTTCTCAGGCACAATCAAGATATTCAATACACAGCTAATTTTAGATAGTTAACATTACATTTCAGAAACTAGGAACATATCGAGTAAAAGTTAATCAGGAACTACCAGTCTTCCCAAGCAGATAGGCAGTCAGTTCATGTAAAATACTGGTATACAGCTGTATACGGTCAGAATGGAAGCTGACCCCAACATAGTTAGGAAAGGCAGAGATGATAAAGTTGTAAATTGTATGTGTAGCTTAGCATCATATTTTAAACTAGGTATTATTTTAGGATCATAATTTCTGGAACATAAATACATATCCAGGAAATCTATTTTTACTAGAACCACATAGTGGTTTAAATTTAGTATTTCATTGTTTGTTTGTTTTTAAATAGAACAGGTATTATTAATACTCAGTCTAAACATTACCAAAATGTAGAATATAAGAAATAAAAATCATGATTGGAAAAATATTGTTTTTTTATTATTCTTATTAATTTATAATCATTACAAACAATTATGATAACACATACATTACTTACATACTGTTACTTTTCAAGTGGTCTACACTTACAAAGTTCTTGTTAATATAAAAATCACCAAAGGCAGAAGAACAAAACTAATAATTTTTGGTTATTTTTTACAATTTACATCATTACATTCATTGTCTACAGTTTCTTGCCGTTTTATTCCTTTTTGATCTTATAGTATTATAAAATATGAGGTTAAATTTTTGGCTTATGGGTGATTTTATGAAAAAGGCAAGCCTAATCTTTTATGTAAGTTCCTTTATCATCAGATAGGTATACTGCAGACTGAGATTTCTTCTTATTCTGATTCTAATTACAATATAACAATTATGATGTTACTTTTAGACTGATATTACAGAGGAACCATTGGCAGTGACTTCGGTTGCTTATTATATTATTAACAATTTTAAGTTGTAGCAGTAAACTGTATAAAAATGAAGATTTACCTACAACATGAAACTGCAGAATCAGCTTCCAAACATTTCTGTATTTTCAGTATTCTGTCAATGTTTACCTATTTATGATGACAATCTTTGTTTCATAATTTTATATCCTGTCTACCTCAAGTAAAATCTGAGACCATACAATTTGCACTCATACAATTTACAATTATGTATAAAAACATGGAAATATTTAAGAAACTTTATAAAAGTCTTATTATTACAAGTTTTCTTCAGAGGAAACAGGATCCTGAACACGTTATTACATATGTTAATTTCACTTAGTAACTAACATTTTTTATTTCATAAAATAGCAGATATCACCATAAGAAACTAGTAGAAAAATGTCCTTACCATTTCTTCCTCTTCAATCTCTAATCAAACTGGATTTCCAACTGAGGAGTTTTTGTTATTATTAATGCCTATAAATGCCTGCTAATAATGCTGGGGCTTCCGAGGGTATGCTCGCAGGGAGAGATCATAAATATCCATGACCTTCATACTCCGTCTCTTGTAAACCAAACAATTCATCTAACCACTGAATAAACTTGCCTCACGTTAGTCCATCTTAATTGCATCCCACACAATTTGACTATTTTGGTGCCTAAGCACGGAGTTCCAAGACCGATGCCTCATGAACAATCACTGTGCTTCATCCATGCCATCTCCCTCTGCCAGGGCAGTTCTCGCAAGATTGCGGGCTAATGCTAGACGGAGGAGGTCAGACTTCTCTCCATCTAAGGTGGAGGAACGGAGTTCGAGGCACAGCATAATTTCATATGTGTCATTTGAGGTGAAGACAGGTTCGTCTGATTCAAGCAGGGGTAGTGTGTCCAGGAGAAGTGTTTCCCAGAAGCTGAAAAAAAATTTATAGTTGTTCATAATGTAAATATTTTAGAACAGGTTCTCTTAATAAAATAATGATGATATACTTACTATTCAGGTGCAATTTTCGATGTTATCAACGAGACTAGTAGCTGAGCAGCTTTCTTAAATTCTCTTGTTTTGTACAATCTGTGGAAATCGCAGTATTTCCCTGAAAAAGAAGCAGCGTGTTAAAATACGAATATCTAAGCTGTCGAACCTTCGTCATCCTTCGTGGCACGGCACTGCTTGTCAGCAATATGTAAGTACCAAGCAAATCTTACCTAAAAACAGCAACGTATCAGACAGAAGCATAGCGGAGCCCGCAGTCAGCAACAAGTCCATGGCCGGCAACGTTGCGTGCGCGGTGTAGTGCGTGAGCGCGGCGTGCGCGGCGCGGGACGCTGCGGCGCCGCTGCGGCCGCGCATGGCCCAGCACAGCGCGCCGCCCACGCGCCCCGCCGACAGGTGGCGTGCGCACATGCAACGGCAGACTGATGTTGCTGGAAGGAGATAGATTATAAGGAACAAGTATTTGAGTAATCTTTGTGGTAGCGTGTCAATGGCAATCTTAATTAAGTCGGCCCAGAACTCGACAACGAGTGTAGCATCTATGGTGGCGTCCGTCAGTTGTAACGTGCAGACAATAGGGCACGCAGGACTGGTTCGAGGAACAACACCACATTCAAACTCATGAACCAGAACCACCAGAACTCCTCTACTTTGTATGTGTGATGATGAACTGCATCAATTTTTGCATGCCAAAATGGTAGAATGTACAAGGATTCTTCAATATTATTGTAACCACCTTATTGTAAATACACATTCTACATTCTGAGCAAATAAATGAATATTCTATTCTATTCAGAAATTTTCTATAAATCTCCATGTGAGGAGGTTTTGAGAAACAAAGAGAGGACAATAAGTCAGCGCTTCTTCTACTTCAGATATATGAATCAAAACTTTCATACGCCCCGAAACTACAGCAACAATGCAATTATACGAGCGTGGAGCTGGCGTTTTGCTTTTTTACAAACTTAACATTGGTAAGTTTTTGCTAAAAATCAAGGTTGTGCAATGAAGGGTGATAGTAATACAACTGCGCCCCTTGTGCCCGTGGCGCAGATCCCTGTACTTCTTCAACAGATTTTTAAACTACTTACCAACACCCATCAGGCCGTGCTTCTTAGCTTCAGCAATGATCCTCATAGCTTTGGCCTCAGTCTCGACCGGCATCCTCTCAAGAATGAGCTCGGCTCTGCGCAGCCCCTCCGGTGGACAAGACGCCAGGTAGGAGAGCCCTACTGACCAGAGGGACTTGTGTTCCATGAGGAGACAACCATATTCTAGGATTAGACTGTCTCGGAGGCGGGATGTTACGCTGGAAAAGGTTAAAAAAATCTTGTCATAAAGTTTATAAAGGATAATTTTAAGATCTAGCGAGACCGAGGTGAATCCAGCGCGCGTCGTTTGTTTTAAGTATAAGCAAGCTACGCGACTATTTGCGCCAGTTTGAATACCTACATATAAGTTAATTACAATCGGCGCGAGTGGATCCCCTCGGGATTCGCTTCAGTCCTGCCAGATTGTTTTTATGACTAGATGCATGCAGTTTTCTAGCCGAGATAATGACAGTCTTTTGCATTTTATGCTCATTTCAGGGAGTTCATTTTCTGGTTTTATTTTTACATGATAATTGTCCTAAGGCGTCTAGTAAAACCTTTTAAATATATTGCTTGCCTCTAACAACTAAAAGTGTTGTTAAGGAGAAAGTAATTACTCACTTTGTCTGGTGCTTATCCATAATGTTTAGTTTGCCGCAGTGGAACAGTATGTCTGTAAGATGGGTCGCGAACCAGCCATTGTCTGATATCTGCTGTATTTCGTGGATAACCTGCAATGACACAATTATCTATGGTCAAAATTACATCAAAACTATCGAATTATTAAAATTTTTTTCGTTAAGTCTAGTCAGTAGGCACCTACCCCACCACAAATGAGCTATCGGCTATTTTCTCTCATATGCATATTATACTTAACATTTCTTAGTTGATTGTTGAAACTGGCGAGAACTCTCTCTCCACTTCATTTTCACAGCGAAAAGAGCAGCTGTCAAAGAAATAACCCGCTCAGCGATGATCGCTTGGAGCAGGCGAGTGTTTTGCCCAGCTGCAAAAAAAATCTTAACTAGACATTACCTGCTCAGAGCTAGTCCCCAACTCGTTGCTACCTGCTAGCTCTACCGGCCTTTCGCAAATCCTTTTGATTACATGAAAAGGTTTGCATATGGCCACCACACGCCTGATGAGAAGCGCCGATGCGGCCTATGGTGGCTCGCCTAAAAGAAACGAATTCACTCGAACCTTGAAGAGATCCAGCGGTGGGACAGATGCTTCAGCCACATACACTAATTAACAATGAACAGCAAATTCATACCTGATGCAAGTCCCCCTCCAGCAGCGCGCGCACCATGTCGTCGAGATGCGAGCGCGGCGAGGTGGCCATGCCGGCGCACGCGGCCGCCGCGGCGCCCAGCTCGTGGCGCCGCGCCCACGGGGCTGTGAACATCACCCAGCCTCCCAGGATGTCGAACCAGGACGAGTACTTGCTGCGGATCGACTCGAACGCCGTGTAGTCGCCGATTATTATCTGAGGGGGTTTGGGGAAGTTTAAAGTTTGATGATAATGTTTGTGTAGTAAAATGTGAGTGATATTAACATAACAATAATGGTGACATACAAAGTAATATCAACCATGGAGTCAGTTTTAGATTTTAGTATTGTATGTAATTCCAATGGTCCAAAACTTAGAATAAAGCTTGAGCTAGCGAAAACACTAGGAATTCGAAACGGGCCTTTTTGAGGAATCTTAATTTGGTATAAAAATGACTTTCGATTTTGATATTGCTCTTGCACATTTATTCGCAAAATGGAATTGAAAATACTTGCTTAATTTTAAATTCCTGGTGACTCAGTGGAACCACACCACACTACACTGCTTTCTACTAAAAGCTTTAATAAAGTGATTATCTATTGTTACCCTCATAATAAGCTCCAGTTTAGGTTGTGAAGCCAGCACCCTGCTGCTGAGTTTAGACCTACACTCGGCCTGCCAGTGCTTCCAGGATATTGTAAACTCCCCTGTTGATATGCCCCCATATACCTGAAATCACAAACATTATTAAAAATCTATTAAATCCTAATACTTTTGATTGTTCTTTTACATGCCTGAGCATTTTGTTTCTTTTTTGTTAATTAAATGTGAGCTTAGAAATCCAAGTTAGCTCTTAAAGCTAAGACAAAACTAAGATGAATAATATAGCCCTTTATGTATGCTAGTAAATAAAATATAATAAAGAACTTACACTATACACTGGCATACTCCTCAAAGAGTTATCCACCAGCTTAAATTCATTACTCTCTGTAGCTGAGTGTAGTTTCAACAGTGCTCTAGCCACATCCACTCTGCCTTGCACTATCATGCCCACAACAGTGTCCCAATAGTCTTGATGTACTTCGGAATCCCTCTCGCAGGCCTCCAACAGCTGGGCAGCAGTCTGCTCATGACAAGGAAAGTGGAACCGCACCCATTCCAACAAATATGGTAATACAATATCTCCAGGAACATTATCTATGTACAGAATCTCACATAAATGCCAAATACATTCTATAGAGTAGAATATTGTTATGTAGGATAGTATGTTGTTCTTTTCAACACCATTTTGTTCTTTTGAGGCAGTTTCTTGAAGGTTTTCAATGCAAACTCGGAGGATAGAGCGAAACTGGCGGGATAGTTTGAGAAATTCCACTTGGTTGTCTGATATTTTGGCAGCTTCAGCAGCTTTTTGTAAAGATAAGTATGTTCCATTGGATTCGTTGACGAGTTTCCTCAAGACAGGGTTGAAGAGGAGAATATCTTGGCGAATTTGCAGGAGTTTGTTATCCTCTGTGTTTGTTGGGGTTTTGTTCACAGTTTGGCTTCGAGGGTATATCGTAAACTTGTTCCCTCGTCCCCATGAACATCCGACATGTTTTTGGAAGCATTTGTCTGGTAGAACCTTAAAAGTAATTAGTTAAAAGTAAACAACAGTGCTATACATATTTAGTTACGACTAGCATTATGTATGGCATACAAAATGTTTAGTAGCGGCCAGTAACGTATTGATTTATCGATACGTCCCCATTTATTACTTTTCGAACATGATAAAAACTTTAGGCGGCACAGAATTTAAGATGAATAAATACTGGAGAAAACTTTAACCACACTAGAAACTGTGTAACAAGCTGACAACGGAACAGTGCAACCACAAGAAGCTTTAAAAACAAGCACCTTCACATAGTTTTCGTGTTTATAATCTAATTCAAGAACAAACATAACCTAGACGTTTTTCAAATTCTACTTACGAATGTTTTAGCTGTATCTGCTGCTTTCCCATGTGAAGGGTCGGAAGAAAAATTTGAGGTATTCATGTTCTCAATAATAGTAATCCTTTGAATTGCTTGAAACTATAATATTTTAGCAGAACGACCGTTTCATTTCATCCCTGATGATAGAATTATTTTTTATCTGCGCTTTCGACAACCGAACGATGTTGCCACTAATAACAATATTTTGGATAGTACGGAAACTACCTGCAAACGCTCGACACGGCACACTCACACAAACATGCGCAACGAGACTCATAAGCGATCGGCGCGGTGCTCTCAAGCGGTCAAGACGAGTGGTCACGTTTAAGTTTATCTACGCAATCTTTTTAAAATTGCCAGGAACGTATTGCGTAGTATACGGCTGTTTGAACTCGGCTTCATCAAAACCGGAGCTATCGTATTTTAAACTTCCTGCTGATTTCGAATGATTTATTGTCATAATCGTCATCGAATAATTCGATATAATATTATAATATTATATCGAATAATAATATATTCGATATAATATTATAATATATATATAATATTATAAGTCCAACCGCGGCTCGCGTACGCTCCCGCCAAAACTTGTAAAGGTTACGCCGCGCCGTAATGACAAAGTTAAAGATCTATAGTTATAGAAGTTGTTGTGTATTAATATTAAATTGTTTTCCGTGTTTAAACTATCGCCTTTTGCTGAGATTAACCGACCCCATGACATTTCCTATTTAAATTGTATTTTCAAGCTAGTTATTTAAATTCGATTGATTGATTACTACAGAACAAAAATGTAAAAAAAAAAACAATAGCAAAAATATTAAAAGTTACAACCCTATTGCTTCAATGAAGCGTAGTTAATTATGTCCTCAACAAGGCTTAGTTTCCGTTCTGTCCATATTTATACTGTGCTAGTGATACATAAACTCTGTAACTTAACTCTGGATTCTGCTGGTTCATGTTAATCTAACATGACATGATAGTGACACTTACTGGAGAACGAACTCTGCATGCTCATTATTTTACGCTTTGATTGCGAACCACAGGGTGTTATAAGTATGTTATTACTTTATTCAGTTCAAGCCACAGACTATAGTGAGACATGCTACAAGCTCGCTACTAGTGCCAGTGTTGTAAGTTTCGTGTGTTATTATTGAACTAAAAAACATACTATTATGAAAAATAGTTTACATTCTATAGTTGTTAATTGAGAAACTTTCAATGATGTGTTTGTAACTATAAATAAATTACTACTGAACATTATCTTGTGCTACAAATAAAAACGGAAAACTTTTAAAGGTAATTTTTGTTACTCTAATTATGTTTATTTCGTATTAATCAATTAAAATTATGACCGGATGACCTGTTGGAAGACATGTTGATTTTGTCACGAAAAAAACGATAATTGTCAATTCGTCAAAAACAGTTTTGTTTAGACGAAAAATTAACAAAATTCTATAGTAAATCGTGTGATACCGTGTTGTGTAACGTGATAACAGTATAATGTGTGATATATATATAAGTAAATAAGTCTGACTGAGGATTAAACATTTAATTACAACCTTTTTATTTGGTAAGTTTTTGATAATGCACCAATGTTTGCCCGTCATTAACTTTCTATGTAGTGAATGCTGACTGTGTGACTGTGCAAGTTAGACCTTCACCCGCTGGATCAGCGGTAGCCCGTAGTTAGTAATAGTAGCGCGCCTGGGCTGACGTAGCGCGACGCGTAGTCGTCCTATTTAGGCCGCGATTAGCAACTTTATCGGATGTCTGTGTTGTGTATTTGCGAATTGGGTGGTTGTTTTGTGACGTCACGCGTATGCAAGTTGGATAGTCTTCGTGGTAACGTTGCCTTTGATATGATAAACATTATCTACACATGATAGTAGTATCAAGTAGTCTACAGTTGATTCCGTTATTCGTGTGCCCACCGTACGTTCGTACGAAAAATAATTTTTGTGTCTAGTGTTGTTGCTAGCCCCTATTTCATTATTGTGTAAGTTTTTTTAAAAGTTTTACTTCATTTAACCTTAGTTTTTACTGTTTCTTGTTGAAGACCTTGCTAATAACCTTGTTCCGGTCGCTATTTACTTTATATTTAAGTTATATTCCGCTCCTTAATAGTGCTTGATCATATTATTTGCCCAAGTCATTAGTGTAACAAGATTGTGACCACAAATGTTTACAACAATCTAACTGACTATTAATGTAATTAGCGTAGGTCAACACATTCTCCAGTCAATCATTCATTTACCAAACATACCAGTGATAAAAATGTTAAGAGCTAAGAAATAAGATTACTTATAAAAACAAAAAACTTCCAAAACTTAAAAGTTGATAACAGGATTGTCAAAAAAATATTTAAATATTTACTCAAAAAACTATTCAACAAACAGCTGATGCTTTAATCACTTGGGGAAACCATTTATTTCCTGAACTACTTTTTAATTCTGAAAAGAATAACAATCTCGCTTGACTCATTAAAAATAAATCTCAACAAAAACTTTTTAAATTCACTTATTCAGACTTTTAATCTAAACTTCTATTAAGAATACTATGTATTGATCTTTATACTCCTAATCAAAGAAATAAACTATCTAATGCAAGGAAACATATTGATTTTATAGAATAGTTTTCACACTCTGCAAACAAATTGATTTCATTGCATTTGAATGAATAAGCTATTTTCATACAATTTCCAGGTAATCCCAAAGGTCTTGCAATGTCATTGATCTATGAAAAATCCTATTTTACAATATTCAACTATACTTGGATTGTTATAGATGATAAACTGTTACTTATTTCAACTTTTACCAGTGTAATGCATGCATGATAATCAGATGATATTTATTCTTATCACAATATTTGTCTTATCTTTACAAATCATATTTTTCAAGAAAGTAATAATACACAACAATAGGTAGAAATATAAAAATAATAATGTTTTTATGATGTGTCTATTGGACGTATTTGATATGACATTATTATTTAGCATAGCTTACTAAACCTATTTTATTCCCAAAGCTGGGACACAGGTGACACTGTGTGGCCTGTAGTCCACCATGTGAGCCCAGCATGGGTTGGTTGGATGTCACTTTGTCTTTGAATTTTTGGTTCTTGGACATATTAGTGTCCTTACAATGTTTTCCTTCATGGATTTCAGAGCAGTGACCACAAAATAAGTGACTGTCTTGATTCAATCTTATGGACTTGTAAATCACAGCCATTTTGACTCTGAGTCTGGCTGTGAAACCTTGTTTCATCGCCACACAAGTTGCAAATCTCTATGTTTATCACAATGAGATGGCTACTGATAAGTTATTTGTGTAGTCATTTGTTTCTGACGTCATTGTTTAAAGCTCTGTTGACCTTTACTGCCATTTATTTATAACTAAACAAATAAACACAGACTAAACACAGGTATTTAATTTACAGATAGGTCATACATATAGGTTTTTTATAAAACTAGCTTAAAAAAGAATGAGGAACAGAACAATTTCCTATTTATTAATAAAGAAAATGTCATTTGATTGATAAAATGATAACTGTTAATGATATGGTAATTCCCACTAACACTCATTTGTCTATGTAATACTTGAAATTTGGTAATATCCACCTTTATTAATATCCATGGTCAATATTACACTGGCACCAGTTGATAGGCCTGCACATAGTCGTACCCTGGTGTCTCTAAATCTTTGGTCACTAGATGGCTGATCTAGTAGCTCTGAAATCAAATAAGTAATAAATAAATAAGTACTGAATCACATATTGAAGAAAGAGACTCAAACTCGAAAATACCGAGAAACTTTTGGAGAAGAACAGGCACAAAATGGTACTCCATGATTAAAACTATTTAGATTGTTTTACTAAAATATCTGAATAAACAACTTTAGCACATTGACCAATGACCAGTGTCATAACAGGTAAAGATCGTTTCCTCCAGCAGCCATATCGCTCGTAAGTAATTGATTTGAGACCATATCAGGGAACAGTTTACTGTTTTATCGCGGAACTAACCCAGTCATATACACTACAGAAAAGTTACCGTTCAAACTTCGACAAAGACGAAATAACATTCGAAGTTCGGGTTAACTATTGTCTTAAAAATCTGAGAAAAAAATAATTATAATGAGTAATTTGATAAGACATCTCCATAAAAGAATTCCCACGATTCATTCGTTAAGACGTGAAAGATATTTGTTCAGTGCAACCTTAATATAACGTACGTCAATATAACGACTTCCTCGATTTAACAAATTCTTCGTAATTCCCTTGAGTCCCTAGGATTCAATGTAAAATATACCTTAATATTGCGAGATTTTTTTGCGAACAACCTCTTTATAACGAATTTTCAACTATCAAGAAAAAGTGTAAATACCTCTAATTAACGAATTTTGTCAACCCAACACCTTTATATAACGAAAATTACTTACACAATGTATGTACTCACCTAGATATGTACCTACTTTTAGGGATTTTACTGCATTTAATTTTGATTATTAATGTAAGAGAAAAATTTTGTTACCTACCTAATTGTTTTTAAATAGAAATACATGTAGTAATTTGATAAAAATATGTTATCATTTATTAGTAGCAGTTGTTCACTATAACAAGATGAGTACGTAATGTTGAGGTGAATAAAACTATTTTTTTACCTCTTTAAACAAATTTTAGACCTACCTAACCTCAACATAACAAAACTCAGTTTAAAGAATTACTTGATATAACGAATATTTACATGTTCCCTTCCGATTTGTTATATCGAGGTTGCACTGTATTATTTACTTTTCATTTCATCAATTGGCCTTCCGTCTTTTTTTTTAACATAACATTAAGCCTGTAATCCCGGTAGGATTAGGCAGTGGTGTACCTAATAGTGCACCCACACACACACTAAGTTTTTTTTTGTAAGATTTTCCAGCAACATTGAGTTTCAGGCTTTCAACGCAAAAGCGTGCTTAACAAACTATGGGACACCTGATATCGTGTCCTGCTTGCCATTATGTCTGTACACTACAGGAATTAATGGACGTTAGTGATAGCGCCAAACTCGATGGCTAAGTTTTGGGCCGACTCAGTCTAGATTGGCATCGACACTCTAAGAAGTAGAGCGAGCAATCCTGCGCAACTAGTCCCGCTCCGTAGCGCATACGCAAAGTGCAATATGTTGCATTCATCCCTGACCAAACAAAACTTCAGTATTTATATGGCGTCCGTCAGTTTCCTCCTGGTAACATAAACAAGGTTGCACTCAATGCCAATCTTTGTCGCTGGGACAATGTCGTTTCCTTAATATGAATGTCAAATATGTTTATCACCTTACTGCGACGAAGATTCTTCACGATTTATTAAGAAGGTAGGTAGGCAGAATTACAGTTTGCAGTAAAAGCACTGTTTCATGACAGCAACATAGGGCTTTATTGTTTATTAAAAATCAATAATGGGTATTGATTTTGTTGCTACGCTGTTGTTGGGTAGAAATATGTTAAAGTCAGCTGGAGCAGCTCTCAAATCGATCCAAAAATGTTTTCTGGAAAAGTAGACTATGCCAAAGCTTATACAAAAAATTCTGCAAATGTCATAGCATACATATTTTTTTAATCATATAATCAGGCGAATAAAGGCGACCTTTATCCGCAATTATATCCACCAGTATCATCCATAAACTAGGCCGTTTTTCCGGGATAAATCGCATAGTTCTTCCGATACTACCATACGTGTTCAAAATTTAACCACGACCGGTAGCGATCTTCTGTGAATATAAAATGCCTTAAGTTGTTTCCAAATGGCGTCCGAAGTCCTTGATAATGAACTATGTAAGTTGATTCGAGGTTACTTGTACGTTTTATATGTATAGCTTTTAAACCAGCTCCGCAAATGTGTGTCAGCTGCGCCCCGAAGTAACCACGTGCTTGGGTTTCATTGAGGCATTCAATGTTGAGTCTCTTTGATTCAATGTTGCGGCTAGGGGATTTCTTGTTTCCTGACGCTTTAAATTGATTTTATTAATGTGCAAATCGCTTTTTATACGTATTGAACAGTCGCCGGATCTTCAAAGCTGTTGTTCTCTTTAGCACAGAGAACAGCCTTTATGACCATTTTCTTTTGACCCCCACCCAGCTTTTTTGCAAAAACTAGAACGAAGTCCTCTGTTTACTATTCGCTGCTCAAAAAACAATAAACATAGTGATAGTGAGGCAAAAATTAGGGTCTTCAACTTACAAAATATTATCAAATACGTTGACCCCCGATAAGAGCAGACACTGCGTTATTTAGGTATTATCTGAATTATCATAAGTGGGCCAAACAGTATTTGTCAACACTCACAGAATGTTTCTTGGTGGGAATTTTCATTGCACCCGAAATCTCAACTTTTTTTGAAAAATGCTCCCTTTCTAATTTCGCTGAAAAACGGCTCAAAAGTCAGAAATTGCTTCTGACTTTTCTGCTGTATTCAGACAAGGAATGCTAAGCTGACCCGTGACGCTACTGTTGAAGTTTCAACAGACAGTTAGTAAGTAGATCTCAACTTTTCTCTGTAACGTCCTGGGATTCCTCAATCCATTTTCTAGAACCAGTACCATAAGACATGAGTAAATTTTGCCAGATTCTAGTCCATCGCCTACACACACTTTCTCTCTTTTGTAACTTAGAAACTTCGCTGTTTCATCGAAATGTTTAGTTGAAACTTTTAAGTAAAATCGACGAAAAATTATGTTGTTCACCTTTGTTTATCATCGCTAGAGGCGTTATCGGTGTCCTTCCTCCGATAAAACTTTAAATACCTCGCATTAGTCACAGATTTGACGTCTTTATAATGTGTTGAATTATAAGAAAAAAGATAATGAATTTACGTCACTCTTTTTCATGAACTATTTCAGTTTCTCGGTTTTATGAGGAGTGGTTTATTACATAAATTGGTAAAACCTCTAATAATAATGAGTCATTAACTATTCATTCTCTACTACTCCACCATTCACACCACATTTTCACCATTCATCGTTTACTGCCAGATATTGCCATATTTGGTCCTTATTTCCGGAGTACAAGTTTCACAGTTCTTTCATTTATCTTTTCCTGACTTTCCAAAACCAAGACATCATATCTAAAAAAAAAAAAAAAACTGAAATACGCGTTTCGTAGAAAACAGTGTTTTCGTCAAAGTGAACAGTGGCATGCAGTAATGTGTTTTCAAACAATCGTATCTTCAAACATGCCAATACTGCGTTATAAGGTTCAAACGGAACATTAACGTCGTCAGCAAATCCATGCCCATGGCCATGAATTTCTAGCCGACCAAGTAAAGTTATTTCCCATGTCGAATTGCTGATATATGTATTCTATGTGGAACTGATATATTTAGTTCGAGGTTATTGTGTTTGAAAGTTGTCTTCATTCTTCTAATCGTTGTGTTTAATCAATAAGAAAGTTTACTTTTGTTGTTTCCATTTTTATCCTTTTCTCAGTTTTCTTGCTTAACAACCCATATCATATTGATTTACGAAACCCGTAAAAGTATTAGGGAGTTTACATCAAAACCTCGTCAGCCCAAGTCTCATTCACATCGGCCGAAGCGAAATCAAGCGAATAACTAATTAGTCGTCTCTACTGACCCTGTTAGGGACTCCGGCGTGATATCTCGCACGTAATTAGCACCAGTACAATACATAGGAAGGCCGACTGGTTAGCAACACCGGTCTTTGCACGCCTTGTTCAATATGCCTTGAACTGATTGTATCAGCTGATGTTCGTGCCATATAGACTGTAATCCGCAAAGAATAATCAATCATCATCCACAGCCTAAATTCACCCAATGCTGGGTATCCCTGGTGCCTCTTTTCTTGTGCCAATCTTCACGTTCCTGTGCCAGCATCATCCAGGTTTTCCTCCCGATGGCAACTATGTCGTCTGCCCATCTCGAAGAATGATCGGTTTTCGCTGAGAAGTGGCGCAACATACTTCCCAGAAAATTGAGGAAATCATACTCTCGTATCGATAATCCAACTAGATCTGCAAGACGATTGGTCAGTCATGTCGATCAAGTGTACAGTTTTGAAGACGCTTATTTTTACCGACATTCACTGCTAGACTAGTCTAAGGCCGTTAGACAGACAACAGGTCGCCAGTCTTAGCAGTATTTTTTGTTGCTTAGTTGGTCTATCTGACCTCGTGGCAGAGGAGGGTTCTTTTTTATACCGCGTTTGTGATAATGGCCAGATCTTTGATGGTTT
Source organism: Standfussiana lucernea (assembly GCA_964057025.1). Taxonomy (NCBI): domain Eukaryota; kingdom Metazoa; phylum Arthropoda; class Insecta; order Lepidoptera; family Noctuidae; genus Standfussiana; species Standfussiana lucernea. The sequence goes on from OZ059797.1 coordinate 16,300,040, forward strand.
TGAAGATAGTTTTAAGTCGAAATTGGACGTTATGCTTTTGGGGTTACGGCATAATTTTCGGTATTAAACTTTTTATTGTTATGCTTACTCTAGTGCCAATACATGTCATAATTATCTGTTTGTAGCCTCACATAATAATTAAAACATAGAAGTTGTAGATACAAGACGTTCCGACCAAGGTCGACGGCTACACCATAGCCTTGCCTTGCTGATTATGTATGCTTTTACATGCCGTATCGATCTGCAAGCAATCGAGGCTATTTATAGACTGGTGGTCGTAGGGGGTTCGATGTGAAACCCATTATTATGTGAGGTTAAGTCATAAAAGATGCCTTCGTCGCCTTAAGAAGATCCAAGATGTCAACAGTGCGATATTTGCTTCTACTTTTTATGCTTTCGACTTTTAATGATTTATGCTGATAAGCGTCAAATTAAGAATACGTTGAAACCGTTATTTCCAATTAAGCACAGTCGAGTTTGATATAAAAGGAGAATTTCTTATTAAAATTGCATCATTGGTTGGTCGGTGCGGTGATGTAAGCGTATTCAATTCAATTCAAAATATTTTGCATAAACCTACATGGGGACTTATGAAACGTCAGAAGTTAGGACCATTGTTCCAATTGGTCGTTTCCTATGGAAAAGAAACGGCAAGAAAGTCCATGGTTAGGGACCTCACGCACTACGCATCCATGACCACATCTTGTCACATGACCGGCCGCTATCTTGAACAAAACTGATCAGACGCCCGGTTGTGCGACCAAACTTTCTTTCTTCTTTTGGTCGAAGCTTCTGCGACCAAAAGTCGTTTTCGTGGCCGCGTAGAGCGCGAGAACCTTGTTCTAAAAAAAGGATGTCTAACCATGTTGTCATTTATTTCCCACAGTGTCAATTCTTACGTATTAGAGGACAGTGTAGGCCTGACCAAAACTTACAATATAGCAAAGCAATATCAAGAATTGCTTAGTTTAATATTTGATTAATGATTTATTTAAAATTTTCCTTGTCCACTTATATCCTTATCCACTGACACCCTCTTCCGCTCAGCAGCATTGCTGTAGTATTTGAAAGGTGTCGATGTTATTACAGGCCTTCGTAACTTTTTATCTTTGACCTGGCGAAGAGAACAATGCAATTACTAACTTTCAATGTAAAGTGAATAATATCAACGTATCATTCTTATTCAGAGATAGCTATAACCTTTAAAATACACTGTTTTTAGCCAGTGTTTACCTTTTCCCATAAAATAGGCCATACAGAGAGGTGCATTTTTTATGAGATTGGGTCACGGTGGTCGTGACCCAATCTCATAAAATTGCACCTCTCTATTATCTGCTTATGCAACAAAACCTCTTGTCCTACATGCATGCCCTTAATCTTGACACCCTTGGCCGCTGACCAACCCCATGCGACCCGATTCACAATAACCGTGGGTAGTTCGACATTCTGCCAGAAAACATGGCGGGCGTACATTAAACTTTCATAGAATGGGCCTCATAAGTCCAGCCAGTTTTAAAGCTACTCGTGTTTTGTTAAAGTTTATGGCCTTTTTATGGGAGTTTCTGTTGTAGGGGTTTAAGGACGCCCTTTTTGTGGACTTCAATTTATGGCCACGTATGCTAGGAAGAAGCAAAATAATACCAAAGCAATGTTAACTATATTTTATTTCTCTGTCCACAGCTTGACTTTGCCCATCCCTTGGCATAGGCGTGTCCCTGTGTGTGCCCATCTCGGCGTTTCTGTTTTTTTTTACGACAAAATTATTTTATAATAGCAATCGGTTTTACCCCAACATCTAATGAACGATTTCAAAATGAATTAGGCAATCGTTGCTTGACAAAATTCGTAAATTTTCCCGTCATTGATCTGGAGAAAGCGTATGATAGGGTAACTCGGGATGTGTTGTGGTGGGTCTTAAAAGAAAAAGGTATACCTGGGAAGTATGTAGAGTTAATTCGTGCAATGTACAGTCAATGTTGTACCTACGTCCGGTCAGCTGCTGGCAACACCGACGAGTTCAGTGTGGCTGTAGGCTTACATCAAGGGTCGGCTTTAAGTTCTTACCTTTTATTGTTGATTATGGACGCTCTGACGCCGGACATGCAGGAAGAGGCGCCCTGGTGCATGCTGTTTGCCGACGACATTGTTCTTGTCGGTGAAGATGGACTTGAGATTCAGAGCAGATTGGAGAAATGGCAACAGAAGCTGGAGAGTTGGCTTGAAAATCAGCAGAACTAAAACTGAATACATGTTCTGCGATTTCGGCGGTCTCTCCAGTTCTGGAGTCATAGCGCTAGATGGCGAGTCTCTTCCTGTCTGCTCCGACTTTCGGTATCTCGGTTCACTCGTGCAAAGCGATGGCGAAATAGATCGTAGTGTTAAGTACAGAATTAACACTGGATGGATGAAATGGCGGCAGTTCACGGGAACAATATGCGACTCCCGCATTCCCCTTAAGCGTAAGGGGGAGATTTATAAAACAATGGTTAGACTTGCTGTCTTGTATGGATCACAACGTGGGGCACAAAAGGGATGAATGAAAGGCATGTGGCTGAGATGAGAATGCTAAGGGGGATGTGTGGTATAACGCTGATGGATAAAATAAGAAATGAGCACATACATAAGAGGAAGTCTGAAAGTGGGCGCCGGTGACTGAAAAGTTGTGTGTAATCGGTTGTCGTGGTTTGGGCACGTGTTGCGGAGGAATGAGGAAAATGTTGTGAGGAAAGTTTTGACACCAAAGAAACGATGGATGTACTGTGTGAAGGATGTTATGGCTAGAAAGGAGGTAACTGCTGAGATGACGAGTAATAGAGAAGTATGGGAGAAGAAAACATACTGCGCCGACCCCAAATAACTTGGGATAAGGGCAGGAGAATGATGAGTAACGTCCGTGTTCTCCAGCAATATGTAATCGATGGATTCATAAATTTTTCAAAGAAATATGACGCACGGTGTAGGTACGTGTTGGAGATTCAAGTCTATATAAACCAAACGCACAGTCATGGTCAAGCGCGGTTCCTTATTCATAAAACTTGTTGTAATACATACCGGTACTAGGTCAAAAAGTTAACCGACTTATCTAACATCTCATAAAGAATGTTATAGATTCGTTTTCGACATTAGGTTCCTTCATTTTGACTGAAGGACCATGTTACATAGATATTCGAATAATCTGAGTCTTCCTCTGTCTACTGTACTACTTCCCGGTCTTTTAAGACATATTTAGTCCAAACCTGGGAAATATTCTTGTGGTCTTTCTATCCGTATTCGCAACTGCAATCCATTCACAGTTGTTATACCTAGCCTAGTGATGCTTTGAGTTTGTTTCCATAGGATCAACTTTTGGAACTGAACAACAATATTGTTAAAGCTGAGAAGCAATATTGAATCATTAGCCTATCTTCAGTTCACCAGTTTAGACTGGGATGTTAACACGTTATCTGGTTCAAACGAGTAGTGTACAGTGTTATTCTAGTTTAAACATTGTGAAAGTGAATTAAATTAGCCTCAACTCAGTGATGTAACCATAAAAATATGTAAAGCGCTGATGTAACTGCTCTGGCGATGTTAATCACGGAAAGAAAACAAAGTGCCGAGTTTGTAGGAAAACCCCAGACAGCGTCAAACACGTCGAAGATGCTAAGATAGTGAGTAGTATGTTACTTTCTTCGTATAGGTAGGTAGTTTGGGTTTTTTGGCCAGCTATATGAAATTCGCTCTTTCTCTTGAATAAGCTCGAAAGTATTAGCATTAGATCATGATAGATATTTCGTATTTGCGCCGAAATATCGTCAAAACATGTTGTAAACATTTATGTATGTACTCTGGGCTTATACCTTCCTACTTTACGGGCTGATAGCCTATGTTGATTAGCTGTATTTTCTTTAGAACATGAGGTAAACCGCCTATTATTTTTGCCGAAATATCTTTAAATACACGTTGCCCAAACAGTAAAATTCTAATCATATCAATTTGTTCTCTGGCCTTGTGCTCTACAATACATGCTAACAGCTCATTCCAATCAGCTGATATTTGCGTGCGTAGGATTATAAACGCTAGCACATCAATGTTTTCTTTCTTCACGGGCACTAAACAACACAGGACTCAAAATAGTACCGTCAAAACATGTTTACGTAAACATTCGAACTTCGGGGTTTTTTATGTTTGTTTTCCCAACAGTTTTAAAGCTTTTTGGACTAGATGCGTTACTTCCGAAGTTCGGACTGTACAAGTCTTCGACAACAATGTTAAAAATTCAAGCATTTGACGAAACCATGAACTAAATTCATAGATCATCTCGGTCATAAATGCACTTCTGTAGTGTGTAAATCAAGTTAAAGGTTTTACTACGTATTCGGAAGTCTAAGAAATTTCAAAATAATATGGCCGAGTTTATGAAACACTGCCGAAAATGTGCACTCTATCAGCGTTATAGCGATATATCACAAAAATAACAACACAAACCTATTAGATTCTTCGAAAGGCCGTCCGTTAACGATATCAAAATAGAATGATTTTTTCAAGATTTTGTAAAAACACCACCTCTCACAATAAAACAAAGGTCTATTTCAGATAACTAGCCCACACAGAAAATTGAGATAAGACAATCAACACATCATTCATATTAAAAGTCGGAAACAAAATCCCGCGGCGATAGGATGTAGCGGTCAGCGACCTCGACCGTGCGCAGGAGTGTCCCACCTGTAACACACAAATAAACAGAGAAGTTCCAGTGCGCACGCATCAACAAGGTCACGGGCGCCACGGATACATTGACACGGAATTAAATAAAAATCGCGATTCGAGATAGCGCTGGTTTTGTATGGTATGAGGTAGCACGGATTTCCGGGAAGGAAAAAGTGTACTGACTGTTGCCCTATTGCTGGTTCGTGCATATCTGCATGCTCATATTTCACAGTGGTGGCCCGGAGTAAAGTTGGCGATGTGATACCCCGCTACTGCGCTTATGATCTCCCTCCGGTCGTGTGGGATTGCCGTCCCATAGAGCTATGAGAGTGAGGATCGCACCTGTGCCGGCGCACTCTTGCGCACTATAATAATGATATTCCTCGTCGATGGCCAGACTCCGCTGAGATTGGCCGCCATGGCCGAAATTCGATGAGGAGAATCCTCAGAAAACCTCCATGAACTTCTCTCTCTGATCTCTGCCGGTGATAAACTAGATTCTGATGATGTGAAACCACATTAGCTATCTAAATCCAGTTATTTCAATTGCCAATATTACGAATATTAGACCGGTGTGAAAGATCTGGCTGATCTTGTCGGTGTTCTGTGGGCAGTAACTCCTATATTTATTCACGAAATAAGGTTTGTGGGTGAACTGTGGAAACCCATAAATTGGAAATTTCCGTCTCGATATCGCATGTTGGTAGGTAAGGACCACACCTTCTTACGCTGTAGAAGTTTAATGGTCTCATCCGTAGTACTAGTGAATAGAACTTCTGTAATCTATTTAGTGTTAGAACTGTAGCGTCACAAAGACTCTACGTCACTTCGACGTGTCAACTTGTCATTCCGCCCACATTTTTGGCTAAATATTTTGCTATTTAGTTTGTCTTAAATAGGTTTCTGCCATATGCATATGTATGAGCATCTTAATAGCTAACTGTAAATAATTTAATGGGATTTCCCGCATTTTCTGTTAATTGTTTGACTTACGTGACATTTTCTGGGTAGCATTTTAATCCGGCTGTTATGTGCTCAGTGTTGGGTCACACGGCCTAGTATGTGTTTTACCATCAACATAACAATGAGTTATGTGGATCAGCTGATTTATTTTAGCATTACGCTGTAATATTTTGTATTGTAAGAGATTGGCGCAAGGTTTTTGTTCTTATAGGTCTTCAGCAGGTGTCGTTTGTCAGTCATCATGTATGCCCGTACTACCACTAAACAAAGCGCCCTGTTAGATTTTCAACGCTCAGTTCAGCGTCCGTAAGTTGAAAATCCAAGTAGTCACCTAATGTTACTGGGAATGGGCATTAGTCACTTGTGTTAGGTTATAACGGCTTGCTTCTAATCCACTTCGTGACAAATGAAATCCCCGCTGATCTTCGTCACAGCATACATTAAACGACTGTTTCCATCAATAATGCATCAAGTAAGTCAACGCACGTGATACGTTTCCTTCTTAGTTTCCTCCATGTTTAGAGGTACTGGTATTATACTGATTGTCTATGGCGAGACTAGTTCCGATGTCTATTTCTGACTTTACGAGAATGATTTTTTCGCGCCAGAAGCGAAAGCTGTCTATACATAGATAAAAAAAATTACGGTAGGCCGCTCGTCTTTGGTCAACAAAACCAGAAGGTATAAGCTGACCTTTAAGTTTTTTGAACATCTTTACTGCGTAATGCCAGCTCAGGGTCAAAGTGTACGATATGAAGTTAAATACTCAAACAGAAAAACCCTATTGAAAATCTAGATCATGATACAATCAAATCATCAGATCATCAGCCTTCGAAACACAAAATCGAAACAGTGTGAGCCGTTGTAAATCACACATGCAAATCTAAACCATAGCTAAATCATAAGTTCATTGAACGACTCGGTCCATGGCCAAGCGTGCACTATCATTGCTATCTATACATGTTTTACGACCGAAAACGCACCATTTTACACCTTATTGTCATGAGTTTATGAGTTAGTGAGGCGGTCGGTAGAAGAACACTGTGTTGTCAAAAATACAGTTAGCTGTAGGAGCGCGGAGCGTGCAGAGCGAATTTTTAGTTGGAATTTCGGTTTTCATAGAGGTTGGTAGAGTGGTATAACCATTTTAATCATTATATCTTCATTATAATCTTGGAATCAGAGTCCCCTTTTTGGGAGATCCCTTTCTTCAGTGTTTAGTTTTCCGAAGGTCGCGGGACTTAGGACCAAAGTTAGTAACTGATTCAAATATCCGAAGAGTCACATAATCAGCAGTAAACATTGACTGCTGAGCAAGGGACTCCTATACGCCTTACAATAAACAGCCGACCAGTCTAGGTCTGCAAATATTACCAATATCTTGCTATGATATTGGCAATATTGGCCCAGCCAGGCAGGTGATATTAGCCAACATTTGCTACACGTTACGATGACCGCTGACTAAGGTCAGTCGTAAATAAATACTCTTTAAGTTATTTGTGATTTCGTCCTCCAAACTCAACTTATTGTTAAATCTTTAGCATTTGTATGGCTTGATGTCAAAGTTGTTCTTGTATTGTATCAAATATAATAGAAAAAATCTTTTTGGAATTTAACTCGAGAAATCATAACTGTGTTTGAAATATGAGAAAAGAAGGCTGAAATACTGAAAAACGGTCTAACCTTTGTAATTCAGTATCCTCAAGTAATATGATTACGGGGTGGAAAATAATGGATGTAATATTCATATATTACTAAGGCACATCAGGCCTTGTTGGAAGATATTCAAAGCGGGAACCAAAAATAGTTTCGAAAAGTAATGATTAGGAGATTTGGATCAGGAAAATAAGGTCGGAAACTTAAGACTAGATAAGAGATATTTTAAACTATTCAAGATCTTTTCACTAAGCTGCAGTAATACTAGATCAGATTTACTACAATATGTATTATCTAAATGCGCCTTTATCAATGTAGTCGAAGAGTAATCCACTTTTGAGACAAAGCCATTTAATTCAATTACATAAAGTTGACACCTGCACAAGATTGTCTATGCAACAATTTAATGCTCCTCATCCATGAGCCACTATCTGATAACGATTGACGTCACCGCCTGAAAGCGTAGCTGTAAACATCCATTGTCTTTATGTACAAACAGATGGTTGTGTGCATACGATTTAATTGCGAGTCGATTGACTTCTGAAAAGCAGACCTTCATTAATGAACTATGTACACTGATAAAAATCTTTACATCTTTATTGGTATACAGAGACTTCACTTTCAACACTTTCAGTGTAAACAGCATTTTTTTTAGTGCATCTCCGATACACACCAAGCTTTCGACGTGAGTGACTGACGTCAGACGTGTCTTGTACACACACAGTTACAGTCAAACTTTTGTTCTCTTTTCAGTTGTTGAACTGCTTGTCATCCTGGGTTGAACCACTGTTTATTATGGAAATAAAGCGATAACAGTCCATAGGTCAATATTTATTAGACTAATATAACCACTTCCTCATGTAAAATATGATGAAAGAATTCATCACATTTTACAGCAGTTCAAAGTCCCTAAGTTGCATCATAAATACTACACTACAATATACTTTGATTAATTTCGTGTCTATAAATACATCAGTTAAACTACGAAACATCGCATAATTATGTCATGATGACTCAACCAAATCCTGAAATAAGATAATATAATATTTCATTAGTATACATGCAAACAAATAAATTTCACAGTCTTCCCAATACAACATAACATTTCATATAGCCCGTGTTTTAGCTCCGCGTAGTGCTTCCTCCCACCTTGTTACTTAACCTGCCCTCTTTGTTAGTGCCCGGGTAGACGAACCAACACGCACATAACGACTGCCTGACGCCTGTTGACATTGCTATCTAATCGCCATCTTCAAACTGACGGAGTGCGATGACACAAATAAGTCATGACATGAGTTTGCTATTTGAGTTGGAATTAGTTAGAATTGCTTGTGTTTGTGTATTTATTGAGCAAATTTGTGGTTTGTGTTTTGATGTTTAGAAGTGGAACTATCCAGAACTGACGTAACAGTTTACGCTATAAACTCCCTGGCAACACATTAAATATATTTTTAGTTAGTTAACTCTGTAATTACAATTTTGCTCAAATAGGCATTTGAGTCATTATTTTTTATCATTATTTTCCTTCTTACGTATTCAAATGTTTTAGTAAGTTTACAAATCAACAACATCTCGGTACGTTATTTCCTCGTAGTTATTCACATGTTGAGTCATGTGCGGGCACACTAACAGGCACATTACTGCTTCACCTAGACAATGCCGAGCCGTGAGCGCAGCGTGACGCGTTCGTCGCGTCGTCGTTAATATCCTACTCTTTGTCGATTACTCTTTGAAGTGGAGTAGTGATAGCCATCAAAGTAATTAGTGAAATATACTGTGATAACGTAGACATAGTTAAAAGTCCGTAGAGTATTCTTTATAAGTAATTTTTCAGTGTGTGATGTGTAGTTGAAACGAAGTTTGTGTGATTTGTTCGCTTTATTAATACAATTATTGTGAGTAACGTGTGAAAGTGCAATATCGTGTTTATATTATGGTGAATAGGATCTGAAGTTGATTGAAGAAGTGCCATTGATTAATTGGAAGTGATATCATAGCTATATGGTACTTATTCTGAATACATTGATTGATAAAACCCTTTTTGAACCAAAGGCCCAGTAAATAAAACTAATTAGTCTGGTAAATAAATTCTTGGTGTATTGTGTGTATAAAACGATATTGCACTGGAATAAACTTCCTTTTCTATTGCATGCATACTTATTTAGAAACCATTAGAGAAATTATTAGAAATGTTGTAATTTATAACTTTTAATTGATTAATGGTCTATGTATAAAATCTATCCTCAAATTATATTTTTCTGATGTACCACGCTGCATATTTGTATTTTGACAATACTGATTGTTAAAAAGTAAACAATACAATTGTGTTCAAACTAAATTGAATGGACAATAAGATCAGCAGAGATCGAAGTATGTATGATACTCTTTATTTACACAATAGCTGCGTCATAATTGGCAAGATATTTATGTGTAGAGATAGTTTTGGATCGTGTCTGAACTAATTTTTTTAAAGCACATAATATTTAAGGATACAGTGCATTTTAAAATAATGATTTATTTAACAATCGCTGTCAAAATGCACACAGTTTCAGCAAAGAAAGTTCTTGTGTTTCAACAACAATATGCATGAACTAACATAAAAAGTTTGTATGTATATCTTCATGTATTTATTGTCGGCAGAAAAGGCGACTAACCACGCAATCTTGGCTGTTTTTGTCTAAAACTTAAACAAAATACAACATTATTCCACATCAAAGTAAGTTTTAGTAGAATAAAGGTCAATTTTTTGGAATTTTTTTTGCTTGCAACTTCACTCGGGTAGCCCAGTGTTGCTCAGTTCAGAACCGGTATCAATTTACTGTGTTGACAAATGTCATGTAAAGTTTTATGATTGATTGCTGTTACATTGGTCAAACATACTGACATGATATCTGTCATCGGATTTATTGATCCGATTTTTCTGAAAATCTGGGCGGGTTCTTTAAGTTTATACGCCACCCCTGTGTCTGTTCAATGATGGCATATTGATTGGCGTATTTGTGTAAATATTCGCGTTAATTCGCTAAAACAAACAGCACTTTTTGTTGTATTTGCCAATGACGCAAATATTTGCACAAATAATACGCCAATTGAAGTGCCAACATCCAGAAGTGGTACCGCCAACTTTTAAAACTAGTACCTACATTTTACCACGCTTGGTTTGTCAGTTCACGCATACCCTTGGTAGATGTCGTCATCCAGTTATCCTGGTTACATAACAATGATGGACCGGATACGTTTCATTTTGACTTTGACACCGTTTTATTTTACATGACCATAGTTGCTCGGGCTTACGTAACATTATCATGTTTTTTTTTCTGTAAGTCCTTTAATGGGCTTTTTACTTTGGCACTTATCATCGCATGCTTTATTTTCTATTTTTTTTTAATTATTGAAATTATGCATACCACTTGAAGAATGATTGAGGTTCACCAGCATCGGGAAAATGGACTGAGGTATCCCACTGTTGAGACTCAGGCCTCCTGCCTGTAAGAGGGAGTGGTTCGTGATCCACCACGCGGGCGCACTGTAATATTTGGTTCCAGGACACGTCGCTTTCCTCCTGAGGTATTTGTTTAGGTGTCGTCCTTTAATCACGTGAGGTTTGAAAAGGACTCTCCCCCGAGAGGGACAGAAAAAATCACGATGGGGGGGGGGGGATAATGTGAAAAACACGTGTAATTTGTTTCACATTACACGTGTTTTTCACATTATTTATAGATATTTTTTAAATTTTTTACTAAAGCAGTTTTTGAAACTACGAGGGCGGGTCAAAAAGTTCGCGGAATGGAGGGGTTGGAGAGGGGTGAGGGTGTTTTTTTTTACCTGTCACTACTTGTCAACTCAATACAACTATAAAATATAAATACTAAGTTTCATTAAAATCGGTTCATTAACCTTTGAGATATCGCTAGATATACAAGTCAATCGGGAAGAAAACATCAACTATGGAGAAAATTGAGTTTCGTGCCGTGATTAAGTTCCTCACTAAGCAAGGAAAACCACCACAAGTTATCATGGAAGAAATGTCATCTGTTTATCTTACCCTGGAAAAACAATGATTTATAAGCGGCATAGTCTTTTCAAGCAAGGTCGGGAGTCGATTGAAGACGATGAGCGCTCAGGACGACCGATTGAAGCGACGTCCTCACTCCTCAGACATTGTCGAAAAAGTTGAAAAACTTGTTCTGGAAGATGCCCGTTAAAGAAGAAACAAATCGCAGAAATGGTTGGAGTATGATCTACAACCATTTTGAACATCCTCCATGATCATCTTGGCATGTCTAAGGTCAGTGCAAGATGGGTTCCGAGAATGCTCACACAGTCACACCGCTTCAGAAACAACAGCGCGTCGAGTGTTCGCGCGAGTTTTTGAGTCTGTGTAGTGAGAACAGGGATGAATTTATGAGCCAAATTGTTACTGGAGACAAAACTTGGGTTCATCACTATGAACCTGAGTTAAAGCAGGAGTCTATGCAGTGGCACAAAATAGGTGCAGCACCTCCGAAGAAGTTTAAAGTGTCGCAATCGGCCGGCAAGATTATGGCTACGGTCTTTTGGGATGCAGAGGGTATTTTACTGACCGATTATAAAGAAAAAGGTGTCAATATTACCGGAGAAGATTACGCTACATTATTAAAAAAATTAAAGGACGCTATTAAGGAAAAAATAAGGGGAAAATGGACTCGAGGTGTGCTCCTTCTTTTGCTCCAAGAGTCATGTTGCGATGGCTGCCCTACACAGATGCGGGTTCGTAACACTGAACTACCCTCCCTATAGTCCAGATTTAGCCCCATCAGATTATTATTTATTTACAAATATGAAAAAAGAGCTTCGAGGAAAAAGATTTACCGATGATGAAGAAGTGAAGTCGGCTATTTCTACGTATTTTGAAGGCCTAGACAAAACATTTTTTTTGAAGGTATTAATAAACTTTATGAAAGATCTGAGAATTGTATTAGGCTTAAGGGAGAATATATCGAAAAGGAAAAATAAATTTGGTTTTAATTTCGCGCCCCTTGCTCTCCATTCCGCGAACTTTTTGACCTCCCCTCGTATCTGTCTTTTCAATTATAAAAAATACACGTGATGCTGGGAGGGGTAGCCGTAAACCTCACGACGTGTCACCAAGGGAGAGGGGGGCTATAAAAGTGGCTTAAAAAACTCACGTAATTAAAGAACGACCGAGAAAAAAATACTACCAAAATACGAATATGATCTTGAATAATAAAATATGACTATAATGAAAACGTTCATGATTTGAATGAAAACACGCGAAAGTCGATACAATGTAAATTAATCACGTTCGATATAATCTTCTTTGTACACCCCGTCGCTTTTCTGGCTCATTTCAAGGTCTGTTTTACATTAAGATGTTGATGGAACCTCTACCTTGTTTGATGAGTTATTGGTTTTATGAGAAGCGACAGCCGCTAAGGGCATTCCTTCAAAATCTTCATTTAAAACATCTATAAATAAACCACTTGAAATTATGTTCGCTGGTAATGGTCATATTTCACGAAATGTATTGTTCCCAGTACCTAAATAAATCTTCGAGAGCTATGCTATACATATTGACGTTTTAAATTATTATAAAATCCACCAGGTTAGGCACTAACCACACGATATAGAAGAAGACTATAAACATAGGAATTCTTTAATAATAATAATCAATCAATCTTTAACGTGAAACAGCGTCTCAATATGCAAAAATGTAATAAATTTTGAATTTCACGTACCTTTACAGATCCCCCTTTTATAGAACTTAGAGCAATTATTGAAAAAAAAAGCAAAACGGCTGTAAGTAACTAAATGCTAAAAGCTGATAGCAATACGTTGCCACAGTAACTTTTGAACAACACACGTGCGGATCACAATATTTTTATTTCTTAAAACAGAATATCTAAAACATACGCTAAAGTTATCAGAACCAGATGAGTCACGTTATCAGATACCGTCATATGTGTTCGCTGCTAATATGACTGATTCAGTGTTATCATTACATTCTGATAAGCCGCCATTGATTTACGTCGCAAACCTGCAGGTCTTGATAACAGATAATAGGTTACAGCAAAATTGTTACACTCTTATGTTTTCTTGTACGATCTTGCGTCTTTTTATTGTAGTCTAGTAAATGTATGATAAGAATTATAGAATAACCTTCTTTCGATGTTTGGCGTATAAATAAGATATTGTGAAATGTTGCTAAGTAAAATAATGTAATGATTGCATATGACGGCACGGTTGGCGCAGTGGCTGAGCGGTTGGCTGCTGCTCTGCATGTCGCGGGTTCGAACGTCACACGGAACTAATATTTGTATGATCTACACCTGTAGAACCTGTGGAACTACCTAGTTCCAGGTCTGACGCATCCACGATACAGAAGAAATTCCAAGTGTGGGGCAACGTTAAAAAAAACCTGTCCGGCGCAAGCCTATCCGCGTCGATTTTTGGTCACTCCATATGGGTGCTGATAAAAGATTATAGTTCTAAACTCGTAAATCTCCCTAGTTGCCCAATCATACTGTATCAATCTAACGACCCTGTTATCAGTGCCCTAAGTACTTCATTATCTTTTATATTCTTATCATAGTCATTATCAGACATGGTCATACTGACATTGACAAAAATTGTCTTTTCAACGCAACACCTTTGTGTAACAAGGTGCGGTTATTTTTTATTGTCAGTCAGCCCGAAGACGGTACCGAAGAAATAAATATTCCTAAGATGGTTCCTGTCCTAAATACACTTCCCAAATGCACCTGTATGACATGGTGCAGATATCAAGACGGTATTCAATGCGCGATGGTGACATGTTATTCAAAAGGCGTTTATGCAGCTGAGAATCAGCAGTTTTTGAAAGTCAAAATAACATACTTAATTAGTTAATAAATGACAAATCTCCCAAAACGCTCTTCGTCACTTGCTGGAAAGTAAAACCGGAGGAACAAACTCCCCAGCAAAACACCTGTCCATTAAATAAGAAGAACACCTGTTATTTTAAGGCATACACCGCTGTACTGATGTACTTATCAGATAATTACTATTATATTATCGCGGTAATTCAAACAAATCCACAAAGCAAACATTATCCAAAATGTCTTTGTACGTCGCGTCGGGTCAATCGCCGCAGATAAAAATATATTGTACCAAAACGTCACATGTTTATAGAATAGCGTCCAAAATAACAGCCGTTGTAACGAATAAAGACCAATGTTAGCCACGCTTTGTAACAAAGGCTTTCGAGGACAAGGACCTATGTCCTGCCAAGTTTAGGCGCTTGGGAATAATGTTCCTAAGTACCGATTACTTACTGGGAATAAATGTTGTGTTGCTCTTTGTTTATTAATAACACTTGGGAAATAAATGTTTATGCACTTCTTGACATTAGAGCTTGAAGAAGCAGTGAGCTTGTAAATGCTACTGAGCAATATCATCAAGAACCTTTAATAATATAATGTCCTGTTATTTGTGGAGATTCATAGATGACTCTGCCGTGGAGTGTAAATGTGGTGCTGCCCCACAAACGATGGGACTGATATCGTTTCCTGCCTGTACTGTTGATGGACGCTACTGAAAGTACCAAACTCGCCGCCAAATTTTGTTTCGAATCAATTCGAATTGTCATCGACATGCTAAGAAGTTGTCTGTATTATTGTACAGCCATACGAGCACATAGACGCTAAACTCACAGCCAGATTCTGGCCCTACGCTATTTAGAAAATATGTTAATAACCTGTGGCATCCTTTTGCCAGTAAAATCTTACTGCAATCGGCAATAAGTCTTCCAATAGGTATCAGACACTGACACTATGTATTTAATGCGTCCCGACTTCCATCATGCTATCAGGACGTTCAAAGTTTCATATCGGCCGTTTCATTTCGATAAAGCAGACGTTTTATTATCAATATCCATTAGCACAATCACTTATTGATCATTCAGTGCGCCACATAGGTAAGTATGATTAGTACCTACACATCCATACATCCAGTCAAAATAGTATCGGGAATGGATGATTTGTTTATGGTTCCAAATTCAACTTTTTTTTTTGTTAGATTAGCACAACTGTTTTCCATTTTGGCGCGGAGTTTGAGTTGCATCTGTTATTTAGATTAAATACAGTGCTGTTTTCGTGTTCGGAGTCCCTGAAAATGTTACAGAAGGCTTACGGTGAATCGTCTTTATCAAAAACACGTGCTTATGAGTGGTACAAAGCATTCAAAAGCGGTCGAGATGTGATGGAAGGTTTGCCTCACTCTGGTAGGCCATCAACGTCTTCAACTAAAGTTATCGCTCGGCTCGGCTAGTCCCAAAAGACCTGAATTTTCTCCAAAAACTCAATCGCATTAGAGTCGCTGAGGACATGCTAGAACGAGTCAATTCCGACCCAACATTCATGAAACACTTTGTTACTGGTGACGAGACGTGGGTTTTCGAGTTTGATATGCAAACTAGTCAACAAGCTTCGGAGTGGCGCCTTCCAACTGAACCGAAACCGAAAAAACTACGCCAAAATCTCATCTTGACCGTTTTCTTTTGACTGTCGCGGTGTTGTGCACTCGGAATTCTTGCCGGAAGGTCAAACAGTAAATAAAGAATATTATTTGAGCATTACGCGGCATTTAAGAAAGCAAATTCGACGAAAAAGGCCAGATTTTTGGAAAGAAAATTCTTCGATTTTGCACCACGATAATGCTCCTTCGCACAGGGCCATCATAGTTAACGAATTTTTGACCAAAAACTCAACAAATACCATCGAGCAACCACCTTATTCACCAGATATGGTTCCAGCCGACTGCTCTCTTTTTCCTAAATTCAAATTACCATTTCGTGGCACCCATTTTCATTCGGCATTTAGACATAAAGGAGAATTCGCAGCTAGAACTGAACTCAATTCCGGAAAAAGCGTTTAAAAAATGTTTTGATGATTGGATTCGTTGGCGTAAGTGTATCGTTTCTGCATACTTTGAAGGCAATAATATTACTTTGCATGAATAACTATTTTTTTTTTGTATTATTGATCGTTTCCCGGTACTTTCTTGACGGAGTAGTATAGTATATGTTTGTGTGTACAGTCGCACAAGTGGTTTGGTACTAGCTTTCTCCCGCGGCCGGAAATTGTCCCACGAAAACACCTCCTATATGTACTCATATTAGGATACTTTTTATCTCGGGAGTGCGTTTCCGTGGGATAATTTGGCTGAGGCCCAGGGCAGGCAGTTAACTGACTGGTGGATCTGCCTCGTTGGTCTAGTGGTTGGAAGCGCTACTTCTAGGCATGAGGTCCTGGGTTCAATTCCCTGGTTGGGTTAAGTGTTATTGGGTTTTCCACCAGGAAATTCTCAGTACCAGCCCGATGTCTGGATTTGTGCCCGGTTGATGGCAACAGACATTCTGTTGTAATAATTGTTGGTGTTTGATGAGATGACGAGTAATAGAGAAGTATGGAAGAACAAGACATGCAGCGCCGACCCCAAATAATTGGGATTTGGTCGGGAGAATGATGATGATGGCAACAGACATGTGCCATATTACATGGGACTTAAACAGAACTGGCAAAATGGGCTTCTGTGTCTTACCTTCCGGGGAAAAACATAGGTACGATTAGGGTTGCCAGGTCGCCAAAAATAATAGCCGGACAGACCAGCCAGTTTGGCCGGACATTTGGGTAAAAAGCCCGGACACCCTACATTATTGAGGATTTTGTGTATCCGTATTAATAGGTACGACAAAAAATTGTACATATGTACGAAATGTAAAAAGCCGGACAAGCCGGACACCGTTTATTTTGGCCGGGCACACAATCAAAAAGCTTGTCCGGCTTTATCCGGACGCCTGGCAGCGCTAGGTACGATACGTGCAGTTATGTTTATTTAATAGAAAGGTGAATATCATGTAGTATATTATGTCCATACATATATACCAATAAGCTCGTTCGGCTATACATCTATGTATTCAAATAGTCGGTGTCACGCCGGTTTGTATCCAATTAGTGCGCGCCCGTAAATAGTTGGAAGTCAATTAGATGGCTGCCGACTGCCGTGTCAGTGTCCTCTATGTATATTTACTGAAAACATACATGTGACATTATGTATGTTAATTTACTTACTGTGATTGGAGGTGAAATGCTTTGTCATTCTAAATTCAGTAGGACAAAACACTAGGAAAGAAGTCGGTGTTATGATAAAACGCTAATTCAAAAGTAAAATCATGATACTCTTATTTAAAATGTTACCATGGAGTGTCTTCACCGTTCTTCTCCATAGGAACGATCTTTTATAAGTACCCCGTGTGAAATAAAATATTTTGATTTGAAATGGTTAAATGAGCGTTGATCAGAAATCTGCCACATCAACAGCGTTAGCAGTGGCTTCGGACAGGTCTATCAAAGTGCAGCTGTAGTAATACAGAGAGCCATCGTTTGTGATGGGGCTCTGCAGTCAAATTTTGAAAGCCCTCACATCTTGCCTTAGGGGCCATCCATAAATTACGTCACACGTTAAGGGGGAGGGAGGGGGTCGACGAAGTTTGACAAGGGGTAGGTAGATCTTAAATTTCGTGACGTCATATTTTAAAAATCTAAGTATTAAAAAACTAAACTTGAACTATTACCGAAAAACTTGAAATTATTTCGAACTCCTCTGTATGAACATGCAAAATTGCAAATTATGTGACGTCACACTAGGGAGGGGAAGTCTCACAAATGTGACCAGCTGTGATAAGGATGGGGGGGTCAAATAATCATGAAATTCATGTGACGTAATTTATGGATGGCCCCTTAGCATTGGCGTATGATACATATCATTAATCATTAACGCGATAAGAATATTGTCGAAGGGACAGCTGTTTTAAACAAGAATGGACTAAAGATGTTTCTGTGCAAACGGCCACAAATTAAAAAAATAACAGCTGTTCAACTAGCAAAACCCCTAGAACGCTAATTGTAATTTCATATTAATTTCAAAGGTGTGACTAAATCAACGACTATTTTCGGTTGAAAAATATTATATTCCAGAAATTACACGGGTTATTTCTAATAGCATGCACAGTAAATGGTTTTCCTTGAATTAATACAATAAATATCAAGTTTTCCTGCTGACCAAGTAATAAATACGAAATGCAGATCTTATAATATGGCAGCCTGGCCTTTGTCTCAATGGAATCTATTGCTACTATAAATACCCAGTACATCATTCTGAGCCGGACGGTTCAGAATGATGTACTGAGTATATTGTGGTTTCCACTCTCGCGTCGGTGTCCCTTCCACCCCGAACAAAGCAGTGATGCAGGTATTATAGTATTTATAATAAGTTCATTTTCGAGTATATCTGTCTGAACGCTGGTCTTTAGAGAACAATCGGATTTGGATTAGGTTTATTTGTCAATTAAATTTTAAATATTTATTTAATTCAGACCATAGATCCATAAAGTGACAATTTATTCTTATCCTATTGTTAGTAAATAACAAAATTGAACTCTGAGTTATGCTCACACATCTTAATGGTCTTTCATGGCGTAAAATCCGTGTGAAGCGGAGCGGGTTGCTAGTATGATATAAAGGACGAAAAAAATTCATAGAAGAATCAACGGCTCAATAGGAAACGTTACAAAAAACGTTGTCAAACATAACGCCATAGTATTTTCTTAGAATTATATGGGGTGTTTTACACAAACATGTGCAACGTTGAACTGAAGATCATAATCATAAAAAGAGCTGTTAAATATTCAACTTTTTTTTTTGAATAAACATCGGAATTTGAAATAAATTTTTAATATCAGTTACGAGAAAGCACTCAAAGCAAAGTGATTTTTGAATATTGAGTGATAAAGCCAAATTATGCTAGGCTCGTACCAGCTGGCGTTCTGTACTTTCTGTCTTCTTCAATGGGAAATAGCGCGAAACTATGTACATATACAATAACAACTAATTAAGTTCCATGCATTTTGCACGTATTGTAGGAACAACAGTTTTTTTTTTAACCGACGAAAAGTTTCTATGTGGAGGGTTCAGAATAATGTACCGACTACGTGGTGACCGTTTTGGCGTCGCTGGCCCTTCCACCGTGTGTAAACAAGTAGGAATGGAAAAACAGTTATTGTGGTGTCTTACGCAGTGTTGCGGCTCCAAAGACCAATGTGCGTTTACGTCCGTTGCTACGTTACCAAACGTTTGTAAACAACGTATTTTTATACTAACTTACTTATGGTATTCCACGTTCTATTATCAATCGATACTTTAGCTGATGACTAGATGTCCATTTTTAACGATACATTGCATTAAGGATTTTAAAGTACTTATAGCTTTTCCATATAAAATACTCAAGAAAAAAAAAACAGAAATCATGATGCACACCCCTATCGCAACCTTCTATTTTCAAATCTACAATGCATTGATTTTTTTTTTCCTTTTAAGTTACCAGCCAGTCAGTGTGCAGTTTTTCTATTACATTCTTGACCTAACACTAAACTAGAGACTTTTTGTTTTTACAAAATAGAAGTTATTAATAAAGAGATTCATTGATTAGGGAGTTTGGTTTGAATATTTTAGATCTTGGGCTTATTTTCACTATTTTAGCGAATCCTAAATCAAATGTTGCAAAAAAATTGTGTGGTCTAGTACAACAGCTTAATCAATGAATAGCTAAAGCTAATTAATTAGGTCTATAAGAATATTGTTTTTGTATTTTAATTTTAGTGGTGTAATAGTAGTGATAAGGTACAATGGGGTTGACGTATCCATGTGGATAAAAACCCCCTATTAAAATTTAAGAAATAAAAAAAAAAAAAGTTATTAATAAAAATTATGTACATATCCATTATTGATGAGGTGTTTGTTGTCGACGAAAAAAAAACGTTTATCTGTGCCACAAATATTTTGCACGATAAAAGCTTATCAGTCTTATCAATATTTGTAGATAAACAACCTCTTTGTTTATAAGATCAACATTAAAAAGCACAAACAATTTTTAGACATTGGCATGAAAATCAATATTTTATCTAAATATTGTAGTACCTTTAATTAAAAAATAAAGACAAGACATCCAAAGGTTACATCGCAATCTTTGTTTGTTTAGCAACAAAGGCAGTTCACATAGAACTAGTTTCAGACTTGAGCACTGAAGCGTTCATGGGTGCTTTCCAGAGGATGTGCTCAAGACGTGGAACACCAAGTCATGTTTATTCGGACTGCGGCACAAACTTCACCGGAGCCTCAAAAATGCTGAACAACGAGTTCGAAATGTTCAAAATGGAGTTGCCCTCTGAATTTTTTCACGAATTAAGCAGAATGAAAGTGGAGTGGCATTTTAACGCCCCTGCGTGGCCAACCGCGGGGGGACAATGGGAGGCCGCGGTGCGCTCTATGAAACACCATTTACGTCGAGTTCTAGGGGAACAGAAACTCACCTATGAAGAATTTTCGACCTTACTGGCAAAAATAGAAGCATGCATGAATTCCAGACCATTCTGCCCCCTCACAGAGGACCCAGACGAGTTCTACAACTATCTTACTCCGGGACATTTTCTTACTGGCAGTCCAACTATGACGCTTCCGTTGTCCAGCTATGAAGATGACCGCCACTTAGATCTACGCAAAAGGTGGCAGTTAACCGAAAACATGTTCCATCAGTTCTGGAAGCACTGGTCCTCAGACTACTTAACATCGCTACAGGCTCGCAGTAAATGGCTGAAACCTACGCCTAACATCAAGACAGATGATGTTGTCTTAATAAAGGAAAACAACCTCCCACCAGGAAAGTGGGCCCTGGGACGCATAACCGAAGTGCATCCGGGCAGCGACGGACATGTCCGAGTCGCAACTATAAAAACGCAAGGTGGCACATTGAAGCGTCCGATTACAAAATTGTCACTGTTGCCAATTGAAACTATGCACTAAACTAAGCAAATAAATACAAACAACAAATCGCTATGCACTCACTTGCTCAAAAAAAACCGCGACATACTACACTGAAATCTCGACAGAAAACAATCTTCAAGTCATCATGTTAACCAAACTATCATTCATCTACTTGGTGACCAGAATACAAGGCAGTGTCATCCCACAAGAATCATCAAGTGTTCAAATAACAACTTTAGGAAGTGATCGCCCCATATACTACGACACCATTGGAAAAGTACAGCTGATCCATGACGAATGGCGACTGCTGATGTACTACAACTTATCTACCTACTGGAGCGGAGTACAAAGGTTCGAAAACTACTTACAAGACATTTCGGACCTCTGCAATAAGTTGAAACCAAGATTCTGTCAAACCACAATTCGTCAGCTTTCGCACGAATTGGACCTTCTGCAATACTACAACGACATACTGCTGGCCCCCCATAAACACTTAGCGGGACGCAGCAAGCGAGGTCTGATTGACGGAGTGGGATACGTGGCAAACAGTCTCTTCGGAATTCTGGATCAGAGATTTGCAGACCAATATCACAAGGATATCCAGAATGTGCAGAAGAATGAAGATTACATCCTGCAGCTCGTAAAAAACCAGACTTCTATGGTTGAAATAGAAAACGACATCTTGAAGAAAAACGAAGAGAACATCGATCAGCCAGACTACTAGGTCAACATTCAACCTTGCCATGCATCACGGAACAAACGAAATGTGAAACCGCCTGGATCGAATTACATAACACGAACACATGGCTGGTGACATGTTGCAACACATGCACTATACGTACGGTCTGCAACGATTATATCAGATCGCACGTCATCAACACGTCGTCTATAGTGTCCCTGCAACAAGGATGCCTTCTTCAAACAAAGGAGCTGAAAATACACTCCCACAACAACTACGACAGCAACGCCAAATTAGATTACGACATCCAAGTCCCTACCCTGGACAAAACAATAAATGGCATCATAAATACTCATACAACACCTCTGCTGCAAGTAAAACACAACGAAGACATCGCTGTCGTCGAAGAACGACTGCGGTACTTGAAAAGTATGGAACAACTTCCGGTAACACTAACAACACACGATATACATCAGTACGTCATTTCTTACGTATTACTGACTGTAATCGGAGTTGCAATAATTGCATGGGTGGCAAAAAAGCGCGGTTATTGTACGAAGACAACAGATGACGCAAATCGTGTTACTCGACATAGTACCGCAGACGTGGAAATGCAGTCCAAGAAACCTGAGGCTAGGATGAGAAGGCTGTTCAGGTCGCACTCACTACTAGATCGCCCGCCTCCAAAGAAGTCAAGAGATGAGGGAGCGCGGATGACGAGCGGCAACCATCCACCGACAAGGTCCACATTGGATTCCAACACGGATATTGAATTTAATTTTTAAAAGCCTATTTTAATTGTATTTTAAATATTTTTTACTTTTTACAATGTTACATTTTTTACTATAACTTCTTGCTTTGTACTGGTGATTCTTATATGGTTATATTCTCCTCATCCCTTGCTTGGGTTAGGAGTATGTACGGTCTACGTACATTGACCCGACTTCTGGCTGACAAAGCGAATCAACTGGTTCACTTGTCACAACTAATATTTTTACTCAGTGTGCAACTAACCAACACGCGGAACAGACATACATGTAGGAATCACCAATCTTTATTACGGTGTACGATAATTGTGATAAATAAACTATTGGGTTACTACGTGAAGAGTTTTACATGTTGGCCACACTCACTACTTAACAACCGAACAATTATAGTGTACAGTTCAGGAACTAAACTGTCCCGTACAATATATGTATCTGATAGACAGCGCCACTATATTTGCTTGAATACAGTCTGTAATGATATGGCATGGTTGCGAAAATCTTCCGTGATCACATAGTGTATATTTTTGATATATTTTTGCATTTTCATCATCATTATATTTTTATAGTGATATTTGTGAAGCTTGAAATATGGGTGTACTATTAGATACACCTGTGCGTAACCTTTGCGGTGTGACAGGGGTGATGGTATGTAATGTAATGCGATAATGTTTGTGTTTCAGATGCCCCGTGGTCGGGACGATATGCAAGTAAACGTGGCGGGCCTACGAAGAAACATTAAGAACCTCGCACACAACTACTCTGATGCCCAGGTATGGCCACATTACGGCTATTTTATTAATCAAAGAATTGTTATTGACATAAAATTTTGTACTTACACGGTATGTGGGATTCTCTGAATCCTGCGTTAGTTGAAACTGTGCCGCAGGAGGCAGTGTCCTCCTAATGAAATGATACATTTGTTTTATGACAAAAAAGCATACAAACGAAAACTTCAACTATGAGATATCTATATACAACATGTAACGTAATTAACGCACACCCTCAAACACCCCAATTAGAATATTATGTTATGATCATAACATAATACATACACTAAATTTTTTATTGAACATGTGTAGATATTGATTATTAATTAAATTACTTATACTAATTCCGGAAGAACGTTGTGGTCACAGTACAAATCCACGAACGCACACAGTTGCACACGTAGTTATGAGGCTCGTGCTAGCCTAGTAGGTACCTATTCGCTCGCGTTCGAGACGAGTTAACGCCGCTCGACACAGCTGTACGAGTAGGTATTAGTGCCGAAAAAAGCCGACAATACACGATTGAATTTTACGTTAAAGAAATTTGTTTTTGTGTGATACGAGTAGTTGTTTATTTATGTCTAGTAAACATTTGATTGAATCTTTCTATCACACTTTTCAGGCTCTGGAATGTCGGCTCTGGATGATTAGCAATATTCGTAACAAGATATTATGCTAATGTAAATAATAATGAACTGCTAAACATAGGAGGCGATACGACAGCATTATTCAAAGACGGCGTTTTTAAAAGTGAATCCTAATATTTACAATAATTAATAAATCGAAAACTTACTGATTGCCAAAACACTCGACGACTACGACGTTGTCATTTAAACCACTTTCAAAACTTCCACCTGTTCAATACATTTTAATGCCCGTTTTCTTAATTGATGTTTTAATTTAGAAAGCACTTCAGTGTCATTTTTCACTATTTCAAAAGCGTTCACTATCCTGTTTTTTAGGTCCTCGGCACTTATTGTCTCACTAAAATAAACTAACGATTTAATACCTACGTCCCCACAAAAAAAGACAAGACGCGTCGAATCAGCTGATCTGGGAGGCTACTGTCGAACACTCCTAGTGAAATGAGCAGGGGCACCATCGTGTTGGTAGAAAACCTTTTGTAAATTATGAAGAGGTATGTCTTCTAGCAGCGTTCTAGCTGTGTTAATCTTTGTAAGAAAACAGGCCCCAGTATGTATGTACCAGTGACACCGGCCCAGACGTTAACTGAGAAACGGTGTTGGAAGGTCACTCTGCATGCGTGAGAATTTTCGTGCATCCATTTAATGTGTGATGTGTTGATTTTGATTGTACATCCCCACACTGGCATCTTCTGAGGTGGAATGGATGTTTTTTATCACCACGAAGTGTTCTCCGCACATGCATTATGACTACATTCAAAGCGTGGCGCTGCTTCTCGGGTGCATGGAGATTCTCGTCGAAGTAGTCCAGTATTTCGTTTTGAAGACGAGTACGTGTAGGCACATCGGCTCCCCTGTCGATGGCCGTGTTCGGACGGAACGTTCCGTGGTCGCGAAGCCGCTGAGCTAACATATGTAAACCTGCGGTCTACTCTTGTAGGTAACATACCTTTGGTAGAATGTTCTGCAACCTAGAGCCACATTATCACCACACCATGTCAATGTCCTCACCATTTCGGTGTACTGAACATTTGTGTATTGAAAAACATCGCGCGCGAAAAATTATTTGCAAACACTTAGCGTACTTTCCTGTAAAATGTCCGCGCATGACTAATGTTGTTTACATTTAAGTTTGCTTTCATTGTAGCCGCGCAAGCGCCGCGGCGCCGGTATCGTCGTAGCTATCTCGCTCTATCCCGGGGTTTTAGTTTGCAGGAGAAAGGGAACGAAAACAAGCATGTCATATTTTGTATTTTGTTGGTTTTTCTATCGTGTCCTTTGTCCAGTGCCTGTAAGTGTGTGCGCGCGATTACAATCGTTAAGTTTACTTAATTGTATTTGTAAAGACTTTAATCTCCTTGAAATAAGGTTCATTTTTCTGTATTTTGTATTAAATGACGGAATTTGTATTAATACAAATAAAACTGCACTTTTAAAATTCTTATTGCCTTGATTTACAGTCCATTTCAGTTTGTTTTGGCTGTACAGGGGCAGTGTGACTGTAATTTACGTAGTTTTAGTTAATTTTGGGATAAAAAATTACCTATATTAAAAATGGTAGAAATCGATTCAGTAAACGATTCTGAACAAACTAATTTCAGGATGTGCGTTAATTATGTTACATGTTGTTATACAAAATGAAAAAAAAAAAACATTCCACTTAACCCTAGAAAGATAACCTACGCTTCAGAGGCGCCCGCGTCGGTTTGACATCGCTGTATCTTTCTAATGAGCGCGCGTATCTAACTGTCATTTTAAGTTAGCTCAGTGGTCGGTGCACAGAGTCGCAGGACGGCCGTTTTTACGCGGTAAGTACCATAGTTTTGCAGTTATGACCAAGTGTTGCGCTCCAAAGGCGCATGGTTATCTTTTGTGTGACTTTTAGTGAAAGTATGAATTTGTTTATAGTTGCATAAAATGTTTATTATAACTGTTTATTTCTTTGTTTTAGCATAAAATCTTTTCGCCTTCATCATGACGAGCCGGAGAACACTATCTGATGATGCAATATCTAGGTTTATGGCTGAAGAGGAAGAGAACGAGCATGAACGAGAGCAAGGAAGTGACAGTGAGATAGAAGATAATTTGAGTGAAGATGACATACAGAGTGATTTCGAAGACGAGTTTATAGATGATGAGTTCCCACAACAATTGAATGATACACAAAATGAAGACGATATAAGTCCGCCTGTATCTTCAGAGCCCACTGGAACTTCGGAATCATCCCGTCGTGACCACCGCATAATTGTTCCTGATCGCCGTGTGCTTAGGGGTAAGAACCAACATTGCTGGTCGACAATAAAAGGACAAAGTCGCGGAAGGACATCTGCCATAAATATTATTCGCACAAGTAGAGGTCCAACGCGCATGTGTCGAAATATATGTGACCCAATCTTATGTTTTAATTTGTTTGTTACCGACGAAATAGTGGATGAGATCGTCCGTTGGACGAATGTTGAGATCTCTGTGAAACGTCGAGATAACATGACCAAAGCCACTTTCAGAGATACGTCTGTGACAGAAGTCCAAGCTTTGTTTGCGATACTGACCTTGAGTGCAGCAATGAAAGACAATCACTTGTCTACTGATGAGCTGTTCGATAGTAGTTTTTCGGGTACACGGTACGTGGCAGTGATGAGTAGGGATCGTTTTGATTTCCTGCTTAGATGTCTACGATTTGATGACAAGTCTATACGACCCTCTTTACGTCACGAAGATCCATTCATACACATTAGAAAAATATGGGAATTATTTGTAACTCAGTGTAAACTGAATTATACACCAGGAGAGCATGTCACAATAGATGAGCAATTATTAGGGTTTCGAGGACGGTGCCCGTTCCGCATGTATATCCCCAATAAACCCAGTAAATATGGAATTAAAATCCCTATGCTTTGTGACAGCGGAACGAAGTACATGCTAAATGCAATGCCGTATATTGGCAGAGCTACGAACACTAATGGGTTGCCACAAGGAGAATTTTATGTAAAGGAGTTGTCTCGGCCCTTGCATGGCACAAACCGAAATATAACTTGTGACAATTGGTTCACTTCGGTTCCTCTCGCGAAATCCCTACTTCAGGAACCATACAAACTAACCCTCGTTGGCACTATACGATCCAATAAACGAGAAATCCCCGAAGAACTGAAAAACACTCGGTCTCGTTCGGTAGGCACGTCAATGTTCTGCTACGATGGATGTTTGACCCTAGTCTCGTACAAGCCGAAGCCCTCTAAGATGGTTTACCTGTTATCATCGTGTGATGAAGACGGTGTCATCAACCCAATAACTGGTAAGCCTGAAATTATAATGTATTATAATCAGACCAAAGCTGGGGTGGACACTTTCGATCAAATGTGTTCCTCAATGTCATGTTCGAGGAAAACCAATAGATGGCCAATGTCTATGTTTTATGGCATTCTGAACATAGCATTCGTCAATTCTTATGTTATATATTGTCACAACATTCTTGCGAAAAATGAAAAGCCTCTAAATAGAAGGGGTTATATGAAAAAGTTAAGCGCCCAGTTATCTGAATCGTGGATGAAGGAAAGACTGGAATCTCCTACTTTGCCAAAGCATGTGAGAGATAATATCGCAAATATTCTTCCGAAACCGGTTGTGCAGAACGATACAGATAATGAAGAAGAACCCCCAGCCAAGAAAAGGCGGTACTGCACCTGTTGCACTAATAAAAAAAAAAGAATGTCTAAGATGACTTGCGTCAAATGCAGGAAAACAGTTTGCGGCGAACACAAAAATGATGTTTATTTTGAATGCCTATCAAACCAAATTTGAGCCAAACGATTATAGTTTTGACAGTTTTTTTTTTTAGTTGATTAGTTAGTAAGAAATAATATAATTCGTTTTTAAGAAAAAACATATTATTTTTTGATACTGTGTTCCTGTAAACAGAAGACTGCTAATTTTGTTGATTTTTTCTAGAGGTTTTTTGATTTAAGTTTAATGTTTAAAATATATAAAATATTTCACTAAAAAAAGTTTTTTATTATTAGCTCATTAACCAAATTTCAAAACAATCAAGTAAATAAATACAATAAATAGGTATTTCATTAAAAAAAAAAAATATTAATATATCGTGCGCCTCCGAAGCGCATGGTTATCTTTTGTGACAGTCAAAATATGGTTATCTTTCTAGGGTTAAGCACGAGTGTTTGTTTATGTGTGTTTGCGTTAGTGTGTGTTTGCGTTAGTGTGTGTGTGTTCAGGCGACATAATATAACCAATAGAATACTTATCTAAGGAATCTCAACAGGAACATTCGACCGTAATGTCACAGTTCATATTCGAGCATTACATCAGTGAGTAAGGAGAACCGAGCATTACAGCGCGCAACGATACAATTTGTAGCAATCATTAATTTCTGTAAAAAATTGAATCTCGGATTGTTTTATTTCAAGCGAATGCGCCTTAAAACAAATTACATAATGAAAGACAGAGGTGACGAGACGATCTGGGCGCGTACCGCGAGGGATGGTTCGGGGAGGCACGAGAAAAGAGTTCGTGGAAGGAATTGGGGGAGGCCTTAACCCAGCAGTGGGACAGTACAGACTAACAAAACTGCCTTCTATTCTCGAAACGTTCAGAAATAATCAGGTCGACACTAAACGCCGGAGCTAGATTTGCTGCTTGTGCTTGATTTAATGAACTCGTAAGGATACGGATAAGGATATACCTGCCAGCCACCTGTCAGTGCGTTCGTAGCCTTAATCAACTTATTTTTTTATTGGCAATCACGCTATATCCATTTGATATGTTGCATTTACACACAAAACTTCAGTTAAGTTTTTTCCCTTAATATACCCATAAAAATATCAGCAAGTTGAAACTTGCATACCGCATTCGACACCCTTTGGACATAATGTACAATAAACAATTTTATTAACATTTACTATATTATAAAAACCAGGTTTATAACAGAAAACAAAAAAATTTGTTCCAGGTAAAAGTGCGCGAGGCAACATCAAACGACCCATGGGGCCCTTCAAGCACATTGATGGCGGAGGTCGCCGACCTCACCTACAACGTGATGGCCTTCACAGAGATCATGCAGATGATCTGGAAGCGGCTCAACGACCACGGCAAGAACTGGCGGCACGTGTACAAAGCGTTGGTGCTCATGGAGTACCTAATTAAGACTGGCAGTGAGAAGGTGGCCATGCAGTGCAAAGAAAACATCTTCGCGATACACACTCTGAAGGACTTCCAGTACATGGAAGAAGGCAAAGATCAAGGTGAGTGTCTGATCTTTGTTGTTTTTCTGCCAATGATTCTATGCTTGCGGAATCGTTCATAGCAGAATACCATCCCCTTTTGCGAAGCGTACTAAATTCATACTTGCAGAAATAAAACAACCCAAACCAATTTGAATGAATTTTTGGACACAGCCATGTTCAAATTCACCTTGTCAATTCATTAGCGTTCGGCCCTAACCTATGCTAATAGCTTACGAAACGCATCAACAGCGGTTTATCGACATGGCAGCTTACTAATAATTTAAACCAGTTTAGTACAGACCATGTGTTGAATGTTATTAATATGTAAGGACAGTAGGCGTTGCGTTATCGGCGATGTGATTAGGACAGAGTTTGTAAACCCGTGGTTGGCGGTTGAATTAATTGATTGATTAATTGTGATAGCAAAAATATCTTTATACAGATTGGAATGAAGTGGCTAATCATTTCCCTGTCCTTATTCCAATTAATTTGGGTTCGGCACAGTGTGACTTTTTCGTCCATACTTCTCAATTAGTCGTCATCCCAAAAGTCACTTATTTCTAGGCGAAAAAATCCATTACTCATGTTCAAATACTTTATATTTTTTCATTATAATTTGGTATCGTATAGGTGTGTTATCCCTGTGTCAGATAATCCCGATGTGGGATGTGCAAGCTCTGCTCAGATAATGTACCAGTTTGTCAGTGGCTTTCATTCCGTTCGGACATAAATTGTTTTTCTGTCAGTCGGTCGGTGCTATAAAAAGTAAGTGCAGCCGTGGTCTTCCCTTAAAAATGCCCGGTGAATCGTAAAGTACAGTGCATTTAGGCGAAGGTACCTAGTACTAATAATAAAATTCGACGCCTACTGAACTTAGAATCTCCATTTTACGATAACCGAAGTAGAAGATTTCTCCTTAATTTGCTTGTTACTAAATCAGATAAAATTATATAATATCACGCCTTTAATCCCTGAAGGGTTAGGCAGAGGTGTATCCTAAAAGTACACCCATATTTCGCTAGTTATGTCTAAGTCCCATGTGATAGGGGGCGAGCCTATTGCTATCAACCGGAGACGAGTCCTAACTGTGGCTGCTACTGAGCAATTCCTATCAAGTAGGTCATTTTGTGTTCAATACACTAATGGTAGCCCGTAGCCACCTCGTATCTGAACTAACAATTTTATAGTAGGTACAGTAAGGCGTACGTCAACGGTATCGCTTTGAGTGTACGCTGGCCTAGCGTGAGTACGATCTCCAAACCACGTTTATCCAAATTAGATTGATATCAGTACTTTGCAAACGTCAGAAATTAAAAAGATATTCCGATAACGCCCCTTTTCCATGGATCACCACCACCCACGCACTGTCTTAGGTTTTAGCCAAAAGACCCTGATGGTTTGCTTATCCTTGATCTCAGTTTAGTGAGCAAAATTCTTCCTTTCATTAAGACCGCATCCATACTAATAAACAGATGCCAAAGTTACTGTCTGTTGTCAATCTGTCTGTCTGTCGACTTAAAGAGTAGATGATGCAGTGACGGTTGACGGGAGAATGGAAGAAGAAAACGTGTTGGGCCGACCCCGAGTAGAATGGGTCAAGGGCAGGAAGATGATGATGATGATTTACACCGACACACACTAGACGTTAGGACATGGGATATTTCCTGTCCTAGTGTTAGGTTAATAGTCCGCGGGATAACTTCAACTTCCACGGAGGCGAAGCCGAGGGCAAAAATTTACATAAATAATGTATAATTGCTATATTATTAATACCATAAAACGCCCATTTTTTCTCATAATCGGGATTCATGGTGCTGATCTGATCTCAAGACGCCATGTAAAATCTCTTTCCCTCTGCCGTTCTGAGTTTTAATTTTCCCGGTTATAATTTAATTTTATTTTTCCAGGTTTAAACGTCCGTGAAAAGGCGAAAGCCCTTGTAAACTTATTGAAAGACGACGAAAGGTTAAAGAACGAGCGAGCGCGAGCATTGAAAGCGAAGCAGCGGTTCGCGCAGAGTGCGAGCGCTTTCGGCAGCGACGGCGCCTTGGACACGCCCAGCAGTCCTACCTACCCCGCGGTGAGTACATCTTGGTTATAGGGCTATATCAGCCATTGTGCCAATGATTAAAGAAAATTGCAAAAGAGCGATGTTACAATGTAAACTTTAGTGCAATAAAGGATACTCTATATCTCTATGGTTACGATGTAAAAATCCATAGTTTTGGGTGACGGAAGGAGTATTGGAGAAACTCTTGAAAAAATCTTACATTTCCATCACTTCTTTGACATGTTGTCTTTGTCAATTGCTTGTGTGCGTGTCTTGAATCTTGATTCTGAAGGTATGGTACAGAGACGAAACTAAACGTAAACTTACATCTTCGATCAATCAAAACAATTTTGGACATAATCAGGCCAAAATGCTTCGATTTTGGCAGAACGTAGTGTAAGTTGACGCCAAGTTTCGTCGCATGTCCGTACCCTACTCTTAATTATTCGTTGTGAAAATGTTTTATGCAAGCTATAATAATTGCAAGCAATAGTCATATTCGCACTCTTCCTTTTAACCGGCACCTAATTCACGGTGAAAACTTATAACTTCATTTTGCACAAAAGAAGACATAATCCTCAGCAACCTACCAAGCTTTCTGCCTTGCCTTGCCAACGTGTTAACTTTCAGTACCTCCCGTGTCCTAACTAGTCGTCGTGTCCCTTTCAGTTCGGCAGCGACGGCGCGCTAGACGCCACGTCGAGCCCCACCTACCCTGCGGTGAGCACTTTGATCTATACCTGCACTACTAACTTAGTGTTACTAACGTTTGGGCAACTGCAGCACGGTATTAGGTTACGTACGCACTGACAGGTGGGTTGCTTAGTGCGTCGAGGCTCGCTACTACGATACGCGCGACTAGCGAGGCGCCGAACGGTTGAGAACATTTTAGAACGTTCGTTTCTTCGCGATACTCGCTAAGCGACTTGCTAGCTTCTAGGCGCTAAGCAAACCACCTGTGAGTGCGATCATAACCTTAGATTCTAATACTACACAGTCAGAAACCGAAGCCGATTAGTCAAAGCAGTCGTGCGGCGATAACGGGTGAAGCGCGGGAGCTTCCCGTCGAGAGTGTCCGTGACAGTGCTGGTATTCATCAAGACTGTCAATGAAAGTCTTGATGGATACTGGCGGATAACGATGACTGCCTGGATATCTCTCTCTTAGACTGTGATGCTTATGGTAAGGTAAAATGTAGTTAACGTTTTGTTATTAATCATTTCATTGGATTCCAGCTAAGCGGTGATTCAGCGGAGTGGTCTGGTGGCGGGCGGGAAGCCGAGCTCGCGCGGCCGCTGACGGCCGGCGAGGAGGAGCTGCAGCTGCAGCTGGCGCTCGCCATGTCGCGCGAGGAGGCGGAGCGCGAGGAGCGGCGCCGGCGCTCCGACGACGTGCGCCTGCAGCTCGCCATCAGCCAGTCGCAGCAGGACTTCCAGTGAGTGCCCGCCGCCCAAGACCCCCAGCGCCACAGCGCCCACCCTGATCCTTGTCTGCTCACTCGACCACGCCTGTCCTAACCCATTCCCTCCTCAACTTTCTCCCCTCCCCTCCAGACTAGAATCCTACCTCCGCGATGAAGCAGTTCGTCTTAACACATACAAGCGTCGCGCGCCCTCCGCTCCAGAATGGGCCATTACCGTGGAGTCGAGCGGGGCTCCGACCTGGTCGGCTGTGGGCCCGAGCAGCGGGCCGCTGTGGTCGGCCGGCGACACGGGCCCGCGCCGGGCGGCGGCCGGGTCGTGCCGGGCGGCGGCCGGCCCGGCCCGGACGGCGGCCGAGTCGTGCCGGACGGCGGCCGGGCCTGGCCGGACGGCGTCAGGGCCGCGCTGTTGGTTCTACGGCTGCATGGAGTGTCTGAGTCCGAATGTAATACAGTCAGTGCCGAACACGTCACTTGTAGTCGTTTGTTGTAGGACGAGCTTTAGTGTTTAACGAAAGTAGTAGTATGTAGCTACTAGCTATGGTATGGTAACTTGAGATTGAGGAGAATTGAGACTATTCCATATGAGCTGATCTTGTGGTGGTGGTGAGATTAGATGTATATCGTGTAATGGAACTTCAACTGTCTTTTTAATCTCCCGTGTCGATTATCCAATGGCGAAGATTACTGTGAAACTGATGACGAAGCAAATAATCATTAGTTGAAAATCTGTTAATGTCATTTAAGTTTCAAACTAGCTTGACCTCATTGGTCAGATAAAGACCGAGCGGACGGACACGCCATCTACAATGAGCTTTGACTATCCTATAAGCAAGCTGAACTGCACGGAAAACGAATCTACGTTGAAGCTAATTGATAAAATATGATTTTAAGAAAATGTACACCGGGTCATAGTAATGATTTGTTACTTGTGCAGGACTAC
Source organism: Standfussiana lucernea (assembly GCA_964057025.1). Classification (NCBI taxonomy): domain Eukaryota; kingdom Metazoa; phylum Arthropoda; class Insecta; order Lepidoptera; family Noctuidae; genus Standfussiana; species Standfussiana lucernea. Next base: position 16,333,711 of record OZ059797.1, read on the forward strand.
GGACGGTCTCCCGCCACCTAAGAAGGGCCAGTCCTCGCAGCAGCAGTCGCACTTACTGGACCTGTTAGACGTGAACCTCAGCAGTCCCGTCGCCAGCTCCGCGCCCCCGCTGCTGGACCCCTGGGCCGGCAACCACGACCAGCCCAGACCGGTAAATATACACCTGCCATACACTGACACTGACGCAGTGGCTCCACTTATACACGAGACAGCCAGAAATTGATTCATGTCTCTGCAATAAAAGCGAACTAAACGTCATTCGCCTTGTTTCGGTTCAGACGACTCGACTCGACACCGCGTTGGAAAATATTTGCTTTTATTGCTTTTTTTTGCTTATTTTTTATCAAAACGAGGTATCTCGTTTTGTTCGGCTCAAGCCGTTTTCGCGTCGATAAATGCGGTCCCTCCTGTATTCTTTACCATCAGTACGATTTACACGACACCGTCAGTTCGAAGGTTTTCTGCAATAAGATGAAGTAATAATTTAAAATGTCCCATAAATTCTGGGATTTCGATACCAAATATTTTTTGCAATACTTTATTTATTTTGTTGTTTTTCTTTTATCAATCTATGCAGTTGGAATTCGGTATATTTGCCGACTCCATGGTAAGATTTTTAGAGGAAGTATGAGTAACGCTAGATATGTATGTATAGCTATGTTGTAACATGATTTTGGTTAAAGGCAATTTTACTGTTGCACAAGTTCTTCTTCGTTACTTACGCTATAAAATTATATTATTTGAAGGTTTTGTGTGGAAGTATTCTGATAAAAACGTTTTATAATTTATGCTAACTCCTTTAATCAATCATAGTAGACAAACAAAGTAAGATGGCACTCGTATTTTAAATGTTATTGTCCCAAAACAGGGCTTCTTCCACGGCAAGTAATGTTTGTAAATAATGCACAGGAGACATCAACGGGCGCGTGGTCGGCAGTGGGCAGCCCGGGGACAGCGAGGGACCCGTGGGCCCCCGCGGCCGCGCCGCCCGACCCCTGGGCCCCTGCCGCTGGCGCCGCGCTGCACGTGAGTGTTCTACTCTACTACTTGACGCATTGACCGGATACAACCTTTTTATAGTTTAAATTGGTTAGAAGTATTGAGTACAAATTTATTCTGGTCCTTTGTAAATGTGTTTTACATTAAATTAAACATTATTTTGTTCTGTCAGTCTTCGCAGTTGGATTTTGGTATATTTTCCGACGCAATGGTAAGATATACAAAAGAAGTTGTCTGAGTGAAGCTAGAACTGTATGCTATTTATGATATGAATTGTTTTACTAGTTTTCTTAAACAGTCATATTTGTTGTCACGTTTTATTACACATCGTGGGATACGCTAAATAATAGTCTTATCTCTATACAATACATTAAAGTTGGTCTTTGTTTATATGTTAAAACTAAACACTTGAAATAAGAACTTACTATTTCCGTGTGACTTAGGCTACTTTTTATGCCAGAAAAATTCTCGATTGCCGGCACTATGGATATAGTTTGCAAGATATTGACAGGATTACGCTGTTTCCAGGGCAAGTCTCCGGTCTCCGTGCTATCATCTCCGTCCTCGTCAGAACTGGAGCAGTTCGATGCGCTGTCGCAGCGGCCGCGCAACAACAACCACAACAACACAGAGTCAGATCCCTTCGATTTGACCGCCTTAAGTAAGTAGAATAGAATATACATTATTGTACACCAAAATGTAAACGCAACTGTTTTACAATATTGCTTATTTTATGGTTACAATGGCGGTCTTATCGCTGATAGCGATATCTTTCAGACAGCCTTTGGATGGACTGTACGAACATAAAAATAAAAAAGGGGGGTAGTCAGTGGTGTATTGCTTACAAAAATAATAAGTTAATTTATTTTCTACATATTTTATACTAGCGGACCCGCGCAACTTCGTCTGCATTACATTTTTTTATTAGTGCTCCGCTCCTATTGGTCGCAGCGTGATGTTATATAGCCTTCCTCGATAAATGAGCTATCCAACACTAAAAGAATGTTTCAATTAAAACCAGTAGCTCCTGAGATTAGCGAGTTCAACCAAACAAATATACGAACTCTTCAGCTTTATAATATTATAGTATAGATATGAAACCAAATACTTTTACAACAACAATTTATCTTTTTTTAGACCACAGTTATAGACCAATCTAAATATATATTCCAACAATTATACCAAAAACGAAACCAAATACTTTTAAAACACGAAACGAAAGACACCTCTAACAACCAAAATCGATGCAGTTTACCCGGAACCTCGTTCTTTCACAGAAAACCTTAACACTGCGATTCTGAAATTGGCGTCTAATGAACAACGCCATCTATCGAGCGCGGAGTTAAACTGCTAAAATTTAATGCATGGAAAGCGACCGAACAAACAATCCATCTAAAGTACCTTTTGCTATCATAACTTTTTGAAAAACCCGATGAATCGATTTAAAGTTGAGCACTTCATCTTTATTCATTAGTACCAGTTCGATTCATTACATATCGTTGCATGTATCTTACGTAAAGGCGATAAATTCTTCTTGAACACAATAAATTCATATATCTTTTGATAGAGAGTATGGATTGCTATGAAACAAAAACTAATACCTTCTCCAAGTTACGCACAATACTTTTGCATTGAAATTAACCGCATTGGTTTTGTAATTTTTACGCAATACTTAAGCAAACAAACATAGTCGAAGACTCACAGACTGCAGACAAACAGACAAAAATTCTAAAAATAGTAGAAATGGGTTCTGTTGTTTTATAATATTAATGAAATTAAATAGAATGGAAACGATTTGCAACTAAGTTTTTAAAAGCTGGACCGTGAGTGGCTGGACATAAGTACTACATTCTTACACATAGACTTGATTAATCGTTTTATGTGATGTTGTATAATCAGCCTATACTGGTTCCTCTGCTGGGCCGCGGGGCTCCATTCTGAGAAGGGGATTTCTCTTATGTGGTGATCTTAAAAATTCAGTCTCTTCACTAGACAACGCACTTCTGTAATGAAGTGACACAGATAGCCAAAGATTTAACGGTGGCGGTAAATATTCGACCGTAATCGTTGCAGTCTCCCTTTCTGATGACAATTACTTATTCTGCGACGATAAGCTGCGTCGGTTTTGATCACAGATATAATAAATACAGGAGATATGATTTGTAAACAAATGTATTCGTGTTCAGATGTCGCCGTGTTCTCCCCACTTAATTCACTAACACAAAAGCAAAAACTATAAGAACGGCACACGAGCTCATATTTCTCCCGCACACAAAGAAACTTACAGCAACACTAATAAACTCACTAATAGAACACAGGCATACATAGGGCGGGGCTTCTACCTGTAGCTACGGACTCAGAATAAACACACATCGCAACTAGTGATGTGAAGAGGTAATCGTAGAAAAAATAGTATCGATGAAATTCAGTTATATCGTGTTATTTTTTGTGGGAAACCAGTTTGGACCTTTTCCTGTCGCATTTATCCACTTTTCTTTTATTTTTGGATACTTCGGATAGCTAAAATATTAAAATAAAACCAAGGTGTGAATTGTGATGATGATATCAATGATACATGTGTAAGAGTACCGCAATAAATTAAAAACCCATACTAGATTCAATAAAAGATAAGTCGAGTAATCAAGAAATAGTAATGAATTGTATTTTTCAGTAATTAATTATATAATTTTTATCATTAAGTACCTCACATTAGTAAACAACAGCTATAAAGTTCCATGTAACAAAAATAGTCTAAATTTTTACCCTTGTGTAATCATTCGTACTAAGGGATCGTATAAAATATCGACAACCACAAAAGTGACATCACCTCTCTAATTATCTACCTAAAACACACCCGCTTCACGAAACTATCGTGTGAGTGAGAGTAAAAGTAAAACACTTATCCATTGCACTATTAGACCAGCCGATTCATTGATCGATGTGTATTAAGCAAACAATGGTTGTTGTTCCTAATGAAAATAATTGCTTTTGGTACTTTATCGTGTTTCTAGTATCACGAAGTAATGTTTTAGTGAATTTAATGAGAAAAACAATCATATTTTAGAACTTACGTGTGAAATGAGATGCCATCTTTCGTATAATTCACAATAGAGGTGTTATTTTTGCAAACAACCACTGTACAACGCGGCATTTTGTAAAAAATCACAAGCAGTGAAGACGTCGCAAGTTGACATTCGACTAATGGCCGAAACTGGCAACAAGTCTCTTTGCGGCTAGATGCGTTCGCATGCGCCACGCCTCCTTGCCATATCTCCTGTATTTATTATATCTGTGGTTTTGATCATTTAGGTATTTGACTTTCTCTTATTACAATAGGTATTTGTTATTCCTAAGTTGGATAAGTTCATTAGTAAAGTGAGAACAATGTTTGCAGACGACAATCTAACCCCGTTATCGTCGTCCCCGCTGGTGGGCGGCGTGGGCGGCGTGAAGAAGTCCCCGTCGGCGTTCCTGGGCGAGAACTCGTCGCTGGTGAACCTGGACCGTCTGCTGGCGGCGGCGCCCGACGCGCCCAACCCGTTCGCGCCCGACCCGGCGCCGCGCGCCGCGCTCATGTTCGCGCAGCCGCAGCCGGTACATACTATTGCCTATTACTTATCCCTACCTCACCCCGCCCTCACTTGGGCCCGATCAGAATACCAGTGCCGAGACATTTTTTTAATGTCTCACTAAAACTAAGCACCATGCTGAGATAGACCTTTTGGCCTCGTTCAGGACCAATTTTGTTTTGTTTTATTTTGATTTTTTCTTGTTTACTTTTTATATAATTTTGTTTTATTGTTAATTTAACCATTTTGTTTTGTCCTGTGCGAGACAAATAAATACTTTTTCTTTTGCACTACGCTAGTAAGCGTGAACAAAAGCATCATCACAGCAGGTCAGGCAGGCTTCCTATGTATGAGGCTGTAACCGAACATTCATTCTTCTCCCTACGATACCACCTTGCGAATAAGCAGTGGATTCAATTTTATTGTTTTAAATTATTATCTTATTGTTTTAAAAATGACGTTCAAAAATGCTTTTAATGGTCAAATTGAAATTAATAGTTTGATTTTGACCTTTTAACACACGGGCTAGTGCAGATTGATACGGATTTTATCATCATCGATTTTCTGATTACATGAAATAGCACGAAAAGATCAAATCTAGCTGTGGTAGTTATTCATAGGATGCAAAAAACCAATGCTTCAGGAAAAATATAATTTTGTACCAGACAAAAATCCATTGTTCTCAAGGGATATGAAATTATAGTGTTTTTTTTTCATGGATTTGGTAAAACGGTAAATAAAATCAGAGCTTTTCATGACGATTTCTCGATGTCGTTAATACGCTCACTAAGTCTAGCTGCTAAACCAATTATTTTGTCTATCTTACAGGCACGGCTAACTATGAACGAGCTAAAACAGCAGCAGATGGGCCTAACGGGCCTCGACTTCGGCACGGCATCGCCCTCGTACGGCGCGCCGGGCCCCGCGCCGCTGGGCAACGGCGCGGACCCCTGGGCCCCCGCGGGCCCCATGCCGGCCCCGCGCTCCACCTCGCCCTGGTCGCCGCCGCACACGCGCCACACACCCAACCCCTTCCTCTCCTAGCCGCTCACCACACAGGTGCGCTACCTTCAGATATTTCTAGTCTGCTAGCATGTCCGTTTAGACTTGGTTCACATATTTTCAAAGTAAAAGACAGTCCTCCCGAGCAGGGCTGACAACATTTTCTGGTTGTAATAGAAGTTGTTTTTGTATACAGGAAACAAGGTAACGCGGGGCATGGCGGGAGCGCGTGGCGCGGCTCACGCCGTACGCGCGGGCCGCGCGCGCCGGGCCCGGGCCGCACGCGGGGCCGCACTCGGGGCCGCACGCCCGCCAGGCCGCACGCGGCCGCCCACACAAACTGTTCTACTTTCACGACTACGTGTACTTGACCAAACCATAAACTGTACGCTTGGCGCGTGTTGCCCGCGCGCTCGTGTCTGTGAACCCGTGACCCGTGACGTCATCGTCTAGTTGTAACGAACAATAGTTTATTCCTCAGTCTGCGCTTGTACGGAATTAGTATTTTTGTTTCTTTTATATGTCCCATATACAATCACCAATTTTGATTACCAATATAATGTATGTATATTAATTGTATTTGTTGTAATAACTAATTTACGCAAACGGTGTGTGGTATAATCATGTGAAATTATGTTTAATATAATGTGGACTCAATATGGTGGTAGGTAGACGACTCGGGTGTCGGCGCACTCGACGTGCTTTTATTGACAAAAGAAAAACATAAAAAGAATTTTGATTAAAAGTGTATAAAATGAATGACGATGTATAAAATATAATATAATGAACACAAAAATTATTAGGATAATAAAACGTCACGAATATTTTTGCTTTTTTAGCAAAAGAAATGTTTAGTTAGTGTCGATGTGTCCGACACCCACTAACTATAGACGCAGTATACATAATGTAAAATGAAATGTTTTTTATTAATAGACTGGATAATGCTGTGAGCTGTCGTGTTTATATGTAGCTGACGATTCTGTGTGTTTGTGTGTGCAAATATCGTAAATAGATGTAAACTATAGGAAATTATTCGTAATTTTATATTGTACAAAATATGTCTGATTAATTCATATATTTCGATATTGTACAGATTCCAATTGAATAAAAACATAGTTTAATAAAAATAAAATGGGTGTTTTCGTGCTTTATGTATTAAGGACTGAGTGTCGAAATCGATCGTAAAGAAATATACGTTATGGACTCATAAACTTGCAAGTAAATTAATAAATAAGCAATAAAATGTAACTGTAATTTATCTACATCTACTTAATATTCCGTCGAGTCTGGTTAGATCAGAGTCGAGCGCTAGGCTGTATGACTATGTATTAGAGCGCACATACAAACATACAGGAGACTAGACCTTAGCCTAGAGAAGTAGCGTCAATAGTCTAGATAGTTTGGGGCCGTCGGTAACTGCCCGTATTCGCGATGCTATAGAATATCCTCGAAAACTTGTGTATCGGTGAATCTTAATTTGACGTCAGCTGTGGCAATGATCGTAGCTAAATACGAGCACAATTTTTACGAAACACATGTTTGTCCATCATGAACAGCAAACGGAAGTATTGTGTTCATAAATACGTCCTTTTGCTTTTACGCGGACTATTCTTAAACACTTTTAAAACGAGGCAAAAACAATAACTTTGTACAAATCGGGTAATTTCAAGTATTTGCTATGATGATTGTCATTGTTTAGGCCCCGAACTGATTCTGGTGTTAAGGGTTTTGGTAAGGTTCTCGGTGAGTTTCACAGAGTGATGGCACTGAATCATACTTCGATGTACATGGAACAGGCTGGTACATTCATTAATCGTATCACACGATGTTATCATGAGAAGATTCTGCTCACATATTCGTGATTACTCATTGAAGCTTTCTTTTTGGACTCAAAATCTATCTTCGTAACTAGACACAAGCGAAATGTAGGAAAACTCAGTCTGTGAAGCTCAAGTGAGACATTGTCGCGACGACTAAGGTGACAAGTTGTTATTCGTGCCTTAGTAAAATTTTGTATTACAGTAATTGTATTGTACGTCGCCCTCCACATCTCTTCTCCTCTAACTCTTATATTTACGGTCATGGGGTAACTGCTGGCTTCTCTTAGTCATTAAAGTAAGGGATCTGGGTGGGTGTTATTCGGGATAGTATTGAGAAGCTGGGTGGGGTAACCTGGACACCCTACTACATAAGTCATCCTAGTATTATAACTTTGTCCGACTTACTAATATAAATTAACGATTCCTAAGCCTCTAGGTTATAAATCCCTTCCTAGCTGCACCCATGATCAATGATATCTGTCCATACCTTCGTTTTAGAATACCTAAAGTCACAATGTTCACTTCAAGAGTTACCTCTTGGGGTCTGCTTACCCCAAAAAGGGATTAAGCGCAAACTTATACGATTTCAGATAGAAATACAAAAATGTTATTTTGTCATACAAAATATGTTGACTAATATTTTTGCATTTTGTTTACAAAATGGACAAGTTTTGTAATATGTTTACACATTAACTGCTTTTCGAAACAACATCAAATAGATACATTTTACAAACATCTTTTTTTTTATTTGTAATTCAATTGGGAGCTAAAACTGATCTAAATGTTTGGTGTTACTTTGATAAAATTGACTTCAATGTGTTGTTCACGAAAAAAGTAATTTGAGAGCACAGTAAAAGCTTTTTTTGCAATACTGGTTTGTAGCGGCTTATTTTACATTTTGATTTGAGTTTAAATTCGTATTCGAATGTGTTGGTAACATACAAATGGTTCCAGTTTAATCAGTTGAAACTGTCAATATGAATGATAAAATTTGCTATCCTCATTATTGTAGTATTCAGCGTATAATATAAATTATGTACGATTTTTACACGCTAACTGTGTTGCCATGCGCGAAGCAAAAACGACCCCTTGCCACATAAGTAATCGCATTTATATACATAATAATTACGATAATATCCATTTGATAATTACTACAGGTTTCTTCGCGCCAGCAACACATAGCATTTGTTTTTTTTTTCGCTTATTAATTAGCAGATTGACGTGGTTATTGTTTATCCGTTATTTAGATAAATTATTATTTTTAATATTATTTCCTGACCATTAAATGCATCGATGCTAATTCAACGTGTCACTAGCTAGGGAGAAACTGTAAAGATTAATGTAACTATTTAATTAAAATATATAAGTTTTTCAATACATCAATGTGTGTTATTTAACAACACTGCCACATCACCAAACCTAACCCATGCGCAAAGCGTTGCCGCAGACGAGACCGACGAAACTCAAACGGGTCTTAATTTGCATATACACACATCAAAAGTATCTAGGGATCAACATATATTTTTGCAATAACTTTTCTCCTGATTGATATTAATTAAAATTTTCTTTAAGGATTCATCAAATAAAGTGTTTTCGTTTGTCACAGTAACGATAAAACCAAGTCACCTTTGCATTAATAAAGAAATTTGCCATTTTCCTAATAAAGGGATTTTTGACATTTGAACCACTAACATTAAAGTTCGAAAAAAAGACTGAAATAACAGTTTTCTTTAAAATTTTATTGGGTAACTTAAACAATTAATAATCCGTGTTTCTACCGCGAACACTAACAACACAAGAACATCGGTTTGGCATACTCAAAATGAGTTCATCCAAATCACGCTGTGGAATGGCCGCCCATGTTCGTTGCAACAACAAAAAAAGGTCTTCTTGCGACTGGATACCCTCCATATTCGGCAGAGCTCTTCTCTGTAGCATATCCTATGCATGCTCAATCTCGTTCAAGTCTGGCGACTGAGCAGGCCAGGGCAGGACATTGATGTTAGCTGCGGCGAGAGTCTGTCTTACAACTCTTGCGGTGTGCGGTCGTGCATTATCATGCATTAACTGAAATAAGGGACCGATTTGCACTTGTAGAGGAACGATGACGTCTGATACAATCGTCTCAGCATAAATTTGAGCGTTGAGGTTGCCTCTGATCCAAATCAACTCAGTTCTTCCGCCGATCCAAATACCCGCCCATACCATGATGGTTCCACCACTATAAGGATGGACTTCCTGGCAGGATTTTAATCGCTGTTGGCGTCCAGGGGTTCTCCAGTGTCGTATACGTCTTGTATCCGGACTCATACCAAAACGAGACTCATCAGAAAAGCACACGAAACGCCATTGTTCTTCTGCCCAATTTCTGTGTTCAAGAGCCCATTGATATCGAATCCTACGATTGTGCATTGCTATAGGTGGTACCCGTAGCGGTCTTCGGGAATGAAGGTTCACTTCATGCAAGCGGTTTCTGACTGTTTGGTCGCTAATTAAGTTCCCTGAAGAGTGATGAAGCCTCACGGCTAACATCATGGCGGTTATTGTTGGAGCTCTTCGAGTTAAGATTTGAATGTATCGGTCTTGTCTCCGTGTGGTGCAGCGATACCGTCCTCCATGGCGCTCAGCCACGGTACCAGTGCTTCGGTAACGTGTCCAAAGTCGACTGATAACACTCTGACTTGTATTCAGAGCTAAAGCCACAGTACGTTGCCGGGAACCAGCTTCTATCATTCCCACGGCTCTGAGCATTTCTTCCCTGCTTAAATGACGTCGCCGCTCCATAATAACGTTGGTTTTAATCAGTAGTAGGGAAACAGTAGCACTAATAATGTCTTCAATGCGTTGTATGTTTTTATAGGGAAAATATTGACAGCTTATTTTCATCTTTTACTCGAATTTGATTGAGAGTTCCTGATTCAAATTATGAAATGCACCAAAAAGGATCCATATAAATTTATAAAATCATAAATTTATTACAAAGCCACATCTCAAACTCAAGAAATCCGCATAAAAATGCTTGATCCCTAGACACTTTTGATGTGTGTAGTTGAAAATGGCTCGCCAAATATAAATTGGACGTAGTTACGCGAATACGATCCAATCCACAACGTGGCCAAATATTACTAACCGGTTCAAAATATCGATACTATTAGCCAGTAAAAAAGATCCAAGCAAAAACAAAAAGTTATAATTTTTGTCAACGTGCAACGTTAAAACCAACCCACATGATGTACATATGTGGCTAGTATAGATATTTAGCACCAGTTAAGTACACTTTGGTTTGGTTAACTTCCTCGTTGGTCTGGCGGTCGCAATCGCGACTGCTGAGCATGAGGTGCTGGGACCGATTCTCGGGTCGGGCAATTTGTTATTGGAATTTTCTTTTTCTTTTCTTACTCTTCTATAATTTTCTCAGTAGCTGCCAGTGTCCGGATTAGTGTCCGATTGACTTCAATAGGCTCGCCCCTATTACATGGGACAAACATAACTGGCGAAATGTGGGTGGGTGTGTGTGTATTAGGTACCTACAGCTCTACCTAACCCTTCGGGGATGAAGGCGTACTGTTATGTTTGGTGCACTTGTCATTTTTGGCCATGTTGTGGATTGGATTCTTATCGCTTCACTACGTCCGATTGATTATTTTTGACCTATGACGTCAAGTTTTTGAAATATTTGCGAAACGCCCGAACGAACTTTTGAGCAATATAAATTAGACAAAGGTCACGTAAGGGTCAATTTAGGTTCATACAAAACTATCATCCCGGGAGTGTGATACAAGGTTGACCCCCTTGACTCAAGCTCAAAGCATTTATTTCAATTAAACCATTACAGGCACTTTTGAATGTAAAAAACAAAAAAAAAATACTAAGCTACAGTCCCAGTCACAGGCCATAATAACTTGTGAAAGTACTGTAGTTGCCCATTCGAAAGCGTAGATATCTATGGAGAAGAATGGGCAACAAACTCCATGGACACTCTTTTAAATCATTATGTTGTTACAAAGTCTTGGTTACATCATTCATGTCGAGATTAAACATACTCGTATATGTGAGAACGATGTAGAAAGACGTGCGAGTAAGAGCGTTCAGAGTAAAAAGATAAAATTAACAATTCAAAAATACAAGAATCCATGGCAGCTGCGACCAGTCCCTACTGACAGCGCCCGTTCACGAACATGACGCATGGATTTTTGAAGGGAACTAAACGACCCGACACACGCGCCACCATCAGCGAGACATTTGAGTGAGCATGACATTCTCTCAACCGCCAGGGCAAATTCGAGTCAGTAAAAGATGTAAATGGTAGCTTTATCGTACATAGAACTCACACAAGTGCTTCGCAATTATATAATACTAAGAGATTGAATCTATACAATGCAAAGATATGTTTACAATCTTCTCCAGCTTCCACAATAACTTCACAAAGTAATCAATTAGTTTGCCCCTATGGTTGTGGAGCAGGACCAGCATTGAGCCAAGCATTTTTATCATCAATGTAATCTCCCAACTTATAGTATGCTTGCCTACATAGTGTGCGTTTTATACAAGATTTAAACTTCGTCTCATTCAGTTGTAGAATGCGGGGAGGTATTTTATTGTAACATTTTAAACAGTAGCCCATGAAAGATGAGTCTACTTTAGCTAGCCTGAAACCTGGCTGAACTAGATGGTCCCTGGTTCTAGTATTATAGTGGTGTCTGTCGCCTCTTTTACTAAACAAATGCCGATTTTTTCTAACGGACATGATGTTTTCAGATTTTAAATGTATTGGCAAGGTACTGCGGTAGGTGCTGTTAATTTTTGAGATATTTGCGAAAAACTGAGGATTCCATAGTCCTACAGTGCTACAGCGACGTGATTTCATGCAACCCGTGTTTCGAATTGAACACGGAAAGAGAAATACGCTTTGCTGGCTTCTATATTTTTTTTTCATGGAAACCTCTTGCTCTGATATGGGACTGTATAGGCTAGTGCTAATATTATTACATAGCAACTGGCAGCCACTGCGGTTGGGAAGCTCTGCCGAATGCCCGCGGAATTTCATTTATACTTGGGTGGGTATTGATGAAATTCCGCTTTTATTTACTCGGTCACGGCCGATGTCAATGAGAGTGCCAAGTTAGCATGAAATACTATAGTGCAGATTATTTATTTGTTTGATTGAGCAGTAGAATTTATAAAGGATAAGCGCAATATTCCACAGCGAAATGTAAATAAAACACAATGTTACAATATGATTATAATTTATTCATTAATAGTTTACAAAGACGTTATCGTACAAATATTTCAGAATCAGCATTGCATACAAAATACCCCTCGATAAAAAACATCATAATTATAACTCGTTTTGTTCATTATAGAAAAGAGTCAACGCTTCCCGAACGTTTTCGTAAGTGCAGACATAAACGCAATCGGAAATCGTTTATATACAAGACTATGCACCAGTTACAAAAATCTCCGTTTTTCATGTAAAAAAATATTTGAAAAAAAAAAATGGTTTTTAATCCCATGTCGTAATTCTAAAAGCATGGAATGGACGATTACATAAGTTGGGAGCGGATCGAGCTTACCCTAACGTGATAACTTACAATAACTTACCTACCTTACATGTTCATTAATTAGAAGCCAGACTCAGTGCGGAGTACACCTCCTACACATGGGCGACTAGTCGCAACATTACACGACTATAAAGTCGCAAGTTCACTACGGCCTACTTCAGTTGGTTCGCGATAAGTTCACCTTTGTGTAGGAAATATTCGAGTCTGTCAAATTAACTGTGCACAACGTTTTACGGCTGAGATAATCAAGGTAACTGTGAGTTTGTTACGATAGTACTTCTTTAGTGAATTGCACTCGTGTGTTAGAGCACACATCAATCACGATTATTTTATTTATTCAGAGTGATTTATGATTTGTATTGTCATGCAGAGTTAATGTTGTCAGACTATTATATTGAGCAATGTACGGTACATTGTGTGAGGCGAGGGCGGCGCCTCGGCACGCGTCTGGTATTGCGTCAATCCCTGTTTAACTTAAATTAATTACGGTACAGTGTTACTGCAGTTATGTGCTGTTTGTAGGCATCAGTCTCACGATGTTACCATTCACTAACCTACAGGAAACGACGGTAGTACAGTACTGGGGCTGATAAAAATTGTATAAAAACCATCGACTAGACACTACAATATCCAATAAATATTTTTCGAAAAATTTCAGAATAATGTCTTCCATACTAATTTATATACCATACAATCTAGAATAAATAATTCAAGCGATACGAGTGACGGTCACAAAATATTTTAATATAAAAATAATTCGACATAAGCAATGTGACGGCAGATCTACCAGTTATAAGAAAAATAATCTAAGATTACAATAATAGGGTGAAGCGATATTTTCATAATGATCACATTCGCGCTACACCGCGCGACACTATCATCTTAATCGTACTAAATGCAAACAGGGCGGCGCCTTGTCGTGACGCATTTTAAACATTTTTTTTTTTTAGTACGAAATGTGTATCATCAATGCAGGGGCATTGACTAACATTCCCATTTTATAATAATTTAATATAAACCATTGGCAGCGGATTCCGTCTCAGAATTGGCTGATTGGGTCGTTCGTCGCCGCCACGCTTCAACAAGATGGCGGCTAAAGGAAACTAAAATGGCGTCAGTAAAGCGCGCGCCCTCGGAGTTGACATTCTCGATATGAAGTTAAGTCCCACGCCATCTGCAGCGAGCGCTGCGTCGTGAACAAGACGAGCGTGATAATGGAAGAGTATTGCGAATAGGATTTGTATGAGAGATCCTTTTGAACATGATTGTTTGGATGAATAATGACATGATGATAATGAACGACTGCCTCAAACTAATGGCTCGTAACTTATGCCAAAGAACCGTAACTTAAATAGTGTCGGATGAACTGGCAGTGTTACGAAACCGAACATTACAGACTGATCGGGCAGCAGTATGAAGATGTGTCGTCAAAAAGATCCCTGGTGATGAGATGGTGTCGCACGTCGCCTAGTACTCCCAGTGCGTGGCGGCGCTGAGGTCGGGCCCGGCGAGGCGGAAGTTGCCGTTCTTGGCGGCGGCGAGGTAGTGTCCGCCGGCGGCGGCGCGGATGGCGAGGCGCGTGGGCTCGCGCAGCTCCAGGTGGAACCCTTGCGGCCCGTCCGCGTCGCACTGCACCGACTCGCTGTCTGCGTGCCAGTATTTGCCGTTTTGTCCTGGAAATGCAATGTGGACCTTAGCTAAATCGGTCAGAACAAGAAATAAGGACTAATATCAATCGAATGAGCAGCTTGCCAGCTTGTCGGAAAATATGCTCCCAACGAGATCTGCTAGTTTTACGCAACTCCCATTGAGATTGTATATTTCCCGTTTTGACAACGTCTAAATATTATTGCTCAATGGGATCTTCAAGTCTTTGCGCTGGGCCCAGCGATGAACTTAGGTACTCGTAGCTCAGTACAAGAGTTAACAGGCATTTAAGAGGAATCTCGTGGTTATTGCGCTTTGGATAGGTCCTCAACTGTAGTAAACATCTTTTTACAGAATATTTCTAAAGTTTTCGGATGATAACTTACCTTTGAAGTAGACGGCACCCTTGGGTCCACGGATCACCTGGATGGTCTCGTAGTTGGCCTTGTTGCACTCCAGCCGCACGCCCTTCGGCCCCACGAAGCCTTGCTCGCACTTCAGCACCAGAATAGGCCTGCAAATTATAGTTTAGTTAGCAATGAACGAAACAGATAAGTATGTACATGCACAGCCTGTAGGGTCCCCGAAAGCTCGGGCAGAATTGTATCTAATAGCACACCTTTCATATACAACTCGAACCTATATTATGTTATACATAATATAGGTTCGAGTGGACACAAATCCAGACTACGTGGCTACTGAGAAGTTCCTGATGGAGTTAGCTATGTTATCCTTTTTACAAAATAAGGACAAATTAATATAAATGATTTAGTTCGTCACATGAACTGCACATATTTTATTTGTATGCTATTGTTTAATTTATTTAATTATGTCTATTTCCTTGTTTAATTTATTTAATTATGTCTATTTCCTTGTATTGTCTGACACAATAAAGGTTTTTTTAAAGACTGATAATAAATAAATATAGGTAATCTCACGCTCGAATGATTGTTTTAATAATTTTCTTTCGTTTATGGAAACATTGGTTGGTGGTGGTTCTATTTAACAAGAAGTGTTTTCATTATTATTTCTTTAACAGTGAATGTTCTTTCAAGCGGGTACGGACAAGTTGTGAACCAGCTGCGCTCTCTGACAGATACTTCAGTACAGGATCTGTCCACGCCCGGTGTCCGGGGGTCTACTCATGAATCCGAAATCAATCGGGAGTCGGGTTTACTCCTCAGTTTCGAACTACCTTCGGACGGGCCCGTATCATCGTTGACGGACTTAGAGAGTATGTTTTCGATAGACTTTTGTGTAATTTATTCAATGAGCTCCTACAGAATGTATGAGAAGTGTTCAGTTACCATACCCTCAAGGCTTAAATCTGACGACAACTTTCTTATCCGTGTTGTATGCATTATGTGGCCTTATCATAACTGTGACCCACCTGTTAATGAGATAGAAGTAGTATTTGCAGTTCTCTTCAATAGCATCAGCGTTGGCGTACAGGTGTCCGGAGCGCTTGGTCATCAGGTACTTGCCGTTGTTGGCGCGGAACGCCACGGCGCCGTCGCCCTGCCACTCCAGCTCGAACAGGGCGTTTGATGACCTGGGAACAGGAAGAGGAATGTTAGAAGATGTAAGAAAGAATTTGTAGACCATCAGCCCTGGAAGGTGGGGCTGCACACAACATCCAGGCTTTCTAAATAAAAAATAACGGAATGACGCCATGAACTGAAACCAGCTGATGGTAATAGAAATGTTTTTTTTTATGAGTGCCAGTGGCTCTTAATTTAGGCTCAGTTGGACCAATGCAGTCGCTTCATGTAAAATATTGATATTCAGCTGCATCCCGTTAGTCCGGAAGGCGACCCCAACAGTAGTTTGGGGAAAAGGCTAGGCAGACGATGAGTTAGACTCTAACTGATCGTCTGCCATTTTGACTAGGTACAAAGGTCATGGTTAACTGGGACTACCTTCTTTTTGCATTTGAAGTTGACCATAAGGCATTAAAACCAACATAATAGAATTTAGAGTTACTTAGGTGGGTAGATACGTACTTGTTGTCACCGGAAGCCTGGATGCCGCCGCCGGTCTCGAGCGTCCAGTAGCGGTCCTGCATGGTGCGGATGTACCAGCGGCGCGTGGCCCAGTCGAACTCCAGCTGGAATGTCTCGTGAGAGGAGATCTCGTCCTGGTTCGCTGTCACATCCACACCTGGAAGTAATTGAGAACTAACGTCAGATTCTGGCAAAGGCTAAAAGTGAAATCTTCACATTTTAAGTCAACAAAATATATGGCAATCAGTCAGTCGTCCAGAATGTTTCGCTTTCCTGTGTTTTTAGTTTACTTTCAATCTCGCAAAACATTATTGTTACCATTAGTACAAATAAAATCCAGCTCAGTCAGACCACCTTTTCGTTATCTAAGCTAACTAAACAAACACTCGACCTTTCTGGGCCACTCTCCGCTCAAGTGGACAGCTCCACTCTCCACTCAAGTGGGCAGCTGACCGCCTGTGTGTCGGTTTGTCTTGCACTTGAGGGCGAATGGACCAGAGTGCGCCGGTAAACACTGCAGTGGCTCAGGTTATAAGGCCTTAAGTGAGATAGGAGTTACAGAGTTATGTCGAGTGGCCTTAACCCCGGTTCCGGAACCGTGTATCCGATTGTATTTCCCAAAATAAAAGGCCAAAGTTACGAATTCGCACACAAACTTTCATACCCCATTTAAATTTGACTCATTAAGGGGATGAATTTACAAAATTCCTACCACAGTTCTCAACTTGCGTTGATACGGAACTCTTCTGCTTTTTTGGCCACAAAAAGTTTTTAATACTTGAATATTTGCCTGTAGGTAGAGCTGTACACTGTCTCATTTATGGAGGCTGGATCTAGTCCTCCTTTCACTCTTCTAGACTTAGCGGTTTGGATTGAATTGAATGTATGAATGGATTTAATAAAGATTCATTAATTTCTTTGTTACACGTAACCCACCACACACAGACTTCAAATATTATAGTTAAGGCGACATTGGCCAACTGTTAACACACGCATGTGAAATTGTCAACCCAGACGGACACAGTGAGGCTTCACATGAACCTCAAGACATGCCATGGTATGCGGCTGTTCCTGGAATCTCGAGGGATGTATCGTTAAGCTCCAGTCCCATGTGACAGGGACTCATGTAAGTATAATCACGCTTCACGTGTGGCCCCTAGTGGTAGGTAGAGAGCGTAATTGAGCGGTGCATAGTAATGAAGTGGTTGGCGACTCGGTGTAGGAAGGTTGGTAGGAGTTTTGATTAGTTTTGGTTCATTTTCATAACGTTATTATGGCTGACAGTTCCAATTCAGACTTGTACTGTGAGTCTAGGAATTACTTAAAGTTCCTTTGAAATTTAAGCTTCAGTTCATATCAGACTCATGAAATGATCGTCAATTCTGAGTAAACATTACTATTACATTATGATTAGCTTTGTTGCCATTACTATTATTGTCTGCTTCGTTGGTCTTATAGCCACTAGCGCTCAGAACATTGGAGACCAGACCAGAACAGACCTCTGAACATTGGAGATTACAAGCGTGATGTTATGTTACAGGTTTATTGTTTCTTTTATATCCTGTATATGTAATGGATTCACATCTAATAACGGCAAAAACCACTGCAATCTCTAAATCCCCTATCTCCCGGAAGCGTAACATTGGAACATAAAGCTCAAAGTAATATACAAGTTGAAGCCAGGAAGCAGCGCTTGCGCATCAGACGGTGTGAGTTAAAGATTTGCCGCGCGGCTGACGGGCGATCGTGCGCAACGACTGCCTGAGACCAGGGGTGGCAGTCCTTGATATCTATTATATAAACGTAATTTAAAAGAAACACAGCTGAAAGCCCATGTGTTTTCAGGCACATGCAGTGGTTAATGTCAGCACCTACATATAAGCGACCTATTGCCCTGACTACGTGAAGCACCCCGGCACGCACCGGCCAAAGGTAGAACATTAGCAAGGCCACAGTGAAGGACACTGTTAGACGGTCAGACCCTCCGACAGACACAGGACAGTAGACACAAGTGAGCGCAAAAGAGGGGAGATTTTGTGAAAAATTTCGCATAAAAATTAAGAAACCCGGTTTATGTTGCTTACATAAAAACACAAGCATTATCAAAATCAAAATATTTTATTTCACATAGGCCTACACACATGGGCACTTATAAAAAACGTCGTGAAATGGTGCACGGTTCGGGTTGGTCGGTTCCTATGGAGAAGAACTGCCAAAAATTGTTCACTGATTGTTCACATTACATTTTTTTTTGTATCGCACTCACTTTTACTAACATTTAAACTCGCTTACACAAACAGCCAGACCCGATACCTGTAGGCCCTACAAATATTTACTCCGTGTTGGAATCGAACCCGCGACACGTAGCTAATCGCTCAACCATTGCGTCAACCGTGCCGTCGTCGAGAAGCAGAGGTGGCCCAGCGAATACGGCCGTGATTAATGAGTTATACTTCGTGGGTTCGAACCTAGACAAGCACGTTACTTTGTGTAAATCATTTCATCACCATTGCTCTCAAAACGGTGAAGCAAAGCATCAATCAAAGCCAAAAAATCAAATGCATGTGACATCTAGCAACCCACACTGCGCACGCGTGGTGGGTTGCGGCCCTCTCCCTATCATAGAGAATAGCCCTGTCCCAGCGGTGGGAACGTTTTAAGCCAGTTAGGCTTGTAACGGTATGAAATCGATCTAGCCATATGTTCTGTATGTAGATACATACCCATGTATTGAAATTAGTTACGGGAATAGTACAATGGGAATTAAAGCATTTATTGTGTAAATGCGACTCGACTGAACCGATGAACCACGACCAGCAACCGTTGAAGCATTAACCGTTACTTTGAGTAAACAACTACTTACTGACATAATTAGCAGTAATTTGTGATTATTACGTATTGTAATTTAGACTTTTTAGCTTCGATACTGGTTTATTGATATTTTTATATCCTATTTTGATCATAATTAGCTAACTAGCATCTGTGATCACTTCCATTTTTGACAGCTCACAGCTCAATAGGTTCATCTATACTTTTATTGTTAATGCGAAACTTACTCGGATTGTCTATTACCTTTTTGACAACTTAGCAGTTGTACAGATTGTATGTTTGCCACACAGGTGACCTGGATTAGGACATAGGACACTTGA
Organism: Standfussiana lucernea; assembly: GCA_964057025.1. NCBI lineage: Eukaryota > Metazoa > Arthropoda > Insecta > Lepidoptera > Noctuidae > Standfussiana > Standfussiana lucernea. The sequence continues at coordinate 16,353,461 of OZ059797.1, forward strand.
TAATTCCAATGGTGCGCGTGGTTTTTGTAAATAACGATAATTTCCAAAAACCAAGCGTGCGAAGCCGCAGACAAAAGCTAGTGATATTCTTAAAAGAGTTGGACTACATTTTGTTTTTTTTTTTAATTTCCGAAAACAAGAGAGAACATGTGTAATTGGTAGTTTTGACATAAATTAGATCCCCACGAAACAAAATAATTATGTATTGGCAACCCTGTGCAACATCGTGCGCTATCACCGGGCTATGACCGGCGCGCGCGCACGGTACCGCTAGCGGCTCTCAGCGCAGATGCATTGCCGCCATTATTTGTTGTAACGGACGTGCGCAGCCGATATTCTACTAAATTCGATCTATCTGATGGAAGTATTGTATAGGAAAATATCATAGTTGCGAACGGATCGTATATTCCAACATAGCGCATAGGAACCATAGCCGACGCTGCTGCCAATTCTCATGATAATATCCTAAGTTCACACAAAGGTATACTATAAGTGTTAGTGTTTGTTATCGAGCCTGTGTGAAAGGTTTGATACAGAATATGGACCCTAGGCTTCTACGTGCGACTTAGCTATACTCTTATCCAATTCTTGGACAGATTCCCTATTTTGAATTAGACCTTACCACCCCTGGCAGTCCCGCTACTAACTTGTTTGGCGCGACATACGATAAGATGACGAAATAAAGAAGAGAGTCCTACTCACCGGTAGCGAGACCTAGAACTTATCTTCCTATCAGAACGACACGAAGGAATCAAACTCAAAAACTCAAACTCAAAGCATTTATTTCAATTAGACCATTACAGGCACTTTTGAATGTCAAAACACAAACAAAAATAAACTAAGCTACAGTCCCAGTCACAGGGCATAATAACTTGTGAAAGTACTGTAGTTGCCCATTCGAAAGCGTAGATCTCTATGGAGAAGAATGGGCAAGAAACTCCATGGACACTCTTTTAAATCATTATGTTGTTACAAAGTCTCGGTTACATCATTCATGTCGAGATTAAACATACATGTGAGAACGATGTAGAAAGACGTGCGAGTAAGAGCGTCCAGAATAAAAAAGATAAAATTAACAATTCAAAAATACAATAATCCATGGCAGCTGCGAGATGACCAGTCACAACTGACAGCGCCCGTTCACGAACATGACGCATGGATCAGCCATCATTCAACTCAACCATTTTGGAGGGAACTAAACGACCCGACACACGCGCCACCATCAGCGAGACATTTGAGTGAGCATGACATTTCTCAACCGCCAGGGCAAATTCGAGTCAGTAAAAGATGTAAATGGTAGCTTTATCGTACATAGAACTCACACATGTGCTATGCAATTATATAATACTAAGAGACTGAATCTATACAATGCAAAGATATGTTTACAATCTTCTGCAGCTTCCACAATAACTTCACAAAGTAATCAATTAGTTTGCCCCTATGGTTGTGGAGCAGGACCAGCATTGAGCCAAGCATTTTTATCATCAATGTAATCTCCCAACTTATAGTATGCTTGCCTACATAGTGTGCGTTTTATACAAGATTTAAATTTCGTCTCATTCAGTTGTAGAATGCCGGGAGGAATTTTATTGTAACATTTTAAACAGTACCCCATGAAGGATGAGTCTACTTTAGCTAGCCTGAAACCTGGCTGAACTAGATGGTCCCTGGTTCTAGTATTATAGTGGTGTCTGTCGCCTCTTTTACTAAATAAATGCAGATTTTTCCTAACGTACATGATGTTTTCATAGATGTATTGGCAAGGTACTGTCATGATGTTAATTTCCTTAAACAGTTCTCTTAGAGAATCGCGCCTACATAGATTATATATGGCTCTGATGGCTCTTTTCTGCAGAATAAATATAGACTCGATGTCTGCAGCCCGTCCCCATAGTAAAATACCGTAAGACATAATACTATGAAAATAACTAAAATAGACTAGCCTCGCGGTATCTACATCAGTAAATTGACGGATTTTCCTAACAGCATATGCTGCTGAACTCAGCCGTCCTGCAAGAGATGTTAAATGAGGACCCCATTGTAGCCTTGAGTCGAGCGTGATCCCTAAGAAAACAGTTTCATCGACGAATTCTAGTTTCTCTTGATTCAATACTATGTCACAATCACTAGTTTTGACATTTGGTAGGGCAAATCTTATGCACTTAGTTTTTTTCCCATTTAATACTAAATTATTCGCGGTAAACCAATTTTGGACTTGCAGTAGGGCGCTATTTACGTCGTCAAGAATTGTGGCACGTCTGTTTATCTTAAATATCAAAGAAGTATCGTCGGCAAACAACACCATTTGTGGTTGGTTTTTAAATAAATGGGGTAGATCATTAATATAGACTAGAAAGAGGAAAGGACCCAATATAGAGCCTTGTGGTACACCCATCCTTACTTGTAAACCCATTGAATTGACACCATTTATTTGTACTTGCTGATGTCTATCGTTTAAATACGATTTCACTAAACTGAGTGCAAGTTTCCCCAAACCATAATGCTCAAGTTTAAAGAGAAGGGTTTCGTGGCTTACGCAATCGAATGCTTTCGAGAGGTCACAGAAGATTCCTATGGCATCTTGTGCCTCTTCCCACGCAGTGAATATGTGTTTTAATAATGTGACACCGGCGTCAGTCGTACAACGTCCTTTGGTGAAACCATACTGTTTCTCATGTAAGATCTTATTGGTATTAAAGTGGTTAAGCATCTGATTAAGCATTACCTTTTCAAACACCTTGCTGAAAACCGGCAATACGGATACGGGTCTATAATTATTCGTATCTTTACTGTCCCCGGATTTGAAAAGTGGTATTACCTTGCTGTATTTCATAAGGTCCGGGAAGACTCCTTGGTCTACACACAAATTAAATATTAAGGCTAAGTACGGTGCTATAGTCTCAATAATAGCTTGACAAACTTTAATAGACATTCCCCATAGATCTTCCGTTAATTTGATTTTGATTTCCTTAAAGGCTTTAATGACTGCTATGGGGTTTATATGCTTGAATTGAAACTCAGCCGGACAGGCTGAAACATTCGCTCTTAATAAATCAACAGAAAGCGAGGGTGAGGAATTTAAGGTTTCGGTAGTTTTAAGTGGGATACCGGTAAAGAAATCTACAAATTCTTGAGCAACTTCGCTTTTAGAGCTTAGAAGACCACGTGAGGTCTCTAGTGTGATATCATTATTATATTTTTTATTTCTATTAGTTTCACTATTGATAATTTTCCAAACCGTCTTTATTTTATTATCGGCTGATTTAATCTTGTTGCTAATGAATAAGGCTTTAGCTACCTTGCAAGTGTTTTTAAAAATTTTTGAGTATGTCGCTACATATTTATTAAAAGTTTCTGAGTTGATATAAGGCTTAAGGCCGTACAGCTCAAACAATCGCTCCCTACTTTTCCTGATACCCTTAGTTGCCCAGTCACTGAACAAAAACTTTGGGCAAATAGATTTAGTTTTAATTTTTATTGTATTATTAAACTCTGTGTAAACTACCGAAAAGAATTCCTCATAAAATTTATTTACATTTTCTAAAATATATCCCGGAATGCCTAAATTACCAATTAAGTTATTATTAAAATTATTCAAATTGCTGAGTGTTATTTGTCTAGATTTTATCTGGATTTTTTGTAATGGTGTGTAGGACTCGAAAACAACGGTTTGACCGCTGTGATCAGAAGGAAGGTAATTTACAATGGATTTATCTAAGTAGTCGCAACAACAAAAAACATTATCAATACATGTAGCAGTATTTTTAGTAATTCGGGTTGGTTCCGAAAACACGTTTAACAAATTAAATGATTTAAAAAGATGTAATAATCTACTGCTATTTGAATTTTTCTCTAAAATATTAATATTAAAGTCACCACAGATAACTAGTGATTTATTACCAGTTGCAAGTTTTGCTAAAGCATCCTCCATTACTGACTCAAATAAAGAGTAGTTCTGATAATTTGGGGGTCTGTAAACGCACACTATTACATGCTTATCTAGCTCAACACAAGACAGTTCAATATTATGCTCAACCGATAGATCAACAATATCATTACGAGACTTAAATTTAATACAATTTTTAACTAAGATTAATGAACCCCCACGCATCTTAGATTTCCGGTTAAAGCAACTGCCCACACTGTAATTTGCGTAATTAATTAGCATTTCAAAGTCTTTTAACCAATGTTCAGTGAAACAAACAATTTCAAACTTAGTTTTTTCTAGAAACAATTCGATTTCTAATTGCTTTGAAGAGAAGCCTTGAATATTTTGGTGAAATAATTGCATAGAATTCTGCTTAGCCCCTTTTTTACATTTAGCTATTTGAGAGCAAGAAGGTACCTGTGTGTTGTCAGTTAGCGTAACATTTATGTTACTGGTATCTTCTGTTGTCTTACTAACTAGTTTAAATGAGCATCCGGAGTGAGCTCCAAGACTCCTATGCCCTCACAAGACAATGAGACCCTACTACTAGTGGACCCTACTGGAGAATCTTGTACACATGGATCCTCCTTTGTAAAAAAATTGTAAAAATGAATATTAGTATTATTACTAATAGTCGCAGTGTTAATAATGGAACTAAACATAGACATACTACTTATGTCTGAGTGAATATTATATGCTAATAGCCGAGCTATTTTGTGTCTACAACTAATAGGTAGGTACACATTACCCCGTGTCGACCTAAGTTTATCAACAAAACTGTTGACATCAAGATACACAAGTTTGTCACTATAGTGACCTACTAAGAAATCTACATGCTTATTCAGCATGTGAATATAATTGTTTTTCCTATTTGACAATTTTTCAAAATATGGGAAAGCACACAATATTATTTTACGACAATTCAACTTTAACAACTCAGTTACACTGTCCGTGATGTCTTCTTTTTTAATTTTTAAACTATTTCCTATAAATATAGTTATGTTGGTATTACTATTATAAACATTTCTAATTACTGATGCCATTATCTGTTTGTATGTTGCCCCTGGCATACAATGATTTTGATTGGGAAAACTCAGGTTATTACTGACTAATTTACCTACACCTCTTCCTATACTATCTGAGAACATTACTGAACAAGAACAATTATGACTATCATATATCTCTGGCTGTACCACTTGTAAATAATCTATTTCTTGGTTGAGTACACAGTCCTGAGATAAATTCTCAGCCTGGGATGGGTCCTCCATTACCTCAGGCAAGATAGTATCATGGTTGTTAACTGACTGACAGCTGCATTGACACATTACTAACTCATTTGCTGCAAGAATGTGTTCCCTAATTTGGTTCTGAGAACTCACATACCTACTGGAAAGGGAACTAAGTGAGTTCTGAAGTACCTGTATTTCAGCCTGCAAATGCTGAGTATCAATTTCATAAATTTTAATACTGTCTTCTAATTTTATTTGATAATTATTTAACTTCAGATATCTATATATAAATCTTCAGATATCTATATAGAATCAGATATCTAAGATACGAATAGCAGTTAAGGGTTCACCGACTGAAAAAAAAAACTCTCTTTCAAGAAGAGGGCCTGGCAAGCAATCTAATAAAATTTTGACTTTGTTTTTACTTCGTAGATAGCGCTGATTATTGGAAAGTCACTTAGGTACTCTAGGCTCTCAGGACTGTAAAACAACGCCCATCTCTCTCATCTCTCTTCATCCAAGGTACGGCCAGGCGAGGTGACGGAGCGTGTAACGCAGCCGCTCCTCCACATTACTGCGCGGGCGCATAATTGCCGATGTAATCCGCGCGCCGCTCCGCTGCCTGGAGTGATGGCGGTGATGGGAGTGGCGACAAATCATCGCCAACACTTGCTCGTGTCATGGACTATTGTTTAAGTACAATCGACAAAACAACAACTACTAACTCTCAGCAAACAACGTAGACAACTGCAAGGTTTTCGAGACTAACAGTGAGTTGAGTTGTCTAGTGTTGTTACAGGATAGTAACGCCAAAATGTATTGTAGTTCTGGCTGAACTTGTTGTATCTTGCACAGTAACAAATCAGTAGCGAATATTGTTCGTGCATATGGTGTGCTAAGTGCTTGCACGAGATTGCATGGGGTATAAGGCCCCAGGTAGCACTCCCAGGTCAAAGCAGTCGTAAGGTATAGAGAGAACTGGACAATTGTTATACCCACGTAGTTTGATTTGATTTAGTTTATTGTCTCGAACAGGTCATACACATAATTATTCCTTTAAAAAAACTTGTGTCTAAAATTCTCATTCTTTTGTTTTCCCATACCGGTGGGACTCTCCCCTCTTACGAAGGTGGGTCAGAGTTCAGACCCACTTTGCCAAATGAACTGATGAACCACTGTACGAACAGTTCAATGGTTCATTAGCTTTCTATTTTATTTTTATTTAACTAATTTTAATTTAATACTAACATTAGGGTAAGTTATATTAATAAGGATTTTAATCAGAAATAAATATTTTCAATTTGAATTTTAAAACCATTTGCGAATAGGACATTTGCTTAGAGGATTGCGTTTTGTTAAAAAATCATTCAAATCTTTGGCATCTGAGTATGCTTTGATTTTGATGTCCATTCATTGGCAAAGTTGCTCTAAGTGTGCTTTATGTTTAAAAGTAGTTTGTCTGCCAGCAAGTCCTTATTTCTTGCATATGAATACCAAACTCTTTTATACACTGTACCAGTGGTATAGTGTGTAATTAGCCGACGTGTGAGAGCCGCATGCCACACAACGTGGCTAGACTTAAACAGACGCTGGGTGCTCGCTGTATGGGCTGGGAATGCTATGGATGTACTTGTATACGGTTCCGGAGGTAATACATAAATATCACTGCCTCAGGCTATGATTCATTATCCCTGGTTTATCCTATCAAAATCAAAGCATTTATTTCTAGTAGGCAAGTTACAAACTTTTGTATTGTCGAAAAAAATCATGTGATATCTATGTTATGGGCATTCATTGTATCAATCATTTTGGAGGCGTACCTGATACATGTAGCAAGGTACAAACATTCGAAATGCTATCTTTAGTAGGTCTCACTGCCTATCCTATTCAAAGGTGGAAATGAAATTCCGGCCAGGAATTTAATTCAGTACATTTCTAGAACCTTGAACGAGCTTGAATTGATATTATACTTATTTTATTCATGTGGTTACAGCAGAGAAGAAGAATTACTTAAAATTTTTGAGTATCTGGTTGTTTTATGGCCAAATTATGGTTATTTTACAACTCCGACTTCACCATAAGCTACTGCCACTTGCATAGCAAAGTAATCACTGTGAAATAAAACGGAGCAGCGAAGCTACCGACCAATTATTTTTAAATTAACTAAGAAGAAATCACAAAAATAGCCATTTTACGCCGAAACCCGTTACAGCGAGCTACTTGGAACATACATTTAATTAAAACGATAAAGTTTAGTGATGTGGCGAGATCACACGAGACGCGACTCTGTGCAGGCATCCGTGCAGTAGAAACGTTAGAAAGCATAGCGCGAGTTTTTGCGCGGAATATCTGCGCGCCTCACTATCAGTGCAGCCGCCAATTCCGTTGACAATTTAGACGTTGCTGAATACCTCTTAATTGGCCTGCTTTTGAATGGAAGTCATCATGCATATCCTATTATAATATACGTTTTTCTTTGTGTAATAGATCTCGGTATGGACGGTTAAGCCGAGTGACGTGCGATCAATAACAACAACACCTCGACTACATTCTTTTGAGATTTAAACAACAGCGAAGATTACCGATTAAAAGACATTCTTAGAAAGTTTTTGAGTAGCATAATTTTGAGTGCTACATATTATGTAGATTTATGTAATCTGCAAGCGTGCACCTGAGCATACATTTTTAATTGTGAACAATAAAATAGAAAGACGCTACGCCCAATATAGCACGCGGCGGTTAACGAGAGAATTATTATAATTTCGCATATTACGCGGTCTTTGCACCTTGGGAAGCGATCTCAAATGTAAATGATGTTAGACGGGTAATTAGTAACGCGGGCTGGTTCGACCATCTGTCACTGTACTGTACCGTTACGCACAATAACTCGACACTTGAAAACTGCAACATTATTTAATCAGGTAAAAGTTTAACATAAGTTAATTATGAAAACAGGTCCAAACCTCATATTTTAATTTCGCTGTAGAAATGCGAGCGTGGCTTTTTTTATGGCAATAATAAATTAAACAATGTGAATGTTTTAAAAACACTTTGCTTGCCTTTTGTCAATACCATACATTGCACTTTGTCTGACGACGACCAACGAAGGGAGAAAAAGTGGCCAAACACGTAGCCAAATTCAAGATCAATTTAGATTGCCATCAACACGCTAAAGAAGAACACGTTATGTCTAACAAAACGCTCTACAGAAGGTCCTATTTCTTACCAAAACATCAAATACATATAACTGTAGTTTACAAGCTACTGAGCGACTAAACATAATACTGCTGTCGGTAACTCGATACCTCGACAGACGTACCTACTCGTAGCTCGTGACTGAGACTCGTAGATCGGCGAACGGCCGATAGGAAGGTCTAGATCGTGACGAGAACTATACACAAAACCACAACTTAGTCAGTTAAGTATGGAGGAATTGACTACAAAGTAAAGTACTGGTAAGTAGTTGGTTCTATGTATTATAGACCGGGAACAGAAGTTCATCGATTACTGTTTAGTAGCAAGCACGACTTTTTTGATTGAGACTCGTATTTTTTTTTAATGGTCATTTCAAAGTATTTCTTGGACAACAATATTGTGTTGTGATTGACGTGATTCAGCAGCATAAAAACTGTGCCACTTACGTGAATGAATCTGTTCACAATAACTAAGCCGTTATTTACCGAAAATTGCGGTTATTTTACAATAAAAGCATTTTTGATTTGTATACCCTAGTTTCGGAGATTGAGGTGTCAGACTCACTGAAAAATAAACAATGACTGAAAGATTGAAAAGGAGCCAGTTTTTGATGGTAAGTCTGCAAGAAACCTGGTAATTAGAACTGCGTTTTAGGACTGTAAGGGCCATTTTAATTAAGACTAGTCTTACACCTGGTATTGCCTATTTATATTATTGCACTTTGAATATTCGACACTCGACTGAAAACAGTGCGCTTTTGTTTTAAAAAAGAGCATAATTTAACTTTTCTCATGATTATAACTTCAGTACTTTATACTTATAATACAATTCAGAATTACTGCATTCAAAACCTTTTCGGAAATGTACCGCGCGCCCCGCACTATCCAACCAGACCCGCGGTTCCCGTGACTCTGCATATAGCGAGCTCTTCACTACCACCGCGCCAGGTCTTATAATTACAAGTCATATACAGCTATTGCCGACATATACTATGAACGATAGTGTACCGTCGTTCAGAATAAAGTGCACAGTTGGCGTGACTTCGCATAGTGTGTCTTTATTAACGGTTTGGTGTGCTGCCTTCGAAGAGGTTTAAGTTCGTGTCAGAGGTTGTGATATACATATTTGTGCTTGCAGTTAGTAAAAGTCATTCTAATGTCCGTTTTTGCTACCACTGGGAGACAGTTGGATTTCCAACTTTTGGCGGTGAGCCGAGTGTTCAAAATCCAATAGAGCAGTTTTATTTAGGCACACATTGATGAACGGGCATAATATAATACATTACTTACTATGGAAATTATAGTCCCCAGGCACTGAGTGACTCATCTGAGAAATGGCATCTTTTGAATCAGACCTTTGGTCTTGGTCATCGATTGCCCGAGCATTCTGTTTCCTACCTTAGTAAATTTGGCTACATAGCAGAAGCAATTTAAGCGAGTAATGGATCGTATAATAAACGTGAGGTGAGGACGGGTCGACACTCCGTTAGAGCTCTTTAACGATCCTGACCGCCTGGTAGCCTGGTACTCGCTGGCGAGATCTGAGCTATACAGCTTCCTTATAGCCCAGCCTTTCGACGACTGTTACTATATTTTATGGAAGGAAATGCTTGTTAAAAGATAAAAGGTTTCTAGCTAGTACGAGTGGTACTGAAATTATAATTCGGAGAAAATTAGAGCTCGTTGTTAAGCATATAGCAAAGTGTTCGGCAATGTCACGATTTGTGATGAGCTGAACTCTGTAGATTGTTTTGGTCATTGATGTTACCAACGCCGCTTTTTTTCAACTGTTTCCTAGTTTATTCATCTACTCCAAATAAATTCAAATATACCATAGATAGTTTCGACAAAGCGAACCAGATCTTAATCTTCTTGTAATAACCAACTGGTCGGTGTCGGTAAGATGTCAAACTCCTATAATATGGCCTCGTTGAGACAGGAATCACAGTTTTTTTTCTATAAGTAATATTTCTTCTAATCCACTGCCTCGACGGTCGAGTGGACGCATGCGCGACTGCTGTGCATGGGGTCCTGGGTTCGAATCCCAGGTCGAGCAAAGTGTTATTGGGTTTTCCCATCAGGAATTTCTCAGTAGCTGCCACGGAGTCTGTCGGAGTCTATTACAATGGACTTTAAACAAATAAATAGCGAAATGTGGGTGTACTAAGCTATTAGTTACACCTCTGCCTAACCCTGCGGGGATTACAGGCGTGATGTTCTTTCTTCTAATAGCTTTCATCTTTGGGGTGACTCTTAATTTCTAAGACAAATGTGCAACATCATATTTAAGTATGTCACAACATTTCACCACCTGGCCACGTGAGCCTGATGTTCGTGACGACGACAAGTAAGTATGCAAACACAGCGCCAGCGCCTCTAAACAATACAGGTCAACAGTCTCGACTTCTCGGGTGTTGGCACACGACAGCATCTCTCACAACACAAGCCATCGCTTCTGAGAACGACGGAACAACCGGCACGCGTCATCGAGAGGCTGAGGTGGCGAGAAGTGCGATACTACTGAGATACGTAATACCTATACATTGACTGTGTTTTTTTTTGTGTGTGGAAATTCTTAAGGATACCAATCTAAAAAGTCAAACAAAGCATGAGCATTCATCATTTGCAAGCTATAAGATATCCAGTATGTACCTATTAAGAGCCTGCCCTTCTTACAAGTTTAGCATTAGATTATAACCAATCCTCCCTCACCCCGACCAAAAGACAAGCTAACTGGATGTTTACCGAATAAGGCTCAAATCACACCGAGATGGCAGCGGCCGAAAAGGTCGCGCATTCCGACGCCGGCGACCTTTTCAAGTTTCTCAAGCGATAATATGTATTATAATAACGAGGATAAAGTTTAAAATTATATGACACTGAAACTGCTCGCCACTTCGCTGCCTGCCGCTGCCATCTCGGTGTGATTTAAGCCTAATAGCCATTCAAATCCTGCCAAATTGATTGCAGCATCAAATTTTAATGTCTGTAGGAAGCAGGTGTAATGACGGGCCCTGTCCGAGTGCAACTAAGTAGTGAACTGTAAACGATGCGAAACTTTCACTACACTCGTAGATAGCACTAAAAGGTAGGAACTAGGAACTAACACTGCAGACAAAGGAAGTGCCCATTACGTGTGTTTATGAGCGTTTGAGCGATACCAGAGCGATACTGTCCCTTCCGCATTAGATTCGGAAGCGATTCAGATTTACGATCATCATTTACCATATTACGCTTGTTTGTTTTACTATTTACATAAGAAGTTACGTTGTGCTAGTCGCTTTTAGATGAAATCTTTTGACTTTTGTCTTAGAGTGCGTCTGGAGCAGACGTGCAGCTAGTTTCTCTATCAACTGTGCTGAGAGGCGAATTGTTTTGCTCCCGTACAAGAGAAGAAGAATTGGTCTCTTAATCACGTTTTTCGCCCGCCAATTTATATTACAAACGAGAACGAAACAGGCCTGTAAACAGGCATGTATGTTCAGTATAAAAATCGAGTCAAAAAAATCAAAGACATGTGATACTCACCAACCCGCTCGGGGCCCTCGTGGTGGATCATGTGCCGCTGCCTCTACAAGAGAGCAGGCTTGTGTCCCAACAGTGCGCACAGTATCGTATAATTATGCTGTAAACATCATGGCAAAAACACTCACCTTGCTTCACCGACACATATTTCTCGTTCAACGCCGCTACGAAGGCCGCCTGAGGCAGACTGTCTTCCAGCGAGAACAGCTCGTCCCTGGTGACGGCCGTGGAGCGCGTCTTCAGCACGGCCTTGGAGCCGATGGGGGCCAGGTAGGCGCCAGCGCCATCGCGCAGGGCCAGGGCTCCCGCGTGGTACTCCGCGCTGAACAGGCACGTTGATGTGCACTGCTCTTGCAGCTGGAGAGAGAGATGACAGTTAGAATTTGAAGTGGAATAAGAGACGGAGGTCCTAGCGTGAGAACTTATCAGGTGGAAATGAGGATTAGACAGAGTGTAATAAGAGAGGGACTTTCTCTTTCCCTCCCATCATACCGTCCATCCCTATTCTATAGTTTGAAATTAGAAGGTGGCATCGCTTTAGGAATGTTCAGCATTTTTAAAAAGGCATTGGTCTGCAATGGCCCAAGACAGTCCATCCTGCAACTTTGTTAGACACATCAAACATACAGACAAACTGATACAATGGAAAAGAAGACGCCTTCAACCAATTGACGGCCAATGCAATGGTTATAATTCAGCGAAAAATTAGTTTCTGGGGGACATTCTTCTGTGATTTAGAAGTTCAAAAATTGTTTTCTCAGCCTTATTTGAAGATTTATTTCTGTAAAAACGCACATAAAAAACGGTTCGGTTAATGGACTCGAAAGCAAATAAAGACATTCAAAATCTACTATTGCAGCAATCCCATTTTGCATCGTGTAATCTCCTTACCCGAGATTGGTAATGGCAATTCATTTACGTCTAATTTGGTCACCAAGTCTTTATAAACTGTTTTTACTACATATAAAAGCACCATCCGACTCAGTAAGTAATTTGTTTAGTGACTCGTTCGGCAGTTAACGTAGGAAACGGTTTGATGTCCTCTCTACTCGTCCGTAAGAGGTACAAAGTTGCGGGGGTCTCACGCATGCGTCGTAAGTCTGTATCGATGGTTCCCACGTGTGTGCCATGGGAAACCACGGCCGCAGAGCCATTGTTTGCAAAATGAGCTATCTGGGATGTCATTAGGGATGCTAACTTCATAAATATACATCTAGATTCATGATCTACCTATCAGTCTTTAAGTAGAGATTGAATATAAAGTTGTTCTAGTGTTATTGAATCTATTTTTAGGTATCAAAAAATGAGTTTACTTGGGCTTTGAAGATAGATACTAAAATGCTATCCTAAATGTCTTCTGTAAAACAATCGACCTTATTTTTCAAGATCAGCCAACTTCTTATGTCAGTATTTCTCACGTGGCAACCCTGTATTACTCCGATGCGCGTACGCAATTTGCGACTACAAATAAGTTATTGTTTAAAGTGTTGAGCGTCGAACGCTTTGTTCCGCGACTGCTATGCCCTGTCAGCGAGTTGTATCTTAACATTCACACTTATGGACTCATGTATTAATTACTGCTCTCTTTTACATAGCGTATATGGTAATTAACCACTTTTTATTCCAACTTGGTAATAATTAATCGTATCTGGGAATTAAAAAGCGATGAAAAAGTGTAGATTGTCATCGCGCGCTAATTAGGGTTAAGACGTGGCATGAAATTAATCTGCAAAACGTTTCTTTGAGCTGCTTCGTCACTTAATGAGCATAAAATTGCTCTTCGGCATTAATCTTTCTACGGTAGATTTTGGGTTACAAGCAAGTCTGCGTTCTGGTATCCTCAGAGTCTAACGAGGACACTATGTTAGTTTAGTTAGTTTACAATAGCAATCATGGTGTCATCATCTGCCTGCCTTGTCTCAACTATGTTGGTTTCGGCTTCCACTCTAATGGGATGCAGCTGAATACCAATTTTACATGGAGCGACTACTTATGTGACCTCCACAACCCAGTTAGAACTTGGCAATACAATACCCCGTGGAAAGACTGGTTGTTAGACTTCCCGGCCACTGAATTACTGCTATCGTGGTCTATTGGATGCTATTTGGCACTAATTGTGCCTTAACACAAAGACGGTGGACGCTGGATGTGGAGATTTATGTTTTTTTTTTCACCTTATGGGATTATACCTTATTTCGCCATAGTAAATAGTTTTTTAGTAGTTTCTTCACTCACCTTGCCACCAGCGCTCAAGTACTTGTTATTGCAGGTATGCAGCGCATACTTGCCGCCCTCATCGGCCCTGAACTCCAGCGTGAACAGCGTGTCTTCGCCCCAGGGCACGTTGGCGTCCACGTGGATCTCGTCCAGAGACTCCGACAGATGCGCGAAACGCTTGCGTCCGATGGAGCGGAGATTCACCTGGAAAGGACACGGGGTTAGAATGGCATTATGAAATATCTTAAATGTAAAGTTATTTGAAAACGAGAAGCTTCCAAACCAAGGAACGTTTAGCAGAGGTCTAACCAGTCTCTTCCCGAATCAATGCGAACAAAGGTATTGATTGGACTGTAAATAAGTTCTTCACATAAATCTATTATGCATGTCTGTGGTGTGGATTCATAGGGATAACAGGCATCAGAGTTAATAAAGGCTTTTCCCGGCAATGTAGCTTTAGATTAGATTAAGAAGAAAGTCAATAAAGTGGTTTTTAAAGACAATATAAGAAAGTGCACGCAATTCGTCATCATCCTAAGCAGACATATACATCTCTGATCACGAGCACTGTCATCATAATCAATCCGTCACAACCCTCGATGTTAATGGATGCATCTGTTCTTCTTACAACAGCCTTCTTTCACTGAACTCAGAGCATTCCCCTGTAGCAGGCGGCCGGCGCACAGTGTGGCCCGTAGAACAACCCAGGTAGACAAAATTCATTGTCAATTTCCCGGAATATGACGACAGTTTTCAGTAAACCACACCCTCCCACCCCCGATTCCAGGAATTGTTTACATACCACATTCCAGATCGATGAGTCATAGGGTCCCGATGGTAGGTAATAAGTTAATTGCAATTTGAAAAATAGGTCAGTTGCATTTTTGTGGCAAATACGACAACATCTCTCTGTGATTTTTTATTTTAAAGTGAAAAGTTTTAGTGATGGATTTTATTAATGAAGGTATGTATTTCATTTTTGTATAACTATAAACTTTCTGCACCGTTACATAAATTATATATTTGAATTTGAAAACATGAACAAGTTTTTTACATATTTTTGTATCTTTTACGTTTTTGAAAGCTTGAAAAAGTAATGTACACTCATGTACCCCCACTGTACTTTTTATATATTGTAGATACACCTTTTCGTATTAGAATTATATTAAGTATTCTCAGCAGAGTCGAGTCGAACACTGATTTTTTATTTTTCTTTCAGGTATCGTAAACTCTATTACAAAAATGGAGTTATTTGACGAGTGGCTTAAACACCACAAAGATGTACGGAACGATCGTCTTTTTGACTTCATTTCTTCTAAATTTAATTTTGTTGATATAACTGAAGAATCTAGAAGAAGAATTAAAACGACAATAGCGACCTTTTCCTCAAAAGTTGCCTCAAAATGGGCTACGGCAGGAAAATCAAAGGAGGTTTTTTTGAAAAAGAATAAGACGTGGATTGACGGCAAGGACGTTGAGTTTCACGTTACTCGCATTCATTATGCTGAACCACAACCGTCTACCTCAGCTGGAAGGCCAAAGAAAAGCTTTGAAGAGTCTTCATTTAAGACCAAAAAACGTAAAGTATAAGATCTCTTACAATCGCGTAGTGCAGGTGAATTAATAACTGCTGCTGAAGTAGCAGCGCGTTCATCTGGACAACGAAATGTTGCCAAAGTGTTAAAAGACATAAGTGAATCTCCAGAGTCTGCTAATGTTTGTGTAACCACAAAAAAATCCGCTTCTAGGCAAGTTGATAGACCACTGAACAGTGACGAAGCTTTGGCATATTATATAGATTCAAAATCCACCACACACACCTACAAACAAACAAGAAAGTGGACAATGAAAGTAGGACATCATGTGTTTCCATCGTATAAGTGCGTACAAAAGTCGAAGCGTGCGTGTTATCCTCCTGAAGAACTTATTAGTGTAACCGAGTCCAGTGCTGAAATCAATCTTCAAGCCATATTAAATAAAACCGTAGAGCGTCTAGTAGAAGTACAAAAAGAGGTGATAGAAAGCTTACTTCCTTGTTCATCACTAACTCTTTTAAGTAAATGGGGTTGTGATGGAAGTTCTGGTCACAGCACATATAAACAGAAATTTGAGAATAGCGACAACACAGATGAGTTTTTATTCGTATTTTCATTTGTTCCCCTAAGATTAGTTGACAATGATGGTAATATTGTTTGGCAAAATCCTCGCTCATCATCAACAATGTATTGTCGACCCATTAAATTCATTTTTGCCAAGGAAACAACAGAGTTGACTAAATCTGAAACCCGAAAAATCCTGGAACTAATAGATAACTTAGAGCCAACATCGTGTGAAGTTGCGGATTCTCAAATTTCTGTTAATCATAAACTTTTGCTGACAATGACTGACGGGAAAGTTTGTAACGCCTTGACCGAAACACAATCTTCCCAAAAATGTTTTATTTGTGGTGCTACGCCTAAAATGATGAATGAAGAAGTAGGTAAATTCGACAGTAACCAAGAACATTTTGGTTTTGGTTTATCGACATTACATGCTTGGATTCGTTGTTTTGAGTGTTTTCTGCACATAAGCTATAAACTTGATATTCAAAAATGGCAAGCTAGGACTACAGAAGAAAAAGCTAGTGTAAAGCAGCGAGCGGAAAATATTAAACAGCGATTCAAGGATGAAATGGGATTGGTTGTCGATAAACCAAAGCCAGGATTTGGTTCATCAAATGATGGAAATACTGCTCGGCGATTTTTCAGGGATTCAGAATTGAGTGCTGAAATTTCAGGATTAGATGTTACAATAATCAAAAATTTTGGTGTGTTATTGAGAGCGCTGTCTTCAGGTTATGAAATAAACCTAGTCGAATTCGACAAGCTTTGCCTTGAAACAAGAAGACTGTATCTCGATCTCTATTCGTGGTATTACATGCCAGCCACTGTGCACAAAATACTTGTTCACAGTACAGAAGTCATCAAAAATGCACTCGTTCCTATTGGACAGCTTTCTGAAGAAGCTCAAGAAGCAAGGAACAAAGACTGTCGGAGATTTAGGGAACATAATACCCGAAAGTGCTCACGTATTGCTACAAATAGAGACTTGCTCAACATGTTGATTGTAACATCTGATCCTCTCATCAATAGCCTCCGGGAAGTACCCAAGAAAAACTCGGACAATTTGTGCGCAGAGGTCTTAAAGCTTATTGTAGCTCCTACAATTGAGTCTCGACCTGTGCGGCATAGACCGGTGTCCGAACAAGATGATTATCTTTTATCGGATACTTCTAATGAATCCGATATGGATGATTAGTTGTTTTTATATACATTAACATAAAAACTAAATTTTACGTTTCGTTAACTCTTGTTTGTTCTGTTGTTTTTTATTTATGTGTGATAGTTATTGTAATATTTGTTGTATATACTAGTTTGTTAATATTTGTTGTCTAGAGTAATTTTAGTTAGATAAATAATATTTTTTCTGTAAATTACAAATTTTACGTTCATAAAATATTTCTTATTTTTTTTATTTTGCGTTTTAATTATAATAAACACTAATTATTATCATATAAGCACTATATCTAAACATACAATTACGAAAATCAAGAAAAATAATTTTGTCCACCTGGCTTGTTCTACGGGATACACTGTGCGGCGAGATCGTCGATACGGCACGGAATCAATCCAGCGCTCATGATGATATATCATTCAGAGTATATTACACTGATTATAAATGAGAAATTGGGCCGGGATATAACAGTATACTTACTATTCTCATATCAACAACTTGTTATGGTTTGTATCTTTATCGGTATGAAATAGCGACTAGACACTAGTACTACATTAAGTCCGCCAGTACATTGTGCTTGAAGTGTTAAAAAATGAATGGTAAATAGCGAATAATCTACATTAACTAGCAGCATTTTGTAAATCAATTAATGCTATTCATGAAATAATATTTCAATTGCTAAATCTTCGCCACAAAATAAACTTGGTAACACAAAATAAAGTGAAGCAAAGCACTTTAAATCAGAAACTTGATAAATCAGAACAGAATTCAATTCTCCTTTAAATCCTATTCTAGTAATTTCCTTGCAAAACCACCACCCCTTTGAGAAAACGTATTAGAATCAAGTTCCTGTTTGGCAAGTCATCGACCTAGCTAGACGTAGACGTCGGACCATTTCGGCTAGTAAATACAATAGTCTGGGGAGTTTCGTTTCTCTTCACATTTGGGGGTGTTGTTAACACTAACACATTTATAGTCAAGTTAAAGTAATTGCATTTTTTTTTGTGCAATAGACAAGAATTTAATTAAACGAAGTAAGAACCGTCAAAGAACGCAAAGCTAAGAATTCTAACTTTTTACAGTTCTAACTTCAAGCAATTACTTAACTAAATAATAAAAATCGTATCTTAAAAAAATGCATTTACTAAAGTAAACACTTTGACTTGTTTTTAGATACGGGTGTTAGAAATGCATAGTATGAAACAGCGCTAAGGCCTAATATAACCTTTTTCTAGTTTGATATTTAAATAGTGTATTATAACGACCTGGTTATTGGGCCGCAGAAATCCACAAGAGCCACAGCACCAGACGTTGCGCGTTAGTTAGTGGAGGCCCATGTCCAACAGTCTTTCGGCTGAATTATGAAGATGATGTGTCACCTGTGGCTTGACAGCCGGTTACAGGCGTGCAGGGGCTTGGCAGCCAGCGGCATGTGGGTTGGAGCCTCGCAGCTAGGTGCACGTTTTACCTGAGAGTCGGCAGCTAGATGCATGTGTCTTTGGGCCTGGAAGCTAGAATCACGTGTGTATTACCTGAGGCCTGGCGGCCAGGTGCACATGCCACAGCTCGGCGTCGCCGGGCACCTTGGCGGTGCACGTGAGCTTGTCGGAGCTGGAGCCCAGGAAGTAGCCGCGCTCCACGTTGCGCAGCGCCCAGCGACCGCTGTTGTCATCTGATACACTGGACAAGGAAAGAATACAATTAGCATACGTGACACATTCGTAACATTTAGTTCGCCGTATCGAGTTGCAGCTTGAAAGACAGGATAATTTTGGACCCGGTAGGTGGCGCCGTGCAAGCCGGGGCGGGTCGCTAGTATTTTATACGTGGTGTCACTATTGATAGTCTAAAAAAACCAATCACATTCAATCAAAGACAATCCATTCTAAGGCACATACATATTTATAATTTGATGCCACCTTATTAATTCACGAAATGAGCATGAAAGCGATCCATACAGTTTTATGAACACTTTCCATCATAAACTGCAAAACAATTTCATCTAATTCCCGTCCTTATTTCCGAAACAATAAACACCATATTCCTATACGTAAAAGAGTTTATTTTCTTTCCAACAATGGATGCCTGGCATGGCTTCGCACAAAAAGCGCGGCCACCGAGACGGTCGCCAATTAGGAATGCCGTGCAATTATTTAATTAGTGGTATAAACAAGGAGTTATCAGGCGATGAGAGTTGAGTGCTTAGGATTGTTGAGGACAAAGAGACTGGTTCTAACAGATATAAGTCTGGTGTGGAAGAGTTTTCGATAGAAACCAAGGTCAATAGGACGACTCATTCTTGGGACGGATTCTGTCGGTCTACTCTTTCTTGTATTGGCACGATAATGGCTAGAAAACGCTCCGGGGCCGAATCAGTTATCAAGCGAGCGTTTTGTGTTTCTTTAACGACATTTAAAAGGACTGACATCTGGGTGTCGATAGCGTGCGTCAATCCATTACATTTTTAACTTTTCTTTATCGTTATCGCTAAAAGAATCCTCAGGTTAGTCAGACCTAAATATCCTCGCAGAAGTCGTACGGAAGTTTTCGTTGTGTTGTCTCAAAATACCAATGAAGACACCTGCCATAAAATACGAAGCTTATGCAAAATGTACATTATTATACAAGTCGCATCCACAAAACACAAGGGGATGGAGCCACCCTTCGCACTGAAGGTGCATTTTAATTAACCGCTACACTTAAGACGAGGGTGAACGACGACTGTCTTTTGTTTGACCTGTCTATACCTCTTCGCAGGTTGCCTACCCACGGAGTGAAACGTGCAAGTTGTAGGAATAGAACTCAAAGGCCAGTTACAGGTTGTAGATGAGGTTACCATTTGCAAAGAAAAGTCGTGACAAAAAGTCAAACCTATTCGAACAAGCCCGGGCCTTTTATTAAATCCCTTACCTACTTAAGTTCGGACAAATGAGTACCGCGACGCCTAAAAAGTCTGGTAGGAGTCTAAAAACCCGAAATGTTGCAGGCAGACCTTAGTCAGTTTAGCTCGCATAGCTAATCTTACTTGTGGTGACCGCAAACTAGCTTAGCTCGTGGTCAGCAACCAGCTACATAGTGACTCCACGATTTTCAAGTCAGACAGACAGTAACTGAGAGCAGCTACTAGATAAAATCGGTGGTAAGAACGCAGCTCTTGTTCTAATTCCAACGGCTATGAAACGCTATTCCAGTAGCGTTTAATATTTCGTTAGATATCGGTGACATTTCAGTATGTTCACTGATCTCAGCACATGACACATTTATAACATTAACCGCATAACGCAGTCGCATACCAGAACACATTGGAGCCAGTCTGGTTAGCTTCGGTTATATGGCTTCTAAATTCTTCAGTCTAGATCTGAAGTAGTTACCTTTAGTATGGCCTACTTCCATAGAATGAGGACGTAGGCAAACACCAAGTATTTATATCAAACAAATTATTATTATCTGACTACACTTTTCCCAACTTTGTTACTGTCGACTTCCAGTCTAACTGGGTCCAGTTGACTGCCTATCCGACCTTTACAACTCGATAACTGGGAATAACAGGATACCTCTTGGTAAGACTGCCTGTCAGACGTTGGGCTTTCTTTATACTAAACAAAAACTATAGAACTATGTAAAATAAACAGAAACTAAGTCAACACTAACTAACAACTCACACAACTCGCTCTATTAACTATGTCTGATAAGTTATGCTCACTAAAACAATTTGTAAGGTAAGAACAGAATACCTGAGAATTTTACGACAGCCAAGCAAGATGGCCACTACAATGAAGTTAAACTTTAAATGCCAAATAAATGCTGAAGCTTGTAACATTTTCACATTTCCATCACACAAACTGTTGAAAGCGACATTCAATCTAAATGCCAGGCGGTTTGAAAGCACCATTGACTTGCAGTTTTGCTCTTTGAAGAGCGAACGAGGGAAAATGTCGGTGAAATTACACACAAATGGGATATACGTGGTTATTGTTACTAAGTGAAAGGACAAAGTAGGTTTGAAGCTTTAGATATGTGACATTTTAGAGTAGCAATCACAAAGTAGTCTTACAAATTGCAATACAAATGCAAATGCAATGCTTGTGCTTGTGGCTGCTAAGTCATAAGAACTAACATAACACCTACATTGTTCACTTAGTTTGCAATAAACGTTTTGACTTTGACTTTGAAATTAAGATTCTGTCTCACAATCCTCTTGGGATCCTTTGGGAAACGGTCACAAAATAATATTTATAAGCTGCACTAGACCACCATTGAAGGTTTTAGGGGCTTTAAGGCTCAATACAAATAGCAAGAACCCCTCAGAGTATATTACAGATATTATTTTAACAAACACAGTTTGTAATTCGTCAGAGTTAAATAAATACTCAGACATTAGTTCGTATATCTTCTGCGTATCCCTAACAGGTCATCCTAAGTCAACAATAACAGTGCTAACATAATAATAATTTCCATAACAACCGTGAAGACCCTTCAAAACAATTTAAAGACGTTATTTTGGCACGCGCTTACAACCTTCATATGACCTTTACATTAACAGCCTGGAATAAACTTTATTGGTATAATTTAAGGTTGAATGTCCTTTGGGGTCGTCTCGTCTGCACCCTCGTTCAGCCACTCCCCTTCTAAAAGCCCCGGTGTGTGTTGTATAGAAAGATCAATAATTTTGGGGTTACCTCCGGTAGTCGCGGTGGCTAGCATGCTTCAGAAGTCCATTAAAATGTTTTGTGAAGCTTTACAAGTGTACCGATGATTGAGAGCTTTGTTATTTTAAATCGATGAAAATAATAATTTATACTGCAATAACAATATTTTAAATGCAATAGGGACTCTGCGTATCATCTCAAGTCACGGCTGAAGGAATTTGAATAAAATTTGTCACATGGATATACCATGATATGGGGTAGGACATAGGACACTGTTTATTTCCGCAGTATTATTTTCGATTTCGACGCCAAAAGCTAGTAGGCAATATTAAAAACTTCCAGCTTCGCAAAATTGAACGAGTTCACGTTAAGTTTAAGCCAATAAAGGAGAAGGAAACCAATCAAGTACTCGAACTCGAAGTTAAGGGTCTATAGTAGCTCAGATGGCTTAGCATGATCCTCCGTTATGCCGAAAATACTGCAGCATTAATTTTGAAATAAATATACGGTAAAGTTGAGGATTAATGCTAGGTCCTATGTTTGACGAAAACACGATTCCATAAAATTTTCTCGATAGAAAAAAATTCCAAAGTTACCTCCAAACCGAACGATAAACCGCTGGTATTCAAAAAATACTTAAAATTAGATCATGAAACTTGGCATACTAACTGAACTACCTATAAAGCAGGTCTTATGTTTTTTATTTTTTTTTAAATTCCTGTTATTTTCACCTTAAAAAGAAAATACCTAAACTATCGGCGTCTTGAAGTTGGTTCTCTGCCGCCCGCCACCCGCGCTCAGTCTCGCTTCGGCTTTCGAACGGGAGAGCTGTGTCGCTTGCGCTCAGAACACACATTACGCAACAAGACGACGTAAAATTAAAATTTATGTACTTAGGTTTATAGTGTGGCGCAATGGGAAATAACGGTTGGCGTAAGGAAGCAGGCAAACATATGATAAACTTAATGAAATAAGTATCTATTTACCTATATATACTAAATAAGTATCTACTATATAATAAAAATATTGAAAGCAGTTGCACGTGAAATATGTGCTCATTTGAGTTTCATTATTAATCTTTGCATAAGTGCAGGTGTATTTCCTGATGCATTAAAGAAGTCTATAGTGAAACCGCTATATAAGAAAGATAGTCACGAATTAATGATAAATTACAGACCGATCGCGCTTATACCCGTTATGTCTAAGGTGTTTGAAAAGTACATATCTCGTGAAATGAATACCTATTTAGAAAAATATAATATATTAAGTGACGAACAAAAGGGATTTCGAAGAAATAGTAGTATAAATCTGGCTATTTATGAGTTTTTACAAAATGTCATGCAAAATGTTGATAAAAGAACACCAGTCTGTGCCATATTCTGCGACATGACACAGGCCTTTGACTGCGTCCATTATAATTCCCTAGCAGAAAAACTTGAAGCCTATGGTGTTAGGGGCAACGTTTTAGAATTAATTAAATCTTATCTACATAACCGTAAACAAGTAACTGAAATCAGTAAAATAAATAAAAAAAGGAAACGTGAAGAAACTTCAAGATCAGAGGAACGCGAAGTTATATACGGAGTACCTCAAGGTAGTGTATTGGGGCCTCCGTTGTTCACTCTGTATATAAATGACTTGCCTAAAGTAACTGAACATCCGATGACACTTTTTGCTGACGATTGTACTTTGACAATAGCTTGTAATGACATAGACACATATCAACATGACATTAATAATTCACTAATATCTATTATAAATTGGTTAAATGATAATAATTTGATAATTAATTTAAAAAAGACTAACGTAATGCACTTTAGACAACGTACAAAAACAATCGACAATCTTAATATTCAATTTAATAATATAAATATCAATGAAGCGGACACTACAAAATTTCTAGGACTAATAATAGATTCTAAATTGAATTGGAAACCCCAAATAGAAGCACTTAGTAAAAAATTGAGTAGTGCAGCCTACGCTCTGAAACAGCTTGCTGCGGTCCTCAATACAGATGCGCTGATTACTGCTTACTATGGATTAGCCGAATCAATAATTAGATATGGAGTTATCTTTTGGGGGAATAGCACGGACAATGAAATAGCGTTTCGGGCACAGAAAAGGTGCATTAGATCGATGTTTAGACTGCAAACAATGGATAGCTGTAAATCTTATTTTATAGAACGTAAGATATTGACATTGCCCTCATTATATATCCTGGAAACAGTAATGTTTATTAAATTAAATCCTCATTTATTCCAGCGTTTGTCTGATGCTGTCCCTAGGAATAGACGTGATAATTTCAAACTCTGTGTTCACGGCGCTAAAACAACTCTTATGCGTAAGAGCATCTTTTGCATGGCTCCGACCATTTTTAATAAATTGCCCAAATCATGGAAATCATTAAATATGTCTGCTCTAAAAAGTAAATTGAAGACCTTCCTAACTGAAAGAGCATATTACAGTGTAGCAGAATTTATGCAAGAAGACAATTTTCTTTGTTTTTAAGTTGACAATGCTGTATTACCTTACTTTGACATTGAATTGTATCAAAACGTATGCTTATTGACTTGTAATGATCTCTAATATTTAATGAATAATGATGACATGTAATTATGATATTATCACGGTTTATGCACCATCTCTTCCTACCAATTTGTACGCCACGATATGTGGCTGAACATGTTCGAACTTAATCTGTATCTCATTATTATCTTGCATGCAATGTATCATGTACACCATGTTTAAACAAATAAAAATTTACTTACTTACTTATACTACTAAATAAGTATCTACTATACTACTAAATAAGTATCTATTTACCTATATATATAAGTATCTATTTACCTATACTATTTATCTACAAACATATAGGTAGACAGCATACGACACGTTTGGTGCAGTGGCTAAGCGATTGGGTGCTGCGCTACGAGTCGCAAGTGTTTCTGCATGTGAAGATTTGTGTTTGTAAGTTTACAATCACAAATGCATCGTCCACGATTCAGGAGAAATCCAGTGTGGGGCAACTTTTATAAAAAATAAAAAGATAAAAATTACCTATATAGTTTTTTTTTTGTTTTGACAATATATATTACAACAAAATATAGGTATCTACAGTAAGTACTTAGTAATTGTTTTTTTATAATGTTGTCCCACTCCAGGATTTCTCCTGAATCGAAGACGGTGCGATTACAAACACAAAGTCAAAGTATTTATTAGTGTGATTCACAAATCTTCACAACTATCGTTAGGCTATAAAAATATTTGTTCCGTGCGGGAATCGAACCCGCGACCCGCAGTGCAGCAGCCAAGCGCTTAGAAATACCTAATAAAAATATAGGTATGTTCGGTAAGTACCTACCTATCAGGCCCGAAGGCACCTAAGAAGCCGGTTCCTGCCGGCTTCCCTTCGAAAATTCAAGTCAGTAGTGTATAATAATGAAGGTATTTAATACACCCTACAATTTAAATATGTATTACAAAACGCCTGCCAAAATTACAATTTTTGTCAATAAATTCCAAAAAGACAACATGTTGCTCCTAAATAACTCGTAGGCGTCCCGGCTTTTTCCTTCTAAAATGTCTATACAAATCTATGTCGTCATGACGTCACTCAGAGCCACGTGACACGCGTTATCTTAGGAGTCGGTAAGCCGGAATAATGCGGGTTATAGGCAATAACTGTTTGCGAGTAAACGAGATGCGTATATCGGAGAGTGGAGACGCATGTACTGGCACGGGCGCCGTACTCGGTTCGATTCGTAAAATTTCGTAATGCTTCGGGCTCGGCGCTCGAGAATTTGTAAACAAATGCATTGCATTCGTATTTTTCATGTGCATGAATGTAATGTAGTAGCTTTCATTTTGTTTTAGATAGGTAATTTGCAATTTGTTCGTTGTATTAATTGAATTGATTAGTGTATCAATTAGAAATTAGTTTGTGCGTGTATTGTGTAGTGAAAATAAAGTATAAAAGTACGTTGAAATTAGGTATTTGGGTAAGTAGATAGTTTATCAAGTTGAAATTTCTTACCTATTTAGAGTAGATTTAAAAATTAATTAGAATTAGGATGGCATTGATCGCTTTAGACTGCTGTCTCACAGATTATTTGCTTTGCGAAGAAACTAGTTTTTCAAGGTTAAGTTTTGAGAATAAAAAACATGTTATAAAACTCGGGCGGGCGCGTCCAAATATGGCAATTAATTATAAACGAAAAGATGGTTTTGTGAAACATTTTAATGTTTCTCTATACGATAAATATCAATGGCTGACTGGCAGCTGTAAATTAAATAAAATGTATTGTTTCCCGTGCCTACTTTTCTCAGATTCTAGTAGCCTTTGGAATAAAGGGGGTTTTACGGATATTAATAATCTGACGAATTCCTCGAAAAAACATGTTCAAACTGAAAAGCATATTCGCAGCTGTTTAGATTTACACGAGTTCGGGTGTAGTAGAATAGAATCATTTTTCGCTAATTCGCATGAAGCTCATAATAGAAAAGTAGATCGAAATAGGAATTTAATGAAACGGTTTATCGACACCGTTATTTTGTTAGGTAAACAAGAATTAGCTTTTCGCGGCCACGATGAAAGTCCGAATTCCGACAACCGTGGTAACTATATCGAAACCTTGTTATATTTGAGCAAATATGATACAGTAATGGACTCACATTTGGAACTATGTTCTTCAGTTTAGAACCCCGCGTTTTCTGGTCTCTCTAGTGATATTCAAAATGATTTAATACGTAGTATTGCATCCGTTTTACGAGACCACATTAGAATCGAGATAGATAAAGCTCAATTTCTGTCTGTAATGATTGACGAAACTCCCGATGTCAGTCATAGGGAGCAATTAACTGTAATTTTTCGATATTTATCTGAAACTGGAATCGAAGAACGATTCCTAGGTTTTTACGATGTTAGCGGAAGTCGAACTGCTGAAGTTTTATCCAAACAGTTGTTGGAAATACTTGACCAGTATCGTTGTAGGAATAAGTTGGTTGGTCAGTCTTACGACGGCGCGGCAGTTATGTCTGGTGAGCACGGTGGCGTTCAAGCAAAAATTCGGGATGCATGCCATATGGCAATGTTTGTGCCATGTTACGCTCATGTATTAAATTTAGTTCTTAGCCGTTCCCTTGAAAATATTCAGGAACTGAAAACTTTTTTTGGGCACGTAAATAGCATTGTTAGGTTTTTCAACAAATCTACTAAACGGACCAACCTTTTGAAGGAAATAGCTGACCGCCGTATGCCCGGAGTATCCGAAACACGTTGGCATTATCACTCACGCATTATTAATGTAATTTTTAACTGTAGATTAGACATAATTAAAACTTTTAATTCGATGTTAGATAACCCGCAATTTTGGGATAGTGAATCACTTTCCTTGGCAGAATGTTTTCTCAGTAAATTAGAAAACATGCAGTTTTTTTTTTTTTGCACGTATTATCAGACATTTTTCAAAAAACCGACGTTCTTTTTAATTTATTGCAGTCAAAACAGATTGATATTGAAGTGGCAAACCGCGAAATAGATTCATTCAATAGTTGGCTTGCAAATGATTTAATAAACAATTTTGATTTTATTTATGACAGCGTTCAGGAATTCGGTGAGCCGCCGCGACAGAGTAGACGACTAAATACAGAAGTAGACGTTAGAACGATGTATCGGCGTCTTTTCATTGAAATAATAGACAATGTTAAGACGCAAATACAACACAGGTACTAATCACTTTCGCAAATGAGTTTTCTTAATTTACTCAATAAATCTAAGTATAGTTTTTATAGTAGATCATTTCCAGATGAAATAATATCTTCTTTGTTAATCAAATTTCCGCAAATATTTGAATTCTCTGCTTTAAAGAATGAGTTGAAAGTCTTATACACAACTCAATCTTTGAATAAACTAGATGTTTACGAGCTTTATCTCAATTTTCAAAATTCATTATTATGTGACACTTTTCCACAAATTACAAAATTATGTAGTATATTTTTGACACTTCCTGTTACAGTAGCATCCGCGGAGAGGTCGTTTTCGGCTTTGAAGCGAATTCATACGTACATGCGTAATTCTCAAAAACAAGAACGATTATCTGATCTAGCCATTCTTTCTATAGAGAAACATTTGTTACTTAAAATTAAGAATAATCCCGGCTTTTATGATAATGTCTTAGCGCACTTTGTAAGAAAGAATAGACGAATAGCTTTAGAGTATAAGTAGTTATTATAAGTAGAATAAGTGAGTAGAGTAGTCTTGTTGTTAAGTAGTGGTAGTAGTTTTGCCTAGTATAGTAGACATCATACGTCATCAGTTCATCACACCACAACCGGCTTTTTTCAAAGCCACTTTTATTATACTTGCAAGACACTGTTTCAATCTATCAGTCAGTGCTTACACGTATAGTAAGGGTGGACTGAGAAATATGTACACCCTACCTACGCCCCCCCCCCCGGACTACGCCTGGCCTTGGTAAGTTTTTTTTTTGTTTTTTTTTTTGCTGCGGCTTCCCTCCTTCATTAAATCACCCGTCGCCACTGCTACCTATCTAACTACAAGAAACAAAACTGTAACTTACTTATCCGACTGTAGTGCTACCTACTACATACATAAAATGTATGAACTTACTGACGTACCTTGGTAGTTTAGCTAAATAATTATAATGTATCTTTCTAGAAGACGTCGATTACACAGTACTGAAAACGATGGTGATAAAGATGATGTTCCGGTAAATTCGTCAGTATCTTCTACCTACCTAAAAATGTAACTGATCTGTTATTCGTACCCACGGCTATATAATTATCAAACTATACATTTCCAGTATAAGCTGATCTCACATTGTATAGGCATTCCGTACAATGAGAAGTCAGCTTATACTGGAAAAGTATAGCTTCATATGTAGTAGCACACATCCGCATTTCTTAAAACAGAACGTACTACACGATCAATTATAAACCTTATCCCATCAATCACAGCGTGTATATACCATGCACCGTACAACTTACCCACACAAAAACATCGGTTGCTATCGTTGTGCTGTGCAAAAGCAATTTATTTTACATATACGCTAGTGATTGACTAAATCGGAAATTTATCGAATCTTACGTTTATTATTGTACAAAAAAATTGGGGTCCTCAAAATAAAATAAATAATAAACTGCATGTCCAGAAAATATTATAATAAAAATAAACAATATGTAGCTAAAAAATATATTATTAAGTAAATTAAAACAATCAAAAATCCGGTTACGTTGGTTTAAGCTGTCATAGCGTATTGAAATTGAAACAGTAGGTATTGTTGAACCCTGCTATGGTGTTTACTCGCTGACCTGTAAAGTGGAAGTATTTGTGCAGCACTTGCCGCTTTGATATTACTGGGGTGGCACTTTTTGTCAAATAGTGTACTCTTAAATTCATATATTTTTCCATGACAGATTTGATAAGAAATAATTTATGTCATTATTCAATGGGAACTGCTCAAATTGTTAAAACGTAATATTATCAAAGAGATCTAATCCTATCGATCGATCGATAGCCTACGTTAGTCGATCTGCACAAGCACATCACTAACTTGCCGCAAGACGCTACCGCCGCGATGCATCCACTTAATAAAGTATCGTTTTGTGATGTTTACATTGCTTGTCCAGTCACTTAGCGGCAAACTTAGGTAGTGGTTAAGGGGCAATGTATTTGTTGCAAAAATAGTACAGTCGCTGTGATATTTGAAAACAAAAATAACATAGTAAGAGCAAGAAATATTTTACGATTTGTTGTTTTTCATGATTTTAAAGACAAATATAGTAAAATACTTGTACTAACACATGGTAAGTGATTCCATTTTGACGTTAGTAGGTACATTGAAAGTAAATTTGCGATGTACAATTTTATGTTCATATAATGACAAGTTAATATTAAATTATGATTGATAATTTTATTAAGTACTTAGTACTCGTCCGATAATAGTGTAGTTTAGTCTAACAAAATCGCTTCGACTTCGTGTGCCCGCGTCACCGCGAGCTGTGTGCGATCGCGCCGATCGCGATAAAATAGTGAGGTGGCGCGGGGAAGTGGGGGCCAAATTAGAATTTGAGCTGAGGTTATATAGACTCTTAAAGTAAGCAGCAATGTGTATTTTCTTTCAAAACTTGAGTCAGGTCATGGGATATCTCTCGGATCTGAACGTTACCAACAAACAATTCCCAAGTTATTTGTGTGAAGGCTGAGTCATGGCTTTGAGTCACATTTCATCCCTTTTGTTTGGGAAGCTGTGACTTGTGAGCAATGTGACTCAGGGTTTGTTTTCTCCTGAACGTATTCTGGACAAAATGGCGTCGTTACATGGTCGGAACGTCCATTATAATTTGACAGTGTCTTGATTTATTAAAGGCAATTTCAGCACGTGAAGTGTGCCACTGCAGCGAGACAGAATATGCACAGTAAGTTACAGGGTAAGATGATTAATTTTCTTCTTATCGGTATTTTTAACATTAGATCGCGCCTGTTATCTCCGAAATTAGACAGACAGAGGGTGTACCTTTAGGGCTTTAGTACACCCACATTTCGGCTATTATGTTTAAGTCACATGTTATTGGGGGCTAGTCTATTGCATCTTTAACAAGATCTTTTAATGCCACTTTGATTCAAACACACATCAAACAGAGTTCATAACAACAACAAATCATTTTCTCATGAAACTAAGATCTTATCTTTCTTCTACGGGCAATCCCGAAAGTGTGATTGGAATGATAAACAGCCTTAATCGTTTTATCTCATCATAGATAGTCTGATACGTGGCTTTAACAACACCAATTGCTTTTTCTCGCAAACTAAAAAAGTTTCAAATAGGTACACTTTCATCAACATCAACTGCGTCTTTTTTTTTGCTATGCCTCCCTGGTCTTTGCGAGTCTCAGCCACGTATTGACTCGTATTTTTGTAAAAAACACTTACCTAACACTATCATATTTCTCATTCAGAAAAACCACGCTTGTTCAAGACACCGCAAAGGTTTTCTACCATAAATCATTTGGCAATAAAGCAAATATCATAGACTATAAAAAGGTAAAATATCGTCGGCACAAGCTCCCGGTTCCGGTGAGTCACAGGCATGTCACGGGGATTAGCATTAGTATGCGAAGCGAGGGGTCTCCGTCTTTGTATGGTGTCTTAGATAGAACAAGCAGCGATAAGGTGGTTTGAACTGCATAGATTTGTGTTTAGATTGGGTTGCGTAGTGTGTTTCAGATCAATGACATGTACTGAAGGGGTTTTTTATGTGGCTGGATGGCAACAAGTTCTCCACCTATTAGTTGGGACTAAACCAATACTTTGCGAAAGGGTATGTTATAGATACAGCTAGGTCTTTTTGGGGATAACATGCTTGATGTTATGTTATCTGTGTGAATGGCTTACAAGCCTCGATTGGTAACCGTTTTCAAATTTACATTTTCAATACCGGTGACATCGCAAGCGTTCGCAAATGCTTTGCCTTCATATTCCCTGTGACAAACTAGACTATCGGTCTTTTGTCAGCCAAGTCATTAGTAGTCTACTAAAGTTTGCATTCCGTTTTCAAAACGATTGGTTTTCTCTTCCAAAGTCAAACTAAAAAGAATCCTTGAACAAAACCTGGTATTCCGCGTCTGTTGTACTCAAAGCAACACTGCAGCCCAGCGACAGGACCGGATGAATTTTAATAAAGCGCTGTCAGAAATGTGCGGCGCTTGGTAAATTACATTCTGTTTGTGAATTTTAAACACGAGTGTTTTGCTGAATGAGGATATGCAGCAGGGAACCTTTGATCTTATGAGCGTTAAAAAGGGGTACCTACATTATTCTACCCGCAATGTGCTTATGACGGTACAACGTCACAAGTTCATTGTGTAATGGAACTGCTCCCATTATTTACATATACACTGTATTTTGTTTCTGTCTTTTGGAGAGGAAGACCAAAGTAACGATGGATGGATTGTGTGAGGAATGGATATGAAAGAAAAAGGAGTAAATGATAGCGTGGCGGTTGACAGAGGAGAATGGAAGAAAAAAAGTTTTGCGCCGACCCCGAGTAACATAAGACAAGGGCAGGAAGAAGATGATGATGATTTTGTTTTTCTTTTCTTTTGACTTCATCAAACCAATAGAGTATTAGAGCGGAACCTAAAAACAAAAGCCAGGCTGAC
Source organism: Standfussiana lucernea (assembly GCA_964057025.1). Classification (NCBI taxonomy): domain Eukaryota; kingdom Metazoa; phylum Arthropoda; class Insecta; order Lepidoptera; family Noctuidae; genus Standfussiana; species Standfussiana lucernea. The sequence goes on from OZ059797.1 coordinate 16,385,655, forward strand.
AAGTGACAAAGACAAAAAGGGATGTAACCGTCCAGAAAATATGAAGACTTGACTATGCCCCATCTTTGCATGAACCTTACTGACTATACTCATGGCACCCCACTAACATCAAGAACAGTATGTGTATTGCTTACCTGATGTGGAACTTGCTGCCAGGCTCCTTCTCTTCAGACTCGCAGGTGACGTTGCCGAACGAGTCGACAGCCAAGTACTTGTCCAGGTGGGAGCGCAGGTAGATCATGCCTGGACAGAACAACAAAAATCATTAGACACAATAAAATTAAGGCCAGAAAGAAGTACATCTTTAATAAAGTAAGTAAGTAACTGGTACAGGGGATCTTAATGATCATAAGGCGCATAATACGGTAGCTCACGATGTATTACAAGAACTTGATACTGTTATTAGTCTCTTAATAAGAATAATATTAGTTGAGTAACTCATAGCACGTTATGACAATGACCTTATGGTTGGGAGGACAGTTTGATCACGGCTTTCGATAACAGTGGTGTCGTTTCGTATTCTTTGATAGGGAATGCGTCATCACCGATGAAATAAAAAGGCACTGGCGTATTTCTTCTGCAGATTCATTTTGTATCATTTGAAACATTGTTTCAATGAAAGCTCCACCCTCAAATATGCGCCCTTGGCAACGGATATCTACGTATAAAAAGTTACAATTCACATCAACCACGGCAAGCAAAACAATACTGAAATATGACTTGTATGATTCAAAGTTTGCTTGCCGGCGGCACTTACCGTCGGCGGCTTTGCAGTGCTGCCGGGCTGTGTGGATCCACCATTAAAGAAATGTACTTTTAATAAGTAATTATGAAACCAATGGATAGGCCGGTGTTAAAAAGGACGATGGGTAGTTAATACTGTGCTTTAGCACTGGATCTATAAAACGCATTTCTATGCAATAATCCCAGGAGCTTTTTCCTCAAAACACGATGATCCAGCCCCAACTCAAAAAGAGCTGAAGCACTACTTTGTTCAGGCACTTAACTGTTGAAGTAGAAAGCTTTAATCTGGGCCGATGCTAGATAACAGAGATTAATCGTGCCGCCGCTCCGTCAGCGATCGGAGCTGGTCAGGAAACACTCCATCTGTTCGAGCCGTCGAATGCCGGTACCGTACACAAACGGTTTGTGATCTGTTTAGTACGCTTTGAGATTAAAAGCAGATTTAAAGTGTTGCGAAGAAACTACGTCGATATAAATGATTTGCTTATTACGAATACCTCGTGAAACTCGAACTCTATGGAATTTACGAGATCTATAAAGTTTAAGTACCCCGGATTGCTGTAATAATCGTTTACAACTTTCCTCACTTGCGTTTAATATTCCCGATGATTTGCACTAGAGGCAAATGGTACGAACTCCTCACATCAAAGATGATTGATGACATGATAAATATAATCACAGTTTAGGTACGTAGCAAGGTGTCGGCTTTTGTCAACAAAAGCTTTTGTTGAGCAGAAACAAATCTTTATGTTGAACACCATATAAGGTGTCGTTCTCAAACAGTTCCTAATGTTAAAATGTTGATGATATAAAAATTTTCCTAAAAAAACCCAAGGGCAGCCAACGCAAGATTAGGACGAAAGAAAACCTCGCCAGAAGTTGAACTGCAGAATGTTGATAATGGGGCAAGTAAATAATGTTGTCGAAAGCTAATCACACCTGAGGGATGTGACATCGATCAGGTGAGGGCTCACAACTGTTAGACCTTGAAACTTGACAGCAGGGGCGAGGGAGCGACCCTCTGATTGGATCGTAATTTGGCAATCCGAGGGGGCAGGGGCAGGGGGCGGGCAGTTTTTGGACGGAATTAAAGCGAATTTTGAATAGATTTTGTGAGATCTGTTTATGTATGGAAAGGTTCGGCTTATTATTTACATTTTTCTTAGTATTGGTTTTTTATCCTACTCTCCTTCATATGGGGGTTCGGATTATAGCAGAGGGTTGTCATTTGATGTAAATGTAAAAAAAAAAACTATACAGAACTGTTTGCAGGAGATCAATGAAATCTGTGCAGCTAGCTTTAGACCATTGATCATGCTTGAATCTACGATTTCTGCCTTTGAACTGTACTGCTCATTTGGAAGCTTTATACTTTTTCACAGCCTTAGCGATTCAATTAAATTTTTGAACAATTGTTTTAAACCCTCTTCTGTCGTCCGTATCTCCCTTGGCATGCCCTATGCACATCGGTGTAATTAAGGGCTCGAGAGTAGGGGACTTTTTGCGACAATTAGTGGCAGAGGGGAACGCGACAAAACTGTAGCTATGGCGACATACCGACGTTTTTGTCACTCGAATTATATTTAGGTATGCAGCCAATATAATTATGACACATCAAAAATTTGATCTAAATCAGGTGTAAAATGCACGGCACGTTCATTTGATTAAAAAGTTCAATAGTTGAAATGTATTCCAATTTGAATAATTACACACATAGCAGCGAATAACTACTAACTATCTTAACGGTCATAATTGAATCTATAAAAATAGGTATTACTCCTTAACACGGCAAAAGATTGTAAAGAATTAAATTTCCAGGGCTCACCGTCTCCTTCCTGGCATTAATAACAGATGTTTGCGATCTTAGACCTTATAGGCAGTCCGGAAGTCGGGGTATTAAAAAGAACAGCACCTGAAGTGAGTCATGGACTCATGGATAGCTTTAGGATTACCAATTGTCTTGTTAACGACCAAGTTCAATGTACTGGCCATGGCGCCAGTAAAAAAAAGAAGGACAAAGATTTTACTGTCGGAGACTGTGAAGAGAACGATTGATTTTACAGTTGGCGTGAAAGAAAAGAAAGAACATACATTAGGCACACAATGTAGGTAAACATAGCGAGAAACTGATGGACGCGAAGACGATGCTCGTGCCTTTAGCAATCCTAGAATAAGTTAAGAAATTATCAGTCATAAATATGCCACTGATTGTAGATGAGAAATGGGAGTGGAGATTTGTACTGAAAATAAATTAACAAAGCAATAACGATAAATCAAATTTTCGCGTTCATTTAATGTTACGGGAAACCTGATTAGATAAATTAATGGGTTGGTCTTAAAATCAACTCATTTAAGCAAAATTATTCGCAATTATTAGACACAAGATTTATTCATTGTAAAGGATACCACATTTATTATTTGCGAAAGTAAATTATGGCTTGAACACCAGAACATTTGAGTATTAAGGACTTCATCGACAGCAAACAGACTACGATAATGTTGTGTAACACCATTAAGCAACCATCGATTAATCTTATGGTAACACATCAAAACCGAACACTAATCGCCCACGAATCGATTCAGTAAAACCATCAGACTACCACTAATCGACCATAAAATGGTATAATCGGCCTTCCTTGGGAGAAACCTCGTTTACCGAAACACGTAGCGAATTACAATTTCACGAGCAAGATTACAAATTGCCCATCCCTTATAACATTGCCCGACACTACAGAGCTTATTATAGAGAATCGATAGACCAGATTTGTCCATCTGTTCGTAGAAACGTTAAGTGGGTAGATGCGAGGAATATCGGATAATCTTTTCCGGATAGCTTTAACAACAATGTCGGTGGTTATCTAAAAGTTGTATGTTTTTCTCGGCTCGGCTCCGCTTCGGCTTTGGGGAGAAAAGGATTACAGTTTATCGGTCTTTCACGGAATTCGTATTTTTGCTTATACTCTGGCATAAAACTGTTACTGCACAATTTGGTTGACTATTTCCTGGATCATTTGGTCGATTAAGATATTATCTCCTTTGTGCTACTTAAAATATTAATAGCTTTTAATAATCCAACTGCCACAGACAGCCCTAGTGCGAGTTGGTGGATGTCATAATTATGTGTTTACAATAATTAACGCATGCATGGCTGCTGACCATGTTGCCACTAAGAGTATATTTTAGAAATATTCACATTTTTATTTTTAGCTCTTGAATGTGGTTTAGATGTACTGATCGCGTCCAGTTTCATTGGTACAATTCGCTGTGAATGATACCACAATTATAAATGTACTCACTATCATTAGCGTTCCCCGAAGCAGGCTCCAAGGTCCATATCTGCTTCTTCTTCAGGCTGGTGCCGTTGGCGTTGATCTTGAAGCCGAAGGTCTCGGCCGTGAGGTAGCGGTAGCGCGAGTTGATGAGCCCGATAGTCCACCAGCCGCGCTGCTGGTTCTGAGTGATGATGTCTCCTGCGCTGTTCATGTCGCCGTTGCTGTGGCCGTTCATTTTGTATCGCCTGTGGAGAGAAGAAAGGTGGTGAGGACCAGAAGGTTAACCAGGACGGGTATTGGTCGTCATAGGTGGAAACACAGGTGAACGTAGATAATGCACACTTACAAAATCACAACGTAGAAAGAGAAGTTAAATATTAAACGTTCATTCATTAGGGACAGACGCCTTAGTTATTTGTCACACCAAAAGCTTCTTAATAATATTTTTTGCTCTACTCAACTGACAAAACAAAACATTAATACTAAGCCACACACGAACCATTATAAAAGTACTTTTTATCATATAATAACAGCAGTCTGAGAGCAATCTCACGTCGGTTGATATGAAAGATGACGGGCGCGAAATTTGTGAGGAAACAATTCATTCGCCTCGCAGCTCACAGGACGCAAATAAAGCAAGAATCGTTCATCTGAACTGTCTGACAGCTCATTTGTTTTGGAGACAATAGTCGAGACAATACGGTTGGAGATTTGGAAGTGCCTTGTTTGTAAGCGTACAACTCGTTTTGGCACAAGTAAGAACGGTGAAAACAACACTACTAGCTAGAAATTCAACAGTTTCTGATGAACTGGAATTATAACTGGTTCATTAGAGAGATTGTACCTTAATTAAAATATTTGGAAAGGCACAGTTTCGTATGTATCTTTGAAAGACGTCACTAAACACCTTATAAAACGCAATCATTTTTCATATCGGATCTCATCTGATTTATTCACCGGATTAACTGTAAATGTAATTTGCATAAAGAGATATGTTGTATGATTTCGATTCATCTCCGACACCGGTGACTCTAGACTACATGGAAAGATAATCTTTAGATTGAAAATCCCTTAGCTGATTCAATTCAATTCAATTCAATTTATTCAAAGTTAATTTTTTACAATACAACATAAGTCTTAGAAATAATGTAGGTAAAACAGAGTTAGATGCCTGTACTAGGATAAACCTGTATCACAGGCGATGTGTTCTAATACTAAGTACATATTTGGACAACAAATTTTTAAACAATATTTAACATACGATGTTTTTTTTTTAAATTAGTGAAAAAAATAGTTAATTTATTATGATAATAATATACCTAATTTACTTTAACTCTATTATTTATTAGATGAGAACAAAATGACAATGAAAAACAAAAAAGAAGAAAGGTCTATAAAAAGGTGATAAAGCCATATAGTTTCTAGACACGTTGTCATGTCCTGCCGTCAGCCAGGCAGCTCTACCCCCTACATCTGCCAAGCTGTCCCATTATCCCTATCTGCCACACGCATCTGATTCATAGCTCCTATCGGTAGGGTCATCAGCACAAGTCTAGACGAGCAGTTGGCCCATTTTACGACTGTTTGCCGAGATTAACATTAACAGCGTCCGGCTGTTTATCTGACCGGTTCGCTTCCGTATTACTTCGGATGGATATCGAATTCCGTTTTGGGGATGGCTGAGTAAGCGATCCACATATCCTACGTGCATGGACACGGACAGTAAGGGCCTTAATGTTTATGTTGATTCAAGTTGGGAAATTGCATTCTAGATTATGATAATGAACAGCTTTGTCATGTCGGGAAGCTTTATCATCAGTAATGCATTATGCAGGCTACTAAGAAGGCATTCAAGAACTTTTCGTGAGTAAGCTTGAAGGAATCTCTAAAATATGCGCCGACACGTACAACGTGTCGAGAAAATAACGCTCGAGGACGAAGACGAACAAATCAAAGTAGATGTTACTTGAACCAACTAGTGTGATATGAGGTTAAGGGGCAATAAACATCAGGTTTCTGTTCTTCAAGTAAGTCGGACAGCTTTTGCGGACACTCAAATATAGCGCAACAGTTCCACACCTAGACAAATTGACATTTATTCAGTGATAAGTAATGATGAAAAATGTCATAAATGTTTGGGACTCACATAAATTACCGAAAAGCATGTCATCTACTTAACGCTTTGAAAGGTATTTTAGATTGTTCTGCTGGTCAAAATTATTAAGATTTAGACTTCGATTAAAATTATCTGATTCTGGTTTTGTGATTAGGTCCACAATGTAATTAAATCCTTCAATAACACAACTAAAATACGAATTAGCTCGGCTTATAAATGGCTATAGGCCGGCAGGATGCCCCGTCACGGTAGCAGCCCAAGGTACCCAAGGTCCCACTAGGTCAAAGCCACCGCGCCTCGTCCGTATAGTGTTACTTGCGCACACGCACAGGCACGGCGTAGCCACGTGATTGTGGATTGACTTGTTAGTTGCTTCATTATTGGTTGTATGGGAATAGGGAAGGGTATAGGAAGTACTAGTAGGCCCTTGATTATGTCGTGGTTGGGTTGGTCATGGTCATTGCGTTAGACATCATTAATTTCACTTGAAACTTCGTTCGAGTTTAAACCAAAGATATTCATATCGACTTCAACACAGTATGAATCACATACAACAGAAGCATCTGGTCTATGTAGAGATAATTGATTTATTTACCAGCAAGAAAACTAACGAAATGAAACCGAAACCTGACTTGGAACAAATCTAGACTTCAAACAAACTCATAAAGAATTCGTAAACTGTTGTCAAATAAACAATAGCCACTTAGCTCCGGTTGGAGCTACATTTGCATATTCGCGATTGTTTTGGCGGCATCCATCCGAGCGTAATTAATGTGGCAGCCGTCATCATCCATCGTCATCCGAGGTAACAGGCTGGCCATGTCAAGGCGTGCCTAGGAGAGGGGCCATGAGTACCAGAACTACCAGAATAGGCCCCGTAAGGTAATTTACCTTCTAGAGAAGCTATGATAGGTGTTTACGCCAGTGGGACATTTGTGTCAAGAAGAGATATATCCTGTCCACGTTTCCTTTATTAGGTTATATGAATATTGATGAATGTAAATGAATTAGTTGCATGTCAATTTATAGGGGCAGGTATTTAATTGTCAATGTTGGTTGTTGGAGTGACCTTGCCATTCCCTTGGCTTTACTGGTTTATCATCAAGGGCCTGTCGTTCAGAATCTATAATATAATACTTTTTGTTAAACTAGATTTTATTTGTCTACCTTCACGTGAACTAGGCTGAGGAAAAATGAACTATTTACATTTAGCCCTATTATATCAGTTGCCGCACTTGTTGCCATTCTAAGTGAAACGTTACAATGAAGTTAAGATGTTGTAAGCCATTGTGAGACGTATTGATTGTCCAAATATTGACAAAGTCCGACATCTGTGTATAAACAATAACATCGCTGTTTGTTTTAGAAAGTAAACGGTTATTGTACACAAACAGCTTCCTGAGAGAGCGGATGATATTATCTTGATCGAGATGACAGATATTGGCGTTGCAAATACTAGGCCAAGCTGTTGCTCGTGTTTTTGCACTTAAGATTATACGCAAGATGATGCGAGGGCAGATAGGCCGTCGCTCCATGTAGCATACTGGTGATCAGCTGCTACCGGTTAGACTGGAAGCTCACACCTAGTGGAAAAAACGTCTAGGCAGATGATGACACATAGAATGAACCTAAGAAGTTATACTTTCTCCACTTACCCGAGGACCACACACATACAAAAATAAATAATGGTTTCAATGTTTCAACGAATCGAATGTAGATGAGACTATATGTACTAATTTAGTATTCCCGTTCTTATCTCATGTGCCCAATATTTAATTGTATACCCTGGTAAATAGTGCTCTAAATAATTTAATTTAATTGCTAGTACATTTTACAACAGATAGGCAAAATCAAGCATAATTATAGGAAGCTAGTATCTATCAGTGAGTCAGTCAGGATCACGCGTAGTATTATGTTGTTACAATCCTCTTGTAGCGTGTGTAGAAGACTAGATATTGTTGTAATGTATGTTCAGGCACTCCTTTCTATTGTTAGGAACGTAGTTAATGTCATGTTTATGCAGGAATCATTATTAATCTTTTTATAGGAACTTGCCATTACAAATAGGAACATAGTAATAGTCATCCTTCGTCATTTCAAACAAATCGCACACATTACATCACGCATGTAATCCCCAAAAGGATAGGCAGAGGTGTACCTAATAGTACACCCACATTACGGCAGTTATGTTTAAGTCCCATGTAATAGGGGGCGAGCCTATTGTCATCAACTGGGCACAAATCCAGACTCCGTGGCTGCTAATGAGAAATGTTTGATGGAAAAACCCAATGACACTTTGCCCGACCCGGGAATCGAACCCCTCGGACCTCATGCTCAACAGTCGCGCTTGCGACCACTAGACCAACTAGGTAGTCAAAATAACCACGGTCACCTTTGTCGCTGTAATGTGTAATTTTAGCCCAAATTCAGTAAATCAGATGTATTTTGCATTAGATAAAAAAAATATTGGTCACTTGGCTCGAATTTATTAGAAAGAAGCCGATCAAGATTTAATTAAATCTGGATCGGCTGCTTTTTAGTAAAGGTCAATTGAACCAGACATTAGTCTCCAATATAGAACAATGAGCCCACAGAGATCTATAAAATAAATGTTCCCGCCACAGTATAATAGGTCCTTTCATGTCGTTCTCAGACGAACATGGATTCTGCACAATGTGAAATAAGCATGTAAAGGAGCATAACCGCAGCCGCGTGATGCTGTAACAGTATCCTGTCCATCGCGAGATGACTCACTGACTGACATCACAACCTAGCACATACGCCTAGCGACATCTACATGTACATAATTATATCCAATAGCTACAGGTACGCAGAAAAGGTAGCAATGTGGTAAGTAAAACGTCGTGTTACTTTATGAGATGTTCGCTTCACACGATCAGCGATCTTGAAACTGCATTAGTCATAGAGGCCTTGTGAGACTACCAAAACTAATTAGCTAAACATAGGAATTGGTTTTAGTAAGCTAAAGTTTACATTGTGACATAAGCAGAGAAGTGTACAATAAGAAACTGCCTCTGCCTAACCCTTCTGGGATTACAGGCGCGATGTTATGATGCTTAGTACGAGGGAAGGACAAGCCGCGGAAGACACTCCCACTTCCTTAGAGTGAAGTAAGAGGAGCAGGATGGGCAGGAACACAGCATCCGTCTTACGAAATCGATGTTCCTCTTGTCAACGATAACATCCACAAAGGTGATTGAATTAGAACTACACGAAGTACTTGAGGAAAACCAACCAAATCACCGTAAACTCGGCGATCCGCCGAATCGATTATAAATCGTGAAGAAAGAGTTCCTGATAGTGTTTTTTCCGATGTCTAGACTTTCACCGTTATAATAATTGTATTTATGAAGAACTTCGCTGTTTCCGCACCACTGCTCTGCACCACATCTGAGCTAAAAGCGCCTTTATATTGTTACAATAAGGGTGGTGTGGTTTACTATACCAACTAATATTATCTGCATGTAATTGTATGAAAGTTCATCAAGCTTTTGTTTTGAAATTACAAACGTTTCAATGCTATGGTAATTTGTGACAGGTTTTTGATGGATGAACAATGACAAAAACCTGTGGTTTCCGCACGGGTTAGTTTCGTGAGTTTTCGGTTAGTCATTCTTTTTCGTGTATTTAAAATTAATGTTTTATACATACATGACGCCTGTATTCACCGAACGGTTACACAGAGGTGTAGGTATCTGTTTATTTTAAATCCACTTTTCGCCAGTTATGTTGAATTCCCCTATGGGGTGAGCCTATTACCCTATTACCATCGAACGGGCAGAAATCCAGATTTAGTAGTAGAAAAACCCAATAACACTTAGTCCGACCTTTGGGAATCGAACCCAGGACCGATTCGGCAGTAGCACTTGCGATCACTACGCCAACGAGACAGTTAATGTTTAGACAATAACTCTCGTGTTGGTTTTGTTTCTTTTGGCACTGACATGTTCTTGTCTCCAAGTCACAAAAAACTGAACTGTTCTGTTGTCGCCATAACAAAGAAACGGTTTAAAGACAAGGAACGTGACGGAAGCCAAGTGTGAACCACTCTGACAAGTGATAACGTCGAGTCCAGATTACTTAGAAGTGACGTCAGCAGTAGAACTGCTGCCCATCCCGGCATGGAAAGGTCATCATGGAAGGGACATAGACAAATAAACAATTACCACGTATTCAGGTCAAAATTTGACATCGGCAATTTAAAAAAAAAAAACAGCTGTTTGCTAAAAAAGTGCAATACACAATCATGGTCAAAATTTATGGAATAGCTGGGTGTATCGATGAACATTTTCTATGTGGGGGAGAATGATGTACTGAATGAATACATTATTGGTACCTATCGCTACCAGACTCCACCCTGTATAATATTTCCGTCCGTTTTATACTATTGTTATGTTCAATGAGATTTTTATGTCAAATGATAGGCTGGTTAAGGCTAATAGGATTTTAGATAAATATCAATTTATGATTTTTGTCTATCTGGATTTTTTCAGTAGGAGCCGCGGAGTCTGGGTCTGTGCGCGATTGATGACAATAAGCTCGCTCCATATTACATGGGACTTAAACATAACGGGCGAAATGTGTGGGTGTCCTATTTGGTATGTACACTACACCCCTGCCTTACCCTTCGGGTATTACAGGCGTGATGTTATTTTGTGTAAAGTTTTCGGCAGGTAACTTAGGGGTGACCGATAAATTAACTTACAGGCTATACGGAGACAGAATTGAAATAATACAGGAAAAATAATGTTTCTAGAAACATCCAAATTAAACACAACGTTTATTTATAATTATAACTAATTACCAACTGGCAAGATACCTACCTAACTCGTTTATTTTCCTCCCAAAACAAGACTGGGGGTATTTTTGCTTCGGATTTTTTTTTGTTAAATAAAACAGCTTTAACAGCAATCAAATTAACGATTCTGTAAACAATCTACACATGGATGCCCTTAATAACAATATTTACGTAAAATTAGCATTCCTTTGCAGGGGGCTGATCGGCGCGGTCGGGTTAATGACCCGCTCCCGCGTTTTTGCAAATATGGCGGCAAGATAATGGTTGTGTCACACTTACGCAAATATATGATCTTGTGTATCAAATTGAATTATTGTATTGTAGTGTAATTGCTATCACAATATAACATATACTACTAGTTAAATTCGAGACCAGTTGCAGGCACTTTTGAAAAGTCAAAAATAAAAAAAATAAGTTAAATTGCAGCCACTTTGTGAAAAGATTATAGTTACTTACATCATTTTACATAAATTAAACAAGGATGTTTAATTTCGCACCAATATTTACAATTATACCATTTTAAATAAGATATGTTCGGTGGTTCGTTTCGTACACAAGTTACCGTCGTCACCTGCCAGCCCTACCTAGCCTACCCCTAGGGGTAGGCTAGGTAGGGCTGGCCCTGGCCCTGGCACCTAGTCGTTACCTATTTTAGTCATCATTCTCCTGCCCTTATCCCAATTCATTCGGGGTCGGCGCAGCATGTCTTCTTCTTCCATACTTCTCTATTACGTGTCATCTCATCAGACACCTCCTTTCTAGCCATATCAGCCTTCACACAGTACACCACATTAACATTCATAAATACTCAAAACTTTCCTCACAACATTTTCCTCATTCCTCCGCATCACGCGCCCATGCCACGACAACCGATTGATTACACACAACTTTTCAGTCACCGGCGCCCACTTTCAGACTTCCTCTTATGTGCTCATTTCTTATTTTATGCATCAGCGTTACACCACATATACCCCTTCCTTAGCATTCTCATCTCAGCCACATGCAAATGCCTTTCATTCATCCCTACCTACCTACCTATTTAAGAAGGAAATCTAAAAGTTTTTGATAATAAATCTTAAATCATTAATCAAGATGGCAGCAAATTAGCAAAAAACCCGATTACATTAACAGTTCAATAACAACATAAAAGTGTACATAGAAACTTTCTTAATTAATTAATTATTTATCTAATTCAAGACCATAAAATTTTATTGAAGCAGAAACGAAACGTCGTTGTCATCAATAGAACCCGACCAATCACCAGCGACTATCTTTTCAGTTTTCGCACGTTTCGTTCAGAAACCGGCAAAAACAACTTGATACAAAATAAAATGGTTGTTGACCTCAAAGCTTGTCAATAAATGATTCATGATTTATAAATAAGCTTATCAATCAAGCGCGAAGCTCGGTTCAGAGGTCTTCGGCCGCGTAAACTTGCAGCCAGTACATAAATCAGCATAATATAAATAAACAAAGTGCAAGGTTGTGTGGGCGCGTAACGCGTTGCCTGTGCCTGCCTACCAAAGTGCCAAGACCTGTTCAACTTCACTTTCTTGCAAGTTCACTATGCTCGAGCTCCATAGACACATAGTTAGCGACAATGTTACCGGAACTAAAATTAAACCTGTTTAGTGAAATGTTTTTTTAGAAATGCAAAAGTTCTGGTTTATTAGGTAATTGTACGTACTAAAGTGTATAAATTATGTTCATGAATATTTTAATGGTGTGGCGAATTCGAAATCTGGTTTAGATTTGTTGATTCAGATTTCATGTTTAAATAAATAAACAGGAATTATATTTATTATCTTTGCTTAGCCCAAATAGGTAATTCTCAGAAAGTGGTACATGAAAGTTAATAGTGATTAAATTAATGATGTCCTTCCTACAGAATAGTAGTAGCATTGTTAATGTAATAACTCTAACTGTTGTTTTATTATTTTCTCCTTATTTAGTAAGTAGCCATTGATCAGGTTCACATTCCATACAGAGCTTACACTAAGCTATCAGCAAACTCGTTTAGTTTTCCAGTGGAACCGGAGTGTTATCGGTACTCGGTACCGAATATACGGTATTTGCAGATGCCGTTCATTTATTGTCTGTGGTTAGGTGCCCACTGCCCGCTGAGCGGCTGAGCTTTTTCGACCAGTCACCATTTTATCGATAAGCGTTAATGTTATACTGGACACTAAGCTGAGGCTTGATAAAACAAAACCTCAAATAGGTGGGCATAGTTAAAAATAGAATTTAAATTCTTTTCAGCCTGCTAAAGCATTCTTTCAGTTTTTTTTTTTTTTATAAAGCACTAATTTAATTGAGCTTCCTATGTGACATTGTGAGTAAACTTTTTTAACATAACTGGTTCAGTTATTTATCACATAAAATATTCTGAGAAAACAAATAAAAATTCTGAATAATAAAACGTAGGTTGTATGAATGGCTTTCTGGGAACCTAAAATGTTGTTTACAACGAAAAAAAAAACTCACTGCAACAAGTAAGTTATTCACCTCGTTTTAACGGAAATATAAATTGTTGTTATTAAAAAAGAAACCTGGTCGTTTTTATTGGGCTACTTTCGCTGTGGTGCTCTGATTTAGTGCGAAATATTTCGCTGTCATCTTGTTATTTTTTTCTACATACAATTTCACTAATCTTCACAAACAGCATCCTCCTGCCAATATAATTTAAGGTGAAAGCGAATTTTGTGCAATTTGCAGGTTAGTTTAATGTTGTATGTTGATTAAAATATGATTCGCGCACGTAACAAATATGGGTTTACCGAGTTATAATAATTAAAATCGTCAAAACAACCCTCTAAGTTCATTTAACCCAATTGAATGACTTTTCCATGAAATAGGCATTGATTGGGATTAAATGAACTTCGAGGGTTGTATGTACATATTATATGATGATTTTAATTATTTTATTTCGGACTACATATGTACGTGTTAAGATCGCAAATCATAATTATTTTGTTTAACATACAGCCTGACACTGTCCTGCAAATTGTAAAAAAACTACTAAAAATTTGAATGTCGCATTACCCTGCCGCTTCCCCCTGCCCTAGGCGCCAAACATATTAAAAAGAAAGTTGCCATAGACAAGCTAGGAAGAAGATTTAAGCGCCAAAAGAACCATTTCGCACTATATCTTGGTCTAGTCGACACGTCTCTATGGGACATGGCCCAAATGTATTTTGCAATGAATTTAGCGTAAGTATTACTATTTCTTATCATGTCAAAAGAATAACTAATCGGTGTAAGTAATTAATTCATTGAAAACGCCAATCAATTAGGAAGTATTCATGTAGACCGCACTAACACTAATTAGTGAAATGCAAAGGTGTGCCTGCAAATATAAAACACGTTTTTGTGACCACAACTCAAACACGATAAGCTTGTTGTTGACAGTTTATATAATATATATATTATTCGAGTGTAACAGCATGCGTTGATAAACTACACGGAATAGAAAAAACTAGTTCGTTGCAGCTTTTTTCTGTGGTAGACTATCAGGCAGCGTAGAACGTAGAACCCACATCACTGCACAATGTCATCGCTCGAATAATAGAATGGCGATAAGGACCACGACCGGGGAACGGAAGACCACGTCAAGATAATGTAATTTTGTGCACAACCCTTACACAGCCCCAGTTGCTGAATAGAACCGATTTTAGCCAGACACGTCGCGATAGTTTTGCGGGTATTGGCCTCACAGTGTTATTATAATTATATACTTGTTGATAAATAAAAATAACCTACAATTCAAAGATGACACTTATTCTTATTTATGAATTTCCTGTTTACGGATTCCTACATTATATTTATTTCAGATGAAATGTTAGCCAAAAATATCACGAGATGATGAGATGCTCATCTTTTACGATTTAATATTGGAGTTAATCTGTTTCGCAAAGGTATTTTTAAAGAATATCGTAAGTTTTTGAACAGTATTAATCATGAACTCTGTGGCAAGAATGTATATCTCAGAGTAACAGTGAAAGTCGGATCTCTTTGTGTTCGGCATTTAACTGTTATGTGAATCATGTTTGCATCTCTAGCCCACTTGCGGACTGACTATTTTAATCGCCTTTCAAAACTAGGTCTTTTCGACTAAGGAAAAATAGTAAAAGTATTGCCGTTGGTAAATTTTTGTCGGTCTCTTTAGAGCAAATGCAAGAAATTGACATAGTGTTCGCTTCCGTTCTACTTCATTTTAATTGCTTTATTAATAAAACTAGTTTTTGGTACCGCTATTTCAGTATCGGTATTTCCATAAGAAGTTATATTTATATCACGTTTTTTTGTGTCTATCTAGAAACTAAACAACATGAGTGAAATACCGACTATTGACGGTCAACAAAGCAGAGTCATTAGTGCGCGAAGGCTCCGCGGTCACCTGTGGTCGTCGAACCTGCTCTTTTGGAGAGCAAAGAAAACTTCTCAAAACTGACTCCCATTGCCTCGCCACAAATCATAACACTTAGGTAGCACGTTAAGTGATGTGCTAGCAACGTAGTTATCCCTTCGCGTGTGGCTGTGGAGTGTGAGGCGATCACGCGAATGTGCGCCGGAGCCGTTAGCACGGTTCGACGACCCGGTTCGGTTCGCTCATAACGGGTGAACGGGGAAAAGATGCACCCAAGATAGATACTAATATCATAAAGAGGTGTTTGTAACTGTGGAGGTAGAGGGTAATAAAGATCTGATTCCGAAAATTTTTTCACTGATGGGAAGCTACATTATTCCTGAATGCCATAGGTAGGCTATATTTGAAACTTACCCGTGAGGTAATTTAAGGACCATAACGGGAGCAAAGCAGCGGGCAAACGCTATTTAAGAACTTATAACAATTTGAGGTTAGATAGGTACGCGCGCGGGGGTCGTACGCGCTCCATGTTCATTACTCTTACTCCAATGTTTCACTGTCTTGGGTGGCCTATGCGAAGTGTGAGCGGAAATATGTGAAGTAATTAGAAAATGATGGACGCAAGAAAGTATGCAACCATCCCGAACAAATGGCGGTATGCCGTATTTCATTTTGTGCATGTGCAAGAAACAACGAGTGTGTTGTTTTATTGTTTAAGGTTTATATTTCTAACCTAAAGAAAAGGTCATAGAAAGAGTTTTTTGTACATTAGCAGAACATGACTAATGGTTGACCATTCATTCGCAATACTTATAGCAAGAATAGTCCGAAATTCTGACAGTGACCAGCGCAGGCGCACGCTCCTAGAGCGTCGAACAAGCGGCGCGTGACAGCAGATGCCGTCTCGCTTGTTACACACAGACAAAAAACTTACGTGGTAATCTAGCAAAACATATTTCAGGATTAATTATTACCAGACTTCGTAAGGTTGCTGGTCTTTGCCTTTTACTTTTGAATAAATTGGATAAATGAAGGAAAATACCGTTTAATCTTCGTTTGGTTTCATTGTAATCTAGATCTCTTCAAGGTTCGCGTGAATCGGTTTCTACTAGGCAAGCGTGCTCCACCCTAAGCCGCATCATACATCGTGCATCGTTTCAAATCAGGTGAGTTGCGGCCAAACCCAAGCCTATTTCGCGTATTGGAAAAAACTTCAGACAGTATTTCCTACAATTTTAACATGTTACATACACATTAAAACCCCAAAATGTTTAAATCTACAAATAAAACCGAAAACAAATCACTAACCTAAACGAATTAACCAACCCACAAACAAATCATGTCTAAAATAAAAGGAATATAAACAGACAGCGTGCTAGTGTAATTAACGTTAAACGTAACTGTTCCGGGCGTGTGTCGACAAATTAAATTATCTTAACTATGGCTGTTGATGACAGACGCCATGTTGTTTTGTTCTTTTTTTACTCTTAACGTGATTAAATAAGACCAAAGTTTTAGGGGAAGTTGAGATTTTTCATTGAAAATTAGGAAGTAGTAAGGTTTGAAATGGAAGACTAGCATCATTATGAAGAGGTCCTAATTAAAAACATATAGAAATCGTTTAGGTACACGGAAGCTATCGATGTCCCTTTAAGCAAATTAATAAGTGATTTATGATACTATTTTAATTCATATCATAACACCTCGATTTTTCCATCATCCAACAACTTGATTACAGTAAAACCGCTGTTTCTAATTTCCGCTTTCCAACCGGTTTAATAAGTTCTCGGATTTGTGTCAAATATTGTCGCGTGCATTCCTTCTCGGTGCATTCTATTCCGGATCGACAGACCGCCATTTAATGTCATGTCATCGAGTCATCCTAACGCCCGCCTAGTTACGATAGGTCCGAGTTATAAAATATATTGATGGCATGTTTCACCATTATAACCTTTATTTATCGGCTGCAACAGAACATTATGACTTTTACGACTAGTTCTCGTTGGAAATATCCATCGATAACACTGTGAAAGTAATAGAAAAAATAATGAAATTGTGGTTTTTATTGGGTTTAGTGACGCGGGGATTTTCATTATTCTAGAATTTAAGTGGATCTTACAATTTAAATCAACATCACCTAACATCCTGTATGGGTGAATAGGTGTTATTAATAATGAAAAAAAAAATATGAGATTTAAAGCAGATAGAAGACATCCACATAATTATTAATGTTAATAAATAATTCATTCGGCTTCATACCAAAACTGGCTCCTCATGTGTGCCGAAGCTTTAAAAAGGAGCAGAATTTCATGCCCAAATTGCAGATGACTAACTCAAAATGCATCTAACTGGCAGAATAATAATAAAACACTCATGTGCAGCTGCGTTCGAAATTCGAATTTGTAAAAATAAAATGTTCGCTACTGCGAGCTGCGGCGCTGCGGCGGCGGGGAGGCGCGGCACGCATGCGCCCGTGACCTTGACACCGCCGACCGAATCGACACGCGTTACATACGTATGCCAGACGCATACAGACAAGGATTTTTTTCCAAAACGGAAAGTGTGGTGTAGTTGCACTTCCTTACACTACATTATGATGCCTTTTATGACTCATGTTAGTGGTTATAATTCTGTGGGAATGGGAAAGCATATTATATGCAAAATTTGAAGGTAGCAGGGTGTCTAGATAGAAAGGATAGTGCTCTTGCAGAGCTAAACAAACTTGGTAACAGTACCTCTCCAATCCATTAGAATCCGATCAAACCACAATGGTTCAATAAACACGGACACTAAATTTAGAAACTCCAATTTCTAAATTAAACTAAATCCATTCATAAAATGTGATTGAAAATAAATACAATATTTAATAGATACTAAAGTAAGTGAAACTACGGCGACGATTTATGACGAACTTTCGCTTGTTACGACAAAAATGTGGAAGTTTCTGAACGAAACGAGAGCGGTTTGAAAGGTCGGACACGTTGTCGTGTCGATTATCATCATAATGCGACCGTCACGAAGGTCGTAAACTATGTCTGTGACATAAAATATGGTAATTTATGGTGGGCCACAATAGTTCATTATAAGCTTGTTGCGCTGTTCAGATTATTTGTATAGTTAGTTGTTGATTTGTGTCATGAATATCGGTTCTTTCACTTAGCTTGTAGCTTCTGGAAACGGTTATGTTTAAAGTTGTACTAAAAAGGTAAAAGTTTATTGCCAGCCAGTGAGTCTGAGTCATCTAGCGCCATGCCAAGTTTGTTTGTCCGTAGTTCCGAACTCCCAACTCCCGTTGCACAAGTATATGCATCTCTGGCAATGAACTAGTCAATGAAAACAAAATACTATTAAAAATAAAAGGTTCAGAAGCGATAATCGATAATCCGATTTCCTGTAACGGTAATCTCTAAATCAGGGCGACATTGGCAGGTATTTTGGTCCTTCGGTAGCGGTTATCGGAAACCAAAGCACCAAAAAAACGAAAAACATCGTTCCAAATGACGAACCAATTCGGATACGCACATCCACTGCTATAAAAGTTCATTTATAATTTTTTCTCCGGCTCAACATTTAAAAGCATGTCCGGTCCCATCCCATCCCGTCGCACCAGGCACCAGACAAGTTCAGCATTACAATGAAGGCATTCATACTAAACGCGGCATTGTGAACACACCAAGATGCAAGATTAGGGCGACACAACTGTCTTGTATATATTTTTTTATTTGCTTTTACTTTAACATGGCCATATGGTACGGAGAACATTTCAACAAATATAACAAGTAAATTGTTCTGCTAATTGTCAAAGGATTGGTTTGTTAAAAAAAAATTGGGTGGGTGGTAAATTGATTACTGTATTTATAGTTTTATGAATGGCAGTGTCCTTGGAAACGAAACGCAGCTAAAGTTTAATAAATAAATGACACAAAAGGTACTCTTATTAAAACTCAAAAGATAATCTATTAACACAAAATCCATACATAGTAAATCATTCATCATCAAATTCATGAATTGTAATTAATGGTGGTACTTTAGGAGACGGAAGAATCAATTTTGTCTAAATCCTGCATCACTGCACTCGTCCATTAAATAAACATACAAGAGCATACAAGATGGCATCCGTAAAAGGAAAACCACACAATCCAGGGCCATCGTCTGTGCTAAAATTAAACTCCATTGCACCAATCAGTGTTGCCAGCCGCAACGCTTTGTTTTACTTTTTAACACATTCTATTGCGATTATCCCGATAAAGTATTGTTATTATCTGTGCTGGATCGATTTTAAACTTCGCAAATGGAGGATTCGTCACGATTCTCGCTAGGAATGCCAGTTTAATTTGTGCTTCGATAAAAAATACGGCTGAAGTAAAAAATGCTTTTGACTTGAGGATCCGCAATGGTTGTCTTGAGTTTTTTTACAGCTGACAAGAAGCTACAACTACCAAAAATATTTCACAGATAATAATACTTGTAGTTGTAACTACATTGATTGCGCCAACTGTTTTTGAACAAAGATCCCAACTGTTTAAAAATCACGACCATCTCAAATCGGCCACACAAAAGCCAGCTATAAAACTGTCTGCTACAGTTCCAATTGTTCCAATATTACACATCAGTATCTTCCTTATGCATTAATTAACGACGATTTCCAACACTTCATTAGTGACTAAACGGGAAGATACGATACCCAAGCGTATGCAAACACGAATGTAATGGCGACGCGTCTCACTTGAGTAAACAACTAAGCATACAACTTCATACATACACACACTTGCCACACAAAAATAACCCCTATTTCCAAAGCAGTTAGTCCATCTCCAGTATCAGCAATGACAGACACGATCTTCGCTGAAATGGATCTTATACTGTTAGTTGATTTGCTTAAAAGTATTCTTGTAGTGTTTTGCATTTTCTTTGAATGTCTGCTTTGCAATTCTATAATGGATATTTGAATGAAACAATAAGACAATCTTACATTCTCGTATTACTTATAAAACAGTTTATTGGAGGTATCCACCTCAAGAATTATTAGAATAGATCTCAAGATCGGAATGCAATACGAAAATTAAATTGAGGGTTCTTCAAAGGTCACAACACAACTGCTGGCACCTTAATGGAGTCCATCGATCATGGTCTTCTTAAATACGGAACACTAAAAGTAATACTATACCAAGTCCAAAGAATGTTCACTACCTAAATGGATGGAAAGATAACCAAAGAACGGATTACTTTCTTACGCAACTTAACATTTAATTAATCTGCTTATCTTGGCTAACGATAGACGACATAATACATGAATTAAAACGTATACTAATGCAGCTAATGCATACGAAACTAATACGGAACGATGTTATCTTGATAGGTGGTAATCGCTTAATAAGCGTTTCACGAGGATTTAAGGACATTATCATAATCTTAATTTACATAATATGTAGTCAAATCCATCGTCCACGTCAGTATTTGGGTATTTTTGGAATATAATACATAAAAGAGGAAGGGATTTACTTGATTGATAAGTTTGAATTAAAGATAGGTGACTGGGCGACATGTTTTTGATTCAATTGTATTTAATCAAAAACAGGCTTAATGAAACGAAAGCTAGAGTAGTGAATATGCAAAAGGCTTTAGATCCGGTGTTGCAGATTAACGTTCTTAAAAGGCAAGAAATTGCTTTAATAGGTTTCGTTCAAAAGATGGAAGAAGTGGTGGTACGCCTTTGAGCAGAAGTGGAACCAACCAGCCTAAGACTAAAATAAGTTTACTTTAAAATATAAAGTTCAAGTACAACCTAGAACTGACCAAAAATCGTTTTAAATCCACAAAAGACCAAAAAGGTCCTGGTCCTTTAGTGCGAAATGTCATACATATTTTTAAATTCTGCCCACAATTTTCACATGGTCCCCGTATGCTTGTCAGCAGGGAGGCAGCCTCGCATACGCAAGTGACGTGACAACAATGGACGGATGTCTGGCTGTAATCACGGGCCATTGTCGCCTGTTCGAGCATAGGACCATGCCATGACATGCTTGATGCTTTAGCGTCGCTTATTGATGAGCAGAGGAAATTCGGCGCCCTAATGGGACTTCGTTTAACTTTAATGGGATAATAATAGTGAGGTTAATAAATAATGACAACATGTAAAACAATGATATTGATGATTCTGATTAGAAAAGTGCATGAACTTAAGTCATCGAACTTGATTGCTGTGGCCGAAATTCGAAATATTTTAAATTAAGTTAACACAACAATGATTTCCAAAGAAAGCTTCAGCTTGACCAATGGCCGATACTTTAAGACCAGGCTAAGTTTTATTTTTTCTTAGTTAATCAATAGTAACAATTCTGTCTAGGCAATGAATAACCCAAAGACCAACCCACCCGTGGGTGAAGTCGGGCTGCGGATGATGATGACGATGAAAGAATAATACAACTAAGCGCCGCGCCATTGAATCACCGCGAAAAGCATGATAAGCTAACCTCATTGTTGACACTACCCATCGGCCGATAAGTACCCGACTGTATCGATACGAAAGCCTCTCGAAAATGCTAATAACCGACGTAATAGATGAACTGATACTGCCGATAGCTTATCAGCAGATATCAATATGTCAGACACGGTGGGAAAACTTCGAGATGAAAAATACTAAACAAATTTGGATATTGGAATCTTATCGGACAAACAAACTGATAGGAGAAAGTGAGCCATTGTG
Organism: Standfussiana lucernea; assembly: GCA_964057025.1. Taxonomy (NCBI): domain Eukaryota; kingdom Metazoa; phylum Arthropoda; class Insecta; order Lepidoptera; family Noctuidae; genus Standfussiana; species Standfussiana lucernea. The sequence continues at coordinate 16,407,678 of OZ059797.1, forward strand.
CTGCTGACTGAATTTGTTTCCATAACATGCACTATGCATGACTTATTTATATGTTTGATAGCAAATGACACATTCACTCTATCTTCAGCCAATCTCAATCGAGATGAATGCAAAAAAGTAGAGTTAGGTAAATCACAAACAACGAATTAATTGTTATTGAATAATTTAAAAAAAAAGTAGAATTTAAATAAAACTTATTTACCTGTGCAACGCAAGCCATTCACACAAGAACCACAGAAAGCCGTTTTAAAAATTCTGAATTTGGAATTAAGATCGCGAAGCATGGCGGCTACGTTCGGATACACGTTCCGGTGTCCGCGTTACAGAATAATTAAAACCAAAGCGCACTTAATTACTGAAATGGCCACATATCTGTTGCTCGAGCTAAATGAGACTCATTTTTATGAAACAGATAACATCGCCCGTTGGAAAGTCGGCGCGATGCCGTGTCTATCACGGATTTGGGAAAGTATAGCAATGATGTTCGAAACTTCGAACGCATTCTTTAATATTAAACATTTATTTCAAATTGTAAGGTGACTTTCTCCTTGCAAATAATATAATTAAAGTGATGACTCGTATGATTACAAAGCACTATTTAATGAGCACAAACGGTGATCGCGAGAAGATTTTATCCGCTCATCCTCAATTCCGATCTCGCTTCACTATGTGATTTTGCTGATTTGGCTTACCGTATCTAAATAATGGTTATTATACTCATTAATTTTGGACTTATCGTATGGGAGGATTTAAAAAGTAAATTTTCCTTCCATAAAATTTGCAGAATTTTAAAGAAATGCCTCAAATTTTAACCGCCTTCAAAAAAAGGAGGAGGTTCTCAATTCGGTTGTATTTTTTTTGTTACCTCATATCTTTGTCATTTATGAATCGATTTGAAAATTCTTCTTTTATCTAAAAGGATATATACTTCCCTAATTTCATCAAAATCGGTTCAGTAGTTTGGTTTACAATAAAAGTAGCTGGAAAAAATACCTGTCATCCAAGTAAGAGAAAATTGCGAAATTTATACTTGACAGGGATTTGTGTGTGATACGATAACTAAAAAGGGTAAAATAAATACTTTTTTGCAAAAAAAAATAACCGATTTCAAAAAAAAATACACAAAAAAATGGAAAATAACTTTACTTTCGGAAGTCGGTGACTATTGTTTGTTTCATTGACATTTTTGCCACCGACTTTACAAAAAAAAATGTGTTTTTTGTTTGGAAGTCGGTTATTTTTTTTTGCAAAAGACACTTTAGTTAGACGGTTTTGCATTCGATTGGTTTTGATACTTAACAAAGAGAAAGCGTCTGCAAACGGAACTTGTATTAAATATATGGCGTCTAGACTAAGTTCGTATTCTCTATTGATTCAAGCCAGACGTGGAGCTGTGAGCTCACAAACGTAGCGCGATTCCGTGTTGAAAGTTTAGAGCAAATTGCTTTGAAATTGATTCAATATTTACTTACTATGTGTATGTCTTTCACAAAAAAAGCTCTGTGTACGGGACATTATACGTTTTATTAGGTGCTAAAAGTCAGTTATTCATTGAAATATATGTTACTAGTCATCATACAAACATGAAACAGTCACGGTCGGCTTCACACATCACGCTTTCCTCAACCTAATTACTCAATTTGTCATCAAATCTAATCGTTACTAGCACCAACAATTGAATTTACTAGTAATTACCGTTCTTTATTAATCGGAACTGTCAACCCACGTTTTGTCATCACTAATTGTTTGGATGTAGACATGAAAACTATTGTCAACTGTCGCAACGAATGTAAGACGACACGCAACGGTAATGAGGTGTGAACAAGTCAGATGGACACTTGATACAACGCAGGAGGACATGCTCACGCGCCGCGGTCTGATTCTGCGCGTGCGCTCATCGCCCGTAAATCACACAGGCTAGATCCGAGCTCAATTTCTCTGGCCATTTATTAGCCTCCTCGACCATTTCGTGTCTGTTCAAATAATTTGTGTACACGCAACGGTAATTTAATAAAAATGTGGCATCTTTGTTACTGAGTTGTAGTCACGTCAGCGGATATGTAGCGTTTCTGTAGGCGATCATTATAATTCTTGAAGATGGCAATTTTGATTGCTTAGTGGGTATCTGGAATTCAGATAGGATTGATCAGTATTAACGAGTAATTCTATGGTCCTTCGAGCTTAATTATTGATGCATAGGTGATGTTAGAATATAAATCAAAAGGCCAGACATGAGACATGAAAGCGAGAAACACTTGGCGGTCACATACCTAAAGGCGTAAAACTTAAGAAAAAAAATGCATAATGACGATGGTGAACATGTGGACTAGGATACTCCAAAACTTACTTGAAGTGGTTAGACATTATAAAGCAGATGAAGGCGTGGATGCGCTATAGAAGTCTTTTGGTGAAAAAACTTTGTTTTGACGTCCTGCACTAAAATAAACAAGCGGACACACATTGCATGCTTTATTGTAATATCTTCATCTTCATGTCCTAACCATTCTACTTATCATCGTAATTTTCGCCAGTCGTAACAGTTGGTTACTCATTCAATCAAAATACTATCAAACGTTTGTGCATTGTTTCATGCATTGAAGGAATACAATAGGAGATATTGACAAATATTGTTTGTATTACGCTCATTTACTTTTACGAGTAACATTCCAATCTAAGCAAACCACTCGGTTCGTAACGGACAAAGTGCGGAGATAAGGACCAGAAATTAAAATGGTTGAAGGTTACTTAACCAAACTACGTCGATACTGGTCCTAATACACCTAATGAAAACAACAACCAAGACCTAATATCGTCACATCAACTATAAATAATTCAAAAACGAAAGTATAGGAATAACATACAAATCAAGCTGAAGATTGTAGAATATTTTATTAATAATTCATCGGTAATCGGTATAATATTATGATTAATACTTGTGAGCGGTTATTAAACTCATTATTCAGTGTAGGTAATCCATATACTTTCACGTCAGTAGCTTAGTATAATTTGAGCACTTAGGTTATTTCAAGCGGCTTCTTGTAATCATCATGTTTGACTTGGATGTCGTGCTGTGCTCCAAACTTCTTTTGCGAGCACTTAGGTGCTAGCAGCTTTTTGTAAACTTATCGCATTATCCAAATCCCTAACGCGCGAATTTCTCTTTAAGTTTTGAACACATAATAACCGATGTCATAGCCGCGAGTGGGTCTTGCCTGTTCAAGAATATTTCTCCATTGCAAGAGTCCTTTTATCTCCATTTTCTGACTCTCAACAATTCTAAAATCTTGGTCTACGCTACAGATATACTATAGGTCTACGCTATCCAACCACCTGAACTTGGGCTGGTTTCGGCTGCTCCGGCCTTCGGGTTCACTAGACGTACACTATCAAGTAAAGGTTAGACTCGTCCACTCTAAGATTTCTAAGGACATAAATATCCTGCATAACGAAAAAGTTTTTATTTTTAAGGTCTTAGTGACTTTAAGGTCTTAGTGACTTTAAGGTCATCGTGCATATCGACGAATTTATGGTATCGCGTTGTTGATTTCTAGCACTGCACAGATTATGCGCCTGAGGATTCGTTCGATTTTCGAAAAATAACAAATAATTCTGGTTTTTTGCCATTAGCATCTAGTGCTCAGCTGTCCTAATCGTTTGTCAGTATTGATCTTAGTAAGGTTTTGTACTAGGAGGAGTTTAGTGTTCTTGAAAGTATTTATGCATCTTATCAGGCTGAAATTGCATTTATTGGTCGGCTTTTATTTAGTTATTCTTTTGCTTATTTTAGAATGAATTCGTTTTTGTCCGTTGCTATAGTATCGATATGCGCAAAATGAAAAATTAGAACTACAGCTGAATAAAACGCCTGGGTTTTTGCAATGAGGGTTTTTGAGCTCACCAGATGGCGCCACTGTCGAGTAAGGTCCTGTCATTAATTCTATTTTATACTTTAAAGTACCAATAACTTCATAAAAAGTTTATTTAATTACGTTTAACAACATAGTGTAAACTTAAGGTACATAACTATTTTCAATATTGTCCCTAAAATTAGCAAGCATGAAACATTTAAAAATCATTCTTCCTTCAAGTAACAAATTAAAACTTCCACCTTGCTACCTACAATCTTCAAGTCATAATTAATCAGGAATGGCTCAATCTTAACCACACTCGTGAATATTAGTAAAACTACATGATAAAAAAGCGCGCAACGCGGGAATACTATGATATCTGACATTTCCTGAAGACCTTACTCTACACGAACGCCTCTAGCAGGGAATTCATGCGCGATAGCCCCCATTCAAAGCCCTGCCCCTGGCACGAATCTCTTTTCATTTTTTTGTCAGAAATTCAGCCTTAGATTGACTAATCAATGCCAATGCATGTTTCAACCCCTAAGACCAATGTCTTAGGGGTTAAAACATGCATTGGCAGAATTTTCAGGACTAGCTATTTTGCTATGTTTGCGGCATGTAATCTAATTTATTAATAACTAATGGAGTTCGTTAGCCCAGGCAACCCGAAATAGTCTGTGGTCAGATTAATATAATTATTAATTAATGCATAATTTTCCTGTAAATCAACTAAATAAATCAGGTAAACATATCAGGAAGGAAAGAAATAAGTTCCGATGTTGTTCCTGCCAGTGAATATTCAGTTCAGGCAGAATGAAATCAATTATTGGAAACGAAAACTTCCTTTTTTTCTTGATCGGTAAGAGTAGAAACAAATGCGCGACAAATGGTTGTAAGAAACGAAGCAAGTCCTGAAATTAATTGTATTTGGCTTATTTCTTTCATTGCTCCTTTCATCATCTGTTATTGCTGACTTGGCAGATCTTGAGCATCCGATTAGCAAAGGTTCTTCGGAACTATAGCTGGCGTGCTCTCTATTCTAAGAGAATTTGAAACTGATATCAATAATTCATCATACAATAATAGTAATCAGGTCAGAATGTGATTTGAATAGGTACCTTCATGAGATACCAATAAAGATATGATAATAATGATTTGCGGGTAGTATGAATCATCAGATCATAACGTTGTGGAGTTCATCCACGTAGATACCTTTACCCATCTGAGTGCAGCTGAAAAAACAACAGCGATGTACAGGAGAATGTTTATAAATAATTCATACACATAACAAAACCGGCGCGCCGTGTCTAGCAGCCTTATACTAGTTCAAGATCACCACATGAAACGACAATACGGCGAGCTGCGGGCACGACAGAGCGAGGGTGTGAGTGCGCAGCCCTAGAGCTCCCGGTCGGTCCCTGTGCCGCTGTGCGTAGCTGTACCTACCCATCCCATGGCGGGACAATCGATTCGCAGGAGTCGCTCCCCCAGCGCTGCGCCCGGCCGCCCGGCCACCAGCCCGGCCACCCGACCGACACATTCTACCGATAATAACATAAAAACTTACCTTTTTACACTTCAGCAAACTCACACCACCAAAGAAATGTAGCCACGGAGATCGCGAGATCAAATCACAGGTTGCACTATATATGCGCGAACGGCAGATTCAGTCTAGCACTTCATCAATTAACTTGACACTGATTTTTAATAAAATAGCTAATATATATGTATAATAGTGTATACCGGTACGGTTTGGTCCGGTGTGGATTAATTACGTGAATCGTTGCAACAACAACGTTACCCCCACGGTAGTTCGCGGCGGACTGACCGGTTTGAAGATGGCGCTTTTCGTGCGGCGGCAGGGACGCGAGTGAATGCAGCTGCGGAAGCACCGTTAGAAACTGCTCCAATAAGAATCCAGTATGAATCTAAGCAACTGTTATCAGCCAATAGTGAGTGAGCTTTATCACTAAGATTTTGCGCGTGAAAGTTTAAAAAGACTCATCATTATTCTAGTTTTAACGATATTAATAATAATCATAAATTAGGAAGAGTAGTCTCGTACTGTAAATTAAGTTAGTAACGGTTTATAAACGTGCATAAACCATTACATTATTTGCGATTAGAGAGTTCATAAAATAAAAGTGTAACTACTTTCACAGCTCGACTAAGTACTTAAATACATAGTTATTATATTATTTGCTTGAGTCGCTTGGGATACCAATAGGGTAAGAAAAGAAAAGCAGCGAAAGCGAAATCCCATAAATATAACTGCTGCGGTGGTTGGCTTATTGAAATAAATTTTTGTGTGGTTTATTCCTTCATAAACTTGGTGTCCGTTAGTTGGGTTTGATTAATCACGTTCTTGTTAGCCCCCCCCCCCCCCCGACTAACCATAAACTAAAATTAATTTGTTCTAGTCACGTCACCATAGCCTGAAATCTATGCTGTGTTTTTTTTTAATATGGCAAAGGAAACGTGCGTATCTAAAGCCAAGAAGTAAATTATTCCAAGGTCTTAATCGGTTTCACGGCACCTTTTATAGAAAATGCCGACCTGAAAAATGTCATTCATCTGTTGGGAGCATGACTATACGTTAGGATTACAATTTACAGGCAAATATTAATTACTGTTAAATTCGATCTCATACTTATTGAAAAAGTATTGGGTTCACGGAAGGTAGCTTTGGAAAGTACCTACTAATTGCATTTGTTTAGTGGTAAGTAAGTAAGTATAGGTATAGCTTTTGTGAGAGTAATCTCTCTTGCGGTTCTCTTCTCTTGGAGTTGCAGTAGGCAGACCTCCCAAACAAAATGAGAGCTTCAACATGTATAAGACTTTTACGTGTGGTCCAAGCAACTGAAAACTATGAGAATGTAATCATTTTTACTTACTATTCGGTTATCACCTTATCAGTTATCAGTTTATCATTTGAGATATTTCGTCAGTCTTTCCTAATGGCATTTTCGGGTGTTAACTGCAGAAGTAGCGTAAGCTAGTTCAGGAAGCTTAAGGAATAAAAAAAAGCAATTGGCTAATTCCTGGGAGCACGACCACTTTTATTTAAATAAAGAAGTTGTATTCTATATAATTATTAAAAAATGCTTTAGGTAAAGTGTAAAAGTATATCTTATTTCCATGCCATGCAGACTGTGACATGACATCGCGGGCACTCCTAGGTCTACCCGCTAGACCCAGGTCACAGCATAGTAATGCGTGCCTAACCCACTCCACACCTCAGTGAAACCGCATTTTAGGTAATTCATAACCATTCATGGAATTATATGGCTTTTTAACGTTACATTCCTGTTTGGATGTCGCGTTTTCCTTGTTCACCATGACAATTAAGTAGGACAAACGATGACAATAATAATAGGTATTGTATTTGCCTATTCTGAGGCTAAGCAGAACAAATTAGTACATTAACTTGGTTACAGTGCAAACTTGACGTACTAAACCGTTTCTGGACATAGCTTACCAAAAAGTAGGCATTCTAAATCGAGACGCCCTTCAACAACCAGATAGTTACCAGTTCATGTTACAATACCCATTTCATTTTCTAATATTTTCTGCATGATTTATTTTAATAATGTTGCTTGGCAATCATTTAAAGGTCGGCCGTTGACGTTTGCCAAGGCGCAGCTTGCCTATGTACTTAATACCTATTTAACTTCGTCTTAATGGCCCAACTTAAGAGCAGCCAAGCAGAACGCTGTCTCAAGCTAAACGGTAGTCCTGTTCACAGCTGCCAGCCGTAGCGGTTGGCTAGGCTAGCGGGAATGGCCGCAAATATCTGCAGTCTAGACTAACTTGTGGATAATTATGTATTTTGTAAAATGGGAAACTGTTTCCTGAGCGTCGGTTGTGGTTTACGAGATAATTATACGTGCTTATCGTTAAGTAACTGTAAGTGCTAATTGTGAAAAAAGTGCGTAGCGGCGCATGAAGATATAGAGATAGTATCATCGATTCTGAGCTCTTCGGATCGAAGGCCAGATCTAGTCATGGAAAATATTAGACCAGACAAAATACCGGTTTTGGAGACATTGTATGAGGCCAACATTACCATGAATGCCAGCACTGGAATTCTAAACCTAACTGTTAATGGCCCAGGGGCATAGAAACACTGCGTTTCAACAGAGCGAATTGATGCCCACACAAAATATGTATATCGACGGCGGAGTGCCAATAAATTCTGATCGGCCTTTTTTTTACTTCAGCATTTGTAAGTCACTGTCACTTCGCCGTAGATGTTCACAAAAGGCGAGAATTGGAAACAAAGTAAGTACTAAGTACATTTCAATAGGACCTATAGCTAACTTGTAACAGTCTTGCAAAAACTCCATACTCCGCCGTAACAAGCCATTAGAAGTCCATTGAAGCACATCTGGCATCACCGCAGACATGAGCTCGATGGAGCGTGCTTATTTACGGCCAGCGTCAGATATGCCTCGTGCAATTTGCCTACCACTATGTTATGGGAAACATATGGGACGATATTGTAGCGAGCTGACTGTGGGTGGCTTGGCATGTTTGTTTCGCAGTTTTTTTTCGTAAGTATGTTAGTATTGGATTTCAAAATTGTGGAAACATCAAGGGTATTTGAATGACGAATTAACATTTTAATTGGGTTTCGTAAAATTCCAGTGTTCTATGTCTCTGTCAGCAAGTTGAACTGAATTTAGACCCACTTATGGACTAGGCTTCTGGATTTACGCATGAGGACTCATAAATTCATAGGCCTAGTTTTTGAATGGGCCTAAGTTCAGTTCAACTTGCTCACTTGCATGCTTGAGTCATTAATGTCATCTTTGCAGGTTTGAGTTTACTGTCTATAATAATTATGCATCTAGCTAGCCATGAATTAGGTACGGCCAATTTCTACGGCTTATCCAACTCCTAATACAGAGGCCGGAAATAAAAAATAAAGTAATGATTCAAAAAATCTCTCCATATCCGTGTAGATTCCTGGGATGCTCCGTAACTTGGACCATTACGGCGAATTCCTCAGCCTCACTCGTCGCGATATAAATCAGAGACGATCGGCCATCCATCGTCGCGTTTATGCTCTATGCTCGCGTCACCGACCGTCTTCGGATTTCAAACATCACACCTTTTTCTAAATCGAAATTTATGGTCTATGGTCTGTTGTTTTAACTAGTCGCGCACTCATGAGCAAGTTTAAAGAATTAATTAATTTAAAAACTTTTAGTGGCAAGTGAATTAGGTTCGAGTCAACTGTATAGACTATAGAACCTTTGTCCGTTCATAATGCAAACAGTTGGTCAATGATGACATCACACCCTTTGATTTGTGGTTTCCAAACCAATCGCCGCCAATACCACATTATATCTTACCAAATTGTTTCTAAACAGAAAACGTGATCAATAACACATAGTAACAATTAACAACAATTATACATAGTTTTATTATTTCTGAGGATTGAATATTTGAAGGCAGGCAATCAACAGTAGTACAGGCAGTACACCTGTACACCGCTAACCCACTTGCCCTATCTCCGTAAAGATAAAATAATAATACTTAAATTATTTTTACGAACAAATTATACAAATCTTTGCCTGATCCAGCGATTTCTAGCACAGTGCGTTAATTCAGCGCGTGCGATAGTATCGGATAGCGCTGAGCGGAAAGATCGCGGGATAGCACGCAGGCGCAGCGCCGCGCGATGCTCTGGTGATACGAGGGAACACTCGCGTGGATGGAACCGGGCCGGCAATTAGGGAGGCGACAATGTGTCTCCACCATGCGGCATTATTACTTATGGTCAGCCGCTTGCTGGTAATCTTGAAAGGAAGCGCAACATTTTGCTGAATGTCGTTTCTGACGTCAAATCTTGAGATTCCGCTCCCAAGTTTGTGTTTTACTAACAAGTCATGTCCCAACAAGCTAAAACAAGCTATTTGGGGAACTTGTGATTTCCGCTGGATGCGGGAAGCAGAGGGCCGATTGGTGTGGCTTGCTTAGGGGTGGCTTATGACCAGCTATGAGTGGACATCTTTCAGCGATGGCAGCAGTACTACAACCCTTATGCCATTTACCAAGTTGACAGATCGAGATACGGGAAGTAAATGTTGTAAGTACGTATAGTGTAAATCTTGTAGGGCAAAGGTCACAAGCCAAGGAACCGTGACCGTCTGACATTTGATTTCCCGACAAAATACTAATAATCCACCTTTCTCTCAAAATTCCGTTAGGTTTCAATTGCATGCTCAATTCAACAGTTCGTGTTATTTAAACATCACCCTAAGCCATACTTCTCGCCATGATCATGCAAATGTCATCAATTAGTCGCTACGAGTCTTGATGCAGAACAATAAGCACTTGTAATAAGTAGAGAAAGGCGCTAATTACGCAATCTGTTATTGTTTCCATCGAGAATGACGCGAGGGATATCATTTGTGTGTCAGCGGGTGTCTGTAATTGACGTCTATCATTCTGCAGCATGTAGGAACCGAGTAGGAACATGTTTGATGTTTCTCATCGCTGATTTCCGACTTGTTTGGCGTGAAACAATGAGGAGGTTTTTGAATAAATATAGTCATATCTTCCTGGTGAATCTTTCATGAGAGGTTCCTTTGAAAGACATCGTTTTTGTGAGACCCATGCTAGTTGATGCATACTCATGATTTGCTGGGAGTTAGCTCATAAATACGTTGACTCAACTCAAATGACATTTGACGTGTGTGGTAGATACCACAAGTACCACAACGTCCAAATACTATGCGAATGCGAACGAATAAGCAATAGCTTACATTCATTTTCTATTGTATGTCCCTCAAATAACGTTACTTAAAAATCCATTTTCAAATTGCTAATCCAGTTAGAACGCAAATAAATGATGCTTGCTTTGCAAGCCCAACATCAAGAGCGCAAAAGAAAGTTTCCATAAAAAAAATACAGGCTTTTGATAATGTGTCGATTGTTGAAAAGTGTTGCCGTCACGATTATTACTGACCTATGTGAGATCTAATTACAGATTGTTCCACCCGAGCCTGAGAAAAACGGAACTTGTTATGAAACTTTACACTTATAAACGTGGGTAGTAAACCCAAACAACGGCAACTAGTGAAAACTAAACGATACTATTTGAAGACGACTTACTTTAGAGTAATTGACGCCACTTGATGCTGGGACACGGGTTCCTCTGGAAAGAGGGAGTGGGCTATTATTAAGGCTGTAATAGTTGCACCATGTAAACAGTGCGGATTGGTAGATGTCTTCGCATTTTTGGGTCTAGGTCATGCCGGTTTCCACAACTTGATTACTATGGAACTACCGATCTAATTAGGGCACAACTAATTACTCCTGTAGACTTCATGATATAAGTTCACGACCTCTAGGCCTTAAATCAGCTCACTCACTCACGTGCAATAAGACTCAAAGTTGGAAATAGGATTCCAATCCACTTTTACCACATACGACTCAATATCAGATAAATAACAGTTGTAGATATAAAATAAAAACTCCATATAAAAATGCAGTTCATTACCGAACAATGCACCCGATCTCATTTGCGAGTTACAAAAATAAGCAATAAATATACTACCGAAAGCGTAGCGGGACACATAAGACGTCTTCATCAGACACCAATTACCTCTGCTGCTTCTCCCGTTAAACTTGTAAAATGTTCTCGTTTCTCAGTAATTACAACACCAGCCTAGCTTGGTCTTCCTCTCCTCGAGTAAACCCACTGTATTAGGAGGATAAAAGAGGTGTTCGGTACGTTTTCAGGGGTCAAGTTAGATGCCTGTTTATTGTAGGCCAACTAACAAGAGCGTGAAGACGCCGCAATTTCGGTATGTGAGCGATTTAATTAAGAATGTTTAATGTTCACTATTTTAATTTCATTATGCGCTTTCATTTTGACTTATGTGATTCATAGAAATGTTTCTATGCTTGGAAAGCGGAGAGATGGCTTACAAATATAACGTTTAAATGAATTATATTTGTTTGTTACTCATTTATATTCTAATACGGTTACCTCGCTTGCGTTTGCGCACGGTTCCATAAGATAAATTTTTGTTTGTAACTTGTACTGAAAGTTTATCGCCCATTACAGAACCGTTATAACAGCTTCAGTCGGAATTTATTAAGGTAAGTTAGTACAAATGACCTTACCGACGCAATTGCAAACGAAAATCAACAATTTCAGTAGGTAAGTTATTTTTCCCTGTCCAGTTTTCAACAGTGTTAGATACGTATGTACCTAGGTAGATTAAAACCAGATCCTGGTTAGGCTAAAATGACAGTTAGTTTTCTCGATACTCAATAAATCGATAATGACTTAGCTGAGCTTACCCACATTTTACACGAGTCATGACAAAATAACACACTTTCTCGCTAACAATAATTAGAAATCTAGAAACAACCGCACAAATGTATTCGTGACTTGCAAACCTGCTTCTTATTTCGCGCCAATTAACACCTTGACGACAAATCTCATGCAATTATAGTCGATATAAACATCGAATTTACGATGACAAGCATCGCTAAGCGTCGGAATTAGGAAAGCCGGTGGCGCGCTGTCGCGTGCGGCTCCTCAGAGCTGCATTATCATAATTGATGAAAGCAGTAGCGTATCTATTGTAACACGAGATTTGTACACACACTACGCGCAAGATTTAATTTCCGCTTAATTAGTGGCCTAATGACAACTTAAGATTTTTGTATTTCTGAGTTCTTTTCCTTGAGGGACATCTGCGGACCGTAGTTGAACTGTGACTTGTGTGTGTGTTGTGGCTGTCTCCACCAGCCTCTTCTTGGATGCCAACCGTTGAAGCGAGGGCGCTTTATCGCTAGGAAGAAAAGTAAGGTCTGAGAGCCGACCCTTGGTGCAAGGCGACAGTCACATAGCTGCAGTACACACGCGCACAGGCTGCCAGTAGTAGTGCTTACTAGGCTGTGCCACTACGAGTATACTGACTCGGGGTCTTGGGTACTTGTCTATTACTTTACTGCCAATCCTAAAAGTATTGTAAAGTCTAGGGTCTGCTATGGTCCGCCACGCGCCGCTTAGTACCTACGTTTGAACTTTTTGGATTGGTTGTCTGTTATCTCGGTCATCATAAGGAGTTTAGCTTGCAGCATATCAGGTATTTTCTATAATAACTTACTACAGACCTTACCTTCGGCTTAATCTAGTGCCATTCAATTATTTTTAAAAGTAGAAATAATATGATGATGACCATAATTGTAGCTATGCTTGATATAGCATGCAGCTCGTGCGAGTGTGGGCTACCAGTGCAATTTAAATCAATTAGTAAGATGATTGTGCTGTACACTTATCTCCTTAGTAAAAAATTCTTTGACGCCTCGCGCATTCATTAGTCTATAGTTAATTGCCAATAATAATACACATCGACTATGGATAATGAAAAATCGACACGGTTAGCCGTTACAACTGTGGTCAACTGTGGTTGGAACACAACTTAGTGGACGAGAAATTCTATTTTGTTCGGGACAAGAGCTCGGTTTTCAATTCAATTCAATTCAATTCATTTATTGCATCAAATATGGTAGGTACATGAAGTTCTTAAATAAAATATTTAGTAACACATATTTGGCCAATACATAGCATGCAATAGTACAAGTTTTTACACTTATGATATTAATTATTACTAGGTAACAACATTTTGTCAAATTATGTACTTAACAGTTAGATATATGTACTTATCTGTGCTTTAATGTATATTTACAGGGACACTTTTTCTTCTTCCACTTTGGATTAGGATCATGAAATAATATTTTATTCTAATGTGCAGTATTATTTTGCACAATACGATTTTGAAAGATGTGAAAAGTGATTAAATTAATATTAATGAATAAATTAAAAAATACTGGTAGGTAGTTGGAACTTTCAGATTGTCTGTAATGGTTAAATGTTTAGTTTAAATTATTAAAATATGAATGAACGGTATCTATAGAGTTTTTGGTCGTGGTTCTGGCTGTTCTGTCTAAATATTCTTTTAGAAACGTGAGAGGGCGCTGCTAAGCGGAACGGGATCCTAATTAAATTATCTGGAGCGTGACATGCGCGCGCATTTTATGCTTCTTGTTTTTCTGAATATAACTAAAACTATCTGGCAATTTGTGAGCTACGAATAAAATATACCTATTCACCATTATAAAAGTAGGTATTAGTGATTATTTCCAAACGTACTGTGATAAGTATTTTAAATAGTACCTAAATGCACCGTTCTAGAATCTGACATAAATTTTAGGGTCAATGAGGTGTACGTGGTTTGTGAGATGAGTGAACAGTATCCTTTCGAACAGATTGCAGGTGTGCCAAAGTAGGAATATTGGGCGAAAGTTTTACGGGCGTCGTGTGATTTTCTAAGTTTGGGAATAGTGACGACTGATCTCCTCCTAAGTCGAGGAATGCTTGTCGCCTACAAACAGTGGTTGGAAAGATATAGTGACTACGACACAAATTCGGAGTCGAGGTGTTTAAGTTGTTCGACCGATATCTCATCCACTCCGGGGGCCTTCCTAGAACTCAGTCGTTGAATGGCTAAGTAAGACTAGGTATGTCCGTTAGTTGAAATGGGTCACACAAAGATTCACTGCAGGAGGAGTTGTTGCTTTCTATGGGGATTCTATCTACTTGCTTTGGAACATTGCCATTCAGAATGAATTGGTGAGCAACTTGATTAGCCGTTCCTGTGCTGGGCGTAGGGGATGGTGGCGGTTCGCTAGTAAGTTTCCGGATAGTCAAAGACATTCAAATATTTAGGAGCGATAGACGGGACAAGACGAAGAAAATTGTAATTCAAAAACTTGTTACTTACTACTTAGTAACAAATCGTTCGGTCTAGGGTCATATACCCGCTTATAGCAGGTAGCATTCGTGTGTCAAAATCGAAAATGTTCGTGATCAAAAATTTTTGTATGAAAACATTCCCAATGTCCGCTCTATTAGTCTTTTAAATACCTTTGCGGATAGTGCTTCACTAAACATATTGCCTACATATGTATGACTTAAAGAAAATCTTACAAAAATAAGCTGTTGTTTTTATGATTCAGTTTTGAGCATAAACGTGCTACTAAGAAGTAGAGACAATGCAATTCACCACAATTGTTTACCAAGGATGCGTGCAAAGGCGTGTAGGGCATTCCAGCATGGATGTATGACATGCGTCTTTGCTGAGGAAGAGGAATAGACGAGTAGTTTTTGACACTTGACCATACTTGACACTGACAGACAGTCAAATGTCAATTGACACTGACGTACGTTTATTGAAACATTGCAAATTGGAGGTTATGTGTTGAAACTTCCAAGATATTCTGAGTAAATAATGAACTAATAATTGTTAAATGATATTATTTAGTGATTATAAACAACAATAATGGCTTTTGCATCGCTACGTTTTAATGCCCTGCGCAAAGTGGCGCAGTCAGCATCCTACACAACTTTGTTGAAGAGGCCCATGGCATATAAGAGTGCTATTTCCTTAGAAACTTTGTATCCTAATAGCTCCTTGAAGCTTACGACGCCAGCATTTGTAAGTATTCTAACATTTAATTTATAATTTCTTCAACAAATATACTCCTCTAATGGTTATAACCTAATTATTTTAATTCTTGTAGCAACCAGCTGACCCGAATGACAAATTCTCAGGATTCATACCGATCGATAAACTAGAAATCAAATACAGTGCAAGCTCTGGACCCGGTGGACAGAATGTTAATAAGGTAAGATATAAGTTTTTACTTCAATATTAATCATGGACCAGTAGAACAGAAATAAAGTAAAAATTTGTTGGCAAAGTGTTACTGTTACACACACACACAGTAACACTTTTATCAGCTTCAAGTTTTTTTAGAAATTGATAAAAGGTGTTGTGCCATAATTTGTGTTTCTGATACTAGACCAATGAGCTGATTGACAGAAATTAGAATTATTAATATAATAATTTGAAATGACTATTTTGTTAAATAATTTCCAGGTACATACCAAGGTGGACCTGAGGTTCAAACCTAGTGAGGCAGACTGGCTACATCCTGACATCAGAACTAAAATGGTGGAACTGGTATATTACAAAACTTATGTAAACTTATGCCATCAGTTTGATAAGGTCATATATAAAGAAAAGTTAGATCATCTGTATTAAATATAAGCTACCTGCCCTTGTTCTTGTACTTGAGATCTGTGGGATGGCACATGTTTTCTTCCATTGTTCTGTCAACCGTCACACTATCATTTACTCCTTTCTATTTCATATTATTCAAGACACTCACTCTGCAACACATCTGCTCATAGTCAATGGACTGAGTGCATGATAAAACTACTAGTACTATCTTTTCTTTATAATTTCAGCATGGCAACAAGCTAACGAAAGAAGGCTACTTGATCATCAGGTCCGATATAACTCGGTCCCAACAGTTGAACCTGGCTGACTGCATGCAGAAGTTGCGGAACATGATCCGTGAAGCTGCCGCCACCAAGAGGGAACCAGCACCTGAAACCGTTGAGAGGATTAGACAAAGGTAATAGAAATACTCTTTTTTTCCATAAATATCTTGCCCCACACTAGGAGTTTCTCCTGTATCGTGGGTGTGTTTACAAATATTTAAACTCACTTATACAAACAGCCAGACCCGGAACAACTATATTTAGGCCAGTGGGATCAAACACGCAATACGCAGCACAGCAGTCAATTGCTCAGCCACTGCACCAACCGTGCCTCATATTTGATTATTACAAACTACATTTTGCTCATGACTGTAAGGCTTTCAACTGAGTAAATTATCCTACAAAAAATCTGCTCACTTGTAAAGGCATGAAATGTAACAGACAGAGTGACTTTCTTCTTTTTTCTTTGATAATGTGCAAAGCAATTGGCATATCGTCGCCCAGCAGTGAAAACCACGTAAGTGTTTATAACAAAATTTTACAGGAGGAAGAAAAAACTGTGTGTATATCGTGTGCCTAAATAAGTTTGATGTGACTTACAAGGTTTTCATCACAATTTAATATTTTTTTTGTAAGATTATGTAAGGTTTTCAAATTAAAACAATGTACAGTTTTGGGTTACCAACACAAATTGGGCACTTTGTACACACTTTCTTCAATTTTAAATCCGGAATAACGCTATTATCAACCGCACTGGCGAGTTTCTCAGACGAAAATGGCGGATCCTATTTTGATACAAGGTTCTCATAGCACGTCATAGATGGCGCTAGGAGTAGCTGATTCGAAAGTTTGCAAGAGTAATCTGTGCTTACCGAGTTTATCAATCCAAAGAACAAATAATATTTTTTTTGAGGAAATGAGACATCCGAGGTTTTCACTGCTGGGCGACGATATCTAAGCCTCTCAGTTGGCTCTGAGGCACATATGATTATACAGAGTTTTTTTTTCTTTATACAAATAAAGAAAAAAAAAACTCTGGATAATGAGCATGTCAAAGATAAAAGGAACATTGCTTTGATCTTGACACAAAAGGTATCTATAATGAGAATTGTGCTGCTTGATCACTGAGAAGAGACCAGAACCTACAGCTTTATTGTTAGCTCCTAACTACTACTACTACTACTAGATGCTACTACTAGATGCTGCAAATGAAATTTCTGCACCCTAGAGGTGTGATGTTACAGTACATGTGAAATGCCTGCATATGTTATAACCCTGGAAGCAGGGACTAAATTAATCGAGTTATAAGGTTATCGGGTTAGCCCTTTAATATATATATTTTAATAACAACCAAAATACGGGTTAACCCTAGGATTGCCCTAAGGGTTGACTATTTAAATATTACCAGAATAAAAGATACAAAGCTATGGACTATGACTAACTCCATCACTTTCTTGCATAGTTTTTAACTTACAAAAATTAACTTTGTGCTTGAACCAGTTATTATAGGCTGATTAATCCTATAATACAGTATAATCTTTTCTCTAGGGATTTTCACCTAACCCTAAAAACTAACCCAAGTAAAACCTTAATAAGTGCTTCCCGCCCTGCCTGAAACACATCAAGTTATATTTTATTATTTACATTTATTTTCAGATAATAGAATCCATAGTATACACAAAACATTAAATTCAAATCAAATCTTACAGAAATATAATAAAAGATAAAATTACACCAATTAAAATAAATCATATACTTACAATAAAATCAAAATTATGTTAGTAGTCGACTTATAACATAATTTATGTTAGTGAGCGCCCAAAACAATAAGCATCCATTGGTTCTTGCTAAGGCAATCCGCGCGAGCCACAATCAAAAGAGTTATCTTTACTTCCCTCGAGCAGCGAGCAAACCTTCGTGCAACCATTTTCCCCTGACTGCCAATGCTCTGCGCTCCCTCTCAATGTCAGCGTCATCCTGCAATTCGTCTGTCACCATGTGCCCCAGATACCTGAAACTGCTGACCACTGCTAGAGCCGCGCCATTAAGCATAACAGGCGGAACATGCACTGGACCACGTTTCACTCTTAAAAACAAGTACTTCACTCTTTTTAGAGTTATATTTCAATCCATGTTCCGCCGCGTACGCCTCACAGATCGCGACATGTTTACGAACTGCCCCACCGATGGGCCCAGCAACACAATGGTATCTTTATACTGTTACTTATTTTATTTGTATTACTATCCTTTTCAGGCACCTGAAAGCAGCTCGAATGCGCGTGGCAGTCAAACGCGAGGAGTCCCTGAAGCGCGCGATGAGGCAATCGCCCACTATAGACTTATGATTTTTCTATTAAATTGGGCATGCACGGCTTGACTTTGCTGGACTTTGAGGAACTAGAAATGAAATGGAAAGTTGTCTGTGGACCTCATTTTTGCAATATTAGTAGTATATTATAGTGCATCCAAAGTCCAACGCAATTAAAACCGCAGCAGCGATGTCGCCCAGTTGCAATAACAGACTGCACCGACACGATGAATACGGTGACAGGCGGCAATATAGCCATCTTTAGAACCAATTTTGGAAGAGCACCTATATGGTGGAAAATTAAAATCTCATGAACAGTTACAATGTGCAGTGTGCAGTAACAAATCTATGTTAAATAAGGGGTTTGTGTGGAAGTTTCCTGAAAGTGGTGTCCATGGACGAAGTTTCCTCAGATGTTCAGCTCAGCCGTAAAGTTTGACTGTTTCTATAGTTTGGTTTAATTAATATAATATAGTTGTTTAGCAATCCGACTATTTATTTTTCCGTAGTATTAAAGCTTTTCAAACAGAAGTTGTCACGGCTTGCCTCGAAAGTTGACACGCTGAGTACTTCATTGACAATGCCATGAGTACAAACCATTTCATGATAATATATTAGGCTACAATTAGATAAATTAATGACATAATTATGTAGTGCCCCGCGGCCATTTTTCCCAGGCGCCTGATGAAAGTTGTTGAGCAAATTCTTATTGAAGATTTTGGTTTTGTTCGGATTTCTCAGGAACTATATTATTGTGTAAAATGGATATAATTATTGAAACAGTCAAACAACATTTATACGAACTTTATGAACGTATAAATGTTTCGTATGCCCAATTTAATATTGGAATAATGGTATTCCAGTGTTTTAGATTAAGGTAATATAAACATTGCTGTAATATGCATACAAGAGTATGTATGTATGTAGGTAGGTGTATGTATGCGTGTAGGCGCTATGGGCGGTTTAGATAAGCCTATTTTTACGTGTAGGCGTGTGCGCAACTCGTACGACCGTTTACGCGCTTCTAAGCTCGTTTAAGCGCGAGTTGCGCGAGACGCCTCTCCGCGCGTCATCTCAACGGCGCGGGGTGCGACCGATCGAGCAAACACGCCTCGCAAAAGCGCGTGTACGCGTCTTCGGTTTTTTGAAGCGCACAATGTGGCATTCGAGTAAGGACATAAGCTGATTCAAGCTTATACGCGCTAAAATAACGCTGGTCTGAAACCGCTCTAAGTTAGGATGATTGTATACTTGGCTAAATGTCACGCTCTTTAGATTATTAGTAAAGATAAAGTAAAACGATTAATAAAATATAGTCCTTTTAATTCCAATTGTTTGTCTTTTCCCGAAAAACCTATTATTATTACTGTCCTTCACTTAACCTAGGGTATTATTTATTTCAGATGGATCTCATAATCATGACGTAGTAAATACACTAATGAAACCTTCTTTAATACTTTTATAAAGCTGGCCGCTAATATCATTAAACGTTAGTAAAAAGTTCCAAAAGTCTAGTCTTTGGTCATGTCGTTGTCATAGCAACGCTAAAAGACAAATAAATAGTGAAGCGTCTTGTCAAGTCACATTATTGTAAAAGTATTCTACTCTTTGATTAATATATTTTTTATTGAGCACAATTTACTTTCAAATGTCTTACAGGGATTTGAGGAGTAAGTAGTATTCGATATTCATACAATGAATAAAGTTATTGTTATTTCCCGAGCCACAAGACAGATTAGCTTTCTAGTTTGGTACTCGGGCACTGGCAAATAACACTTTGTAACCCAGCTGATATTTTAAGTTACTCATGACGACTCATTCTGTGTCTAACAGTAGGATTTAAGTTACTCATGACGAGTCATTCTGTGTCTAACAGTAGGATATATTGTTGCTTACTGTCATCGTCCACCTGCCCTTACTATTTATTCCAATATATTTAGGGTCGGCGCAGCAGCTTCGAATCGTTTTTCTATTTGTCGTCATCTCATGTCCCGGATAAAAAAATAATTTTCTATTTTTCTCGACTGAACATTTATTCCATTTGGTAAGATTTTAGCGAGGCAATGCGAGTCCTGGGGTTTCCGAAGCCGATATCTTTAGAGAGCTTTAGGACTCCTAACTGGGAACTGATGGAGGAGTGTCTTCGCTGGCTGGCAGCCAGAGTTGAGCCTGATGCGGAGCTGGGGGGCGGCAGACACTCCATGGAGCAACGGGTGGCGCTTGTCACACACGCCATTGCGCTCTTTGTAAGTGTTACTTTATGGGTAGGTATCGAGATGGTGAACATAAAATGCTGGATAAGAATATTTCCGTCTTATTGTCAAAACTGTCTTCCATGTACCTATGAGAAGTGACATTTGCCCAGCTGTGGGGCAGTAATATGTACGTTAAGAGTCGACTATCTTTCAGCGCCAAAATAACGTTGACTGGCAAGCGAGTATACGGTGCCGATGGATATGCGGTGCGCGAGATGATGAAAGGGGTTGCCCACCTGCATAGCACTCCACTGTCCCACCATCAGTATAGAAATACACTATGATCTTACAGCACTCCCGCGCCAATATAAAGCTGAACGGCAAGCGCGTGTACGGCGCGGACGGGTATGCGGTGCGCGAGATGATGAAGGTGGCCTCTCTGCTGCGATCAGCACTGGAGACGCCGTCTAATGACGACCACCAGCACGAAACTACGCCGATGAGCTATGACTTTACCAATCGGGTAAGAAATCAAGAATAATGTTATAGTTCTGAAGTGATCTTACTTCCGTTACTTTAATAAGCATGTGTAAGTACCTAAAATTTATTTTACAGTATCAAAAGTAAAAGCATTTATTTCAATTAAACCATTACTAGGCACGTTTGAATTATAAAGGAGTCGGTCATTTAGTCAGAAAGTTGAAGCCGGAAAAGAAGTTCTAAACGTAGATCTCTATAGAGAAGAACAGACAAGAATATCCGTATACTTTATTTTAATCAATCAATTTCCTCATATATAAACGATACGTAAAAAACTTAGTTTGCTTCTCCTACAGTTAGGTGAAATCAAGCAAGCCCGAGCTCTGGCAACAGATATAACAGCTCAAGGCGCTTTCCTCTACGATCTTCTGGCGAAAGAGGCAGAAAACAAGGTAAGTTCCATGTCCTAATGAACTTAGAGGAAAAATCCTCTTCTAACTGAAGTGTGTAACTAACATCTAGAATTTTAACCCTGTCCAATACCTATTTACACTCAGGAACAACGCGAGCAAGCCCTCGCCCGTCCTCTGGACATGTCTGCAATGGAAGCAAGTCTTCGCCGCGCACTGGATGCCGTTGCGGGCAAGGTGTCCTCCGGTAGGGAGCAGATCGACAACGTGGCGGCCAGTGAGGCTGCCCTCGATGCCAAGCTTGAAAGGAAGAGGGCCGAGTTGATGAGGGCGGAGAAGAGGCTACATACTGTTCAGAAGATCAAGTAAGTGCTGCGTGTCTGATAAGATCTGAGCTGGTAAGGGAACAGATCGACAACGTGGCGGCCAGTGAGGCTGTCTTCGTCGCTAAGCTGCAATTTCTGGTATTGATTCCATCGTAGATAGCAATATAGGCTTTTATTACGGTCCATGAGGGAAACAATTCTGTCGCGTTTTTTCTGATGCACCTTAAAATGTTTTTTGGCATTTCTAGACCAGCATACCAGGGTGAACTGACAGCTCTGGAGACTGAGATAGAACAGCTCTGGGACCAGTACGTGTTACGGTATCGCTGCGTAGAGGCGCTGAAGCATCAGCTCAGTGTGTTGGAGAGCACTCAGGCTGAGGTGAGCAAATGTAGATATTAAAGGCTCATTTCGTTTTACCTTAATGCGGATTTACCTACACTGAAGGAAGTTTCTTAGCTAAGCTTGAGTTCTTATTGGTCCTTGGTAATTGTTTGTTTGCAGGCTGCTGAAGAACACCAGGCTGCGATCATGCAGCTCATTCACAAGTACGAAGCGGAAGATGTTCTTGGGAAACTGAGTGATTCTGGTATGTACCTACGGGTACCTAATATCTAAGACTTATTTCTTTCATAAGCATAAAGCAAATACTATATTATACGAATTGATTTGTAGATGACATGGACTCGAGTGATGACGGCAAGGATCTAAGTGAAGTGAAGCAGCCGAGACCGGCGACCAGACCTAAGACACGGCTGAGGATTAAAACTGCAGGTAATCTACAGCCAGCTAGATTTATTAACAAACAAAACATGCTTACAAACATGTTTCATTAATTTGTGTGTTTTGTTGAATTGACAAAAATGCCATTGCCATTGAAACTGCGTTTGATAGTTATCCCACAGGTTGATCGCCAAAACGAACTCCTGATTACTTATATTAATGAAAACGTACGGCCACGACGCGCTATGCAGTTCATTTTCCTCCTAGTCACAGGAGCCTCCTTTTCGCTAGAGTAACAAGAACGTCACCTCTTACAACTATCTTCTTTCTTTCTCCCCCAACTACATCTGTCTGTAGAAAGATAGAATATTGTAACCAAAATTGTAACACAGTTCTTTTACAATACTACTACATCAAGTGGGTACAGTGGCGATCTTACCGCGGAAAGCGATATCTTCCTGGAAACCTTTGGTTGGACGGAACGAACACTGCTTGGTGTGCAGGCACAGCGGCAGCGGAGGCTCGGCGTGCATTCGGCAGCATGGCGGTGCGCGACTCGCTGGACGAGATCCGCGACGAGGACGACTCGCATTCCGACTCCGACTTCTCCGACAAGCAGGGCTTCGGCGACCTCTCCATATCTAGTAAGTGACTAAATGTTTATTGTTACTGGTCAATCTTGGCTCTGGGTATTGGCAGCAACTATTGGTGAACAACGTGGGTCTATTGCGTAAAACTTGGTGGATTGCCTTTGTTGCCATTCAAGCCGCTGTGCCGGTGAGCCATCGCCATCTGCTTTCTCACTCAGCTTTACGTAATATTCCCTTTTGATGGCACTTATGTGTCAGAGTACGTTCTTTGTAAGGACATCCCTCATAAATTGCGGCTTTTTATCCGTCAACGGCCGCAACAGCGACAGTGCTGTCCTAGGAAACGCAGCGGTTACTAGTAAAGAAACTTCTTTGTTAACTTCTATGAAATAGCCGTGAAGAATGAGACCCTTAGTTTGATGGCTAACGAAAAATTGTCTAGGAACTGTGTTCACACATCGTTTTTAACCAAAGATCCCGTTGGTTTAATGTTTATGGCCAATGTGCGGAGCCAAGTTAAAGGAGCATGAGACCATGTATGAGCATGGGATCTTTCATAGCTACATATTCAGCTTAAGCATGAACATCTGCTGCCATTAAACTGTTTGTAACGCAGGGAGGGGACCAGGCACCAGCTCTGACGGCAGGATGATGTCGGCTGCCACTTCATTTGGTTTGTCATGCATTGCTTATATTGCTGTCTCATTCATAGTTGATTTATACTCTTCTCGATTAGTACTCTTGAAGAATATGTTGTAGCCCAAGTGACATGCAGAAAAGTGCCTTATGGTATGGAGGCGTAAGTCACGTTATGCGGATTGCAAAGTTAAAGAAGGAAAGAATTGGAAACCCTTTTAAATTGCTATAACGGAAGGATGATGATGATTTGGTTGGGTGAGGTGTTTCTGGTGATCTTTTGACTATGTACGGGCCGCATACGCAGTGACACATTTTTATCCTGAATTGTTTAGAAACACCATCGTTGGCATACATAGAAGTAGATCATCTGCAGAAGCGTATAGAACCGAAGTGGCAAAGTCATTCCAAAAAATCAAAATGAAAATGCCTGAATGTGACTAGTCCAAGAATATTAGTCAAATGAGGGCGAGACTATCTCTCATTCCGAGGTGAAACCCCTAATATTCCTGGACTAGACTACGCCAGCGTTTGTAGAAAAGAGTTCATATCCTTTTGAGCTTTGTCCTTTACTTGTTTACCGTGTTAGGTGTTACTATCGCTGTAGGTGGCGGTGACGTGCCGTCTCGCTGGTCTCGGGCCCGTCCGCGCCCGGCCACGCGCACGCTGGCCACTGCTGACGATGATGACTTCGCTGATCTAATTGAAGGTCAGTGATTCAAAGCACAGCTGTAAAATCATAGACCGATGTATCATCCTAGTACAACGACCCTCGACTTGACTCGACTGTCTCCTTGGTGTAGTGCTCGCAATCGCAACTGTTGAGCATGAGGTGCTGAGTTCAATTCCCAGGTCGGGTAAATTGTTGTTGGGTTTTCCATCAGGAATTTCTCAGTAGCAGCCACGGAGTTTGGATTTGTGCCCGGTCGATGGCAATAGGTTTGGTCCCTATTACATGGGACTTTAAACATACGTTCGAGGATTACAGGTGTGATGTCATGTGTACAACTAGGATCTCAACAGAGGTAGAAAGCCAGACCTATTGAAACATTTTCCTTCTCCCCAGGAGTGGAAAGCGGTGAGGCAGGGGACTCTTTAGGCAGCTCCTCAGAAAGTGAGCTGCGAGTAACCAGTGCCCGCCCGAGCGCCGCGCCCGGCCGTGTCTCCGCGCTCAGCGACAACGAGTTCTGAATTTAAATTATGGAAGAGTAAGGTGCACTTTTGTACGTAATTTTGGTAGGCGTTTAACTGTTACCTAATAAATACGTGAAAATTGCTTGTGTATGTAGTTCTTTTATTACTCAAAGTACCTTCTATCTGGCACGTCCTCAACCTTGCTGAGTTTTCTCTCTATAATATGAAATATTTTAAAAATATTTTAAAATATTTCATATGTTTAAAGTCAAAATAAAACAGCATTATTTAATAAAAAGTAATATTTATTCGTCTCGTCAACCAAGCAGTATCTGTCCACAATAAATAACCTTCGCAAGCCGTAGACCATAGACAAGCAGTCACAATACATTCTGTCCACCGTAAAACCTAATTTAAAGTATGTATATACAAGACATAAGGAGTATAGCTTTATTTACAATTATATTTTACAGTCTCTAAGTATTTGTTTACGTAGATAATTTAGTATAAAAATATAAATTCTTATCTAGAAAAGTATTTGAAATAATTTCTAAATTTATTATAATAATTATAATACACAGTTTACGTATAATTTGGATACCGGAAAGACCCACGGTAGATCTTGGTAAGAAGTTTCTTTGTTTTGACCAAAGACCTACACAAAATTAGTTGTAAGTAGATATACCTAAGTTCTAAACACACCTCAAATCACATATGCTAGCAATGTAAAAAGATATAGAGAATACTAAAAATGATGGTCACAAGAAGAGAAAAACTACGAGGTGTATCAAAAATTCAGATCAGGGAAACTCAACGATCTTAAGTAGATCCTATTGATATAAAACTAAGTATAAAGTAGCTTGTAAGCTTAGCTGAAAATAAAAATACTTTAATTAATACATGATCAAAAGTATGTTTGTTCTAATTTTTAACAATTGTATTATATTGTATAAATTAACAAAATTGAGCAACAATTTGGATGTTAATATTCACACCAATAGTAGGTTCGTAATTTGGCACCGTTTAGGTACATAGGACTTTCATTTTATATATACAAACGTATACTTGACATTACATCTAAGATTATAAAACTAAACAGTATTTGTGAAGTATTTTTCATGATTTGATGTCTCTCTATTATTTATTATGTCTTGTGACTGGGACTGTAGCTTAATTTTTTATTGCTGTCTTTGTTTCGCCTATTCATAAAAAGTGCCTGCAATTGGCCTACTTGAAATTAATGTTTTGATTTTGATTTTTGGTTGATGGAAAAAATTGCCATCTCAAAAGTGAAAAAGCTTCATTTCAAATTATTCTATTGAAGATACATAAAAAATATATTCACAAATAGAGACACTATAAAATTAGATAAATAAGACTTAAAATAGAATATAACACAGATATTTGACGATACGTACAAGTTTACAATTTGTGAATTAGTTATATAAACTAACGATGAAATAAACATGAAACGAAACGACAATTTAGATAATGAGTGGCCGATATCTTGCCGTAATTATGAAGAATAATGAATGAACTGCAAAACGTGAATGTTATAATGAATGACAAAATGTAATGAAAAACATAATCGTACTAAGCAATTGGAATGATGAAAGTGATGTCGAAGCTAATTCGCGTACCGAACAACATGATGTCTATATAAACGTCTATATAACGTATGTATAAACTAAGCTAGATATTGCAATAATTAGGGCATCTTTCATGTTTTTCAAAAACGAAATACTGAAAACATTTGCCGTGACTCCATGCTAATCATTTGCAAAATCTTTTGGTCCCTTTGATAATATTGATTTACGTAAAAAGACCTGTTATTGGTACTTATCATAAGCTTTCGTTATAGCGAATGAAACGAACACTATGTTATATGATAATCTTACGAGTATAATATCATGAATTCTGGTCTGATGAATGTTTTACTTAAAGTAAGTGGAAATATTTACAATTTATCATAACGTATTGCGACCTTACAAAGCTACATTGTTAAGTTTGGTATGATATGCTTAGATAGTTAGTTTACTAAAACGAAGAGCACTATAAAAACCTCTTACTGACTACAGTTTCTAAACAATCATTTGCATTTACATGTTCGTAAATTGACGCTATTTAATGAACCTCGTAACCAATATTTCATAGTGTAGATCTCGATTTTTATATCGTTGTAGGATGAAATAATAATTTTGACTTAAAATGTATCATACATTTTTTGAATGGAAAATTTATGAAAGTGCCTCAGTGGGTGCTAGGACAGTTCCTGATGGGAGTGGCTGGTGTCACTGGTGGCAGACGTACTCGCCAGGGAGTCGTGTTGTTCCGCCGCATGACGGCTCTCATCGCATACCGCTATGAACTGCTCCGCGTATGCCCTGCAAAATTGACGTTATTGATTTTATTGTTGAAGTAGCCTACTGACTTTTCACAGTTATTTTATAGCTGACAGCACTTAACTAAAAGCATCCTTATTGTAACGGGTGAAAGATCACTGTGATTTAGACAAGCTTATCGGTAACTGCAACCTAACAGCACCCTTATTACAAGCTAGCGAGGCTGTATATTTGCCTCAGCTGTCTCCAGATATATCACTCTGAGCTCTACAGTTGATTCTCTTGTGTTTCATATTCTCTATCGGCTATGACTGTGTATTACCTATCGAGACCGGTGTAGGTCCTCTTGAGGTCTGCGTCAGTGATGTGGTCGCGGTCAGCTCGTCTCTTGCGGTGGATCCTTTCGAGAGACCTCGCCAGCTGGGAGTCTCGCTCGCGACCCTCGCGACGACGCCGCTCCGTGGTCGCGCGCGGCGATCGACGACGGCGCACGCGCTACAAAATGACAGATTTGTTATGTCAAAGCAATTAAAAAATGAGTAAATTTTCGTTTCGAAAGGACTGTACAGCATTAGTGGGAAAAACTAGTATTTTTTTGGTATTTTGCCCCATGTATCAGACCATGGCAATGGCTAAAAACAGTTTTGTATAGATTGTCCGCATTAACAATAGGTCCTGCCTCCCTACGTTTTATGGCAACGGTATTCGGGCGCACTGCTGTTCTTTTATCTAGTTCTAAACAGAGAATTTATGATGGTTTTATAATTAATTAAAATTGCGAGGAGTTCAGTGAAACCATGCATGACTAAGCAAGCGGTATACTTACAGCGTCATGCACGGGGTAGTACACAGGTCCGGGAGCGTAGGTCGCAGGCGGTAGCGGCAGCGTGGCGTACCGCGGCGGCATCACCATGCAGCCGGCGGGGACACGGCCCAGCTTGAACAAAGAAAAACAGAAATTAGTAAAAAGGTCGGTAATCAAATCATATCGTTCGTAATACGACTCCTTAGGAGCTACGGTTAAATAATCACAACGCAACAACTGTTGTTGTTTATAGAACTAGATACACAGCTTTATCGTTTTCTTGGATAAGAGATATTATTTTGATATTCTTCAAGGCTTCTATGAGCATACCATAGTTAAAACTTTACAGCGTTGAGTCCAAGACCGAACGGAATATGCTTCTGCATTTGGTGCCTGTCCATTTACTGAATGTTGCCTACCGACGCCGAATCTCTCTCGACTCGACTCTTTGTTCTTTGCGAGGTGGAAATGTGGGTATAAAAGGTGTTGTTACATAGGGCTTAAAGCTAAAAACAACAATGGGCCTTGTTGGGCACAGCAACATAGGATCAGACCAACATAAGATGAATCATATAGATTCAGAAATAGACGACCCACTTCTAACCTTACAGTTAGCTATCATTCAACAATGCAGCTCAGAACTACAAATAAGGAACAAAATAATAAGTATTGAACTCAATAGGCAGTACACAGGGGTCACTAACACGCCAGTCAGCACACAACAATCGGAGAACACACAATACACTCTGCAAGTTAAAGAGAAATGCTTGCAATTGTATGTGTTCATGCAAACATGGTGAATAGGGATGACGACGCTGACGTACGAAAGAAGATTCAACTTGACCTTAAACTGTTAGCTTAGTGAATTGTAGGTCAAATGTGTGTGAAGGTATACTAATTGGGAATCAAAAAGATATTAGCCACATTCATATCGGATTTTTTTGTCAGATTTAGTTATGGCCGACCTAAAACACACAAGTAGACTGACATGGATTTTTGCGAAAATATTCGTAAGACATGCTAAGAATAGGTAGTAGGAGCAATGTTGCAGCTCATTAAATTTCATAGCTCTAAGAATGTTTTATTCGACCAAATATTTGAAAATAACTCAGTTTTCCATTATAATTCTTCGGTCAGAGAAAAGCCCTTTATTGAACAGTCGTATTGTAAAAGTTATAGTCAATCTTTTCTAGATTTCGACACTCAAAATAGTGTGAACCACAAACTCTGCAAGTTTCGATGACCATGTAACTTGAAGTATATCAACCCTACATTCACGGGTTGAATCTAAAACAATAGTCTATAATTTGTGTGCCAGCGCGCTTCCTAATCCAGTGACACACTGCTGGCTCTGAATAATTCACACCGCGCGGTGGAAGCGAGCATATCCTATTGTTCCACATTCTCTTCTTACGTGCGTATCCTTACACTTTTGGAGGAAAACATCGTGGTCTACTTTCATACGATTATACTTTGGTCGTGCTTGCACGCCGAAATTGTTACACAGCTCGTTGGTGGCTTCTTTCCGCTTTTACTAGATTTTTGATTTTATGATGAGTGTATGAAGTGGAAGTGTATTAGCTGCTACTGGGTTTTTAGAAATGCTCCTGGAAATGTTTTAATAAACAGGCGTTTCTATTAATGTGCCCGTTTTATGGTTTCATGGTGCACCAGACTGTAGTTGAATGTATTGTAGCTTAATGTATTTGACACGTTGTTTGGCTAGCCAGTAGCCACGAAACATTGCAACTGGCAGCATTTTTATTTTGCAAGGAACGACCGTTTGACCTGCACGAAATTAGTTATTTCTAGGTAAACTACAAAGACAGTAATGTTTTAGTGTGTATGTCGTATACCTACAAACGTAAATACTTTAATGTAGACCAGAGTTTTAGAAACGACAAAACATAACGTTGAACATAACGGTTCAACGTTTGCATAACTTTTAGTATGTACCTATGATATGTTTAGATAACGCGATGCTATTTTCGTTTCTAGCTTGACATACTGCTTTCCCAAAAACCAGCCAGTTGTGTTATATACCGTAGTTTCACATGGATTAATGCTTTATTGTTGATGTGAATGTAGTCATAAAAGTCAAAGATAAAGCAAAAATATCTACTTAGATCCATAAAAGAATCAAGTATACCTCGCCAGTAGCCATTATGGGTGTTGCAGCATTAATTCCTCGTCGGACAGATACTTATCGCTGAGATAATGTTTTTTTCTAACAAGCGCTGCGCAGGAGTGGAATGCGGGCGGCCTCTAATGTTGTCGTCGTAAAAATATGGTTTGCTTTTACCAACAGCGCAGGCTTATGTTTGACAACTCTATTTTCCTTCTATTTTGTAAGGAAGCAGGTGGCGAATATAAGGTTTTATTTAAAGCATGGTACTTACTGATTTTCTAGCAAACCACCCCACTTAAGAAAATTGATTTGATGTTAGTATAAGTTTTTTATTTGTTTAAACTTCATGTACAATAGTGGTACATAAGCGGACTTAATGCCACAAGGCATTCTCTACCAGTCAACCTTTGGGTTAAATTGGACAAAATTGTGATAGGGTACAAAAAAAAAATAAGAATACTACTTGTTTTTGAAAATGTAGGTATATACTTATACAGATACTAATACACATATACAATTAAAATAAACAAGTATAAGTTCTACGTTAGAACTCAAGAACTCCTTTATTCAAGTCCCCGAGCTTTTTCTAATGATTCAAAATGGCTTAAAATTGTCACTTACGTAATTTTCAGTTTGTATCATATTATACAAACAGAAAATTACTTATGTAGCTACCAAATCTAATAATAGTTAATCAGAAGAATTGCCGTTAGTCAAAATTTAGATCTGTAAAGATCAAAGAATCAAATCTCTCTTCTCTGAATCTGTGAAGTGTAGATTGTGTTGAATGAATAAGAACAGAGTTTTGTTCAGCGAATCAAGCAAGCCAGTTATTTTGTGCCTCCAATGTATAATTGCCTCAACCTTCACATTATCATCTGCCTCAGCATCTTTAACTGGATCTTAGCGAGTTGTGAAATACTTAATACAACCGCCATTTTTGTATCAAAAGATTAGCTTGTCCTTCGGTAATAAGGACTGTTCGAGCAAATTGCGATTGAGCAATACGACTTGTAGCAACGAGAAGGTTATGTTAGCTATTTGATAAATCACCATGCACCATTTATGAAAAGCCTTTGGCATAAATATTAAGTAGAATGGGTTGATATAGCTTTCCCACTGGTCAGGTCTCCCGTATAGAGAGATTAAGAGGACATACATAACATAATTGTAAAACTCATATGAGCCATGTATTACCGCCATCTGTGATGGCTTTTTATCCCACATATGTGTAGATAGGTGTATGACGGTGGCATGCCATCCATCACATTTATATCCCTTTTACGATAGGAATAGCAAACCAATAGGATGATTTCCTTGAACAAGTACAAATATCCCTAGCTAATTTATGGTTAGCGAAACTCCGGAGAAATGATGGGTAGGTATATCTAAACATGATATGTTAACAACGCATTCGCCTAGTTCAAATATGATTTACAGGAAGTAATGATAAACGCATTTAACTGTAACTATGTAGATTCAGATAATAAAGCTCCATGGTATGGGTGGTACGGAGCTGAACCAATCCTCCTTGATACATTTACCGAGATGCCAATGAGACTGAATCATTATGCATGACTTACATAAATGTTTCGTGACAATGTATAGATCTTTAATAATACAGTCAATGCAATTTATTATTACTAGATCACATTTCCTGCTGAACTCGGTTTGAAAGATCGATAGCTTTGCAGATTGATTGATTGCTGTTCATTGAATGTACTTCTTTTGTCCGTCTAAAATTTAGATTTGTATTTATGATTAATTTCCAGTCTTAAAGCGATTTTATAGATGCACCCGTTATGAATCCCTTCGAAATTGACAATGGTTCTGCTTGCTTCCTCTAATTTCTAGGTGATTATGGAAAGCACTTCGGTCTCATTGAGAGACCTTGCGACAAGTGCGTGTGCGCCGCTAGTCGCTCAACCGGTCCATTGTGACTTTGTGAGTGATCGTAATCTGCGCGGGCGTCGATTGTTGTACTAGTATTTGTTTACAGTATGGGATTAGAAGATCTAGTTGTTACTTTGTTCCATGTTCGATGTCTTTCATGGGGAAGTGAAGTATGTATCTATGACGCTCTCAAGTCGGCGTTGTATCTCTGTTTTCATTGACGTCCATGCTTGCTTAGATCTACAACCGAGTTAGCTATGTATTATCCAACATGAGTTCTGCTATTCCCATCAATTAAATTAATAACTTGCATAGTTCTAAATGTTCAAAATTTCATAGTCAAGTTAACTACATTTTGGAAGTCAACACCCACAAAACCCATCAAGATGTCACCACTTCGATCAAAAACATAAACAGACATTTTAAAACGAAAGAAAAAAAGCTACAAATGAGCCTCATAAATATTGCAGCAACACACTAAATTATGTAGTTGTCTCCGACTTTCTTTTCACTTTTAACGTGGGATAGCCCAACTTTGGCGGCAACCCGACAACCCAGCAACCATGTGAAAAGTGAACGCCAAGGTCAAAGAATGATGCTCTCGTGAATATAATAAAATGGATGGTTGGTTAGCGGGTCACTGTCACGTTCACAGCATTGTAATTTAATATAATTAGTGATGCGTTTGTGACATTGTTTTGTGAAGAATTTGTGTGTCTGAGCGTGTGGCTTACTTTTATTAACAAACGAAAGGTTTGGGAAAAGTGAGACACGTGCTATGTAGTTTCTCTATCGTGGATTTGCCACGCCTTGTCTGTCGGTGGATCTTGTTGACATTGTTGTTGTTGGTTGAGAGATGTCTGAGGGACTGGACCTTGTTCATATAGTGGTTAAGTGGTCACAAATGCGACTGTTGCCTGAGTCCTATCTAAACAGCTCGTTTGGATTTGTGCCCGGCTGTTCATTTAACCACAATAATCTTGCTACTATTCCTTTTGCAAAAACGAATAAACCTTTCTCTGGTCACAAAACCTTCGTAGGATGGCGCGCTAACACTCTAAACAATAGGTACCTATGTATATGTTGTAGAAATTGTATTCAACTACAATGTAGGTTCATGCGAGTGCAACTACCTCGTGGCTATCGAAACATTGCAATTTCCAGTGTTTTGCAAGGTACTGCACGTACGGTCGTACGCGTTCGACCTGAACCGGCTGAATAGGCAATTTGTAGGTAAACCCATAAGTAACACACGGCTTAAAGTGTTTTAGTGTGCCTGACACAAAATACTGGTTTACTTAGTACCGATTTACGAACGAAAATAAATATTTTTGAACTACTTTCAGTTCAGAGCAAGAGTCAAGGCAATGCCTCAGGACTAAATGTTAGCAAGCCTACCAAACAATAAATAATCATCCCACACGATTTCAATCAAAACAACATTCTATTAAAATTCCTAATCCACGTAATAATTTAGTCAATTTCGTTAGGAATGTTGCAATTTGCCCGCAGTTGCAGTTTTTGTAGGGAAAACTGATAGTGATCTTGGTCTTGTACTCTTGGAGTGTTGGTATGACTTCTTGCTTGCAAGTAGGGACATAAATCACCCGCCCCCTGGCGGAGGTGGCGCGCAGCTCGCATACTATGTAACGGGACACTTTATGTTACACCCACGGGACTCGGAATAATGTTATGCCTAGTTTTACGAACTGAAGCCTCTTACATTGTTTACCGTCTAAAAGTACTGTTTGGATTTGAGTTCTGCACATTCTAACATTTGGTATGTGAGTTCATTTTGCAAGAGAAACCGACACAGGAAACAATTGTCAACCGTTTAATAAATTATTATAGCATAGGTAAAGATCAATTCATGAAGTATTGTATAGCACAAAGGGCTCCGTGTCAATGCAGTTGTCAGGGTAGGTTGTGAAGCTTTTACTGGGGATCTGGCTTATTTAATATCTACCAAAATTCCAGTCCACAACTTGTAAATCAAGTACTTTCTATAATCCGAGAATTAATAACTTACGGATGTAAATCAAGACTGTTTCAGGTTAAGCCAAATAAAATTCTTTGAAGCTTTGGACAGGTTGCCCATGGCGGCAGCATATTTACAAATTTGCAAAAATTACGCCAATAACAACCATTACATAGATCATTTAGATGCCTGAACTGGATGCCCAAATATAGCAAGCGTAATGCTTGAGCTTAATCGAGAGTTAACACACCAAGTAAAAAGGTTTTTAAGAAGGTTCACCGGAAGCAAGGTTTTATGGAAAAGAACACATCAACAAAGCGATGAATTCCGTGTTTTCCAACAGTGAAATGGAACAAGGTCAAATTACACAAACTGTAGGTGTAGTCTATGTAGTTACGCACTTAGCATTGAAAGATAAACCCTGGTGCAATGTAAACTATAAGCTAGAGAACATGGAGCACTAGATGCTCCATTTTCACACTCGCCTTGCAACTAGCAACAATCGACTAGCAATAGAATCGTGGTGGCTGATCGAAGCTCTAAGATGGCAATGAATAGGCTTCGTCGTTGCATAATTGTTATAGGGTAAACGCAGAAAGATGATGATTGGTCTGCAAGTGCATAGCTACCCTGATTCGAGTTACGGGGTACCCTTAGATATCACGTCTCAATCACTGCGCGGGTTGTAATAATGTGATTGTTAATCTAGACCTACTGTATGTCTATCTATATCGTGTTGAATAGAGTTGCGTAGTGCTTGCGCGGAAGGTCGGCCGGGCGGCTGCGTTGTGCAACGCCTATCGCGCACCATACGCATCTGCGCATTGCACAGATTTACGTGAATGCGTGCTTCTATAGAGTATACCTGTAGGTGCAGTGTGACTGTGAGGTGAATACACTTATTTAAGCAGGTCAATCACTTCTGTAGCACTTTAGATTGTACTGGCTGATGAGTACTGCGCAAATGTTCTCAGAAATTGCACAACGCTGATTAGTGCGATGGTCCGTTGACAAACTATTGCTAAGGCTATTCAACACATGGGATATTCAAATATTTACTGCAATTTAAGTCCAGCATAGCCTTGCCCATCACAAATGTTAGCACAGTTGATCAAATCTGAGTGCTTCACTCAAAGTTTCGTGACCATAATTATGAAAAATATTTGCTTAGAAAACATGGGTGTGATCCCGTTTATATATTTCTACATTTAAAAGGTTAATGCGAAGGTTATCTATAATCGCTAAAGAATACATTGTTAACCCGTGAATGCGGATGTTTAGACCGTTGCGTCGCATAAATTACCATAAGTCCATAAAAAATACTATTAATGCACTTAGAACTATATTTTACACTTTCGCTCTTCAAAGATGGCGGTGTTTTGAGTACAGTTGAGTAAAATTGAGTGTTATTGGAGTAATTTACTAGAGTTAAATGGCCGTGAACCGAGTTATTTGTTTATTCATATTGAGCATTAACGATTAGGTTTGTTTATGAGTGCTGTTTGGTCATAAGTTTCTTTTTTTTTTGTGATGAAATGTTGTTATAGAATGCACAATATTAATGACGTGTTTTATAGTTTCCCGTGGAGAAATGGTGTGTAGCATCGAGTAGCTTTCTCAGAGTTTTTACTATAAATGGACGAAGATAGACACGTCATTTAGGTAGTTGTTAAACACAGACTGCATAATCAAAATTTTTTTCGCCAAGCCTTTCAATATAATACATATATCACCACATAAAACGCCTCTAACTATGATATAAACTAACTAGAATGTACTTGACAGTTCAACTTTGTAACTACCGCCCAACCGGAAACAGGAACCGGGTTGTGCAACATAACCGCACCGGCTGATAACCGGTGACATGCAGCGTGTAACCGTGAGCCGTGGGTTGCGCAACCGATGGTTGTTACTACTGTTACTAGCAACCAGTTAGTTAGATGAAAGTCACTTTCAGTGAGTGTAAGGTTGCGCTTCAGTTTGTGATGTACTTACATATAGCGTGACATTGCATGTTTGACTGTCATCATTCATCAAGATAGGTTTGCGTTGAGAAGCATTAAAGTTAAGCCCAAAAACGTTTGTTAATTTGGTAGTCCGCTGCAAAGAATGTGGTGATAGGGGCAGATAATGCTTAGATGGGTATCATAGCTGTGAGGAGCTGGGCAGCTTGTTCAAATAGCTAAGTAGGTCCTACCTCTCATAAATGATTAGATTAAAAAAATAGGTATATCGTTATGTGTGTTGTTTTCGTATGTCATGTATGTCATATAATAGAGTTGTCAATTCTTGATATTCGTGTTTGTGCAATTCTTATTTTTTATAAGTCTGGGTTATAGGGTAATTTCGTTATCAGATCCAAATCGCACCAAAACGGCGTAAAAAATTAGACAGAAGTCATGTGATCTTTTATGGGCCTAAAATACCAATACAAAACAGAACGGAACTATCAAATATCTATAAAAGGCAAACGATTTATATGATTACAATAAAACACAATAAAATCGATAACTTTCTCTATCGGACACAAGTTTGCGTGAAAGTTGTGATCGGATGGAGACTAGCAACCGGCGCGCGGCGCCCGCGCAGCCGACAGATCAAATTATGTTATTATTATGTTGACATCGATAGACGCGGACAAAGGAGATGAAACTGACGATTGGGAGGCTGTTTTTATAAACCTGTCAACTTGGGAACGACAACTGTGTCACTAAAGGCAAAGAAAGACAGGCATGCCACTAATCAGACAAAGAGCAGTCAATGTCAAATCTAATTCTGACTGATTTTATGTAGTTTAAGTTGATTTTTATGTTCAACCAATAAGTTTGATGTGTGTTGAAAGCTGTTAATATAAATTACTTATAAATAAATGTCAACATTATGCATATTGCCACGCCCACAAGTAGACTACTTGAGTGAACATCGATTCCAATGTTATAGTTGAGTATTAGAAAAAGATTAGCCAGATGATGATGATGATGAACGAGACAAAAACGCCTTACGGCAGATACTTATTTACCAATAATGACATCATTAATCTAACTAGTATAGTAGGTACCTACAGTGAGAGCAACATTTTGTTAGCTGATTCCACAACAGAAACTCGCACAGACTCTAGTGTGAGATGTCCCGAAATCAGAAGATTTTGTGTTGTAATCACACAATATTTTTATAGCCTCGTTGAAACAATCAAATACTTACCAACAATAATTATATTTTACAACTTAATCCCTCATGGCTGACCTCCCCAACCTCACGAAACCAATAATGGCCACCATCATCTCCCATGTTACACCATGGACGATGGCTAATGGTCAATGTTGGCCCATTGGTTCCACCAGTTATGTGACCTTTGCTATTTGCTGTCGGTACACAGTGTTGCCAAATAAACAGATTGCTCAAATAGTTGTAGCAAAGGTACGGTTAGCAAAGATGAGAAGTACCTACGTCTTTTTCAATGGAATTTAGATAAAAATATTAATATCACGCCAGTACTCCCCGAAGGAGAAAGAGGTACTTAGTAGAGGTGTACTATAGTACACCCACATTTTGCCAGAACTTATAATTTAGTCCCATGCAGTTATAGGGTTGAGCCTATCGCCATCAACGGAGCTCAAATCCAGACTCAGGATTGTTACTGAAAATGGGAGATATAAAAAACCGTTCTAGATAGTTTTTACAAATAAAAGATGCTTTGATTCTTCTACAAAAAGCCGAATCTGATCTTACTAAGATTATGTTATATTATTAGTAAAAGTAACTACGAAAATTAAAGATTTAGGCAATTTATTTTGCCAATAAAAATCTTGCAATCCTGATCATGTGTGGTTGACGAAATTTAATTTATGCGATTGTATAAAAAGTAAGGCGTTCTCGATATTATTGTCATTCTTATGTAAATGTAAACTGATTAAAAATCATCGATTTGGGCATTAACTCCATTGCGACTACTTTAATAAACTTTCCTTCATCACAAACTATGCTTGTGTGTTAGGATGACGTCATCACATCACACAGCTTTGTCTCACCAGCATCATTATCATATTTTATTTATTTTTTTACGTTTTAGGAAAGTTCATAGACTAATAACATTTTTAAACAATAATATATATATAACTAAATTGCTAATCACAAGCCTCAACAGATAGACATCGTCTGCCTTGTCTTTTCCCAAAGATGTTGAGGTTGGTTTCCAGTTCGAACGGATGCAACTGAAAACTAGTACTTAATATGGAAATACTGCCTATCTGGCTTCCACAACCCAATTACTGGGTAACACAATACTCCTTAGTGAGGCTGGTTGTCAGGCTTTCGGGTTTCTGGCTCGTATGTACTTGTTTTAAATTTTGGTGGCCTAAAACTTCGCCCATATCCGTGATTAGGACTGCAACATTCATTTTTATCAATAAAAACATTTAGAATGCTATTTTCCCACTTAGTTCGCGTGATTGGTAAACTACGTATTTCCACGATTCACGCAATCGGAAAACGAACGATAATCGTTGTAATTGTTACTGTGTTTTTAAATGGTGGGTTCAAAAACAGCAAAAACACTTACACGCAGGTAGGCGGCTCACAAGTAGGTATCACATTATATAAGTAGATGATTTCTGTTGTTAAACAAAAATTAAAAATAACATTTAGACCCGACAGTCACGAAATACGAGTAGTAGCAACTATGAAGCCCTGACACAGTGACAAGGCGTCGCTTCGCTGCAGACATCGCAAAAGACGGTGAGATAACCTGAACCAACGACTAGTGGTCCACATTAGCCCTGGATCGAAAGAACTAGAAGTCACGGTCATGCCCAGCAATGAGATAGTGCAGGCTAACACTAATCAGTCGTTACATGGCGAACCAGCATTTTGCTACAACAGTACTTGAAACATCAATGCATCGACCAATACTATCAATCTATAGAATGTGCAAAAAAAAGCAAAACTTTCGTAAAACGTAATAGGAATGTGGTGTCGACGTAACTTTTTGTCAGTCTGTACGTTACGGCGCGCGTGAGAACTCCCCCCCCCCCTCCCCCGTCCCGCCGCACAGGTGCGCCAGCGCAGTGCCATACTACGAGATATCTCATTATTGTTCGTTTATTGCTCTTTATTGTTTACCATTGTTGCTATATTGTGGGACGATCACGGAGTTGTCGCGAGACAAAATACTCGTAAATGTTTCATTTCAGAAATTTTATTGGGGCGTGGATTGTGAAAAGAAGCTGCAAAAGTACTGTGTAAATCATCTTATCATCATTCAATTTACTGCGGAACTGAAAGAATCGAATCATTTAGCTCTTCTTAAAGGTTTTCGACTGTTTAAACTGATCATAACAAAGGTCCTCAAAATTCGAAGATGATATAATGAAAATTTGTTGAAAATCTTACGTTGCTTTTGCCGCTAAGGAACACGCGGAAGTCAGAGAAGTGGCAATTGCTTTCAAAGCATTTCCTAGTATTTTTTACTACCGACTTGCAAATCGATTGATGTAAGATTTTCAGTTATTTATATCAATCAAATACAGTTTAGATATCTGCAGCATTGTTGTCGCTGATAGAATTATGTCACTTTGTCTAAAGCTCCCTGATATCACCAAACTGCAGTAAAATACGCGGGGCATTGATCAATGCTCGTTGCTTCTCTGTATAAGAAGCAGCTCCAGGCTTTAGATGCTTATTATATTTTAAAAGTTTAAACATTCACATTGCTTCATGTTCTATCTTAAATGTCGTGTCCTAACTCAGGTCCCGCAATATAATTATGTTGATACGACATTACGACATGCCTGTGAAACGTTTATCTTAAAATTAAGTTCACATTCAAGTGATCGAGTTGTGATTTTAATTGATTTTCGAAATGTGCAGTAAACGGTTAAGCAATTTTATTATTTTTTAGAACATGTTGACATTGGGACTCTTGTGATGATGATTTATTGGTTTTTTTATATGTCAGGATCAGCAACTACTTATGTACTTTCTGTTTTTCACAACCATTGACAGGCTTCACAAACATTGACAGGCTTCACCGCTCAGCTGCATGGCATTATCCTCCTCCCTCGATGAGCGCTATTCTTTCCCTGTTTCTGAGCAACACCATCATCATATTTATACTATCTGGCATCCCCGAGACTGTTTCGTTTGCCATGCTATACAGGAGTAATATTTGTTATGGTGCGAATATCGGGGACAGAAAACTGCAGTTAGAACTTGAGAAGATACCGAAGACAATGTACCGAATCTTATGCCAAAACTTAACCAAGAAGCCTCTGAAATAATGATCTCCGAGCCTAAGTAGACACTGGTGGTGTATGGGAGGTGTAACTGCCGCGCTTAGTGTTCTAGAATGTAGCAGGCGTGTGCGCAGGTGAAAGGGACGGCCCTACGCTGCGCCCGCGTCGCGCACTGCCTAGCTTGGACACGGAGCGGGTACAGAGTCGCGGTAAAGCCAACAGTAAGATTAATCTAGATAGCAGAGAAACTTAGAAGAAAAGGAAACAGAAGGAGGAAGACTTTTGGGAATAGGACGAATGGCGAGGCGCTATAGAAAGATAGATTGATAGTAGTGGGTAGGAGATACGGAATGAAACAAAAAATAAACAGATTCTCCCAACTACGCACTCTTTTCGATAGAATTCCATAACTATAGGCCAAGGGCCCATTGGATTTCTCATCGGCAAAACTGACGCACATCCATGCAAACTTTCATCCTCTATTGAAATACTACAAGAGATGGAATTTTGTAAATCCAGAATCAACGGTCATCAATAAAAATCATTGTACACGTGAATCAAACAGATGAATGTAATCAAAGTTAATGACAACAAAACGTTATGTGCTCGCCGTTACTAAGGTCGTGACGGCCTCAGCCGGTGCCGAGCATGGCTGCGAATGTTTCACAAACAGACTGATTCAGGCTGTACCGAACGTTTTGTTTTATTTTATCTGATTATAAATATTATGTAGAGTACTGGAGAGTAAGGTAAGGCACAAGAAATGATGGATGGACTGTGTGAAAGATGATATGGCTAGAGTGGCTATTAGTCGCCATCTCAAGGAAGAAAAAGGTCATCCTAAAACGGGATAGGGGCAGAAGTAACCCACATTTCACGTGTCAGTTTATGTAGAGTCAAATATTCAAGAATTTCTACTTTTTCATAAAATTTTGATTTTGACTTTGGTAGCATTTTTCATCAGCATTTACAGACAAGACCCTTAGAGCCACTCCACTGATCTACAAAGATCAGTCATTGTTTGGACTTGGGTATAACTTTTGTAAATTACGAAAGCTTTGATCGCAATCTAACTACACTGTTAACCTTTGAAGCGCTTTCGATCAGGCTAGTTTCGCCATGAATTTCGTGTATTTCGGAGCAGGTTGGGACACCTGGAATATATACCCATTACTCTGTTTTCGGCTTGTACATAAAGATTTGCAATTTGTTATAAAGGGAAACCTCCGTTATAGAATAACGTGGCAATCATCAGCAGTTTTAAAATAATTCACACAAATAACATACAAGAACACCTGTAATCCCCGAAGGGGTGAACACTAAGCAGTGGTGGGACTACCTCCCTTCATTTCGCCAGTTATGCTGAAGTCAACGCGTGGGCCGTTAATGCGAAATTCCTGATAAAAAAACCCCAATAACAACTTTGTCCGGCCTGGGATCAAACCCAGGACAGCTCAGCTCAGCAGTAGCCTTTGCAACTACTAGACCAACAGAACTGTCAGCATTTAAGCTAACGTCGCTATACGAGCATCGACAGCTAATGAAGACGCAACTCGGAAGACATCATCCTTTAGTATTCAAAATGTTGAATTCGTGATTTTTTTTTGAGCATATCTATCTAGGGTTTCATCTCAATCGTTTAGTGAGAATCCGAAGTGGGATATCCGTTATTTGAGCATTCCCACACATTCACTTTGAAATTTATATTTCTTTAGTTGAAGATTTTTATAAATAGAGATAGCACATAACTAAAATTTTATTGAATGTTTCGCCAGTGCGAACGCATAGTTAGGTATATGGTAAATATCATACTGTCGTTGATGCATAAGAGAGTCGTGAAATGAGTAGCAACTAGCCGAAAAATCCGGAACCGAACAAGAAGCAATTTGTCAGCGTTCCTCGTCATTAAACAGACATATAGCATAGCTTGCCTGTCATGATATTTTTTTGCGAGCCTAACCCGATAATTTGCAAATTCTAAAAACTTTACACTGCACAGTACCTAAATTATTGCCACCACTGCCAAATGTCGCGAACACTTCACACATCTATAATGATACTTCGAAGGTTCCACTACGATCATACATAAACCATAATTCAAACCTCCATAATCATTTCAGCAATTCATATGAAATTTACAGAAGTTACATTCGTTTTTATCTTCTGGTGTGCATCTTGCGTTTGCAAGAAAGAAAAACACTTTAATTACTGTTTCTTAGAAGGATTCATAACGGGTATTTGAGTAACGAAAATTATCAAATTTCTCTTGATGGATAATAGGGTTTATAGTTTTGGTGAACTGAAAATATTATTCATGGTCTGAGGGAAATCAACACAAAAACTGTTACCGTGAGTTCTTGTTGTGTTGATGTAGGAGCTGCCGAACTAACTGAATTCATGGGAAAAGTTTGTTGATGTTCCTTACACCGTGTACATGCCCCTTCTTACAACCAACTTTGATCACAAAGTCATCAAATAGAAAGATCGAGATAAATCAAGTGCAGCCGCAGCCCGCGGTGCGCATACTCGCCACGAAACCAACTCTTGCGCAACCAAAGTTCATAAGTCATCTAATAACGACCAGAGTACGATTGTTCTGTAGCGAGGAGTTCTTTGTGGAGTGCCGAATGTTTTGTAACATTCCAACGACAGATGAAGATGAATAGTTACCGTGGTCGGTTTGAAAATGTGCATGAAATACTTTTGATTTTGCGACATTTTTCTAGATTTTGAAACTCTAGGTTTTGTATACTTTTTGGCGATGTCGTAAAAAATCTCATTATAAGTAAGTGCAAGACTTGCGACCCGGTATGTATTTACTTACACCCAGGTTGGCGAAAACGAAATACCGTCAGAATCTAGTCATAACTAGCAAAGTCATCTGATTTTCTCTCAGTTTTAGCACCACAGGTTTATGTATTTGGCACGCAAAAATTGCAGGTCAAATCCACAATTAAACACAGAAACAGTCGTTAATCTCTCCGTAGGCCTCCAAAATGCCGTAGCAGCGTCTTGGCACCGATCGCATGTGCTCATTGGAAAAAAACTTGTAAAATTTAACACACGGTCCGACTACAGTTACAATAATAATACCATTTAAATTATTGACATTTAGTTAATATCCATCAAATAGCACTGACCTGGACATATGTACGTACGCCGAAACACTTGTCGCTGTAATATCAATCTTACGAACATAAGCTAAGGTGTGTAATCATTTGTTGGTTATGGTCTGAGCTTTTCGGCAAAATTTAAGTTTTACAATAAATCTATCATTACTATTAGTATAATAGTTTCATACCGTTAGCGTTTTGTTGAAGTATAGGTACGACTCGCGACTTCAGGTTCCCTCACGTTTTTGATATGATATTTAATTTTAATGATAGAAACATTACAAAAGTAAGTTTTCGCGAAATTAGTTTGTCATTATATTTAGGCCAGAGAGTAGATATTTTATTTATAGGTCGCCATTGTTGTTATTGATATATTATAGGGACGTGCTTGAGCGAAACTTTATATTCGAAGGCTTGTTTGTATGGGCAACTTTTTGTATTCATTTATACTGTCCCAATTATAAGCGAACTTGATCAAGTTGCTTCACGAAATTTTCATAAATAGCCATTTTAGGCGAGTAAGAGTAAGTAGAAGTACCTGTCTACATTTTAAATCGAAAAATCGAAGCAAGGATGCTGGAAGTTTCTAACTGTATTCCATACGACCATGAACGGATAAGCCAGAATGAGTGTTCGTCACATACGGTTTAGAACACTTGATGAAAGAGGTGTTAGTATGGTTGTGTATTGTTATGTATATAATATATAAAAATATATATGGACTACCTACCTATAGCTAACATACCAGCACGTTTGATTGGTAAATGTGTATTGACTGAGGTGGTAACATTGTCAAATGTAGCTGGCCAGGGCTATTGCAGGGTGCCCGAGGCAATGAGCCAAAACTTACCTCACTTTATTATACTTGCACGCTAAACTACTAAGTTGAAGTATATTAAAGTGACTTTAAATGTCAAACATCGTTGTGATAAGTGGTTGAATGAATCCATAGTATAATCAGCCAATAGCATTGCCGTACCGTAATTTAACCAGATTGCGGATTGGTGAATGTCTTCGAATTTTTGGATGTAGGACACGCCGGCTTCCTCACGATATTTTCCTTCATCGGTGCTTCCTTTTACTTGAGAATTTCACCTCAGGCCTTTAAAAGCGGACATAAGTATAAGTAGGCCTTTTTCGCAATGATACGCTAAAAAGGCATCTACTGATCTTAG
The DNA here is from genome assembly GCA_964057025.1 of Standfussiana lucernea. NCBI lineage: Eukaryota > Metazoa > Arthropoda > Insecta > Lepidoptera > Noctuidae > Standfussiana > Standfussiana lucernea. The sequence continues at coordinate 16,452,371 of OZ059797.1, forward strand.
TACACCATTTTACTCACCGCACTAATCAAAACATTTCGTCAACAACATAGCTTTCGCTGCAAAACATGATTTTCTAGGAAATGTTTCGACACCGACGCGTGCGCAGTGTGGGACTCCATGTTCCACCGGCGCCGGCGCAGTGGCGTGGTTCCCTGCGGTTTTTTATCGCATGCGCAACGCTTGCGCCACACAACGCACCCCGCGCCGCTGCGCCGCGCCGCGCCGCGCCGGTGCAAACCGCACGTTTTTAGAACATAATTGTACCTTTCCTATAGTTTGCCTTACTGACTGTAATACTGTGCAATACTACAAGAAAGTTAAGTGGCCGTGTATGGGTGAATTGTTCTGTTGTGTTCATAGTACTTACGAATGTGTTGGTTCGTCAGGCAGATTGACTAGGTTATGGTTGACTTACCTGTAACAAAGAAAAACAATAATATTAATAACATAATCATTTCACAACGGTAGATGTAAGAAAACGAAATGAAAACAACTACTGCGGTAAGGTGCTGACTGATTTTTTTGTGAGAAGATGAGCTGCAACCGCTTATTCTACCTTAACTGACTTTCTAGCGTTAGCACCATTACTCATAAGTCATAACAAAAACGATCTTTCCATATCCACCATTAACCCTACAGGTAGCGCTTCTCATCATCGTTCCCCGACAGCTAATGACATCTGCGGATCTACCCACTACGCAGCCCATAGCGGCCGTAATTGACTGGTAGCTGCATTAGCTGCAGGTACACTCTCACTGTAGAAACCAAAAGCGGTCGGGTGACGTGCCGCGGCCCTAGCTCCGGCGCAAGCGCACCCAAGCCCTTACACCTGCTCGGGCGCTGCTTGGTAGTCATATCAACAACACCAGACTAATATCCGGTCTCTGAGGCCAATCAACTGAATTTACTGACAGATTGTCGAAGTCATGTTAAATGTTGTGATTCGCTGACTAAAACAATAACTGCCGATCAAATGTCATAGTGCGAAGTTATTTAAAACGAAACCGTACCTCTTAACTCAGGCTCACTCTTGCTACTGCCCCAACGAATGTTACGCATGAAATAGGTTGTGAACTTCCTGGGTGGCGGCTTACTAAATAGATACTGTAGTAAGGTGTATGGAACGAGTAGCTTCCGTAGCTCAAAACTGCTATCACAGATAATAAAATACTAGCTTCTACAGCCATCTTTGCAGTAATCAAAGCTGCGAACATTCCCTGATATGTTGTGACTTTCATATCAACACAACACGTATCGCTTTCCCGAACTGAATGAGCGGCCTTCCAAGAAATAAATACCGGTCCCTCGAGTCTCTTCACTCCGCAATGAGTCCGCTTGCTTCCAACAGAAACGTTTCTACTGGACGAGCATTATATTGCATTTAGGTGCGCCTTAACTCCGAGTCTGTTCTCTTATTGTGACATTTGGATGAATAGAAATGAAAAACAATCAGATAAACCACGATTTTCAGACAAAGTAGATTTTTTAATTGATTGCTAGCCAGATAAACAAAAATCCAGTTATCTGAGTAATCTTTACACACGCTAGTGCAATACTAGAAACAGAATTAAAAATCTTATAAAACAAATAAAAAAACTGTCACAATAGCTGCTAAGATCCAAGATATCAAATGAATTAGTCAACATTCAAAACATTGTATTAGATGACAAAACTAACGGGAACTAGTCCAAGCACACAATATTATCATAATCTAACGTTTAAAACAATAGAAAAAGCCTTTTATTGTTCAAATTAAACGTAGCGTTATGTCAAAATTATAGAGATGGTAACACTATGGTTATGTCAAAATATCAAGATGGCGGCGGTGTTCCGTGTTTGATAATAATTAGTTGTTACGCAAAATTAATAAGTTTAGTTGCGGGGCCGCGGTGATTTGCCGGAAAAATGGACGATCACTAAGACAATAAAATTAAATACAGCTTATGTAAGCAACTGTGGGATTTGGAGAGATCTATCGACATACGTTACGAGTTTATGAGTACGGCCACATTGGACACAGATAGTCAGACACGCGTATACGCGTATTATGTATGAACGGGAATTTTGGCAACATTTTATACGCAAGATGGTCAGATTCAGTAATAATTATAGAGCCAGTTTGCTACTCTTCTAAAGTCACTAGGCTGTGCTCACACTTTCGCTACACATCCCCAATACCGAAGTGTCATAAGACATGAATGCTTGAGCATGTACATTTAAAATATTTGAATTTGCAGTTTGAAATAAATGCAATAGGTTTAGCAGTACAGATGCCGAGAAAATCCAACACAATCTAAAACATCTTTTATCTTCTTAAAATAAAGCATTTCAGAATCGTAGACACACAAATTTTCATTATTATCCTCACCAAAATGGGCCTGACATGAACACGGTAAACGGATATGTCCTCAACTCCAATATGAGTGGTATTGAAAAACCATTTACTGTGCTAAGTGTGTCAAACCTTTCAAGTGTCAAAGCCCTCTTGGCCTTCACACATTGGCTGTGTATGGCCCATGGGTAGCCACTGTGGACACATTACATCACACATGTTTTTGCTGGACCATTGTGGGTGATTAGTGATAATTAGCGGCACAATGATGGTCACACATGTCCCTTTGTGCGCGCGCGCGCGGGTTTTGCGACCATCGATGAATGGGAGAGAAAAAGTCTATAAATGATAATATGTAGGGCGACCATGGGATTGTGGCGAAGATTGACGTAGTTATGTGGCACCATACCTCAATGATCGGTAGTAAAAATAGAAGAGCATTCACAGAGTGTATTTGGCACTCTCCAACTTACTATGAGGCAATGACAACTTTCTGCCAAAGAATGTGTTAAAAAAACTGCACATTTCACAGTAGACGTGACCAGACTTACAAACGAGATAATACTCAAAGGAAGACGGAACTTCATTCGTTCGCTGTAGAACACTCTAGTAACCTGTTTCCCTCGGTTAGCGTATAACGAGCAGTTCTCCCTATCTATTAGTGGACGGCACCGCGTACCCAGCACTTACGCACAATCGTGGTGTTTAGCGATGCGATATTACTGCGCAGCGCTAAAGCGGGTAACAGACCCAAGGTCGGGGTTTCAGATAGAAAAGTAGATCAAACACATGGAAGAGAAAAAGCAGCTGGTACGATATCAGGATAGCTTTTTAGTGATTTATTTGGTTCTATTGGCATTTTAGAGAAACACTCTTACGTCCGATTCCGAACGGAAAGGAGATGTGTGGGATTCGACCAATCAATTTGTTTGAAATCTACATCGCGTTTCTCTGGTCTCCTAAGATTTGTTGAATCATGCACATCTCCACACCTTTATCCTTTAGGGAGAATTATGAAAGCTAGAAAGAACTGTCGGAAATCTTTAGAATTGCTTGTAATCCAGAAGTGTTGTAATAAATAAAGATAAGCAATTGCTCATGGTGTCCGCTCGAGAGTTTCCCAGTGCGCGGCCGTCGCCCGCCATTGTTCATACTCATTGATTTGTTGGCTCTACGCACGAACACACTCTGATTGGTACACTGCACGAAAACCGCACAAGTGGTGGTTGATAGCAGCGCTCGAGTGAATATATCCTAATAAAGAACTATTACAAATATCGGAATAAATTAGTATCAGACACAGCAGCAACTACTTACAGCAGTGTTAGAAACAGTCCAACCTAGGGGTCACGTATGGTCTACCTATGTGATGGATTAAGACAATTATTGTTTAGTAATTAATGAAAATATATGGTTCTGGGAAAGAAAAATATCAAATTGTGGATTTGGTTTCTTAAAGAAGCATCAAGTGCATGTTATAATAAATAATTTGGCGAATAGTTACCAGTATCTACATAACTATTTCGAATGCCATATCTGATAAATATAGTTATTACGATCAGTTTACGAGGGAAACTGATACGTTTACGGTCTGCAGTGAATATTGAGTGGCAGGCGATGATGACAGCCTGCAGCGCTGCACGATGGCTCCATCAGTTTCGGTACATACTGCCCGGTATTGCGCGACGCTGCATTTTCATAACTCACATGATGCAAACTAGACATTGAGGAGTTTACGATAAAAACTGCTGTTTACACTGTGTCGTAAGGTGCCTTAATTGACTTAATAGTGCACAATGAAGCCGCGATTTTAATTAAGATAAAAACTTTTGCTCTGTTTGCCTTATGCTTTAACAAATGGACCTGAGTGAATCGGAGCGCAGACAATTTTTCAAAACAAGAATATAAGACATAGATCAATTTCGTGTTCTGTTGAGAATCATAGGCACCCATCACAAATCATTCAGAAATCAGATGTATAAAACTATATAAAAAAAAACTTGCATAACTCAACCGGTGAAGAAAATCGGACAACTTCACAAACGACCGTGCTTCAATGAAGAAATTTTCATTGAAAATAAAGGCTAAGAAAGCTATGCGGCGATGAAGGAAGACCTGTGAATAGAAGTCCTCATGAACTGTTACGTTAAATAGTGAAGAGAAATGCATTACTGTGACGCAACGGCGATGAGTCAGCGAGTAGCGCACAATTATTTGCATATAGCCCCTAGCGACAGCTTATCATAACCACTCAATCTTGAGGAAGGTCCTACACATTGCGTAACGTGATTATTAAAAGTCTTTCTATCATTCACACACGATTGTCAGTTTATTTTAATTGACTGACGAATTACTGACTTGACTGGATTTCCAATTAGTTACATCAGAGGTAATTTACCGTTCAAAATTGCAAATCATTAAAGTCATCTCCTCTTTTGGAGCCTTTCGTCCAAAAGCGGACCACAGGTACTAGGTAAGTACCCCATTTCCTTGTCTGAAAATATAAAAGTTTACTTTTCTTTTAAACTGTACCTCCCTTATAGGTTCAGTTTTCAGGATTACAGGATTTAGAAAACGATAGTTTGTCTCAACCTTTATTTTTCACTTAAAACTTTCCACACAAGACTTCCAACATTTAGTTGCAATATTTGTTTATTGGAAAAATCTTTATTAAAATATAGCCCTAAAGCTTTAGCGCTTAAAGAAACATTTTACCGCCGAATCATTAGCTTTCAAGTAAGGTAGCACATATGACATAACTTCCACGTAATTGTCCTGTCTATTATTAGACGCACACTTCACTATCACCAATCGGTATGCCGCTGTCGAATTGACACTGTTGTGGTGTCGTAACAGACATTACGAAGCAATAGATTATTATTTATGATCAATAGTCGTTTGTGTTCTTTCGATAGCTTGCCTTGTTGTGCGGGTGTGCTATCGCTTGTCGGTAATGTTGTTCCTTTTGTGATTGTTATTAGTTGATGATGTTTTGTTTTCGTTCTGCGTGAGCTGGTGAAAGAATTTAGAGAGTGAGGTATGTGTTTTGTATGTATGTTTGAAGTCGCAGGGTCAGAGCGATAAGTTAGTCATAATGGGATGCTTATGAGTTTTCCCCTATTTAGTGCTTTAATCATATTAAAACCACATGATGCCATTTTGAACTTTGGTGCGCCAAAGTACATGCACTCGTGTCTCATGCTAATGGTTTTAGGTCTGATCGTATTGATGTCATCGATTCATCTGTGCATCTATTCCATCGTGTCAGTTATTGTAGACGTAAAATGTTTATTGACGTCGTCGATAACAATTGAGTAAAAGATTTGAGTGACAAAAACATCCACCTGCAACTTTCATCTCTTAGCATCTTAGAGCATTTATGTGCACTTGCCCTTAGCGAAGGCAGTCCACGCGTGAGGCTGACCGGGGGTCACACTCAAGTGGGCACTGTGGCCTGGGCGCCCGGCCGGCCAGCGTGTCAGCGTGTGTAATTGTGTGGTTTCTCCGCCGCGGGAGAAAGTGCTGTAAGAGTAATCGGCGCGTTTCTAACCGCCCCCGGCCTCGCCCGCTACCATCGATACCACTTTTTTCTATTAACTCGCGGAGATTGAAGACATGGAGCGTTGTGTCGGAAGTATAAGGTTCGGAAAATAACCAGTTCAAACATGCCGTAACAAGCTAATGTTTTGGAAAGTCAAACACAACAGAACTGTCCCCAACATGGTTCAGCGAGAAGATGCCGAACGGAGCTTGTCGATCGGCACGAGCGGAATTGTTCAACAACCACTTCCGAATCGAAAGTACCGACCGAAGTCAGTTTGTAACCGCACTATGAGCTTGTGCAGCTGTATATGAATTTTCTGACAAGTACATGTTTCACTTCGATCTTGTACAACTCGCTACCAGATTTAAGATAGGAACCAACAACTATTTCATTTACATAACGTACCATAAAAAAGTCCACTTCATCCGACAACAGAACGTTAGACGCTCGTACATATTACCTACCTTGTGCATTTTCTTCAACAAGTATTTTCAAGGGTACGAGCCTGTTGACAAGTAATGTTTTTGCATAAATTAATATAATTACTTTGCCATCATTAAAATATCCGTTTTAAGTGAAAACTTGTTTCTAAAAAGGAAGTCAATATCACATACATATGTATGTATTTCTGAATACTTGTTTTATTCTCAAAAAATAGATCTCTTAGTAAAGAATCTAGGCCGTAAACAAATTGTGCACCACTCGAGATGTTTTGAAACATTGCGGTTTTAGCGCACCGGGAAGTCAGCGTCATGATATAGCCACACATATACTGGGAAGATATAGCCACAGTTGAACTTATTTCGCAGTTATTATTTAAACTTATTTAGGCATATATGCATGTTTAAAAACATGTACGTAGTTTCTAGGATAGGAGTTTTTGGATGTCTTCAAAATTGTCGCTAAACAGAATTTCCAGATCGTTTTTAAAGCCCTTCGACACCGACCGACGTCGTAAATATACGGAGAAACAGAATTACATAAGACAGTTCCCCAAAACGCCCGTCCTTTACCCCTACCACTTCAGTGCATTACCCAGGCAGAAGAAGTGGCGCAACAAACTCTCCAGCAACACATCCGCCTGTAAGTACGGATATCTTCAGAACTCCTGACGGCTAAATCTAGCAATGTATCATTGTCAGAAGCAAATAAGCTACTTAAATCCGCAGCATCCATTGTGTTCCTTACCGGGCTGCCGTGTAGAAAGCACTCTTACCTCCCAGGCCGCGAAATTAAGATGTTTCCATTATACTTGCAAATGTCGGTGAAAGCAAAGCCCTTATGTTTACATATAATAACTGATCGCTATGTATTTATGCGGCTGGTGTCCGTCGCGGGATTGACAGTCGAGCCGGGGGTCGGCAGGACTCGAGGAGGATGTACGTCGTACAGATTATGGTAATTATTGTGTGTTTATACAAGTGCTGATTATACAGGGCCGCGGAGTTATCTGGGATTATGTTATTAGTTACGGATTGTGGAGTTTATACTGCTGAAAGAGTATATCGAGTCTTTTAACTATGTGTGCTTCTGCATGTTTTGATTTGTTCTACTAACTGGTATTTATAAGATGTTGCAAATGGCGAACTTTGGGGAACTGCCTTATGTATTTTTTAATTACTGCTTTTTCACTTGAATTGATTGAAACGAGCAAGCCCTTGCGAAGGTAAGCTGCGTCTCCAAATGAAGAAATGAAATGAAAAAGTCAGAACCCTCTAGTCACATAACTACGTCATAATCTACTATTAAACCTATTGAAATCCAAGTTGGCGCGTCCAACCAAACATAGCAAATAAATCACATTTCAGTCAGTACATTTCTCTCAAGTTCCACAACATTCAATAAAGCAACACCACAGAACATAAACACACGACCAAACATCGATCGATCGATAAAATAGAACCCTTTCCACAAATCGCAGAAATGCACGTCTGTAGGGCCATAACCACGACCATTCCGCACGAACTGAAAAACACGTTCGGGACAAACCGCGGGAGTAAAACAAAACACTGCGCTACTGCCCTCTCTGTCTTTAGTATAGGTCCGTCTCTCTCTAAGAGTGGCCGGTCCTTTTGATGTGTGGCTAATTGCGCGCTTTCCCGCAGGAAGCCGGCGATTATCGCGTTAATATGAGGAATCTAAGGGTAATACCGCCTATCAGAATCTATGGCTGGTATTGGCACTCGCGGTTTATGTGGGCTCCTTGCTTGATGTATTATGTTTATGTCGTCTTCGGTACTGTCGATGTCGTATTGAAAACTAACTTAGATAAATCTTTGCTGTATTTGTGTAAACGTTCTACGTTCAGCAAGCATCATTGTACGAGTTTACAATTATTAAAAGACTAAAAATGGACAATTGAGAATTCTATTAGAAGAAAATATCCCTAAGAGAAATAATTCAGACGGCTCATGACTTTTTCAACCAAAGTTAAAGAGAAAACGTATAAACTACTTAGCAGGAAAATATGTCTTATTCTAGAAAAGTGTTTGTAACAAGATGGGAGCTCGTGTCTAAACCAAATACCTGGCGAAGATCTGATGAATGAAACATCGTACCTACTCACAATCATAACATTAAACCAGTCTCTGAAGCGTACTATAAATCACTTAACTTCATAAATTCAGCATCTTCGCTCCAGTTACCATGGCAACGGGTAAGCAGGCACGTAAACAAGCTCCACGCACACAAACTAAACCTTATCTTGTCAGTGACAGAGTATTATATTTAATAATCATTAATTGCGAAGCTAGCTGATGATGTCAACTGAAACTATGTTCTATTTTTGTTAGATTATGGTTTAGTTTTGGGTGTATTTGACAACAAATAATTGTCAAACAGGCGCACACGCACTGCGCTCTAGTAAGAGCAGCGGATATGATTATAATGATTGTTTTAATTGTACGAACGGCTCTGGCATTCGAATGATTGAACGAGATGTCACTCTGTAGTCCGTTAGCTCAAACATGGCTTAAATCTATTAATAATGTTGATGTAAAACTTTCGTTTACGACCTTTAACATATGCAAGTATTTCCATGGTTGTTACAGCTCTAAATCTCCATTTCGATCTCATAATCGAGCGCTTGTATTTCCGAAGATAACTCCCGAAGCGCATACTTTGAGTTTATACATAAGCTTTCAGTTAAACTACCTGCAATTTCAGCGTCACACACCTGCATTGATAAAACGACTCTGAAAATAATGACTTATAAAACGGCCAATTTGATAAATGTTGTGTAAGTCTTGCTTGGCAAGCAAAATACTCGTACGACATAGCATGACCAGCTGTATGTACAAAGTAGGCATATTTTGGCACTTGCTATTAAGGCCGCGCCACACCTCGCAGGGCGGCGCGGAATTTGGCACAAGGATGGATGTTCGAGAAGCTTTTGACAACAACATGATAAGTTTTATTGCTTTAACATTAGTCAAAACTGATTCTGATGCTATAGAAGCTAGATGAAGGATTCTCGCCATTCGCTGTCATTTACCTTTATTAGATAAAAGAAATACATGAAAACTATGTAGTTAGTTCTCTATTAGAAGTGGAGTAGGTCTTCATCAACTCTGCTTTCGACACCGTCGTGATGATGTAACACTTTAAAGTTGAACAATCATCACAACAGAGCAAATAAGACGAGCTACTCGCATTTATGAAGTGCTAGCAGAGATAGTTGCACTGTAGTAGCTTTGCAGGAAAATCCTGCCAAATAATTTACGAGTTCGGTGGAAATACTCTCCTAGAAAAGCCACAGAAACTATGAACGCCTCAGGTGCTTTTCTATCTACAGATATCAATACTAAGTATATTTTTGCCAGGATCAATGCTGGAATGAACACTGTTTGTATAAGGTCGCAGCACACCTCGCAGGTCGCGCCCGCTATCTGGCACAAGGATCCACCTGCTCACTTTATTTCATACAATCTCATGCTCATGAGAACAGTCACACGTTAACAACTAAATATTGTGCTCTACTTCGAATATATCCTCTGCTAGTAATTTAGTTTTCAAAGATGTAAACAAATGTAAGTTTTTGGGAAAGTAACTTTTATACCCACACATAAAGTCAAACTCAAACTCAAACTCAAAGCATTTATTTCAATTAGACCATTACAGGCACTTTTGAATGTCAAAACACAAAAAACAAACTAAGCTACAGTCCCAGTCACAGGGCATAATAACTTGTGAAAGTACTGTAGTTGCCCATTCGAAAGCGTAGATCTCTATGGAGAAGAATGGGCAAGAAACTCCATGGACACTCTTTTAAATCATTGTTGTTACAAAGTCTCGGTTACATCATTCATGTCGAGATTAAACATACATGTGAGAACGATGTAGAAAGACGTGCGAGTAAGAGCGTCCAGAATAAAAAGATAAAATTAACAATTCAAAAATACAATAATCCATGGCAGCTGCGAGATGACCAGTCACAACTGACAGCGCCCGTTCACGAACATGACGCATGGATCAGCCATCATTCAACTCAACCATTTTGGAGGGAACTAAACGACCCGACACACGCGCCACCATCAGCGAGACATTTGAGTGAGCATGACATTCTCTCAACCGCCAGGGCAAATTCGAGTCAGTAAAAGATGTAAATGGTAGCTTTATCGTACATAGAACTCACACATGTGCTATGCAATTATATAATACTAAGAGACTGAATCTATACAATGCAAAGATATGTTTACAATCTTCTGCAGCTTCCACAATAACTTCACAAAGTAATCAATTAGTTTGCCCCTATGGTTGTGGAGCAGGACCAGCATTGAGCCAAGCATTTTTATCATCAATGTAATCTCCCAACTTATAGTATGCTTGCCTACATAGTGTGCGTTTTATACAAGATTTAAACTTCGTCTCATTCAGTTGTAGAATGCGGGGAGGTATTTTATTGTAACATTTTAAACAGTACCCCATGAAAGATGAGTCTACTTTAGCTAGCCTGAAACCTGGCTGAACTAGTTGGTCCCTGGTTCTAGTATTATAGTGGTGTCTGTCGCCTCTTTTACTAAATAAATGCAGATTTTTTCTAACGTACATTATGTTTTCATAGATGTATTGGCAAGGTACTGTCATAATGTTAATTTCCTTAAACAGTTCTCTTAGAGAATCGCGCCTACGTAGATTATATATGGCTCTGATGGCTCTTTTCTGCAGAATAAATATAGACTCGATGTCTGCAGCCCGTCCCCATAGTAAAATACCGTATGACATAATACTATGAAAATAACTAAAATAGACTAGCCTCGCGGTATCTACATCAGTAAATTGACGGATTTTTCTAACAGCATATGCTGCTGAACTCAGCCGTCCTGCAAGAGATGTTAAATGAGGACCCCATTGTAGCCTTGAGTCGAGCGTGATCCCCAAGAAAACAGTTTCATCGACGAATTTTAGTTTCTCTTGATCCAATACTATGTCACAATCACTACTTTTGACATTTGGTAGAGTAAATTTTATGCACTTGGTTTTTTTCCCATTTAATACTAAATTATTCGCGGTAAACCAATTATGGACCTGCAGTAGGGCGCTATTTACGTCGTCAAGATTTGAGGCACGTCTGTTGATCTTAAATATTAAAGAAGTATCGTCAGCAAACAACACCATTTGTGGTTGGTTTTTAAATAAATGGGGTAGATCATTAATATAGACTAAAAAGAGGAAAGGACCTAATATCGAGCCTTGTGGTACACCCATCCTTACTTTTAAACCCATTGAATTGACACCATTTATTTGTACTTGCTGATGTCTATCGTTTAAATACGACTTCACTAAACTGAGCGCAAGTTGTCCTAAACCGTAATGCTCAAGTTTAAGGAGTAGGGTTTCGTGGCTCACGCAATCAAACGCTTTCGAGAGATCACAGAAGATTCCTATGGCATCTTGTGCCTCCTCCCACGCAGTGAATATGTGTTTTAATAAGGTGACACCGGCGTCAGTCGTACAACGTCCTTTGGTGAAACCATATTGTTTCTCATGTAAGATCTTATTGTTGTTAAAGTGGTTAAGCATCTGATTAAGCATTACCTTCTCAAACACCTTGCTAAAAACTGGCAATACGGATACGGGTCTATAGTTATTGGTGTCTTTACTGTCCCCGGATTTGAAAAGTGGTATTACCTTGCTGTATTTCATAAGGTCCGGGAAGACGCCTTGGTCCACACACAAATTAAATATTAAAGCCAAGTACGGTGCTATAGTCTCAATAATAGCTTGGCAAACTTTAATAGACATTCCCCATAGATCTTCTGTTAATTTGATTTTGATTTCCTTAAAGGCTTTAATGACAGCTATGGGGTTTATATGTTTAAATTGAAACTCAACCGGACAGGCTGAAACATTTGCTCTTAATAAATCAATAGAAAGCAAGGGTGAGGAATTTAAGGTTTCGGTAGTTTTAAGTGGGATACTGGTAAAGAAATCTACAAATTCTTGAGCAACTTCATTTTTAGAGCTTAGAACACCACGTGAGGTTTCTAATGTGATATCACTATTGGATTTTTTATTTCTATTAGTTTCACTATTGATAATTTTCCAAACCGTCTTTATTTTATTATCTGCGGATTTAATCTTGTTGCTAATGAATAAGGCTTTAGCAACCTTGCAAGTGTTTTTAAAAATTTTTGAGTATGTTGCAACATATTTATTAAAAGTTTCTGAATTAATGTAAGGCTTGAGGCCGTACAGCTCAAACAATCGCTCCCTACTTTTCCTAATACCCTTAGTTGCCCATTCACTGAACAAAAACTTTGGGTAAATAGATTTAGTTTTCATTTTTATTGTATTATTAAACTCCGTGTAAACTACCGAAAAGAATTCCTCATAAAATTGATTTACATTTTCAATAATATATCCCGGAATGCCTAAATTACCAATTAAGTTATTATTAAAATTATTCAAATTACTGGGTGTTATTTGTCTAGACTTTATCTGGATTTTTTGTAATGGTGTGTAGGACTCGAAAACAACGGTTTGACCACTGTGATCAGAAGGAAGGTAATTTACAATGGATTTATCTAAGTAGTCGCAACAACAAAAAACATTATCAATACATGTAGCAGTATTTTTAGTAATTCGGGTTGGTTCCGAGAACACGTTTAACAAATTGAATGATTTAAAAAGATGTAATAATCTACTGCTATTTGAATTTTTCTCTAAAATATTAACATTAAAGTCACCACAGATAACGAGTGATTTATTACTAGTAGCAAGTTTTGCTAAAGCATCCTCCATTACTGACTCAAATAAAGAGTAGTTCTGATAATTTGGGGGTCTGTAAACGCACACTATTACATGCTTATCTAGCTCAACACAAGACAGTTCAATATTATGCTCAACCGATAGATCAACAATATCATTACGAGACTTAAATTTAATACAATTTTTAACTAAGATTAATGAACCCCCACGCATCTTAGATTTCCGGTTAAAGCAACTGCCCACACTGTAATTTTCGTAATTAATGAGCATTTCAAAGTCTTTTAACCAATGTTCAGTGAAACAAACTATTTCAAACTTTGTTTTTTCTAAAAACAATTCAATTTCTAATTGCTTTGAAGCGTAAGTTCAGCTTACGTTACATTTTCAATACTGTTTGTCATTCTGAAATCAATGAAATTAACTTAATAATGTGCACCAAAATAAAGTTGATGTTTGTTCTATGGAATCTACAACAATTGGGAACAAGAATTTAAATACGGAATTGATTTCGTACTTCGAACCTGCAGTAGGTCCCCCAGAATATACCGCAAAAAAACTATGAAATATGCTAATTAACTTATCTATATAATCAATCAAGTTTGTGACCAGTAAAGTCGTTTATGACCCACTTTCAGTCAGTCTTGATTATACGCAATGACCTCCATTTTGATATATTTTACCGAATACCATGTTTGACATTTAGCATAAAGTAATATTTCTTAAGTGTGTATCGCAAATTATTTCTGCTATTATATTTAAATTGAATGTCGGATACGAGTTATGGAAATGTCGAAATAACGCCGTTGTGTGATTGATAAACTTAATTAATAGTCTCAATCAATAAATCATCATCGAGGTTAGTGTTTAGAGGCATTTGTGCCAGTTTATCTGATGCATGTTAAGAAGAGAAGCTGCGCTATCGTGATGTTATCAGGTGCATGGTGTTATTTTCAAGGTTTAGGTACGGGGTGATGTACAATAACAGTATGTCATAATTAGAACTAGATTTAGATGCCAATCTTTCCCAGCATCGGCCTGTGAGATCGCGTGAAGTGAGGTTCTTGTCGCATTTAGCCGGTTTCGTATATTCTTAGGCTGACCGCTGACTTGGAATTATCCCCGAGTTTCTATTTTGTAGTTGGTCTAGCAATTTTTTGAATATTCTATAATTATTATCGTGCCCTCATCCCAATTTGGGGTCGGCACAGCATGTCTTCTTCCATACTTCTCTATTCCACGTCATCTCAGCAGTCAGCTCCTTTCTAGCCACATCATGTTTCACACAGTCCGTCATCCATGGTCTACCCCTACTCTAACGGCCATATATTTCAATAAAAATAAAAGATTCTGAAATAGTATCGTTACTAACGCATGTTCAGTACCTAGCTGAGAGAAATATAGTATTTGTTTGCGACGAATATCCACGTAATGCTAAGCTCTGATGAAGCATCAGTAGCACTAATACCACGATCGGTTACAACCAATGAAGCCGGTAATGAACCCTCGTGCGTTGTCGGCGTCCGGCGTCCGGTGCGCTGCGCAAGCGCATAGATAGCGGCGCGCTTTTTGCTCCGTTCCGCTCTCATAGCCACACGCGAATTCTTCACAGAGCTGAGTATCTCACCGACCAGTACGAGGAGTTGCAGACATTGCTATGCATAGATTATTGTGGTGTTAATGACTTCGGGAAACTCGTAAAGCTGTCGGCTGTTGTTTGTGATTGATTTGACAACTCCATCTTTCTAAGGATGGCGGGCATGTTTCAGGCCCGAAGGCATAGGTAAATAGCATTATTGGTTATGCTTTTTATAAGAGCTCTTGGGTTTAACCACACTCTATAGATATCTGAATGGTTTAGTAAACTGATTTCACAGTACAACTTTCGTCAGCAGGAAAACCAAACTTTAATAGGTACCTTGGTTGTCCTGCATGCTAAAAAAGTGATAAAAAAAAATTACTGGACACTACTATAAACACGATCTCACCTATTGAACTGTCATCACTCTTTCACAAAAAACGCCCCGATATTTCACACCTAATCTTTTAATAAAGTCGTCGAAGTATGACAGCAATATCTCAGTAATAAGTGTGAACTGGTGGGATAAAACCGTTTATTTGTCATAGCGGTGCCGCTGCCGGTGCTCACTCAATGGTCGGTGTCTCGTCTTAGGGTGCTGCGGGCGCCATGCTCTACTGCTTATTGGCTAGGGTTGACAAAATTCTGGTGTTATCTATGTAATAATATATGCCATACTGATACTGTTAGCTTGCGTCATCTCAGTGCTGGGCAGAGGCCTCTCCCCATGACATCTATTTGTTTCAATTCAGGGCCAATGTGGGCCACTGGTCGCCTGGTCTTGTCAAGCTCGTCCCGCCATCAATATTTCCATATCGTGATAAAAATATTATCTAGCCAACAGTACCGGAGGTGAACGGAGCCATCACTGGGACGACAACGGTCGCCACGATCCGTCATTTTCTTAAACATAATAAGAGCTCTTTGCCATACAAAGTAAATATAAATATGTTTTTTTCTACGATTACTATTTGTGGAATGCAACAAAGAACGGTCCATATAGGTTCTTGGCCGTAATAGATTTTCCTAGCAGTAGTAAGACCACGCAGGCCACAGTTACTTTAATCCTTAAATTCATAATTACATCAAGATATGAAAATTGACAACCTTAACTGTGTTCAATGATCGTTTGTCGAAAGTGAGCAGTTATTGTGCGTACGCGCCGAGAGTGGCGCGAATCCATTTCATATCTCTTTTTATATCGTCCCCTGAATTCATTGAAGCAATAAAACCATGGAGCGGCTAGCGGTTGTTGTTGTGCAAATTATTTACAAAACATAATATATTTAGGCCGCGTTCTGTGGTTTATGTCTTCACCCACGAGAAAAAGCCGCGAGTTTATGTATGAATATTTAAAAAGAGGATCTAACATTATAGCCTACTCTGTATTGAATAATTTTATATTGATTGTATCATGTAAACACGGACAAGTCAACTCCACACGCCATTTTTAGATACGGAAATGCCTTTTTTTGCAAAAAGTTACTACAAAAAATGTAACTGTCGCTATGTCTTATACATTGATAACATAACAAACAGTGTTAAAAGAAGCTGACATAATGTCATGCGGTGTCACTTTTTCTAGAAAACGCAGTTATTTAACTGACACATTTTAAGTCACGTAACATTCTGTACCGGTAGCTAAAACATCTATGTAACAAAAAATCCAATTTGTAAAAAGCGAATTTTAAATTGTTTCTAAACTACTGCTGAGCATTTCTTTTTCAATTACAACGAGATGTAATTTATTCTCAATTAGATTCAAAGATACGCGTTCTTATTCAATGAGCGTGCTACTCAGAATATAGAAGTAGATACAGAAGGTTCAGTCACAACTAGACATTGGAGTAGCAGGCGTGAGCTATGTACGTAGTATGTTCTACATACATAGTTCGCGTCTGCTTCTGGAAAGGTTAGGCACACAACCACATTTTGCCAAAGCATAAAAAAACAATGACAAAACGAACAAAAAAGTCTGTAAAATAAAATTGTATCTCCTCGATTGTGTTTATCGTATTAACCTGAATGACTTAGGTATTTGAATAGATTTGAATGCAGCAATATTTTGTATCAGCTAATAGGTGAGTATAGTACTCACCTTGCTTCTAATTCTGTTTTGATTTTAAAACATGAATCAAAAACATTATTTTTGCATGTTCTTATAAGGACATTATAAGAACATGGCTACTATTTTTTATATTTTTAAATGTTTTTTTTTATAGGAATATTTAAAAATGTAATTAGTAAGTAAGAAAAATAAATTAAGGACATTATTATTATTGAGTTAAGTGAGTCTTCTGTATTACTTACTCTGCGTCCCGTGCGTAAGGCGCGATCTAAATATTTGCGGCCGTTTGTTCTTGTTTATTTCGGTTTCGACCAAAATTACCGTTTCACTGCGAAAACACAACCAGTGAAAAGAGAAAGAAGCTGCAGATTTATGTTAATTTAATACATAAGGTGACTAAACTTTGAAATAAAAATAAGTAACAAGAGCCAATCCGCAATGTGGGATGTTTGCCAACTATAGACCGAGTGCCTGAAGAACGAAGCTAGTCCAGACTCCAGACTAGAAGCTTAAGGTGTTGTTTTATCCTGCATTTTGCTAAAACAATCTATGGTGTTGGTGATTGATTGAGAATTTTAGATTTATTCTTGAAAAAGAGAAAAAGAATCGAATAACTAGCCAGAATGAATCAAAAAGGCAACAACAGCATTTTTCAAACTTTTCAGTAAAAACATGTTACCCGAACCAACAAGCAAAATTTGCAAAAAGCAGCAATTACATAATAAGGGGCGTGACAGCATATCGATTGGTCCAGGAAGGACCCGCGCACGCGCATGCGGAACACTCGCAACTGACGAAGTGACGGCGGCAGTACGCACCCAGCGGGTTTTTGTTCTGAATAACTTAACTAGTTTTTGTCAGCTACAACTAATTATACCGGGTGTTAGGTTGAATGAGGGACATATTTTAAGGGAGTAGAGTATTCATGAAAGTAAACCACTTTTACTATGACGCTTACTCTGAAATCCCTACAATCTGTCGAATCATCTATTTCTACCTAGTATTACAAAGAGGTAAAGTTTGTAACAACCTGTGTTCACCATTTAATAACAGGTTCGATTCTAAACTAAGTGTTTTGGTATCTCAATTATATATGTAATGCGTGACTTGTCTAGATCGCAGTATTTTTTGTAGGAATCAAAGATCGAATTATCTACAAAAAAAAACAGTGCGTGACATGAATTAAATGTTTCAAGTAACCTTTAATGCGTTTAATTAGAAGGTTGTTTGTATCGACAGCTTAATCTAGTGGGATATCATAAAAACGCCTTGTTTGTTACATAATATTGGTTTTTGTTATACATGAGATTAAATGTTTCTAGATAATTTATTCCTAAAGGTTTATGTGTTTAATTTATGAATGGTAAACTAGCATGTAATAAAGGAATCTCGATGTTTTATCAAGTCCTTAAAACCATGCGGAGCACGGGTAAGTATCTAGTACCAGAATAATCAATTTAATTTAATTAACTCGTGCATCTTCCATAACATTAGAAGATTACTCTTTAACCTCGCGATGTTCAATCATTTACAATAATAACTACGTGCGTTCATTATAACGTTACATCAGCGTCGTGACTGCGATGGTTGTGGGTTGTTGGGCAATCGACCCCAGCGCTCCCCAGCGCTGGGCACGTCCGGCCGCGCGCGACTGCGCTGCGCGTACTCACGTGATTGTTGGACGAGGTTTGTGTTATTATTTTGTTATATCAATTTTGTAATGTTATTCCAATTAGCCTGATGAGTTAGGGTTTCGAACCCATGATGAGTTCGGTCGCCAGGCCAGAGAAAGTAACTGATTTTCTCTTAGTATTTATAAGTAGCGGCCCGGAGTCTTGTATCCAGTAGATGTAAGTATTTAAGAGTGGTTGATCGTCACTTATTTTGTTTTTATATTTATTTACTGTTTCCATTAAGTCTAACAAAACCGGGAGATTATTTCTAACTGCTGGTCGTTGGGAGTAACTTTACAACTGGAACGAATGTAATTCAGAAACGTAATTAAAGTTTTCACAGCTAACAGCTAATGGTTTAAAAATAGTAATGTCCTTTAAATAGCATAGCATGGTGAACGTAAATGACGCGGCCATTCGCATAGCAAATGGGCCAATATGCTGACGAACGCGTTGATGTCTTTTGCATGGGCGCACAGGTTGTGTTGTGGAATTTCGTGTTTCTCAAGATGAATAAAATACATTTCTATTATATTTTCCTTTTACTTAGCTGCAAAACCATAACTTATTTTTCTAGTTTCGTAGGCTGAACTAGCAATTTATAAATTAATTTATTTTAAACAACATTCGATGGTTTAAAGAGTTTGTCCACGTTGTATAATATTTTTTTACACTCACCCACTGGCACTCGCTAAAGAGAAGTATATTTTTGTGCATAATCAAAGAAAATTGCAATTAAACGCGGTATCGTGTGATGTCAATCATGTATCACTTAACAAGTTGTTACCTGTAACGGAAACTAATCGGTTTTGTCTTAAACCATTAACTCATGTGAAGAATGATAATATAACTGTTTGCTGTTCCATTAAATAAAAACAAATAACCCACTGTTCGTGCTTTTTCGGCTAAACATATTTACTGAATGGATGAAAATCGAGTTACCAAGTAAGTATTTCACGGTATGTTAAACGTTTCTGGCAATGAGTCAAGAAGTCAGCCGGAAAACTAATTTCGTTTATTAAGTTAGTAGGTATTTAAGTAAACGTTACAAATTTTGCTATTTCTAAATATTCTTTAGACGCGCCATCCTGATATTGATGACAAAATATATCGCTCTGATTCTCAATTCATAAAAAAAACTTCAATTAGTCGTGATTTACCATAATATCTGAACACAATCGATATATGTAAAAATGTCTCCGTCTTGTTTTGCGTGTTCATGCATTTCAATTTCTAAAGTAGACCCGAAAACCCCTACATGAGAAACAATAACACAGCCTTGTGCAAATTATCCAAATAGTTTTTAGTACTGACCGTGCTAGCGGGATGAGCGGGCAACAGCACGAGCGGGGGCGGCTTCCTCTGCTTGCGCACGCCCCTACGGCGGGCAGTAGCCGCCCCCGCACCCGCAGCCGCTACCGCGCCCCCGGCCGCCCCCGCGGGCCCCTGATGCCGCCCCAGCCACCGCGTCACCAGCTTTTCCTTGCTGTTGGCGCTGCCGTACTCGGGCTCCTCCTGAGATATTATGATGATTTTCACAAACTATTTTCATCTAATCGACACCTGCAAGGAATAACATCGTAACTCAGTTTTATACAACTTTGAGTTACAATCATATTCTTGCCGTACAAAAAATGCAGTTTTTTTTGCACTCACCCCTGCGGCTAAATTCCTTTACATAGAGATTTTTATAGTGTCAAAACATTGTAAATGAGAGTCAACTGTAGTTAATAAAAGGGTTTTTTAAATCTTTAACGCGCTCTCCTCTAAAGTTGCTAAATATTAGTTACGATGTTATTCATTGCAGGTGTCGTATTGTCTTATTATGATGACTACTATCGCAAAACTAAACATTGATTTCCTAAAATATCCTTACGATTTTGACGACTACAGCCAAAAACAAATATTTTAAAGTAGACATCTACAGTGATAACACTGCCTCCATATCTACCTTATTCTTCAATCTTCAGACAACAGTCGCTCGTAATAGGTAAGTAACCCACCTTCTTCTTCTTCATAGTCTCCCCCTGTAGCTTGACCTCCAGCTCCTTGCACAGCTCGTGGTTCCTCACGCGCTCCACATCATGCCCCTTCTTCCCCTCGTCCACGGTCACCACGAACTGCTGCACCGGCCGGAAGGCGGGGTCGAACTGGTTGTGGTCGTACGCCTGCTTGGCGCGGAAGCACGGGCAGATGCGCTTCGACAGGTGGTAGATGCTGATGATGCAGACCAGGCAATGCACGGAGGCGATGATGAGGAGGGCGATGTTCGTGAGCACAGGGGTCCATGCTTCCATTTCATCCTATTGGAAAAAACAGTCATTAAAGGTTTGCATCCGCACTAATTAAACTAATCTTTACCTTGATTTGCTGGTGACATGACTGCTGTAAACTTATTAATAATACATAAACATAACAATACCATTAGGGAACTAAACCTTTTTTAAGAGCCCCGAGTTTGTCTATGGATTATTTAATCCGTGTAATGGCGGATGTAAAACCATTAATAGAAATAAATTGCGCAAAACAAATTACTACAAAGGTCGGTGTTACATCGCTCTTTCGTAACTATACTTAAATTGTTTGATTGGTGGATTTCAGAAAAGATGAGCGTAATACGTTCCATTTTCAGTATCTTCTTTTTTTCGTATCCATGGTACGTCTAGTCAATTTTTTTGGACCCAAGAGATGACCACGTTAATCGCGGTGTTAAAGAAAATTACAACATAACTTTAGAACTTTTCGCACCATAAATGCCATTGATCTAAATACATGATAACGGACCTATGCGCCAGTCCGCCATCATTACTAACTGAATCTAGTGAGATATTCCTGATGGAGAAACAGAGTCCAGGTCTTCATGCTCAGCAGTAGCATTTGCAACCACTAGTACAATGAGGCAATCGCTAACGATATAAATACCTAATAATATCCTTAACCGTATACCGCAGTGATAGCCTGGTGGTGTGACCGTTGGACTGCCAAGTCATAGGTCTCGAGTTCGAACACAAGACACGCACCTCCGATTTTTCGGACTCATTTGTGTATTGTATAATTACCTCATGCTTCGGTAAAGGAAAACATCGTGAGGAAACCAAACCAGCATCCCTAAGAGATGTTGCACGACGGCATGTACAGCCAAGTCAGTGGCCCATGGGCGGCATAAAAACTATTACACCAAGTTAGGCATTAACCGAGCGAAAAAAAAGAAGAATAACCGTTTACAAGAGCCTACTACACCAGCCTCGACCTTACACAGCATACGTTCATCAGTACGAAGATCAGCTGACCTTCCACCCTGCCGACCATCAATCCACCGTCATTACCGACTAAGAACAGCCCATCACTTCATTTGTCAGTATTGTATAGTCATCAACACGTGTTGAAATGTATTTAATATCTATTTATTATAAATGAAGCTGCTATTAAAGTATCGTTATTAATATTTCGGTAACTACATGAAAGAAGTGAAATTAACGAGCATCTGTTTGACTGACAAATTGACGGGCTGTGTGTGCGGTGTACTGTTCAATGTTAAAAATAATTAGGTGTATGCGTACCTCTCCCACATTGGGAAATAAATTAAATATGGTACATATGAAGAATCCTTTTCCAATTCCAATTCCTTTGGAATGCGCTCCCTCAGAGTATTAGGATGGTGACCAGTCGGTTCACTTTCAAAATGAAAGCTCATACACACGAGAGCATATACACGACAAGTTGGCAGAGTCGTCTCAGAAATAAGTTGCAGTAGTTTTTCTTGTTATCTCTCTTCACTTTATATATTTAGTTTTATGTATGTATCTTATTGCACCTACTGTGTATTGTCTCTGCATCACCCTAAGGTAGACTGGTAGAAAATGCCCAAGGTATTAAGTCCGCCTTTGTACAGTTTTTACTTGTGCATAAAGTTTTAATAAATAAACAATCATACGTGATATAACTCAGAAAACACAAAACTATATATAAAAGAATAATAAAGTACATGCATAAATGTGATCTATTTTTTTTCAACAATATGCTCATCTCCATAAAAATCCATCCGTGCCATAACATTTAGACGTTTATTTAAACTTGTAGGTGTTTCCTAGTGTTCATGAAAATGGGCATAACAGTTACAAAGTCACAACTTATGTTGATTCACTTGCTCTGAACAATAACATTGTTTTAGTTAATAAATAATGATCATGAAACTGTAAACTGTCAGTGTTATCTTAAGTTCATTCACATCACATACGAGCGTGGAAATTTCGTACTCCTTTGAGAACAATATTGTTATAAATTTCGTTTGACTTTTAATACTTCGCGACAAGATAATCAGCCCCATAGATTCTCTGTTCCCGTTACGTGGACGCATCTGGGAGAAACCTCATGTGTGTCGGTCTTTTACGTTACCGTTAGCAACAAAAGACAACATAATACAGTACTTTAGAAGATGTTGCATAATTAAAATAGATAACTACTTTATTTTGTCGATGTTTTGTCGCTTCACATGAACAAGAATGCTAGCCTCGATTCTTAGGCGTTTACATCAGTACCTACCCTGAGGGCAGCCACGAATTTCAGCAAACAAACTACTTCGTTACATAGAAAACAAGAAATCAAAGATCTGTAAAGATAGTTTGCGCCCGAATGATGTTGATTTTGGGGGCGCTGTTGGTTAACATTTGTGAAACAGTTTTAACCGACTTCAAAAAAGGAGGTTATGTGAAATATAACGAAAAACAATATAGTGTTAGTTACGATTATGGCAACGCGGCAAAAGATCGTTATGCCTACTGATCGGCTATCATAAACAAATTAACTGTATAATGTAATATTGAATTTGTTTTCAACCGTCTGACACTTGGGATGTTGACGTGTGACCTTAAGTTTTACTTTAACAAAATCATACTGATCATAGTCGTATGAACTGGGCTCAATGAGTTATGTTAACGGCGTGGTATCTGTCGCCCTCGCCAACGTAACAACAGAATTTGTCACTTGTCACTTCGTCATTACAAAAAAGTAATCTACCTAAATAAAGCGGATCCTACTGTATTCTGTAAATTATTCGTTTTACTTTATATTCTCGCGACCGTTACGTTTTGTTAGCAAAGCCGTCATTTTAATGAAGCTGTAACAGTGCATTGACCTCCACTGCACTTAGTTTACGAGAAAATGTACGTAGATTTACCGACAGATTCTACCAACTGTGAGTGCAAAGAACAAAGGTGCTTATTAGTTGTTTGTATTATCACTGAAAATATTATAATTATTCTAGCAAGACATTGTCAACTTGCATGCGTGCATTAGTCACAGAACAGTCCTACCATCATAGCCTTGAAATATTACAAATAAATTACGTCATCATCATCGGTCTTCTTCCGTTATCCCAATTTACTCAGGGTCAGCGCACTAAGTCTTCTTCTTCATCATTAGTGCTCCCTTCCCACCTTTCTAGCCATATCATCCTTCACACAGTTGACCCAGAACATCTATAGTTCCTTTCAACTTTTCTCTACTCTTATCGCCATCTACTCGTACATTCATCTACTCGTACATCCATCTACTCGTACATTCATTTTCCAAACTTTTCTTACAATATTTACCGTATTCTTTCCTAATCTCATACATCTATATCGGTAACATCTATATGTCTATTTATACACACACATACATAGACACATAGTATTAACCACCGCTACTTTTCGTGTCTGTCTGGAAACATTGCGGAAGGTTTATGTCGCAATGAAATGTCGAGGTTTGGACAAATTGTCACTACGCGCATGCGAAGGAAGGACCTATTTTAGTTTTACATAATCCACTACTGTATTTAACATAGCTCAATTTAAACAACATGCTTCAAAAACGCCGCACATATCTGTTTTCTATTCTTCGTATCGAGCGTGCCTTACTATCATTATATCGAGCAACTAATGAGTGTGACCACTTCAGTAATTGACGTAACATTCGTGATCCATGTCATTACGACTTAACTCTTGCCCACGAGCTACACGTTCAGGCGTCTTGCGAGAGCGACGAAAAAATGAGAGAAGATGTTTCGAGCACGCCGACTCGCTAAAACACTAGGAAATGGCAAAGCGTGGGCGTTTTGGTTACTGTCTCATGTATTTTTTGACGCCCATAAAGTGCTGAATAATCCTATTCCTAGCCTAATTTGAATAAATGACTTTGATTTTTACGGTAGTAACGCGAAAGAAACAAGTGACGAACGATCGTGTCACTTTATGTTGGACGTAAGTCGCATCATCCGAGTCCGTGAACGGGGCCTAACATTCGTGCGTCGTGTCATTACGTGTAATAGCTGGCGAATGTGCATCACCGGGTAATACCAGCCTTGACCGGGAGCCACTACATCCGCTCATTTGCACCCCATTAAACTGTTAACCTTATAACTCGTAATTTCTTGTGAATCACAGAAACAGTGGGTGTGAATTGTTTGTTGTTATTTTGGAAATTATTTTGAAGAATTTCAGATGTTCGCGTGTGTGTTTCGGATGGTCTTGTTTACATTAATGGTAGCGAACATTGATGTGTTTCAGATTTTATCCTTTTATTTTACATCAGCGAGTGAGTCAAAATAAGAGAATTTCGATTCCTGCTGAAAAATTAGTTAAACTTGTATCTCCGTTGAGGATGCTGGACCTTACAGGGACATCTCTAGCACATTCGTCATTGGCCGGACGCAACTGTGATTAAAAGTGTTTAGAGTATATAAAATAAATGTCAACATCTATAATGAGACGTCCTCATTGCTCTAACGTTTATTTACTTCTAACTAATACATGAGATGTCACGTCTCCGCTATGTGGAACAAGGCTGCATAGTGCATGGCTGTAGTAGGTACAATCCGTCGCGCATGTATTCGCTGTACACTGCCAGTCCTTTGCTTTAGACCGCATGTCACCCGGCGACCTTCCAAGTCCCTTGCAGATTGTAAACGTAAACAACGGCATACATAGATAACATCACATCTGTTATCTCTGAAAGGTTAGGTTAGTGAGGTGTATGTGAGCCACACACACATATCAACAACCCTAATTATGTTTCCAGTTTTATTTAAGTTCCATGGAACAGGCGAGCCTATTGCCACTAACCGGGAAAAATCTAGACTCCGGGCTGCTACTGGGAAATTCCAGGAGGATAAAACCTATAATTCTGATCTGGGAACTGATCCCAGGACCTCAGGTTCAGCAATAGTGCTTCCAACCTTATGGTTCTCATGAACATCGAGGCTGTCAAGGTATAGTGGTAAATACTTCAAAAGCACTTGGCACAGGTGAGCGCTCACGTCAGAACTTCTGCTGAAGGCTTTTGACACCCTTCATTGACTTCTCAAGCGGAGGCATGATCCATAATGAATGAAAAGCCGACGACCTCAACAAATACTGGGATCTTGAGTAGGTAATCTAATGTCTATACGTTTTCTCAAACTCCAAGCGATACCTAACTGAATGCCTGAATTTTTATTACGGTGCTGGAAATTCAAGTCCCTGAGCTGAGCTGGAGCGATCGAAATGCAATCCAATAGTTAGTGCTTTTTATTTATTCATCCATTTAACTGTTGCCTAATGTTAGTGGACTGGAATAACTGTTCGTAAATAAATAAAGAAAGTAAGGAAATACCTAATGCAAGAACTAAAAGTTGAGTCATTCGTTCAGCTAGTGGTTCCTGGAGTAAGTTAGCAGTAAGTGGCTAGTTAGGTAATACGTGAGATATGTTAACTACATGTGTGCTGTGCTGCAATATGTTAGTATATGAGGACGTACTGTTACGTCCTCTTCACATGTAAATATTTTATTATTGGGACGCTTTAAAGCACGACTGCTGAGTTACACAGTGCGAAAGTAACCCTGTCAGTCCGTCTGTTATCTGTTCCTAAACCCGAATGACAAGAAAAAGTTGTATACTTTAAGTATACCCAAACAAATAACTGGCGATATATGATAAAGATTATGTAATCTTACGATGCCAAATATCCGATGGATGGAATGTGATATGGGTAGAAAGGGGGCGTGGGTGACTCGTCAGATGATGACTCATAGACAAGTATGGATGAAGAAGACATGCTGCGCCGACCCCAAATGAATTGCGATAAGGGCAGGAGAATGATGATGACGATACCAAATATCTATCCCCTATTCTTAAGAGCCAAAAACTTTTAAAGAAATAGGCATATCATCAATCGATAATTAACTATCATTGTGGATTGAGGTATTCTCTCTTACTGATTTAACTAAAAGTGTAGTAAGATTACATAATCACTGTCAGAGAGTAATCAATTGTGATGGAGTGGCATGTAATTCTATTAAAATATCTATCTTACTTCACAAATTGAGAGGTTGTCACATGACAGAAACAACACGAAAGTGCTACTCTTACAAAAATGTCGTAGTTTAGTCGGTGGCTGAATATAATATTACCAGTCCTGTACTCTTTGTATACATACACATTTTAATTGATAGTGTCATTAGTATGTTGACTATTCTCATGCCATCAGCCTCATAACATCACGCCCATTTTCCCAAAGGGTAAGGCACAGGTGTATCTTAACACCCACATGATTAGCTATTTGGGCGATACTCATTATCAATAACTTC
Organism: Standfussiana lucernea; assembly: GCA_964057025.1. NCBI lineage: Eukaryota > Metazoa > Arthropoda > Insecta > Lepidoptera > Noctuidae > Standfussiana > Standfussiana lucernea. Next base: position 16,479,377 of record OZ059797.1, read on the forward strand.
ATGGTCAGTATTTTACGTTAAAGGACATTTACATATTAGGACGGCCGGCGGCTGGTGATGTTTTGAGAAGCAGTTTTAACATTCGTTTTTAAGTGGACCTTTTCAACTTGTTTGTATTATGCGAACATCTCGAAGTACAAATAGGCGCGACTGATAGGAAACTATTTATGCAAGCAAGTGTAGCGAGCACTGGCGGCCAGTAAATGTTAGCCAGTAGCTTGCCCAACCTGGCAATAAATAGCTCGCCGCGATGTGATGTCAGATTGTATGCTAATATTGATAACGTTTAATTGAATCAATTATTGGAACACTCCAAGTGGAAAATATGTTATCTGCTTCAGTTAGAAGTTTCACTATTCTTGAGCAGTAGCTACTGAAGAGATCTTGATTAATTATAAGTTTTACTTATCATGCAAACTGGACCGTGTTCTTGTCGGTGTGTGTTCCAAAGACTTGATTGGCGTATTTGCCATTCGTCATGAAATGATTGACTATCCTTCAATAATCAAAATCTTTGTTTTTTTTTTAAATGCCTCATGCCTATGGGTGGTCGTAATCAAAACACAAGGTTTTTTGGCACAACATGGTGTCATGAGTGTCATGGTGTCATGAGTGTCACACGCAGTCGGGGTAAGCAACGTGATATTTAGAGAACTTGAGATTAGAGATCTCAAGTCTTCCCATCACCGCATCCATCAACAGAAAGTAATAAATCACACGCTCTATGAAATGCTCTCCATCACTCACCTCGAAACTGGCGTGCGTAGTGGGCTGCCTCAGAGAGTCGCGCTGCAGCCCGGTGGCAGCCAGCACGGCTGCGCTGTTGCCGCAGGCCAGGCAGAGCAGTGACAGCGCCAGGAAGGCGGTCAGCAGTGGACTCCTGCAACAAATTAAATTCATCAGCAAAGTCATAACACAACGACATGTTTGTATCTCCCCGAAGGGTTAGGCAGAGGTGTTGCCACAGTACGCCCCGCCAGTTATGTTTTACGTCCCATGTAATAGAGGGCGAGCCTATTGCCATCAAATAATGAGCTCTAATAAACGTAGCGCTAATAGAAATCTCTCCGCCTAGTTTCAGCTCCGATCCATGTGTATTTATGTTGATATTTAGTCCCATTATATGTCGTGACTCCGACTTGACCTCAGTGACCTTTTGATAATTGAGCAGCGAAAGTTTATGCGGCTGCAGTCCATCCATTAAATTTTATTTAAGTAACCAATGAATTCCGATGAAATGTTTGTGAAATTATGACGTTTCATGAGGTTGGAACAGAATAGGACTTCAATTAAAGATGGCATCTGCCTAGCTGTTTACTGAAGGATCAATATCCACTCATCCAAAAGTTCTTGTAAGTACTTTGCGCAGGCACAATCTGGTTTTAACGTTTACACTTTTGGTATACAGGCGTCTGATAGAAATAGAGTCCACCACGCGGGTCCTGTGCGGGTTGGTGGGTGTCACATGTCTTCGAATTTAAGGTTACTTTATGTTTGTTGTAAATAGTTTTACTGAAACAAATATGTTGACTCACAACTAAACAAAACTAAACAAGCATTGTGATTATGACCATTTTTCACACTAAGAAGAGGTACCTAACGGCCCTGCAATGAATAGCCAGTTTATATGGAGTTACTATAGGCAGCACACTGTGGCCTACAATAACGAACAGACCTTCTCAATGCCCTCAAGGTGTGCACCGACCCGTCTGCCACGTATCGTCAGCCTCATCAAGTGATATCGAGCCGTCGATACTTTCTCTATCGCACCGCTGTTGATTATTAGTTTAATCTCGCCTAGATTGATGCCAATAGCTCTGCCCCAATTGTTTCTCGCCAATATTAAAGTGGGGTATGAAACTTGAAATTGGTAGTTTTAAAAATAAATAATAGACTAGGCTGTTTATTTGTAAATCCAATACCCGTATCAAACATGAGACAAACAGGAACAGTATTTATAATCGCCATCAAGTGTTATTTATTTGTGATACTCCTAATTGATCAGTCGTGATCTCGTGACGTAAGCCGCCATCACATCATAACATCGCACTCAGCCCCCGCAAAGAAACCTCGTAAAGAAACTCGTTACAGGTAAATAGAAATCCTGACTCAAGAGCACCTATTACGAGATTCCATTACAGCCTCCGTGATCGCTCACCCAATCATTTAACAGTTTATCTTAACTAAATCGACACTAACGCAGCATCCATCACCGATGGCCACTATCTCCCTTTCGGCGTTTTACAAGCTAATTATTTTCTCCCATGATTGCCATTTGAAAATGAACCGTGGGGCGGTGACGTTATGACACAGATTGGCGCGGGTGATGCAACGTGTCGCGGGCGAGTGAAAGCACAAGATGCGCCACATACACTTGTAGAGGCGTCCTCGCCAGTTTCATGTTGATACTGGTGTCATGTAGACACTTATCAAATACGAGGTTATAGCAGAAAAGATAGAAATGGAAGGTTGAGTGAAATCAGGGTGACTATTCGGTTCTGGATTTTTTATTAGGTCATTCGGGTGATAATGTCACTCGAGTCGTAAGTATGACAGTTTGACTTTGGTAATAATTTTTTTTGGGGCTGACTGACCTCGAAAAGATCTTCATTCCTTTTATTATACCTCAAATGTATTTCCATTAAAAGATTTCCTAGTAAAGAATCTCTAAGGGATTGAATGTTGGAGGCCTTTATTTATAACTTTACAGTCAATCTCTGAAACAGTATTCAGAGACTTTGGTGAATAATTAAAAGGCCTTCGATAGCAAGTTCATGTGAATTAAACACTGAATAGATTTATTTTCAGAGGAGATATTGTTACTGAGCTTCTGAGGAATGTAGTTATTAACAGCAATAACTGAATTCACCCGTGTGTTATTCTGGCGATAATATCATTACTGTCTGAAACTTCAAGAGTGTCCTTTGGATACAACATTCTTCATCACTTATTTGTCCGAGCCTACTTACGACACCTCAATTTATACAGACTTGCTGTGTAAGTTAATAGACATCTTGGCTAATTGATTAATTTTAGACCTAATTTAATTATAACAACTACTTAGACAATTTAAGAAACTCTCACAGGCTGTTTGCCATCGTTAGACAAAAACGCAGTGTGCCAAATTATATCTGTTAATATTCAAATCTATGTTTTACAAATACATTGATCTGATTTGACTTCATTTATCCTCCTCAATGAAAATAACCTAGTTATATTTTCAGGCACAGCGGCCATGTCGTGCGAGATCACTGCTTCAGTGCGTACGCGCAACAGTTGACAACTTGTCACCGTATGAACACGATAATAACTTGTTTCCTTCGCGACGTGTGACGGCTGTCGGCGGCTTCAGTATTACGAGTACGTGGGAATATAATATACAGGCTCTTCCTGTGTCGTCAAATCACTGCACACGTAATTACAGGTAACATGATTTTATAATGAGGTGATTTAGGTAACTTCTAGCGTAAAATCATCCTCCTGTCATCAACCAAAACTACATAATAAAAAAATTAAATTAATGTATTCATTGATATTATGCAAAACAGCCCAAACTGATGGTTCTAGAAACATGTAATTTAATGTTCCTCTAAAATTCCTTTAAAATGGAGGTCAGCACAGAGAAGTAAATATTTTTAAAATTAATCCCTTGGCGGGGTTAAATCAGAAAGGATCGCTTAAATGGAAGATGGCTTATACATAACTGTTATTGTAATAGACAAGAATGTCTCAATATAATGTTAACTTTCTAAGCTTTTGCTGCCTTCAACACCTGTTCAGAACTTTTGAGGTTTACTGCAATGGTCGTAAAAGCGTACTAAATCACATATAGTTAGTGTTCGGGTCCAATCTAACACACTGTTCAGATAATCATGACTTTTGTAAAGTGGGGCAGGTACCTGAGACCTACTAAATGAAACAGCAATAAATACTTTTAAATTACTGTCTGTAATACTAATAATCGAGAGAGTTACCATAGTGAGTTAAGTTCTCATGCAAATAAACAACTTTACAATGGGTCCAAAAGCGAAACCTACGCGATTAAAATGTGTAGATATGTCACTTTCGTATGTATCAAGTGACATCATGAATTAGTAAAAAAATATACATAGATATGATATTTGTTTGATTAATTAAACTTTACCAAAACTCAACTATTCTGTAACTTTATGGTTAACCATATCTGTAATGTTTGGTTCGTAAATAGGCCGAGTAGATTGATATGCCAAATCTCAAAAGATTTTAGTCAGTCAACTGTCGATCGCGATCGAGTTCTAAGCTGACTGACTTGTCCAAATCCAAGCAAAACAGCTTAATCTCCGCGACAACTTGACGAATTTAACATAACCGTATCAGACGTCGACTTGACAACAAACTCGCTACAATTCAACTTGTTCCCGAGATCCGTGAATGTTGCAACGACAAGATTTCGCCATTTTGTTAGCAGTCTGTGTATAAACAAACACACGACATATTAATTAATATATTAAGGAGCTCGCTAAATTAATTCGCGTGAGTGTGTCTATCTCATAACACCCCCGGTTGCGCAAGCGCAGAGTTTTAGTAAATTTACGATTCAACGTACAGACTGAAAAACTCGAGATGTCGCTAAGGTAAAAACATCTCAGATTAGCCTTGGAAAAGTCATCATGACTTTTCTTCAGTGTTTGGGAAAAGATTTTCTTTTGTTTTGCACTCATTCTTTTGTTTTAGACTGATAACATTGATCTTTTATTTTTAGTTAAAGATCACACAGTTCGTTCCACTCAATTACTTATTCTGCTAATTTACTCTCCCATAAAACTTTTTAACAAAAAAATTTACCGACGAAAACCGGAACTGAAGAGCGAAAAATAAAAAAAACCTTTTAGTCTAGCTAAGTTAAAGTAAGTAAGTAGTTAATTTTCGAGTCGGCGTTAACCAAACAAAAAAGAAAATTAATTACGTACTTATAACGTGAAATGATGGTAGATAGATTGATCTTCGCTTATTGGTTGTTGGCGCCGCCTCAAAACTTAATTACTTAATTACTCAAAGCTTAATTTTTGTTGGCTATTAAAATTCTAAATACCTTGTTAGGCGTTAGGTGAACAATTTTCCCTACCGTTAAACAGGTTGACGAGAACAATGGCAAGATGTATATAGACCTCCTGGCCGTTTTCGGTCACAGCGACCAATCTTAGAGAGATTACCTATCGGCCCGGGTAATATTATAGTGCAGACGTGTGTGCGCAGGCACAGGTGCACTCTCTGTTCCCTCACTCTCATAGTCCGATGGGACGGCACTCCGACACGACCGGAGCGAGATCAGGCGCAGGACAACAGCTTATCGTGCGCACCGAGGCACGGGGGTATCATACCGCCAACTTCCAAATTCCGGGCTACTACTATTGACAAATTTCTAATAGTCTAGTTAACACATTGTGCCATTTTGGCGAATTCCAGTTCACCTTCTCAGAAAATTATGATCAAATTGTCATTCGATTCGTAATTTCATCTAGAATGTTTTTGAAAAAGTTAAAGTCACACAAAAAAATTGCAAAAATTATAAACAATTAACAAACAAACATATTGAGGGTTTTGTTTTTTACAAATATCTCGGAAACTATTGCAGATATCGGATATTGAAAAAAAAAAATCTTAAAGAACAGGAAATGTTCTACACAAAAGTCATAAGACCCAAAACTCTACCACCAATGTTTATCATTTTAATTTGGAGGTAAAGATATGATTTAGACTGGGTGAAAACGCTCCGACGAACGATTAGCGGTTCGCTCAGTGAAACGAAAACTTATTGTTTTAACTATTAATTGTGAATATTAGGAAACAATAAAATTCAGGTACTTTTAGAATACATTGATGAATAAAACAGCGTTGAATTGTTTTTTTTCGTCAAGTTTTGAAATAATTATGTCATTGTTAATTAAGGGTTTTTTACAAGTTGGAGTTATGAGAAATGCTTAATATTTTGCTTAGTTCTAAAGTTCTCATCAAGGTGCATGAAATGAGTCCAAAAACGATACAACTGCTGTAAACTGTTGAGGACCTCTTGCGTCTGCCTTTGTCTCCAGCATCAGACCTTCAATGACAGTCATACTCTAGCTAGTTCTAAAGTTCTCATCAAGGTGCATGAAATGAGCCCAAGCACGATATAGCTGCTGTTAACTGTTGAGGACCTGTTGTTGTCACAATTGAAAAATTCAGTAGCAAAAAAATCTTAGGGGTGGATTTTATTTTTCAAATTTAAAAATGGGAGCAACTTTGAGATATACGCTCTCTAAAAAAAATTGAAATCGGACTTCTCAGTAAAAACTTATGTGGTCATACATAAAATATATATATATATGTACTTATACGGGTCGAATTGAGAACTGCTCCTTTTTTTTCGTCGGTTAAAAATCAGTCAAACCGTGTAGACCGTGTGTACAAATTTTCTGATATTAGTCGTCGGAACGGAACATCATAAACAAAACAACTTCCTAACATGCCTTAATCATCTCGTAGCTGTTATATCTCCATAAATAGTCATCATTCAATAAGGAAATACATAGTCACAAAAAGCTTACAAATGCAAATCAATGAGCATATCTCACAGCTTCCAGAATTAGTTCTCAGCTACGACACAATGTGTTAACAGTACTCTACACGTGACTGTGCGCCTGCGCAGCATGGATCAACACACAGCGACGAGGAAGCAGCGCGGCGACGACGCGGGCACAACGGTACACGAGACGCATCATCGCGCGCACCGTATTCCAACTAGACACCGTACAGACACTGTGATCTGTCTGATAAAGAGGAGATAAAGGAAGATTTGGAGTTATGCAGGACAGTCTGGTAAAGAGAGTGATGAGGTAGATTCAATGACTCAACTTAGTGCTTATCCTTTGCGAATGTTACCAACTGAATGTGTCAGTGGGTAACATTCTCAAACACGATTGATATTTCAGCCAGCATAAAGGGTGTAAACAGACCCCTAAAGCCGGAAGGCACTTGTTCTGCCCGTGATTGCGATATTTGTTTTGTTTTGGACGATACCTGGGAACCTGGGAAGTTACGAAGATATCGGAGGTCAAAGTTGTCTGCATTTCTATACGGCCCGTCCAAAATGATAACGTAAGTTGACATGAGACACCAAATTGAATACGCTTTTACGCGTGCACTCTAACATTTCTAAACATCCGTACACCCATGCTTGGTGCTAGTACACCGTAGTACATGTGTTGTATGCGCTCACATCGGCGCGCGCGCAGCGGAACACGGCACGGTCCGCTGCGCAACACTCCCGCGCACATCTAGATATGGACACTTCTTGCAAGGAAACGAATGGACTTATGGAATTAAATATACATACATATACATATGAAGTGAGACATGTGAACGCTTTGCTTTTCATGAGCAATTGGCGTTGTCCTAGGATGACTCTGGTGTGGCATATGTGTGATCAGCGGTGTGCTTGATGGCCGCAGTAGCATGTCATATTTAGAAATATAGCCAGTAGCAGGTTCATCAATAACGTTCAGTAAGTAATGATTACTTAGTAATTTTGCTGTGGAGTTTGTTTGACTTCGTCTCACTAGCTAAAACACTAGAAAAAAGGCGAGGGCGGGCGCTTAGGGGATTTTCTTACGTAATTTTGACAGTACCTACTTAAAAAAAGTGCTAATTCTGAGCCTAACTTTAATAAACGACTTTTGATTTTAAGAAGAAGACAGAACGAGAAGTAAAAGCGCATTAAACTTCGAATATCTGACGTCAATTTATAAAATAAAAGTTGCTACCTAACAATTGTATGTTTCTCTCGTAAATTAATGTTTTTTTAATCTCTTTCCGCTGTAGATGCGCGTTCTCAGAGTACACTTCGGTTATAATGTACTTTTTAATTTTATTTGCGAAGGAGGAAATGTATCAAGTTTATGGTCAGTTACGGCAAAATGTCTCTATTAAAGGAAATAATAATAAGAAATGGAACTCTGGTAGTTTAATAACTTGGGGCACTGCATATAATTTCTATTTACTATTGATTACAAATGTTGAAACTTGTCTTGTAGATTGGACCATGTTTTACGAAGCAAACCTTTATTTAGATTCTTTCCTGGGGGTTTTTATTGGATCCAATCTTATTTTATCATGTACGGTCCTTTAAAAACACCGTTTTGTTATAAACTAGCAGAATTAATATAAATATTTTTGCAATTTAATTATCTGTGTTTGTAGATTCACATTTTTTTCATTTTCGTACTGTTTTTCGAGTTGTTTCTCAGAGTGAAACAACTCGAATATTCTTTTTATCTCGCCCAAAATTTATTTATTTATTTATTTATTTATTTAGGGAAAACCAACAATTGTACAATATATGTTACAGTAAATATTACATAGAGGTAGACTAATGTACAATCCACGACGTTTCCACATATTACTGCGGTTAAGATACAGTGTAGACACAGTATTTTAAATTACAATAACGTACTTAAATAAGAAGACAAATAAATAAAGTAATAACGAAACAACAACAGGAAGAGATAAGAAGCTTATGTTATAACTAAAGATACCTACTTTATACATAAAAAATAAGATAACACATAGTAAAGAAATGGCAACCCAAACTACTAATTGCACAATTGCAGACTATTAACTAAAAGTTTCTTAAACTTATGGCGGTCTAAAGCAAATATGTCTGTATTAACAAAATGTTCATTATAAATTTTGACTATCCTATGGAGAGGCGCCCGTTCACCCGCTTTTGTACGACAAGGTGTCGTGGCAAAGAGCGGGTAGACGCGTGCCTCTCGCCGTATTACTGTTCTGGGCACAACATAAAATAAATTACTAACAATCTCGGGGCAATCAATTTTATTGTGCAACACATCGTGGAGCATCATGGTTTGAAGCAAAAGGCGCCTTGATTCCAAAGTGAGAAGATTAAACCTATCCAAGGACTCGATGTATGAGCTACGTTCTATATGGCATCTAAACTGCATTGATCTTAAAAACTTGCGCTGAACTTTTTCTAAGGCGAGATTGTATTTATCATAATAAGGGTCCCATATCATACAGGCATACTCAATTTGTGGTCGGATTAAAGAATTAAATAAATGCAGGAAAGTGGCTGGTCGCTTGAAATCTACCGATGATCTCATTACAAGATGATACATTTGAAATGCTTTGGCAATAATCTTGTCAATGTGCAGATTTAGGTGTAGTTTACAGTCCAATAAGATACCCAGGTCACAGATCTGAGTCTCTCTAAGAAGTAATTCGTTGCATAGAGAATAATTAAAACTAACGATGTTTTTATTCTTAGTGAAATTCATGTACCTACACTTAGCTACACTTAGTTGTAGTTTGTTTAATTGACAATAGTCAGATAACCTATTCAGATCATCCTGTAAGAGATGACAATCATTGATTGTTAAGATTGTCCTGAAGATTTTGAGGTCATCAGCATACAGCAAAAAATCACTATTTCGAAAGCAATACCCGATGTCATTTATATAGATTAAAAACAATAAGGGGCCAAGAATTGATCCCTGAGGGACCCCGGAGGTAGCAAGAAAGGTGTCAGAATGATATCCATTACTCACTACAGTTTGGTTGCGATTACTGATATAAGACTGAAACCAGCGCAGCAAATTGCCTCTAATGCCGTTGAATGCAATTTTGTTCATTAATATTTCATGGTCAACTCTATCGAAAGCTTTTTTAAAATCTGTATACACGGCGTCAGTTTGAGCTCTTACATCCATATTTTTAAACAGATGATTCGTAAATATCATTAAGTTAGTGGCAGTAGATTTATTTTTGACAAAACCGTGTTGTTGAGGAACCAAATGTTGATGAATGAAAGGGTAAATTTTAAGATGGACAAGCTTTTCGAAAAAAAATTTCCTCACTTAATCATTGAAACTCGAGCCCACATTGTCACGTGACCTTAACTTGTTACATAACTCAAGTACATAACATACAAGATGCAACTGAACTGCGAGAGAAAGCGCTGGACTTTCATCAAACAAGCCGGTTGCTATAGCAACGGGTTTGCGGAATGCTGTCGATTGATTTCCTATTTCCTCACTGAAGGATTTATGGACCGTCGACGTAAAGACGCTTTCTTGTAGTTAGTACATGAGTACGTTACTTAAGTAGGTACTTGTGCTACTGTTGTGGAGGAGATTGATGCTTATAACAGGTAACAAACAGCGCAATGCTGTTCATTTTCAGATAGTTCCTTCTTGCTCGGATGTTTATGGACCTTAGCAAGTTGTCAACAGGCTGTGTGTTTTGGTTGTTTTAGTACAGTTCAAATCCTTATAAATTTTGACGTACGGCGATTTCAGAAAAGAAAAAGTTAAAATAGAAAAGATTCAAAAGTTATACTTAAATGTCCGGATTTTATGTCAAATGTCCGGCTTTTTGTCACGAGACGATTAGTATGAGACGATTACATTGTTTCTGAGTTTGTGTTTACGTCGTCTGGCTTTAGCTGTAGTGGCTATGGTGAGTAGTGACGTGCGGGTGTGCGCGTGATGTGGATTGTCTGCCACATCTTTGATAGAAATGCTGTGTAGGGAAACAGCATTTCATTTAACTGGAAATCTCTAAATTTTCAAAACTTATGAAAGAAAGAAAGAAAAACGTTTATTGGCACATGCCACAAGTACACAATTTATAAAAGCTAATATAAAATTAAAATAATAATGCCTCTGTTCTCAAAATATTTGTTAAATTGAACCACGTTTTCGCCGCTGTGTATTTACATTCGATGTAATTTCGGTCTCTGAGTAAAGGTCACAGGTTCAAAGCCTGTTGAACTGTAGTTACATATTTGTTATGAAAGTGATCCAACATTGCGTCATCTGCATCGCTCTCAAACTGATGGATGTCAGGTCATTATGTTGCGTTCACGGTGGTCTGCGATACACACTAGCTATTAATTTGGAAACATCTTCGGCCTCGCTATGCGTGTCATGTTCTGGAATAGAATCTTGAAGAGATTTTTGCGAGTTCTACGTAAATTTTAACGTTTATAATTGTGTTTTAAACTATGGTTGAGTTGTTTATAAGTTTCAGTTCATTTATTACGCACACATACAACTAGGGTGGAACTACTTTCGAACATTAATTGAGTCTAGAACCGTCGTGTTGATCATCGTGCTTCAGTAAATACTTCTGATAGTCTGGTATTAATTTAGTGGGACGAGCTGAACGAAACCAACGACCAGTTGTTCACATTAGCACTGGATCGAAACAAGTGGAATCATGGCGAAAGGCCTTTGCCCAGTACTGGGCAAAGGCCTTTCGCAGGCTAACAGTAACTTCTCCTGATTACACATGATTATATACGAGTAGCTTTTCAGTAACATAACATAACATCATCATCATCGTTACAATTTAATATAACATCAAGGCTGTAATCCTCGAAAGGTTAGGCACAGGTGAACGAAAACCCAATAACCAATAAAAACCAAAACAAAACGGGAATCGAACCAAGGTGCTCATGTTCAGCAGTCGCGCTTGTGACCGCTACACCCACCGAGCAGCGAGGCTTTTTAGTGAGCTTCGTTCAGTAATGCTATCCTACGCTGTGCTTAGTTGGTCAGTTGCGTAAGCCATAGATCACAATGTTTGCATAGAGATGAAGTATTCGTTGCAGCCGCGATCGAACAGCTAATGATGCGCGTGCAATGACTTGCGAGGAAGCTCTCTTACTTCACTTGTTCGATGGCAATCCGTACATTTTAGAATTAGAACGATTATTTTAAAAACGAAACAGAGTTATGAACCAGATGTATGAATGTGGATGAGCAAAAGGAGTATGTCAGGACCGCGGCAGATGGTGTACTGTAGTTTCTACTTATCCCCTATGGGATAAAGGAGTGACTTTATTATGTAGTTTAAAACTAAAATAATTCCTCAATGAGGACTAGATCCTTAAAACGAAAGTTATATCTGCAAGGGAATTCTCAAGAGGACACTGATGAATGACGTATTGTCAATTTTGACTATTGGTAAGAGTATAAAAGACTTCACCGGTTGCCGTTTAAACAGTATGCAATAAAATACATTCCATATTGGTTGACAAGGTATTCTCTGTTTCTTATGACAGCTGGATATACTTCACGAGATGACACGCTTTTTGTGGTACAAACTTTTTACATCTCGCTCGTGATTTTGATAAACTAGTTTGCAGTCTCCAGTAAAAGTAGTCCCTCGCGCCAAGAAATATTAGCTATGCAAAAAATACAGCCAGATAACCCCGAATAGTCTATCGATCGAACATAAATAATATTGTTGACATCAATTTTTATGTCGTAAAAGTCTAAAATGTTAGCATTTAGTCTAGATAGTCTTTCTCGCGTCCTGTTTGTTTATTTATTTCTCAAAAGTTAACTTTCTCTTTAATTTACATCTAAGTTACAACAAGAATGTGGTGAACAACAGTTTCTCCTTAAACACACGTTTCCATATAGTTATAAGTTAAGCAACGCATGCAGTCTTATGTTTTATTTTTAATTTGTGTATGATTATAATATTATATTTATTGCAAAAGTCATTTCACAGGCGCGAATTCATGCTCTGTTGCGTCAAACATATCGCTTTGGTAGAAACTTGCAACTCGGAATAAATTCACTCAGACAGAGCTCTCTCCCAGTTTAAAGCACATAGCTGACATGCATGATGCACCACAGATCTCTCCACTACCTGACACTCACCCATTGCTACCTCCGTTCAGGCCATAGCAGTCGTTGATGCCGGCGAGCACGCCAACCACTCCGGCCACTACGGCGACACAGCCCGCCCACAGTCCCGCGCCCACCCGCGACAGGGCGGCGCCCTTCACTACGGCCAGCGCGCCGGCACCCACCAGCAGGGCGCCGAGCACCACCTGCCCCAGCCCCAGGAACACCACCAGGCGCCTCCGCGTGGGTTCATCACTGCCCGCTTCAACACTCTTAGAAGTCACACTCTTGTCTTTGGTCACTTGTTTAACTTTCTTTAGGGGGGTCTTGCAGATGAGCTGCTCGGTGGAGTCCTCGGACTTGAGGCTGGACACCGTGGCGGTAGTGACGCGCGCGTCGTAGGTTTCGGCTCGCTCGGCGTCGGCCATGGCGGCGCATTCCGGTGTGCGCGTGCGCGGCGGTCGGCTCTCGGCAGCGACTGCCGCACGCAGCGCGCGCGCCACGCGCCGGGGAAAGTCGCGCACCTGTCGCCTGTGTTGTTGTTGTCCGCTGTTCATTGATAACAGATTCGACGTCGCGTCGCGTGTGTATTGTTCTCACATTTCGGAGATGCGTAGGTTTTATTGTGTGTCAGATCTCCAAAATTTCGCCTGAAGAGTCAGGAGCATTTCATATCTTTGCATTGTATAGATTCAATCTCTTAGTACCTGTTATATGTATAATTGCGTAGCACATGTGAGAGTACATGTGTTTCATTGACTCGAATTTGCCCTGGCCGTTGAGAGAATGTCAATGCTCAAATGTCACGCTGATGGTGGCGCGTGTGTCGGATCGTTTAATTCCCTTCAAAATGGTTGAGTTGAATGATGGCTGATCCATGTGTCATGTTCATGAACGGGCGCTGTCAGTAGGTCATCTCGCAACTGCCATAGATTATAGTATTTTTTAATTGTTGATTTTATATTTTACCCCGGACGCTCATATTCGCACGTCTTTCTCCATCGTTCTCACATATGATGTATAATCTCGACATTAAAGATGTAACCTAGATTTTGTAACAACATATTGATTTAAAAGAGTGTCCATGAAGTTTCTTGCCCATTCTTCTCCATAGATATCTACGCTTTCGAATGGGCAACTACAGTACTTTCACAAGTTATTATGCCCTGTGACTGGGACTGTAGCTTAGTTTTTTATTGTGTTTTGACATTCAAAAGTGCTTGTAATGGTCTAATTGAAATAAATGCTTTGAGTCTGATTTTGAACTGCAATGACAATAAAGTTGTATACTAAAGTGGGATTTGTTATACCTATTGGTTACTGTTACCGGTTCGATATTTTGGGCGATCTACAGATAGCTCTTGCAAATAGTCATAAGGAATGGGATAACAACGATGATGGCGATATCTTCAACGTATTAAGTTTACCCATTCAACACAATTAACAATAATTTGGTAGCCACTACAAATGATGGAAGACAGGATCGCTTACAGTCGCACCCGCAGAGAAAGCGTCTTTCATGGAAGCGCTGGACAGGCAGACGCGGCGCGGGCCGGCTGCGGCTGCACCTGATGCGTGTGTTCGACAACCGATTTTAGCGCGGGGATCTAGCTGGGCTTAGTGAAGATCAGAGAGATTCGGGCGGTATAGTAATACCAAGTTATTCCTGTCCACTGCACTGATGCGGAGCAAAGGCCCCTTCTCATATGGAGAAGACGTGAGCAGTGTCACCACACTCACCACGCTCTAGGCGGATTGGTAATTTTCAGACTAATAACGACACTAACAATAAGGGATTATAATTTTATATAATATCACGCCTGTAATCCCCGAAAGCTTAGGCAGAGGTGTAGGTACCTAATACTACACCCACATTTCAGCAGTTACGTTTAAATCCCATGAATAGGAGGCGAGCCTACTGCCATCAACCGGACACAAATCTAAACTCCGTGGCTGCTACTGAGAAATTCCTGATGGAAAAACCAAATAACACTGCCCGACCTGGGAATCGGACCCAGGACTTCGTGCTCAGAAGTCGCGAATGCTGTAAAAAAAATACTGGCTTAAAGAGGCCTTACGCGTGTCACCCAGTAACTGAGTTGTGGATATCAGACAGGCAGCTGCTCCTTTTAAAATACAGATATTTAGCTGCATCCGGTTAGATTGTAAGCTGGTCCCTAATATTGTGGGAAAAGGTAGGTAGATGATGCCCTAGCTACAGGTAGGCCAGCGCCAGGCTAGGCTACATTGCTACTGTTATCAACCTGGTATTACCAAGAACGCAACCGCGTAATAGTCACAAATGCCCAGAAGCAATGGTAATATCCCAAGTTGTATGCATGGGAACATCTGTGAACATTACGATACCGCTTGCTTAGTGCTTACCGCTTGTAACGGTATAGTGAGCGATGCTTCCCAGGTGACAATTGTCATGAGCTACGTATTAGTGGCGGGAAGTTCTAAGATGAACATCGCACTAATGTAGGTACCGACTGACTGAGGAATGTCAAGCTGATGGTTACATGATCTGCCTATCACGGCCCCACAGCTGGGACGCAGGCTTCCTCTCTATGACAGTTAGTGGGCTCTAATCATCCACCACTCGGGCCCGGGGCGGGTTGGTACAGGTCACATGTCTTCGAATTTTTGGTTCTAGGACAAGCTGGTTTCCTCACGATGTTTTCCTTCGCCGTTTCGGGAGCAGTGCTGATGACATTAATAACTCAACGGGAAAATGAAGTCCGAGGCGTTACCGCGGGGCCAGGAATGCTCTATGATACTGATGGTTCAATAAACAACAGTAAACCCCCTGTGCCGGTGCTTTGATTTTTTTAAACTTTGTCCTTGCTACTAGCAATTTCTCCTGTGTCGTGGGTGTGTTTGCAAACATTTAAACTCACATGCACAAATAGCCAGACCCAAATCAACTAGACTAGACACTTGATCCGGCTACAGGATGTAGACCATACAAATATTTGCTCCGTACGGGGATCGAACCCGCGACACGTAACGCAACAGTCAATCGCTGAGCCACTGCGCCAACCGTGCCATCAATTTAATTTCATTAAATCATCGCTATTCATAAATGCTTCATGAATGTGAGCATGACTATGACAAATCGGTCGACATTTCATTTGTCTTCGTAAATTATAACGCTAACATTTGTAGGGACCGGACAGCTATGCATTTATAAGTTCCTAAGCTAACCCTGCGGACCTCTGAAAAATTGACGCGACGAGTTGTAGCATTTAGTCCGTCATTATTCCTCATACAATCATCACACATAAATTGTAATTAGACCTACATGGGAAAAACAGCTTAACAATATTATTAACTTGAGTAAATTATACAATTACCTACATGACACATATTCACACACAGCTGCAGGCCGCCAGACTGTCTCAACTCTCTCTGTGACTGTTTTCCTGTCGTAAAAATTAACACAACCCATCTCTGGAGACAACATACTTATTACCGTTACCGTCAGCTGTCTCTGCCTCCTTGTCTCTGCTGCACTTCCGGCCGCCACCGGTCCTCGCCGGAAGCTGTAATACTAGAGGGGCGCGTGCGCAAGTCAGGCGCACCTGCCTTAGAAAGTATAGGAACAAGTATTACATGTTTGTGGGGAGTTTTTTGTGGTTGGTTGAAGTCAGCTGTTCTGGGTGTCCCCTTTCAATTATAACATAATATAAACAATATAACATCATACCTGTAATCCGTGACGAGGTAGACAGTTGTGTATCATGCCATAGAGGGTACGCCATCTTTCGCTAGCTAATTCCCGTGAAAATTCTGGGCACTGTGAGCCGCAGTTAATAACAACTAATTTGAACAAACACAATCAGCTACCTAGATATGGAATCGACAGAGAACCAGTCATGGAAGCCGGACATGCGGCTACATTTCACTCAACCGATTCACAGCACACCTCAAATGGCAGGTAAAAATTACGAAACGAACGCGAACCCAAGCCGGGAAACGTTCGGTATGTACACATGTGTAGCACTCACAGACACGCCGACTGCTCGTCTACCAGCTCAACTACCAGCTCGTGAATATATATATATATATATATTTTTTATATTCAAAATCTCCCTTACAACTATCATTACAGGTAACACTTAAACCTAATGCGATAGTGCGGCTTTTGTTGAAATCTACATCAAGACCTTTGATTATATAATGTATAGATGGAGCGTCAAGTGCGCGCAAACGTGTCAAAAAGTGTCAACCAACTATTGGTTCACAAGTGCTTGCCCGCCAATCAGTGCAGATCGTGTCATACACCTAAAACTTATCTTATTTAATAAGTCTATTTTTTTATGTGATTTATGGGAGAATTGTAGTAGCTGGTATCATTATTTACGCACACAAAGACATAGACGCATAGTGTAAAACGACGCCTGCACGCACACATACTTGAAAATGTTGACTCGTTTTCTTTGATACGATTGTAGGGCGACGCTCTATCTAGACATTATATAATCAAAGATCAAGACATAAATTACTAACAATAAAAAATAAAAATATAGCTTTAGGAACACAATACATTAAATAAAAAGTTACACAAAACTCATACAAGGTAACATAGATAAACGTGAATGGTCTACCTACACACTATAAATTATAACATAAAATAAATAACAGAATCTTTGAGAATTCACTCCAAGGACATGTATTGTATATATATCAATTTTTAAATGAAGTTCGTTAAGTACACGGATTGCTCGAGTAAGAGGTGTCTTAGCAAGTAAGTTGGTCCTAGCTGTTGGCACGGCCAGCAGTGGCGGACGCTGCCGCCTCCACACATAGCGGTCAGGTGCATACAAATTCAAGCGCTGCAGCACTCCTGGATTATGCTCTATGCCACGAAGTATTTTAAGTAGGTACGCGACTAATGCGAACTCCCGCCGCACCCTCAGTTGATTGTACCCGACCATACCCAGTACAAATAGAGTGGGGTACATCAATGGGTAAAACGAATATACCCTATAAAGTTTTTTGTACAAGTAGCGCGTAAACTTGTTCTGAACGCGCTCTAACATTACCGAGTACTTAGCCTCATGCGGAGACCATATGACCGCACTATATTCCAGATGACTCCTGACAAGTGCGTCATACAGGACTCTGACTGTTGCAATATTTGTGAAGTGTTGCGTCTGCCTCAGCACAAAACCTAGATTCCTGAACGCCCTTTTGCAGATGTTAGTTATATGATCACGAAACAGCAGTTCAGGATTTACAGAGACCCCTAAATCACGTACCTCAGCGACTCGTTGCATAGGTGCTGCGTAATAATGCTGACATTTGCCTGTATCTTGTAAGTCTCGTCACCGATATCCTTGGATAATTATTGGATTATCTTACGGAGTCATACAAAACAAAATTTTGTTTTAGAATTTTGTGTTAGATCCTATCTCCAAGTTACAATAGTTATTTCTCAATAACTATTGTAACTTGGAGATAGGATCTATAGTTCATAAAAATATGAGTTCCTTATTGCTATGTTCGTATCATTTTTAAAGTAGCTTAGTGTTAACATATTGATGGTCCTGACTGTACTCTTACAAAATAATGTAATCATATTTTATGAGTATGACACAATCTCATCGCCGATGCGCGCACACGGTAACGTGTCACATTACGTTAACGTTACGTCGCGATGCATTCCCTCGTCGACGACGGCGATGAGAAACGATAGCCTTACTAGTCTGCAACTATTAGGTGCTGTTTCATAATCTTATTTGAATATGCTTAATTAGTTTTACGTAGTTAGAATATTCATCGAGTTGTGAAAGAGGGAAGTGTACCTATATGGATTTAATGACACAATGTCAAACCACTCTGCGAGTCCTATTAAGTTTGCCTCGCGTAATGTGTTCTACTGAGGCATCCAGCCCAGCTCATACATTTGTGGAAGACCAGACCTAAATTATTAAATTAAATCTTAGTATACCTACATGATATAACAACATGCCTGTTATTTCCGAAGGACACATACATTTCACATTTCGCCATTTAAGTGTCATGGGAGGAACCTGTTCTACCGGGCACGAGACCAGAGTGCGGGCTGTTACTGGGAAATTCCTGACGGAAAACCCCAATATCTGTTTGTAAGACCTGGGAAATCATCAGCAGTCGCGCTTGCAACCATGAGACCGAGGCAGTCCTATTGAGACAGGACAAATCAATAAGGGTTCCTTATTTGCTATTTGGCAACGGAACCCTAAAAAACGCGGTGTAAGTGATGACTCAATTCACAACGAGCTACTTTAGAAGACTCCAAGTCACTGAAACTCGAGATGAAATAAATAAATCGATTGTAAATACGATCCAATAACCAACCGGTAACGGCATTTTCTCGCAGACATTGAATCAATATAAACATAAACATTATGTAACAAGACATCGAACTCCATGTACCCACATCCTGACACATACGAGTGCACATTACGCAACAGAAAGTTTCAATTAAAACACCGATCACTTGTACGATTATTTTTTATTTTAATCTGCTGTCAAAATTAAAATGATCTATTTTTAAACTATAACTACACTAACGTACATTAAATTCATCACAAGACTTCAGGTACCATTTCGTAGCGTTATAGGTACACTGGTACATACATAGAAGAAAATATTTTTTTAATTAATTCGTCGAATACAATTTTTACAACATTATAAGAATGTCATGCTGTTTGGTTTTAAAAAGATAAAAATATTTATGTATGTCTAGTATAATTCACATTTTAGATTTATATGGCAAATCGTCACAGATAAACAGATAATATTTCATAATCAAATCTATATAAAATATCTTATGTCAAAAATAAAATATTTCGTCACAAATGTTAGAATCGTCCAATATTTACTAATAAGTAATAACTAAAACGTCTAGCTAGGGTGAAGTCAATCGCTAACTCCGTAAGTGTTCTTGATGAAGTGCGCCGCCTTCTCGGCGATCATGACGACGGGCGCGTTAGTGTTGCCGCGAACCACCGCCGGCATGGCGCTGGCGTCGGCCACACGCATGCCGCGCACGCCGCGCACGCGCAGCGCGCCGTCCAGCGCGCCGCCCAGCGCGCACGTGCCCACCGCGTGCCACGCCGTCATGGCCATCGCGCGCACCTTGCAACGTATCACCTCGTCCCCCTCCAAATCCTTACAACTCTCCGGAGTCAGGTCCACCACGCGTGCGTGTTTCTCCCTGAAGTACGTCGTATTTACCAACGACAGAGCCACCTTTACAGCTTCAGGAAACTCGTCCATGTCAGCATCACTGTTAAAAGTACCAGAGAATATGAGCGGCTCGTGGGTCGGCTCCGTGGAGGCCAGCGTCACCCTCCCGCGCGACTGCGGCTTCAGCAGCACCACGCCGAGAGCAATCAGTTCGTTCTGTTCACTCTCCTGCATTAACTTCATACAAGTTTCATTTGTGTACCCGATGCCTCGCGTGCATGACTCGTAAGATAACTGTCCTTGGGGGATGCATGTAGGGTAAATTGCGAAATATGGAACGTTAGGGTCTTTGCCCTTCTGAGGCAAATAGACGCCTACGCTATCGGAATAAGAGAATACCCCTGAGTTATCGTAAAGATATTTGATCACTTCGAAAGACAAATCTCGTTCATTTTGCGGACAGGTTCCGTTGTCTGCAGCAATGTAGTACAGCACCATGATGTGGTCGTTGAGACCCTCGCCGACCGGCAGATCTTGAACAACGTCTATCCCCAACTCTTCGAGGCAAGCCTTCGGCCCGACGCCGGACAGCATCAACAGCTTGGGAGTGTTGAAAGTCCCGGCTGTTACAATAACCTCTTTGTTCGCGAAGAAGACTAGTTCTTCTCCATTCGAGAGAGCCTTCACACCGACAGCTGACTTGTTCTCTATCAAGATCTTCGTCACTAGCGTGTCTTTCAACACATAAAGGTTGTTGTTCTGGACTTTATTTAGCATAGCAGTTAACGAGCTGTCTCTTCGTCCATCGCGGATTGTGTGCGAGAACTTGCCTGCTCCTATCTTGTGAGGGTACGTCATGTCGTCAACTATGTCGAAACCTAATTCTTCAAAAGCCTTCAAGAGTATAGTGTTAGGGCCATCGGGTACATCGGTGCCTGACACTTCAATTTCACCTTGCGTGCCGTGATACCGCATGAGCTCGCTGTTGTTGACGATCCTGTTGTCGGTCATCTGTTCGGTCTTCATGAAGTAGGGAAGCACGTTGGTCCAGTTCCAGGCGGGGCCCACGAGCTGGGCCCACTCGTGATAGTCGGCGGGGTACCCGCGCGCGTACACCATGTCATTGAGGCTGCCGCTCCCGCCGAGCATCCTGCCGCGCGGCTGCTTCTCCCGGCCGCCCGCCAGCGCCTGACTCGTCACGCCGTTGTCAACCGTTGTGAAGTTCCAATCGTACGGAGATTCTTTGAGAGTGTAGCGGAAGCCTGGCACCTGGAAATTGATTTTGAGAACACTGTAATGTTTTGCTGTGTTACCTACATTCATAATTTTGATGTAAATGCCAGTGCTCGAATACGGGAAAACTCTAGTTACTAGAGTTTAGAATAAGTCGCTTGGTTTGTAATACATAAAGATTGTGTCGGGCCAGAACTGAGCAACTATGTAGTTTGGCGCCTTCAGTGGCGTCCATCAGTTCCTTTAATGAACAAACAACAGGACGCGCAGGACACATACTAAATGCCCCATCGTTTATGGAGCAGCACCACATTTACACCACAGGGCAGAGACATTAATGAATCTCCACCTGAGTAGGTTTTTCTTGCTGCGACCAACCTGGGTCCGGAGACTATTTAAAGACTTCCAGGTCAGCCATGGCAACTCATGTCCAGGTGGGAGATTTTCAGCAGGAGGAACGAATGGGTTAGGTAAGGATGCACTACCTCGCCACAGCTTTAGTCTTTCCGCAGACCGATCGCCAGTGAGTGGGGTGACACACTTCAGGAAACTGTTTCGGCTTTTCGCTAGAGCTTGCCACTGTTCTGCGGACTTCTGGTGGCGCTATCCCTGCCAGTGGGTACAGCATCTATACCGGGGTCGGTTTAAGGCAACCAGTGATGATCCGGTAAGTTTCATTCAGAGTACGCAAATTCGCCAGCTGAAAAAGATAGCGCCAGTCCGCAAGACATGGGGCGAAGCACCCCACTTTGAAGAGACTAGTCACCGTAAGAGACTGTGGCGAGTTTTTGCTGAAAGTCAATGATCTGTCCAGAGAAACCCCAAGATACTTTGGAAAGTTACTGTGCTCGATAGACACCCCGCCCCAAACGATGTTAAGTCGGCGCCCAGCCTCTGTTTCGAAGGTGGAAAATGCAAGACTGTGTTTCGCTTTCATTTTCGTTTGAGTGAATTCGCGAGATAGTATGTGGCTAATTCACCAAGAGCATCTGACAAGTGGACCTCGACCTCCTTAACCTTTTGACCGCCACGGTCGGCTATATTCGACAAATGAAAAAGTGCCCAACAAGCCACCGCAGGCTATAGCCGACCTCCTGGAAGCCTCGATCGTGCAGGCCTGGGTGACATCACCGGACAGGCCTGCCGACGTTGATAATGAGGCAGGGTGGTTCCAGGAGGCCATGTCCGACATATGTGACGTGGCAATGCCCCGAGTTCGGCCGGGACGCGCCCGGCGTCAGGTGTACTGGTGGTCGCGCGAGCTGACAACTCTGCGCGAGGCGTGCGTCGCTGCGCGGCACCCGTACGCCAGGCATCGCAGGCTCCGCATTCGCCCGCCGAATGCGGAAGCCATTGAGGCGGAGCTATATGAGGGCTACAGAGCGGCGAAGACCGCCCTCCGCGAGGCTGTCCTGCGGGCCAGAGATCGGGCCCGCGAGGAGATGCTGGGGACTCTTGACGGGGATCCGTGGGGGCGCCCTTACAAGATGGTGCGGGATAAACTCCGCACCTGGGCCCCCCCCTGACGCAGAGTCTCCGGCCTCAGCTCGTGGAGGACGTGGTGGGCGCTCTGTTTCCCTCGCGAGGGGAACATCCCCCCCCGCCTATGGCTCCGCCACCTGCGGTGCCGGAAGCGGACCACGACGACGACGACGTCTCGGAAGTGGCTGGGGTAGACCTGAGAGTGGCGGTAGGACGGCTCAAGGCCAAAAATACCGCCCCGGGACCCGACGGCTTGCCTGGCAAAGCCTGGGTCCTGGCCTTTGAGGCTCTCGGGCCCCGACTGGAGGGGCTCCTAAGCGCATGCTTGGAGAGAGGCCAGTTCCCGCTTCGTTGGAAGACGGGGAAGCTGGTCCTCATTCGGAAGCCGGGGCGCCCTGCGGACTCTCCGTCCGCATACCGGCCCGTTGTGTTGCTCGACGAGGTGGGCAAGCTCTTTGAAAGAGTCATTGCAGACCGCCTCGCCGAGCACCTTGCGGGGATGGGTCCGGATCTTGCGGAACACCAGTTTGGTTTCCGCAAGGGGCGCTCCACGGTGGACGCCATCATGCGCGTGAGAGCCCTCACGACGGGGGATGCGGTGTCCCGGGGTGGGGTTGTCTTGGCGGTGTCTCTCGACATCGCCAACGCCTTCAACACCATGCCCTGGAGCTGCATTGGGGAGGCACTCCGGTATCACCGGGTGCCGACCTACCTTCGTCGTGTGGTCGGGGACTACCTGACGGACAGAGCCGTCATCTACCCCGGTCGCTCCGGAGAGTGGAACCGGCGAGAGATGTCGTGCGGTGTCCCACAGGGATCGGTTCTAGGACCGCCCTTGTGGAACATCGGCTACGACTGGGTGCTGCGCGCCGACCTCCCTAGTGGCGTCAGCGTAGTGTGCTACGCTGACGACACGCTGGTGCTGGCACAGGGGAGGTCGCACGAGGCGGCGGTCGACCTGATGACACGCGGGGTTGCGATAGTCGTTGAGAGGATCCGGCAACTGGGTCTCGAGGTGGCATTGCACAAGTCCGAGGCCATGTGCTTTCATGGGCCTCGGAATGCGCCACCGTCGGGATCCTCACTGACGGTAGGAGGGGTTTCCATCGGCGTCGGGTGGACGTTGAAGTACCTGGGACTTGTCCTCGACAGCCGGTGGAACTTCGTGGAGCACTTCCGACGTTTGGCCCCTAAACTGGAACGGACTGGGGCTGCCTTCAGGCGGCTCCTGCCCAATCTGGGGGGGCCGAACGCCTCCTGCCGGAGGCTCTATGCGGGGGTCGTGCGGTCCATGGCCCTTTACGGTGCCCCGGTGTGGGCGCGTTCCTTGAGGCGGCGAGCCGCCCATTATCTGAACGCGCCCCAAAAGGTGATAGCCGTAAGGATGGTCCGTGGGTTCCGCACGATCTCGGGCGAGGCTGCGAGCCTCCTAGCCGGATTGCCACCATGGGATCTGGAGGCGATAGTCCTCGCGCGCCTACATGAATGGCGCGCGGAGGTTCTTCGCCGGGGGGTTACTGCGCTGCCGCGGCTAATTGCCGCTCAGCGGACAAACCTCCGAGCCGATCTCATGGTGACATGGAGAGAGCGACTGTCGCAACCCCGTGCAGGGCACGCCACGATAGTGGCGATAAGTCCCCTCTTTGAGGAGTGGCTTGAGAGGCGCCACGGCGTCCTCACCTTCCGCCTGACGCAGGTCCTCACCGGACACGGTTGTTTCGGGAGGTTCCTGCACCGAATCAGGCGGGAGGAGACGCCCGGGTGTTTCCACTGCGAGGATCGACCGGAGGACACGGTGGAGCATACGGTGGAGGTCTGCCCCGCTTGGGCGGAGCAACGCCGTGTCCTCATAGCGGCGATCGGCGGCGGCGACCTCTCGCGTCCGGCCCTGGTTCGAGCCATGGTCCGGAGCGAGACGGAATGGGAAGCCGTCACCTCCTTTTGCGAAGCAGTCATGCTAGCAAAGGAGGAGGCGGAACGTGAGAGAGAGCGTTCCTCCTCACGTCCCAGCCGCCGCGGGAGACGCACCGGGCGTCGGGGGCCACGTGGTGGCCCCCGGCCACCGTAGACGCGGGCCTGTGGACGGTGAGCTAAGGGCTAGCTCGCCGTCCCTCCGTCTTAGGACGACAGGCCGTGTCGACGGCGCGTTCGTGTTCCACGCGCGCCTCAAAGAGATGTCAGCAGAGGGAAGGGGCCCGCAAGGGCCGATGCCTGCCGGGTGCTGCGGGTTGTTCGAAAGAGATACCGCGGCCCCGGAACACAAAGGGCGATGAAGGAACATGGGTGGGTTTTAGTCAGTAAAAGTCTGACACACCCTCCCGCTCAGCCCAGAGCGGGAGAAGTCATTTGATGATTTCCCATGCGGAAAAAAAAAAAAAAAGGCTATAGCCGACAAGAAAACGACATTTTTCTAGTAGTTTTCATCTGTCGGCTATAGCCGACCGTGGCGGTCAAAAGGTTAAAGGTGGTCGCCTGTGAGGTGAGGGCAAGGTCGTCTGCATAGAGGAAGCGGGACGTGTTCGGCTTGATGGTTGGTCGTTGGTGTACATATATAATAAATAGGAGCGGTGCCAAGACACTACCTTGGGGCAGGCCGTTCTTTTGTGCTCTCCAGCGACTTTTATCTGAAAGAACTTGGACCTGTAAACGGCGGTTATGCAGAATCCTATTAAATGTCTATTTCATGAAAAAGTCATTCAATGGGATTCAATGACCTAAAAGGGTTGTATTGACGATTTTATTATGAATAAGAAAAACATTGAACAAGAAGAAGTAAGTTATGGAAGAAGGGAACTCACGATGCTCTCCTGCGGTGGGTCGGGGCCGGCCTCCAGCAACAGCACGGAAAAGCGCGGCACCTGCGCCAGCCGCGCCGCCAGCGCAGACCCCGCCGTGCCGCCGCCTACCACGATGAAGTCGAAGGAAGACCCGTCTGCGCAACAATCATATTGTAGTCGAACTAGGATCTTTGCGCATCATTCATATTATACATAGAGGTACGTGGTTCTTTTGGCGCGTGGATTTAAATCGAACTAACGCCGCCATCTTGTTTTCCGATCAAATTTTCCAAGGACCTTAGATCTTAATACATATTAGTTCTGTGCAACTTTCACAGAATTGTTTTAAAATGTTTACTAATGCTATCCTCCTGGCAATGTCATTCAATTATTTAACCTCCGTGTTTACGTCACTGTCAAAACCACAGGGATCTTTATTTACGTTACACTAAGGTTGCTGTTGGATTGCTGCTGCCAGAGGTAAATAACTGTAACAGGACTGTACGTACAGTATATGCACATGAGATAGCATCACATTTCTCTAGATTTGTTTTACGTATAACGTACATTCGAACGATTTTTTAATCGAAATACAACTATCAGGTATATCCCATAGCATTTTTTTGCACAATTAGTATCACCATGGTATCACCCAAACATGAACAAAACCGCGGATTTTAAATTGGTTCGCTAGGTCCTCAGGACACACACTGAATAATCTATTAAAGCGTTACCTAATAATAACTTGCCTGACGTGGAAATCAAACCCACTAGGCTACAAAGCAGTAACAAGTGCGTAGGTAAATAAATGAATAACAATACGTACTAATGACATCAGCCAGATTAGGGTAGGGCTCCTGCAGCAGGCACTGCGAGGCCGCGAAAAACTGCAGCGCCGCAGCCACGGCCGCTCCTGTCGCGCCTGCAGCTCCCGGGGCCGCGCACCCGCCTATCATGTAGTTCATCCTACCTGGAAGGAACAACACTCCATTCAAGTATATTCACCAAGAGCGTTTAACAATTAATCGTATCTCCTAAGTCGTCGTTACCTCTGCCTAGCCTATTCCGAACTAGGTATGTTGGGGTTGGTTTCCAATCTAACCAGATGCAGCTGTATACCAGTATTACACATGGAGTGACTGCCTGTCTAACCTCCACAACCCAGTTAGTAGTGAGTAAACGCAAGGTCGTAGCTAGGAATTATACTGTATCGGGGGGATTATACATTGGATAAAAAAGCTGATGTCGGTCAACACGAAAGGTAATTATAATAAAGAAAAGTAATTTAATTCAAGACATCTACTCACCTTATTTCACAAGATAGTGCAGTCGGTCGATGCCCCTCACCTGAAACGATAGCAAAGTCTGTTGTCCTCGAAACTTGAAAATTATATGCGTCCACAATACCATTGAACGTCAGTAGTTTTACGAGTAATTTTATACATGCGCCTTCTACGGCTAGTCAGAAGATGACCTTGAGTTCAATAGTTATGTACCTACTTGTCCGTACTTTTAGCCTACAATTTTACTAAATTTGCTTCGTGATCCGGTTAGATGGGGAATCCCCCGACTACTCTGGCCCCAACCTCGCACCTTAACCGCCGTAGCCTGTAGCTCTGGGGGTCTATCTAGGTATACTCGTATGAACCACGTTAAAATTCTTAAAATGGTCACAGACGCAGTTTATATTATGAATTGTCACTTTGTGACCCTTTGACGAATTGTAACGTAATTCATATTTCCTATTATGATTCTGCTAAAGCTACCATTTCACAGCAATTGACTGAATATCATAGACTAGTGTACACAGGCTGTAGACATCGCTACCAATTATCAATATTGTATCGCACAATCGCACGTTAATGACGTTTATTTCCTCAAATAGGTACCTACTTATTTTCTGTAAGTAATGACTAAATTCAATGTCCTGACTTATTGGCAAAACAGTAGATTTGTCTTTCTTGGGTGGTTATTGAACGTACGTTGTTATTGTTTTAATTGACTCACCTGTTTGTAATTAGTTTTTGTGTCTAATTAAGTAAGTAGGTACTGGTATTTATAGCACATTGTACACAGACACTTGGCACTGAGGATTCTTAAAACTACTATGATTTGAAAAACATCTCTGCTTTTATATCCTTGTAGGTAGATTCCAATCAAATCAAATCAACCGAATAATTATGTTTATTCGTCGGAATGAACTATCAAAAGAACGTCATTCTCAGTGTTTTTTAGTCATTATTAAAAAGTGGGTAGTTGTTCTTTGTTTAGGTAGGTATATTTTATTTTGCTTTGCTAACTTTACACATCAGGGTCTCTTAACGTGATTCGTGTCGGACAGTCAGGCAGCCACCACGACCGTGACACTCGGACCCTCACAAGTTATCAAAGGGCAGGGTCTGTCTTCTGGCCGGAAGGAGCGTGACGGATCTAACGGTCCATGCTGCCCGTCAAAAAATTTCGTTTTTCGATCTATGTTGTCTGGTTATGTCAGAATATATGCGTCAATAAGCTCATGCGCGGATACAGCGTTATGGGCACGATGGGCGTGCCTACAAACTTATTTGAGGTCGATAGTCTGATGTTCTACGCAAGGCCAAAATAAAATTTAAATAGTAGATTATGCACCAAGGGGATAAAGCAGTGTCTTACGTCACGGGCACTATTTTGAATCCCGAATGCAACTAAGGATCCTAGGGCTCCTGAGCGAAGCGAGGGAGTTAAGACTAGAATCCTGATAGAAATGAGGGATTTAAGCTAGCCCAAGACGAAGACACTTTTATTCCCGAGGAGCTTACTCTACTTTTCACACCTACTGCGAGGAAATAAAAACCAATTCGATTTTCGAAATATCGCGTTGCGCACCAATATTCCACCGCGGGGGTGTGCCAGTGTTGGGAGATTATGGATATATTTATCTTTTTTAGGGAAACATATCGTTATAAAAGAAAATTTTCGAAAATTAAATGCTTGGAGAAAGTTACAACACTAAAACTGAGGTAAAATTTAAGAATTCATGAGACATTTTGCAGCCGAATTACTAATTTGCAATACTAATTTGCGTTTAATAAGCCGATTGCAGGTTGTCGTGCGTTAACGGGATCAGGCAATACATATACTGAAACAAAATTCGAAACTAAGTGGTACTTTTTGTGAATGAAAATAGTTATATATCTCTCTGTTTCATTTCCTGTTTGAAAAATAAAATGGGGAAAAAAATTGCATAGATTGAATATGCGGAAAATTCAAAAACTCGATCTAGCAACCCTGGGGTGCGCACCACAGCCTTCGATCAGCTGTTGTGATGACTTGCCACCATTATCGCTACGGATAAAAAATAGGGCGATCAATTATTTAATCATTTTGGACTTGACCATTTTCAAAAAACAGCTGTTTTTAATGTTATAACTTTTTTTGTTTAATTTATTTAATTAATTTACATGATTGTTTCTTATTATTACACACACATAATATTACTAATAAATTACGTAATTTAATTATTTTGTTCATCGACGGCAACTAAAACCTGCGTAGCGAAAACTCTTTGGTAAAAGTTTTCATGCAGTTTGTTATTTAAGGTTCCAAATTCACATTATTGCCCAGCGGGCAGTAATGAAATTCAGTACAATATTACTGCCCTAGAGCATTAATGAATTGCTTTACTTTAGGTTTGCATAACATATAATTTGACATTTACGAGCAGGTGGTGAGAAAAAAATGTTTACTCAAAAATGCATGTAATGTGGTCATTATTTTGACAACCTTGTTTGAGCAAAGTCGACCTTGCCGTTCTGTTTCAAGGAGCGGCCGGCAATGTTTTGCTGGTCGCTCTAACAGGCCGGCAAAACTTTGCCGGCCGCTATTTTGACGTTTCAACGTTTTAAAAAATCAATGCAAAAAGATTTTATTTAAAACACAGCTGTTTGTATTTATAGAGATAGGTACAAAAAGATTTTATTCTATATTTGGCTGTATAGTTCCAACTACCATTGCTAAAAAAAACAAAGAAGTAACAATAGCGCGGTTCAGCGAAAATTTCATTTTTATTTAGTGACTTTTTTGCTAAAAATGAGCTCTCAAAGCGAAAATTCTTCCGATTCAATGTGTTTAACACCGCCAGACATTAAAGATGATGCTAAATTAGTGGTTGAAAATTTAATACCGCGAAACTCAAAGGAAAAATATAAGTTATATAATAATAATTAATACATATTTTATTTAAATTACTTGCTGGTTTTATTTAGATTGCCTCGAGCTAGCCTAGCTACGCTCTAGGCCTTCCAGCTTGGCCATCATTGCAGCCCTTGCTGTCCTCGTCAGCTCGTCCATCAAGTGCTGCACGCTGACCGCACTGTGTCGGCTTGGAGCTGCGATACGCTGCGCAGTCGGCCATCATCAGCACGACCAGCAAAGTAGTAATTATAGACCGCGGCAGTAATGTACTAAACCCTAGTTTACCCTAGCATTACAATTGTCTTACGTGACTCGTGGTCAATGTGGCCACCGCGGGGAAATCATTTTCTAATACATGCAGAGGCAATTTATTTTTTTAATGATTTATCAAAATCGGATGAGTAGTTTAGAGTTTAAATGTTTAATACGCGTTCAAACCATGGGCGTCGCCAGGGGGGGACAGATGTCCGACCCAGCGGCTCAGGATTTAAAAAAATTAAACCTTTCCTGCCTGATGTCACTGATGCCGTCTTTCGAGCTCGATTCGCTCGCTCTCCAGACGGCTTTCTTTGATTATTAACTTTGTCTACCACACAAGTAACTCCTGTATAAAGGATCGACACAACTCTAACCTGTCCTACGCAAGGCGTCAAAAAAATTTCTCGGGGGTTACGAGAGTAGTAGTAGTCTAGTAAGCTAATTCCGATGACCAGCATGTAATGACTGTTGATGCAGCAAGCAGCACCCAGGTACTCGCTAGACACGATGATGATGTTACATGACGACAAATGAGCAATTACTTAGGTCAAAATAATAGGTAGGTATACAACCTGTGCACCGCGCCACGCCTGTACACTGAATGATCGCTACATGGTCGATCATTGCTTTTTAAACGAACTTCGAAAAACTCAACGAGGAAGTCTTAATTTCGACTATGTTTTTGTATGTTGTTTGAATAGAATTAGTGTGAATTCAACGTGTGACGTTGTTGTGGGTTCAATGATCGCTTGATGATGCTGTCTGCAAAATATTTGTTTGTAGGTAAGTACCTATAACCTACTTAACATCAAATTACTTGACGCATCGTCGTTATAAACTACTGCGGTGATCAATTTATTTAGATGATTTAAGATTTTCTGCGCAGTAGGTAAAAAAACCTCTTGAAAAACACATGACCCTGACTTCGATTACCACAAACCTAAACCACAGGGTTACCCCCTTTTGGGAACGACTGCTCCAATTCCGAAAATTCTTTCACTATTAATGGGAAGTTACATCATACCCGAGGGCCGAGTGTCATCCATTAGTCCTCCTGACCGTTTTCGGTCACGGCGGCGGAGGTAAGCCATCGGCGCGGGAGATATTATAGTGCACAAGTGTGTGCGGAGCAGCGTTGCCAGATTTTGTTTTGCCAAGTCGTGATTTTGGAACTTTTTGAGTGAAAACAAGCGGGATTCTTTCGTCGAAAGCGGGACATAGTAAAAAAACGTATAGTACACATAATCAGAAGTTTTTAAATATTTATCGTTTTATTTGAGTTCAAATTACGTTTACGTGGCAATAGATAGCAAAAATAGCCATAGAAAATGTATTTTAATCAAAATATGATATTTTAAATCAGATTTACCCTATCGTTAAATAGATGTCTTATTCGTATTATGAATAAAAAAAAAAACAGAAATCAAAATTTATGGCGTTTCAAACAATGGTCTAAGGAGTGAGTGTTACACTTCTGTTCAAACTTTATGGCGGCTCGGAAGTTAGCTGCGAGTGACGGTCTGCGCATTATACAGTCAAGACGATGCGTCCTCTACGCCCTGCTGATACCTAAAATTGTGTTCTGCGCAACTTTACGTTAGATGTTTCGACCCGCAATAAAGTTTGAACCGTTATATTTGCTCTAACCGTCATTCGCAGCTAACTTCCGAGCCGCCATAAAGTTTGAACAGAACTATACAAATTGCAACTTACATTATGAGAATAATTATTTATAAGAATTACTTATTCATGATATTTCTGTGAAGATTTAACTTCTTTTAAAGTTTCCTTTTTCCCTTTTAAAGATGAAGAAATCTTCGCAGGATAGCTGTAGATTAAACTGGATGAGTAATTCTGATTTCATTAAAAGTACGGAGCATTTATTTCTGGCATCCGACCATTTTAAAATCATCTGGGAAAAAACGCGTTCAGGAAAGCAGTTTGATGTTGGGATACTTAATATAAAAGACACTATTTTAAACATTTCCCTGGTATCTTTTTTTTTGGAAATTGTTGAAAGAGCTGGTGCCATTTTTGTGCGGTGGTGGCAGTGGTGTCTTTGCAATTTCCCTCTAATACGTCCAATGATGATTTCAACAAGTTAATTTCTTTCATAGTATCTACCGAAATATCGCCTCTCAATTGTCTACTATATATCATTATATACTATCAATTGTCTGTGCCACCCGCCCGCGCTTCCTCAGCACGCTGCACGCCCGGCGAGTTATCTCCGAAAAGCGGGACTGAGCCTGTCCCCAGCGGGACATTTAATTTTGATTTAAAAATCGGGACGTCCAGCCAAAATCAGGACGTCTGGCAATGCTAGTGCGCAGGCACAGGTGCACTCCCTATTCCCTCACTCTCATAGTCCGATGGGACGGCACTCCGGCACGACTGGAGAGATCAGGCGCAGGACCTACGGCGTGATTTCCGAGGCACGGGTGTATCATACCGCTAACTTCCAAACTCCGGGTAACTTGAAATGTTTAATGGAAAACCCAAAAGCACTTTTTCGATCATAAAGCGAAAAAATATAACTACGCGAAACTATAGCTTGATTAAAATGACTACTGCTAAACTAAAGTGGCTAGTGTCATAATATAAATATGGACAGTAGGGAAACTAGGTACCTACAAAGGCTCGAAACGGCACACTCACACAAACATGCGTTACAATGAGACTCCTAGATGACCGGCGCGGTACTCTCAGTACCACGGAGTAAATACAAAGAGGAGATGGCCTAAGCAACTGTGCACTGTGATTCTCAACTAGGTCCTGACGGCATCATGTGGGCGTGGCCTTAGTCAGTGTATTGTTGGCGTTCGTCCTGTGCACAACTTTGTGAACGTTCCCATTTTACAGCATTGTTCGCGCTAGACGAAAAAAAGAATGAAGTGTTGTGTTTTGTCTTGTAAAAATTACTCGGATAGACGTTCTGATGCTATGGATGGCATCACATTTCATTTGTAAGTAATTTTATGCGTAATTTATTAAAATAGTTCTAGAAAAATCTCCTAGCGTCGGCGTTTCCAAACATAATTCTACCCGACACTAGATGGCGACACTTGGTTTCATGGAAACTAAAAATATTTAGGTATGTAGAGCTCAGAACTAACATATTTTAAATAACATTAATGCTGAAATTTGTTCAACATTCATTCCTAAAGACCCTTTAATGGCCAAAATGTTATTTTTGTAGTTTTCATATCATTTTGTAAACAGGCCGCCATCTATCGTCAACTATGAACAACAAAAAGACAGGGCCGTAATTAGAAATCAATTATTTTACTGAATGTCCCGCGGCTGCGGCTGTCTCATAAATGGAAAGTACTTAAAACATTAAATACGCTGGACATAAAAATACAATCCCCTATAAATTAAATATTCTATCTACAATTATTTTATTTATTTAAAGTACTTAAAGCCCACCTAGTTTATTTAGTTAAATTTTAAATGATGTAGGTTTTAGATTTCCATCCGAAGATAATCTAAGACAGCAATGGATTAAAAACATACTGGCTTTGTAAACCATCTTGATAAGTCTTTTTAACAAAATAAGTCATTTAAATATACAACATTATTCTTGATTTACACTAAACCTGAAAAGGGGTCATTGTACTCATCTTTTTGAACAACTTTTTCTATGGGACCAACCTTGAAATCGCGAAAAAAAAATCAGATGTTCCCTACATTTTGACGAGTTATGCGAACATAAATGTAGGGAACAGCTGATTTTTGATTTTTTTTTGTAAACAAAAAATAATGTTGTATAAGAGAAAATCTAATAATCTTCTTTCGTCATTCATCAGAAACCTTTTTTTCTCATAATAAAACCACAATTTAAATTAAAAAAATACGCATCAAGATGGTTCGCAAAATTAATTTAAAATAAAACAGTACTCCCCGGTACGAAAATTCTGAGTACGACCCTGTTGCATCCTGCACTTAGTGACATCTAGTGTGAGATAGTTACGTAACTACAAAACAAAATCGACAGAACGAGCGAATAGTTTTGCTATTGACCGGTAGATGGAAAATAGAGAAGTGGGCGGGATCTAGCACCCCCTCACCCCGCAAAGTGTCACGCGTTGTTTCCTAAGGAAATCTAAATAGAACATCTCCTCTTTGTATTTACTCCGTGCTCAGTACTAAGTGCCGCGTCAAGACGAGTGGTCACGTTTAAGTTTATCTCTGCGATGTTTTTAAAAATGCCACGAACGTATTGCGTAGTATAATATGGCTGTTTTAACTCGGGTTCGTCAAAACCGGAGCTATCGTATTTTAAACTTCCAAAGTTAAAGATCTATAGTTCTACAAGTTGTGTGTTAATATTAAATTGTTTTCCGTGTTTAAACTATCGTCATTTCCTGAGATTAACCGACGCGATGAGATTACCTATCTAAATTGTATTTGTTAGCTAGTTATTTAAATTCGATTGTTTGATCACTACAGAACAAAAATATAAATTAAAAAAAAACTATATCAATAACATTAAAAGTCATACAACCCTATTGCTCCAACGGAGCGTAGGTTATTATGTTCTCAACTAGGCTTAGTTTCCATACTGTCCATATTTATACTGTGCTAGTGCTGCTTGAAATTTTTACGAAACCGTCTTTATTCTACTATCGGCGGATTTAATGTTGTTGCAAATGGAAAAGGCTTTAGCTAGTCTTATATAAATAGTAAATAAGTACCTATTTAATCTCCCTTTTCCATTTTTTTTTCCTGGGTAAAAAAATTAAAGGGTTATTAAAGGGTTTATTTGCTAGTCAGGAAATTTAAGCTTTAGCAAATAGTTTTAGTTTTTGTTCTTCCATTCATTAATTCCTCATACTATTGGTTGTCATTTTTTATAATATGACCTGGAATACCTAAATTACTAATACTTGCTTAGTTACTTACCGCCTTAATAATTGGTTTAACGCCTGACAAAACTTTAGTTGAAATACAAAACTGAGAATATGAATCCTGTTAACCGAACTATTGTAGGCGCTTCTCTCTTGCGCCGTAATTATAAGTAAATATATTAAAATAATGTTGACTTACCTTTTATGTTTAAGATTCAATTCCTTACAACAATGTGAGAGCGACTAGCGAATGATCATCATCCTCGATGTATTTATAAAGCCGATATCGGGCGAATAATCAGTGCGTTTATCTCAACAGTTTTACATAACACCTGCTGGTAGGTACCTACTCCAAGATGACCGATACTACTACTGCTGGAAGATCAAGGACTCAATGTATTGTGTGATAGTACCGCATTGCTGGAAGGTTCCACATGTACCTACTTTAAGTCCATAGATAAACGATGTCGTTTATCTGTTTAGTCACAATACAATCTTATTATTCGTGCTGCTCCCTTTTTATTATCTATTTCCTGATAACATGTAGAAGTATGTTGTATAATGAACAATGTTGGTGGGAGGCTGCTCAGTAAGTCCGGTGGTCGCACACGGGACTGCCGAACGGGGTCCGGGGATGGATACCCAGCTCGCCTGATACGCTCAAGAATTTCTTAGAAGCAGCCTACAGGCAAGATTTCTGTCTGGTGAGCGGCAATAAGCCACGCTTTTATATGGGATTAAAGACGAGACTAGCAAAAGTGTAGGTAAGCGGGTAGTTATATTAGTTTGTTATCCCTGACTGAAAAACCAAAGACACGGCAGGTTAACAGTGCAGCCGCGGCAGGCGGGTCATCTAATATAATTCTAGTTTAAAATGTGTGTTCCTCTGTGGCCGGCCCACAGTTTAGTACTCGGATGCTATAGTTCGAAATAATACCTACCTAAAGTCTACTTTTATCGGAATATATACATATATTTTTTTAGTACCTCAACAGATATCTTTTTAATTAACAATTTATGTGGTCCGGCCGCCAGGCAGTGCTCTCTGGCCGCGCCACCTCAAATTAAATAGAGTATAATGAACTATTAATAAATCAATATCCCGAAAAAAACTACCCAAAGAGTACCTTGCATACCACAAATATGGTCCAATAAACCCCTTTAGTTGAGGAGTTATTGGTTGTAGGGTGTGGTCCGGCTGGAAGGTATACTCTGCAGCAAGTCAATTTTGCAATATTTAACATTAACTATCCATAAATCAATTTATATAATAGTACCTTTTCTCTACTCTTCGTTGATACTTTTTTCTCTCAAGAAACTATTCATTTTGATTAATTAATCTTTAAAGTACGTGGCGCGGCTAGGGAGAATTACTTTCAGCAAATATAACGAAATATGCTTTATTTCTTTATGCCAACTAAAACTGCATAATAAGTACTTTTCAAAAAGACCTGGACTTCATCTATAAACTTTTATTTTTATTACCAACAATGATTTTGAAAAAGGTGCACTTTTTGGTTTTTGTTTACCTATCTACCTAAGAATAGGTAGTTAATTAGACGAAGTAAGTGAAAATTTTGGTTTAAAATAAACAATAAGTAGGTATAAGAATAACAAATATATTTTCATAATCAAATATTAACAATTGTTAATACATGGTATTGTAAATGACGGAAAAGTCTTTTATATAACAAACTAACGCCGGAAATTAATAACCTGTCTATCCATGGATTTGCCTACTAGAGATAGAATTTTGACATAGTATATGTCTAAATTCTATAGATAGAATTTGAATAAATTTGAATAAGAGATAGAATTTTGACATAGTATATGTCTAAATTCTATCTCTAGTAGGCAAATCCATCGATAGATAGGTTATTAATTTCGGGCGTAAGACAATTCATTGAATTTAAGCATTTAACCCTTTAAACAAGAAATTACAATGAAAAAAAAGAGTGTACCAAAACCGCGTATTAAAAATATAGTCAATCAGTATCTATTACAAATAAAGGAGTTTTTAAGTTATTTTCCAACTTTAAAATGCAAGGCCTAAATTGAAAATAAAACATTTTGATAAAAATAAGTTATAATTTACAATTTTGCGTATAAAATACAATGATCATTAATTTGTTATGTTTTTAGTCCTTGTAACTTTAGTACTTAAATCATCATAATATGTTTCCCAAGTATCATCCAGACGCTTGCAGTGAGCGACATAATGGCGTTTGGTAAATACTCAATCACTGACAACAGTGTAAATAATTTTCCTTGTAATGTCATAGTGTCTGGAATATCATTTAAATCAACGCTTAAATCAATTTCAATTATTAATAAATCATTCAATGTGTAGTTAATAATTTGTTTACCGAAACATTTTACACCGTCATCATTATTTTTAACACATAGCACACTTGAATCAATCTCTAACATTGTTTGAGCCGATTCTTCAAGGGCTGGCATGTACGAACATACTCGTTGAGAGGTGGAGTTGTTCTGACTGCATTGTGTATTTGTTCATCGTTTTTCCGATATAACTATAGGAATATCTTTTAATAAAATTTTGTCTAAAACAAAAGTAATATTCGACATACAATTTATGATCGTCAAGACATTTTTGATTGTTTTGTCAAAATAATATTTGTTTATAATATTGGCTCGTACTTATGTTGTTTAAATTTATGGGATCTTTATTAGCAAAAGACTTAATAAGCGTCATAAAACCGGATGTTTTTGTTTCATTTGCGGATGTTCATTCTATCTATATAAGCAACTGCTAAAGATTGCACCAGACAATCGAAGGCGTAAGTATTTTCTACAACTACGCCTTTAATACCAGTTGAACTACTACTTCCATTTACCAAAAAATCGACCGACTTATTTTGGGACCGCATTGGTCGCTTTTGTTTTTCCTGTTTTCCTATAGTCAGGCCTCGCCAATTCTCTAGAAGGATGGGTTCATCAGACATGACAGATTCTTGCAAAAAGTCACTTGACTCAACTTTTTCAAAATCATTGTTGGTAATAAAATAAAAGTGTATAGATGAAGTCCAAGTCTTTTTATAAAGTACTTATTATGCAGTTTTCGTTGGCATAAAGAAATAAACCATATTTCGTTATATTTGCTGAAAGTAATCCACCCTAGCCGCGCCACATACTTTAAAGATTAATGAATCAAAGTGAATAGTTTCTTGAGAGAAAAAAGTATCAACGAAGAGTAGAGAAAAGGTACTATTATATAAATTGATTTATGGATAGTTAATATTAAATATTGCAAAATTGACTTGCTGCAGAGTATACCTTCCAGCCGGACCACACCCTACGACCAATAACTCCTTAACTAAAGGGGTTTATTGAACCATATTTGTGGTATGCAAGGTACTCTTTGGGTAGTTTTTTTCGGGATATTGATTTATTAATAGTTCATTATACTCTATTTAATTTGAGGTGGCGCGGCCAGACAGCACTGCCTGGCGGCCGGACCACATCAATTGTTTATTAAAAAGATATCTCTTGAGGTACTAAAAATATATATACATATATTATTCCAATGAAAGTAGACTTTAGGTAGGTAGCATTTCGAACTATAGCATCTGAGTACTAAACTGTGGTCCGGCCACAGAGGAACACACGTTTAAAATAGCTCCACACCTACCATCTCTCTACCCTCCCTAATGTTTCGAGTCGGACTCACCTTCAATGTCAACGTTATCGATTGATAAACCTTATCAGTAGATAATATTCTGCAGTACCGATGAGAGAGTAGCTCATAAGTAGGAGAGATAAAAGATGCATATTTGCTGCCGACGTGTTGCGTACACGTCTTTGGTATTGAGTTTTTACATCGGTTGTTTCTCAGTAGCAGTCACGGAGTCTTGATGTGTGCCGGCTGATGACAATAGGCGTTTAAAACTGGCCAAGTTGTGGGTGTAAT
The DNA here is from genome assembly GCA_964057025.1 of Standfussiana lucernea. Taxonomy (NCBI): domain Eukaryota; kingdom Metazoa; phylum Arthropoda; class Insecta; order Lepidoptera; family Noctuidae; genus Standfussiana; species Standfussiana lucernea. The sequence continues at coordinate 16,517,937 of OZ059797.1, forward strand.
ATTAGGTATACACCTCTGCATAACGCTTCGGGGATTAAAGTCGAGCTGTTATGTTATGGAACACGTTGATCTAAATTATGTGCTATTACAGATATTATGTGGATTTATTTCACTGGCTAGTGAGCGTTATTTATCTCACTGGCTAGTGAGTGTTATTTATCTCACTGGCTAGTGAGTGTTATTTATCTCATTGGCTAGTGAGTGTTATTTATCTCACTGGCTAGTGAGTGTTATTTATCTCACTGGCTAGTGAGTGTTATTTATCTCATTGGCTAGTGAGTGTTATTTATCTCACTGGCTAGTGAGTGTTATTTATCTCACTGGCTAGTGAGTGTTATTTATCTCACTGGCTAGTGAGTGTTATTTATCTCACTGGCTAGTGAGTGTTATTTATCTCACTGGCTAGTGAGTGTTATTTATCTCATTGGCTACTGAGTGTTATTTATCTCATTGGCTAGTGAGTGTTATTTATCTCACTGGCTAGTGAGTGTTATTTATCTCACTGGCTAGTGAGTGTTATTTATCTCATTGGCTAGTGAGTGTTATTTATCTCACTGGCTAGTGAGTGTTATTTATCTCATTGGCTAGTGAGTGTTATTTATCTCACTGGCTAGTGAGTGTTATTTATCTCACTGGCTAGTGAGTGTTATTCCTGCTGACTATATTTTATTAATGATTTTAAACTAAGTTTTTCCACTCATGGACTCAAGGACTGTGAATAACTATAATAAGGAATGATAACTGTATTAAAAATGTTTATTGCTCCTTTGTACATAGTAAGTATAAATTCGTATTACATAAAATGGCATAATGTTATTATAATGTATACAATATTATGTACATGTGTATAATATGGGTACCTAAGTGGTACCAAGACTATAATATCTAATACTTTTATTTCGTGCGTACATTTCATTGTGTTCTTGACATAGCTGAGCACTGAAATGCGAAGGAATCTTCAGGCCTTATGTTTTCCGGCTGTAAACAAAAGATTCTCAAAATTAATTTTATCGGATTGGTTTTAATAAAATCCGGGAAGCAAGGTGTTTGTAAAACAATGCTCAATCATTGTAATCGTAATTACATCCGATCCGGTCAACCTCAACACCATCTTAGAAACGACTGGTTCTATTCACCAAAGATTAACGTTTAGTATATTATAATACGACCGCAGATTTATGGACCGCTAAGATTTTATTATTTTTTACTTTACAGCTATTTTATGTACTTAGCGGTCCCCCAACGCAACGACGCATGGATTAAAATATCCTACTTAAATTAAATGTATTTTTCCCTTTTTGAGGGTTCCGTACCTCAAAACGAAAAAAAAAAACCGGAACCCTTATAGGATCATGCACTTTGTTGTCCGTATGTCGGTCTGTCAAGACCCTTTATCTCGGGAACGCGTGGAGGTATCGAGTTGAAATTAAAACCATATACTCAGGTCTACAGTCCCTTGAAGCTGTGAAAAAATCAAACTTATAAATTAACGTAAAAAAAGATACAGCAGTTTATGCCAAAAAAAAACGTATATTTCGACACTCACAAGGGAATCAAAATTTATAGGGTACTACTGTTGACCCAGAACCATGAAATTTGGCAAGAAGCAATGTCTTAAAGCACATGTATAGAAAAAAATCTGAAAACTGTAAATATGTAGTTTAATTACAAAATACCTACAAGTTTGTACGGAACTCTCGGTGCGCGAGTCCAACTCGCACTTAGCTGGTTTTGTGTGTCGGGGTTTCTTTATTTATTTATTTTATTTAATGCTTTTTTAACTTATATTATTGGTAGATATGCTACCATCAACTCTAACAAAGAAAGCTGTTTAATAGTCCTCATGACAGATCGGGTTTAGCAGAATTGCAAAGACTGAAAAGCTGTACTACAATACTTTAAGTGTTGAATTCTATTATTTAAAAATGTTTGCATTTAGAGTAACGTGTAGATTATGATCTTTCACGTCGAGCTTGCATGTGCTCGTCACGCATCGTATGAGCCCAAACACAAGGTAGATGCAGTAAACCAGGTATCCTGAATGATCCTGGTGATGCCTGCGCGTCAGGTCAAAGTTATCATACTTTTGAAGTTGTTTATACCTCTTCATCAACTAGAAAAGATGTGATGATCTTCAAACGGCTGAACAGATTTTCTTGAAACATAGCCAGGCCTCCTTCACTCGTTCGAAGTCATGCACTAAAGTGCCTACGGCTCTCGTTCACCCGGGCGAACAAAATCCAGTCGGTTGCCACGCGTCCGCTCGAGGGTACCTACATACCGCACCCGCTCGCCTTTAATAATGGCTCGCCTTTAATGTAGACTACATTGCAATTTGCATGAGATCAAAATAAAAGTACCAACAAAATTTTATCTTTTTTTTAATTACCTTAACACATTAACATTAATAATACTTATTTAAAATAATATAAAATAATTTTGAAAAAACATTAATTAGCCGGCCAGGAAGCATGGCAAAATAAGTGAAATTTACACATTTATGTACATGTTTTCCTAAAGAGTACTTTTTAAAGTTATTTCCTGTTCACTGTAACGTTTGTGATGATAAAATAAACAAACAAATTATTATTATTTGTTAGATTTATAATTTTTGCGTCGGATAGATTTAATTATCGAAATTTACGGGAGGGTACAAAGTTCATTAGGTAACCATTATATTAAAGTGAGGCATTTGTGATTTACAATAAATAAAATAAAAATATTGTTTTAAATATAAAAAAAAACTGTTTTTAGTCACCCATTCTTTTGTATAATAATTTCTTAGTATAGACAGCCCTAGCGTTGCGTTCAATGACGCACGTGATCGCCCGACACCACGGCAGACAACGTAGTAGACACTCTCGAGCGGGCGCGTAAGGTACATTTTAGAGCGCAGGAAGGCCTGTAATATTTTTGTACGTAATTATAGCGTTAGGTATCTATCTTTTCCTATGGAGTAAAGTATCTGTTCCGTAAGGAACTATTAATTAATCTGTGACATAGCTAAAAACACTCTCGATTAAGACACCTTTCAAACGAATAAAACTTAAACAAAATCGGTTCATCTGTTCAGGAGCTATGATGCCACAGACAGACACACTTCAAACTAATAATACCCCTCTTTTTTCATCGGGGGTTAAAACCAGATGAGGCCGGTGTTTCGAATCTGACTTCTCTGAGGAGAAACAACCGATATAAAATCAGAGGTCACTATGTAAAGTGTGTGAAGATTCAAAAAGGATTTTCGGAGAATTATATAGTAATGAAAGAAAACTAAATGCATAAGAGTCGCGTTACCGATGGTTAGTTGCGAATGTAACGTTTTATTGAACAAGGAGATACTAGACAGGGTTCGAAACACCACGCTGCGTTCCAAAAGGGGCATAGTGGTTGTAGGCAAGAAGGCTTTTAAGCTAAAATGGGATTGGGCGGGTCAAGTCAGCTGCAGCAGTACACGAAGGGCGCCGGAAGATGGACGGCGCCGCCGAGGCCGGCCCAGAAAGAGGTGGCGAGACGGCCTGGACGTATACCGCGACGGCTGGTTCGAGGAGGCCCGGGTAAAGGAATTGGGGAGGCCTTTGCTCAGCAGTGGGTCAGTACAGGATAAAACAATAAAAATAACTAAACTAAAATTCGTCAAAAAGACAAATCAGGCTTGACTCGAAGCTGTAGTCGAGTCTTCACTTAACAGCGCTTGCATGGCGGCTAAGTTCATCTACCTACACTGTTAGAAATCAATTAACAGACGTAGATACCAGCGGTACTAGTCTGTTTCAGTTACTTTCCTAGTATCATGGCTTACCGTAACCTGGTTTAGGGTTTTTTGTGTTCTTTTGATTTTGTTTTATTTTCTACATTTTTCTTTCATATACCAATAGTACCTAGCTTGATCAAAAGAGTGTCCATTGAGGTTCTTGCCCGTTCTTCGCAAAGATGTAGGTTGTGGCAACGTCAACTAGCTTCCACTTTCGTACCAAGTAATTGACCAACTGCTTCACAGTTCAAAAGTGCCTGTAAATTGTTTAATTGAAATAAATGCTTTGTTTGCTGCTTTTGTTCCGTTTTACAGACGTTAAACTGGTTTATAATCATAAAATTAAATCAATAAGCATACGCACGGATGTTAGCATACTTTAAGTCTTCGAAATGTCTTCTTGATCAGAGCTTGAGCACCTAAAATAAAACTCAGTAAATCTAATTCATTTATTCATTCTACCGTAACTACCTACTTTAAGACAGCAAAAAAATCAATAACAACAGTATTTTGTAAAGATGTCTCACTGAAAGATTTGTAGTTTGTACCTCAAGCGCATGTGTTGGTGCCTCAGTGGCGCAGTGCGCAGTGCGCAGTGTGGACATCACTGGGCCACACATATGTTATCATAAGGCAAAGCTTTCGCAGTAGATTTCATACCGCGTAATTCAAATGCACTTTGCAAGTTCATCCAACTCTTGTCTATTCTGTTTAAACAGTACGTTTCGCATTATTATTATGTTATGTTTTAATATAATTTGGGTTATTTAAATAAACATAAAAAACGTTCTCGAAATTTATGAAATCCTAAGTTATAGTAATATGTAGGTTAGGTGTGTTTCCCAAAAGCTGCTAGCGGTGTATAAAATAATGTTATTGCACTCTCATTTAAATTTAGCCTAGCATTTACTGTGGCACGCACGACATACGATACTACATTTCGTCAGTTATGTAAGTCCCATGTAATAGGGGGCGAGGATATTGCCATCAACCGGGCACAAATCCAGGCTCCGTAGCTGCTACTGAGAAATTCCTGAAGGGAAATCCCAACTTCAGTTTCCCCGACCCGGGAGTCGAACCCAGGACATCATGCTCAGCAGTCGCGCTTGGGACCGCTAGAGCAACGATTGGTGTTGTGTAATATGTTATGTTTGTGCTAGCATGCAGATGCAAACTCACGTTTTCTTCCAGATGCCGAAGTGGCCCAGCAGCACGGGCCCGGCGGGCGCGCCCGTGCGCACGCCCACGCACGTGATGCGCGCGCCCGGCGCCACGATCTCGTAGTACCTGTGCAGCGCCAGCTATTGTTATGGTCACTAACTTCAACCGATGTTGTTGAATAGTCTATAGCTAACTTAATGCAACGGTAACACGCCTGGGCGCCGGCACGATTATTTCTAGGGTGGTGCATTTTCATTTCCATGAAAACAGCTAGATTTTCTTGCATTCCACATCGGATATGTTTGATTTCTACAGAAAAGCTTATCAATAAAAAAATATTCAAGAGCGAGCGTAGCCAGCTTGAAAAGGCTAATTCTACCTATTGATAAAGTAAAGTTGAAGAACGCAAACGACATAACATGTGTGAGCAGGCGAAGCGAGCTCGAATCTTTTAGGATATTCTCTCATAAATTAGCTTCTTTTTGTTCATACATAAAAAAACGGGAATAGGATACGAACGAGTGAAGCGAGCTTGAACATGTTAGCTTTCCGCCTCGGAAAGATTAGTTTCTCTATAGTTTTCCGAGATTTCGCAGCTCCCCTGCCTACGCCCTGACGATGGTAAGCGGCCTGTGCAAGTGTGCATTCTGTGTTCACAGGAAAAGAGCAGAGGAGAACACTAAGTTCAATTACAAGACGATGGCCAAATGTGGTTAGCAACCCAGACGACTTAAGTTCTTATTCAAACATAAACTTAATAAAATATATAATAATATATTATGTATTTTCTTTCCCGGTGCACCCTGCTGCCGGCGCCCATGGTAACACGTAAAACCGACCTGACTTTCCATCCGAACTGGTTGTCGATGGGCACGTAGAAACCTGGCTGTGAAAGCAGCAGGTAGGAGCGCAGGTCGCGCAGCACGGCCTCGTCCGTGGTGCGCAGCGGGTACACGTGCTTGATGCCGCTGGAGCTGCCGTCCAGCTGCGCCGTCTGCGACAGCGCGCGGCCCGTCAGCACCACGAGCAGCTCCTCGTCCGCCGCGTTGCGCATGAACAGCTTCAAGTTCAGCGTCTGCTCGGGATACTCGCGCAAGTTCTTCGTGACCACGCAGAAGATCAGCCCTTCTACGCAAGAGAAGTCGCAGTAGAACAGGCGCGTGTTGCGGTGGTCGCTGCACAGCTCGTCGGACGGGTTCACCTTAAGGCACGAGCCGCCCGTGAAAGCGTCGTCGAAGTACGGCTCCAGGCACTGGTGCTCGCCGCCCACGCGCGCCACTCCGAAGCGCAAAAACTCCTTGCGGTTCAGGTGCAGGTTCACAGACGGCTGCGCCATGATCATGGAGCCCGGGTCCGAGGTCGAGCCGCTTTCCTCTACCGGCTCCGATATCTTCAGTGGCTTTGATTTGAACATGTCTTTAATCGAACCTGTCGACCGTTGGGGCGTGTCGCGGGGCACGGCCTCGCGGCTGGACTCCGACAGGGTGTTCTCCACGCTGGTCGTAGTGACGAGCGCCTCCTTGTTGACGGTGAGCAGCTCGGCGCGCGCCTGCAGGAAGGAGGAGCGGATGCGGATGATGCCCTTCTTGTCCTTGTAGTGCACGTCCTCCTTCACGTTGGCGAGCTTGTCGCCCGTGGTGAGCAGGTAGCCGTGCGGGCCGTGCGCCGCGTTGGGTTGGTACTGCTGGTGCCGCACGTTGAACCACGGTGACGGACACATCACCTGTCCACACGACAATCTTACCTTATTACTATTATACTCGTAAATGCGAAAGTTTGAATGTTTGTTACTCAATCACGCTAGAACAGCTGAACAGATCTGGATCAAATTTGGCACAAAGATAGTTTATAATCAGATACACTAAATATAATTGCGACTTTAACATAGGTCATACAAGGAGGGGGTAAACATACCTCTCCGTATAGCCAACGCTTGTTGCCCTGCCCCCTGCAGAAGGAGGTCTGGAAGGGGATGTGGCAGGGCAAGCGGGTGTTGAGGAAGGGCCACAGGCTGCCCCAGAAGGCGCGGTCGCGCAGCAGGAACTTGCCGTAGTTGTCCAGGTCCTCAGCCATGGCTACCTGGTTGTGCTCGTTCGCCAGCGCCTCGTGCGTCCAGGCGGGCGCGAACAGAGCAATCGAACAGCCCGCGCCATGCACCACTTTGACTGCCTGTCACAACAGTTACCATTTCGTGACTGTTTTTCCGAAACGAGAACGGCCAAACAACAGAACATCGTCGCGATGTCATGTCATGTCGTCCCTCCTCACGCTCTACGTGTACATGGTGTCGAGGTGTACACAGAGTTTTGTCCACTACGCTCAATTGAGCGCTAGGCGGATAAGCTGGCACTGAGTTACCTGCTGTGTGTTGAACTGTCCTCCGCCGTAGAAGTTGCGTCCCCAGACGTCGACGCCGATGTACAGGTCGGTGAGGCGCGCGCCGGCCAGCTCGGCGCTGGCGAGGACGTCCTCGGGCGTCCACGAGTAGTTCGTGAACAGGCCGTCGCACGCCTCGAAGAACGCCCTACAACCGCCCACCACTACTTAACTGATATCATCTTCATAGTCTATATTTTACAAGAATAATTATCTAGATGCCAATCGTACATTATTTTTTTAATAATTCAGTTTAAATAAATTCAAAATCTGAGAATCATTACTAAGGTAAGACGCCGCCGGGTGCGTTGAGATAGAGACGGGTCTCCAAGACAGGAAGGCAGGACATGAGGAACGTACTGTGCGCTAACACCACTGTATGTCTAGCTCAGATAGAGAAGGCCTTCTATTTCACACTACTCTACTCTACTAGTCGTCACCTCATGACTCACCCCCATTCTAGCCCCATCATTTTTCACGCAGTCCATTCATCTTTTCTTTGGTCTTTCCATACTTTTATAGCTATCCACAAAATTAGGTAATTCTTAAAAAAACATGGAAAAGTGAATGCACTAACATATTTTTGTCACAGAGTTTATTCTGCCAGGTGAGGTTGCCCTGCACGGTGACGCTGTCGTACCAGATGAGCGTGGCATGCGGCAGCTCGTCGTGCAGCAGGCGGTGGAAGTGGCGCACGAACTGCAGCAGCACCTCCGGCTGGGCTATCTGCGTGCCAGAACAACGCGTCAATGCGCATGCGTAGCTGCGCGTCAGCGCCATGGTTTTTTTAGCGCGTGGCCAAAGGCAGAACTAACGCCGCCGCCGAACTAAAGCTTGTTTTTCATAAAAATTTACTGACAGCGACCTCCTGGCAATGTCATTCAAGGCGCAAGAAAGACCACAACGCACTCTACGTTAGGCGTCTAGGCGACAACATTGCCAGCCGCGCTGACGCAGACGTGCCACGCAGCAGTGCGATTTGATATTCCGCCTGAATTGGACTGACCGTGCTTCACAGGCGTCCGTCTAAGAGTGTTACCACACCAATCGATCGAGGCCATCGATCGATGGAAAAATGGATTAGTCGACGTCGATCGACAGTTTCTACTACACTAATTGATCGAGCGTCGTGATAGTGGAATGGATTAGTCGACGTCGATCGAGCTATTAGTGCCACCAACTTAGCAATTCATGTGGACAAAATTGGAACTACAGCCACCGTTTTGAGAACGTCATTCCGCAGTCAGAGAGTGTCAGTACAGTATGAGTACTCCCTTTTTTTTGTAATCGAATTTTAGGTGAAGTTGATTGTCTGTAATTAGTATCCAATTTCGCAATTGAAAGGGCAATCATGTTTAAAAGATTTTCAATATCACTGTTACTCATTCGAACGGCACCCAAACCGCTATTCACAATGTCTTTTGGATCAAATAAGCGATCTTTAACTGTAAAAAACGGTCGCATCCCAAGATTTCTGTGTTTGCGTCTTTGTAATAGTACGAGTAACAACATCATACTGGCCAAAAACAACACGTCCTCTTCTGGATGCATTTTGGAAGATACTGATAGAATATAGCCAGACAGTATCCGTCGATCAGCCAAAGCTACCACACCAATCGATGAACGTCGGTCGATGGCGTCGATCGGCGGTCGATCAATTGTTTATCGCCCGGTATCCGCCGATCAGCCGAAGCTACCACACTACCCTTACGCAGCAGACGGAACCAGATTAAGGCTGCTAGTAGAATCCCATACAATACACGACATTTTGTCATACAAAGAAAAATTACCGATGGTTGACATAATATATGCTTTATGATGCTTATGACAAGTCATAAATTACTTTAAAAAAAAAAACCTTGTTCTCAATGTTAAGAAGATAGCCGTCGAACTTGAGAGATTTCGCAATAGCAACTAATGCGCTGGCTACATTCTCATATTGCGTCTCTGTAGCTAACACATGATCCCAAAACATTGCACCCTCTGCCCTCTCCGTTATTATAGTACCTGTGTAAAAACATTTTTATTTAATGAACACTCCTAACATGGATCAATCATATAGACAGGGTCGGGCAGTATTTGAATTACTTGTAATTAAAATACGTAATTGAAATACAAAAGGTATTTGGTATTTGTATTTCAATTACTTGCTTAAAATGTAATTTCTAATTTGTATTTCAAATACCTAACGGCGAGGTATTTTGTAGTTAGTATTTCAAATACTTATGGCCTCAAAATACATTTTAATATAAAAACATTTAACTAAAAAAGAAATAAAAATCAAATATCCAAATATAAAAATGTGTTCATACAATTTATCACAAGTTTGTGCTCATCAGGACCTGTAGAAAGATTGTTTTCTTTAGCAGGTTTTATTCATTCTTTAACAAGAGGCTGTTTGTCTGATAGTACATGTAAAAATCTAGTGTTCATGAAAGGAAACTTTGGTTTTACTGATTAATCTTCTATTACTCTGCTTTTTAGCTCATGCTGGGCTGGATTGCTTTTTATGCTTAATAGTATTTTGTAATTTGTTTTTTTCTTAATTTCAAATAAAAATAGCTAAAATACTGTTTTTTTTTTTTATTTTATATTTCAAATACATTACTTAAAGATATTTTGTATTTCGTATTTTAAATACTTGCGTGATAGTATTTAGTAATTTGTATTTCAATTGAACAAAGCATGTATTTTGCCCAGCCCTGCATAAAATACATACCAACATTTTCTGTTTGAACTGTAATGATTGTCAACATTTATTTTACCTAAAGTAATTTTTACATAGACATTGTGGTTAGATCACATGGCTAAGTTTTATGCACACAAGTGAAGCTGTATTGGATGATCCAACACTGCTCGACTCTTCACATTCTACACCATACACTACAATGATAGCTACGGCAACACAATCCTAGAAGATAGCTGCTTTTGTACTGAGAAATAAAAGTAATTGATTTTGCATAATGTGTAAAGGTTTTGTTTAATCTCTGAAATATATTAAAATCATAGCCATACCAATTACTTTGACACCATGTGCATGTGCAACATTAATCCAGCCAACGGGAGGTATAGTGATCAAGTGGTGACTGAAGTAACAAAATGTATCTATTCCGGCCCAGTTGTAGAATGTATATGCTCCTGAATCACTAGTCCCTTCAATCAAACTGAAAATTTTAAATACATTTAGTTGGTGATTGTACTACACACCACCTTCTTCACATTTACATTATAAATACAGGGGGAACCCACCACACACACCAATGCAAAAATTCTGCTGTTTCTTAAAAAAGTTAAGAAAACTCGTTTCTAAGCAATTATAATTTCCAATAATTCTTACCAGTCATCGTGGTAGCCATTGGCCATATCATGGCATAACAATGTCTTAGGTAAACTTTTAGATTCGTGTCGTTGGACTTCTGCTACTTCAGGGTCGAAATGACAGAAATTCTGTGGTTTTTCAAGCGACTGGTCAACACAATGTTTATTTATTTCTATATTTCGAATAAGTAAATCACTATGCGGCGTCAATTCTTTACATAACGTCCTCCAAGGTGGTGGATTTTCCAAAAACAACAATATCTCACTATAGGAGTCAAGAGGTTTGCAGGTGAACCGTGGGTCAGATTTTTTCATTTGCTCTGTTAAGTGCTCTGATTTATGTTTCGGCATTTCTAAACCACTTCGCTAGCTCACTGATCACAGGAACACTGAAGAATATTATGCACCTCGTTGTAACTTTATTGGTCAATAAATAAAAATACAAATTCAAAGTTGTTTGTTTACGTCAGTGTAACGTGCTAACCGCGAGCCGTCAGCTTGACAACTGCCAAATCAGCACAAGCAATAGTAGGCTTTATGCCGTAGACAATCATACTCTGTCTACGGCACACATAGACATACTCTGTCTAAGGCACAGATGAACCAAACCTATTTTAGATTAGGTCTAGGTAGGTATGTAGATCTTATCACGAGGATATTATTCGCTATCATTCTACATAAACTGTCTAGAACATGTGCCAAGGACACTGTTAGATTTTTTTAATTATCTCGAGGGTATTATAGTGTAAATTAAAAGCCAATAGGTGCCAAAAAATCGTAAAACGTTTTATTAGTCCATCTTAATGCATTTTTGACGCTTTTTCCAGTGGTCTAATATAACCGTAATTCGCAGTAAAAAGAAAGTTATTTATAGCAAGTAGCTATGTATATGTTAAATAGCTGAGTTGTTACCTCAAGATAACAACCCAGTAACCCATTAGACTGAGTGATCCTTTTTGCCAAAAAGAAAAGCTATAGATAGTCCATTCGCCGTAGGAAGGTGCGGGTAACATTAGATGAAAAGCCCCCGTATTCACAACGCTTCGAAAAGCGATTCGATTTCGGAAAGTGGTATGTCTGTTTTTTTTGGCATTACGAAAACGAGCGAGTTAGACATAGGTCTTTCCGAAATCGAAATCGAATCGAAACGTTGTAAATACGGGGGCTGTTCCTTTCATTGAGGTAGAAAAAATATTATTTTATGTCTATGGTTCCTTTTCAATCTTAAATGTTACCCTGGTTTACAATCATGACTGAATATTTTAGCTGCACCCTAAAAACCAAAGTCGTAAAATACGGAATCAGTAATAAAATAACGAAATTAAAGTAGGTAGGTGGGTAGTAGGTAGACAGTAGGTAGGTAGGTAGTAGACCCTTAACGAAGCCGAAAGGCACTTACGTAGGGTTACTTAGTTTGATGTACAGAATGCTTTGGCCGACGGCTTCGTGCAGGGTCCGTTTACATTTTGTATAGTGGATTAATCGGCAGCCTGACTCCGTAGCATTTAGAAGAGATTTTGAGTTCAGGCGCTGGGGATTCTGGTGAGTTGCTTTGAAGGTACTTGATGTTTACCGACGTCTGCGGTGTCTTATAAGCGGTCAACCTATGGGCCCGGTTGCTGTTAAAACACAAGGACCATGAAGTCCAACTCCGATTACCCGCCTTAGTTTTTCTTTACTTGGTGAGACTTGGCCTATGAAGCATATTTCACCGTCATTAAAAACTTAAATATTTCTATGTGAATATTATGTCCTAAATAGATTCGATAAGGAATCATAAATTCAGGACACACTGATAACGCTAGTGCCGTTATTTTGTTCTGTTTAATTATTATTCCCTTTGTGCAATTTCCTTTATCGATTAATATTACAAGCTGCGCGCTGCGGTTTCACTTGTTTGGGGATTCGCGTAAGAACCGTGCATTTTTCCTGCATACACAAACCACGAGGTGTTATAAAATGAGAATTAAACTGTCATAGAGTTTAAAAGGTTTGATGTAGGTATTTACTCCGTGTATCGTAATAATTCAAAATTAATTCATGAAATTTTGAATATATCTGAGTCACTATTATAGGGCAAATTGGGAAATTAGTAGAAAAGGTTGTTGAAACTGTACCACGTGACATGTTAAATGAAAGGACTTGTTGTGAGGATCCTTAAATATAGTTTTTTTTTTGTAGTTTTGAAATAAATAGTTTCAAGTAATGAAAATAGATGACATTTGGCGATCACGCTTCACGAGGTATCTTCGAAACTACTGAGCCTAAAATTTTAACAAAGATAGGTTCAGGAAATTGTATTGTATAAAGGGCTGGTGTCTGCAAAACCACTTCAAAGTGCGTATTTTGCGCACGAATATGGTATGTGGTGAACACATAATCAAAATGTTTGTTAAATGTATAAATACTCTTTAAACTAATAATATGCCTATCGAGAGCCTCCTCAGGTATTTCATGTACAAGAGTGGTAATGCCACAAGGCATTCTCTACCAGTCAACCTTTGGGTCAAATAGGACAGCTTTGTGATAGAGTAGGTACAAAAAATAAATAAGTAAAATACCATTTATTTATTAAAACTTTATGCACAAGTAAAAACTGTACTAAGGCGGACTTAACCATACCTTACCTTAACATTTACCCATTCCACCATATACATTTATATACGTGGTGGTATATATACGTGGTATACCAGGCCACTCAGAAAGTAATGCGATAAATAGTTTTTACATATGGAGACTGGCCAGTTAGAATCTTTTTCGAAAATATGATTACTTGTAAGTAAAAATATGTGTTCCATTTTCAAAATTTCCTCCACATTTTTTGCGAGCCAATTCAAAGTATCGTGTCTTACTGAAAAATGGATCTGCGCCGGTAACATTTTAGAGCTATGTGTCGCCTGAAACCGGATGAATCGTTCGATAGACTTCAAATGGCATTTATGGATCTCCATCCATAGAGGGGCCTCCGCCCCTCCAAGGCAACCGTGTATCGTTGGTATAACGAATTTAGGCGCGGTCGACCAACCTTGGGGGATGAAGAAAGAAGCGGTCGCCCTTTGACGGCTATTACGGAAGAAAACGTGCTAGCAGTGAAAAATTTAATCCAAGATAATAGGCGAATTACATATCAGGAGATTCAGCACATATTAAAGATTGGATCGGGAAGCGTTCACGAGATTCTACACGGGCATCTTCGCGTGAGGAGGATAGTATCGCGCTGGGTGCCGCACTACCTCACCGACGCTCAGAAGCAGGCCCGGGTGGAATGGTGCCGTGATATGCTGAACAAATTTGAAGCAGGCTCGTCTCGGCGTGTTTACGACATCGTAACAGGTGATGAGTCCTGGATTTATCAATACGATCCAGAAACCAAGCGCCAGTCGACAGTTTGAGTGTTTCAAAATGAACCAACGCCTACCAAAGTGAAGCGATCTCGAAGCGGGGGGAAGATTTTGATCGCCAGCTTTTTTAATTTGACTGGCCACTTGGCCTCAATTCCCTTACGAGATCAAAGAAGCATCAACGCCGAATGGTATACTACCAAATGTTTACCAGAAGTTTTTTCTGTTGTGAGCAACAAGCGACCAAACACAGGGCTCCGCGGACTACTGCTCCACCACGACAATGCGCCTGCACACACCGCGCTCAAAACGAGGGACTTCCTGGACAGTACACCAGTCAAACTCCTGGGTCACCCTCCTTACAGCCTGATCTAGCACCGTGTGACTTCTTTTTATTTCCAAAAATAAAAAATCAGCTCAAGGGGATACAATTTTCGTCACCGGAAGATGCGCTGGCTGCGTTCGAGCAGGCTGTAAACGAGGTGTCTGCGGCGGACTGGAAAAAGTGTTTTGAAAACTGGTTCAGACGCCTGAATCTTTGTATAGAGGCTGGTGGAGAGTACTTTGAAAAGATTTGATAAAAATATAATTATGTACCTGTAGAATAATTTTTTTTTGTGTCGCAAAACTTTCTGAGTGTCCCACGTATATATTTTTTTAATTTTTTTATTGGCTTATCTTTCTCGGCTTTCATGAGGTTCCCGTCATGCGGGACCGTTATGTCAACAATCATTGCGCGCCGCTCTGATCGATCCACCACCACTATATCAGGCTTGTTGGCAACAATAGTCCTGCCAGTGATCATGGATTGATCCCAGTACAGTGTGATATTGCCATTTTCGAGAACTGGGTCGGGCACATACCTATAGTGCGGCACTTCCGATTCCACAAGGGTGTATGTTAGACCAAGTTGCTGATGGATAATCAAGTGTTTCTTAATTAGATGTTGAAGTTTAATGGGCTTTCATTTTCATTACATGACCTGCCATACCTACAAGGAAATCAGTCCGAATGCTATAAAACCTGCTGTGATTGCCAATCATAGCTAATAGCCCTGTTACTGACAACTATTTGTGATAATGCCTATGTGATAATGAGAAGTGTAGAGTTTATTACATAATGAAACATCACGTTTGTATCCCCGAAGGTTTGGGCAGAGGTGTACTAATATTATCATCTGCCTAGCCTTTTTCAACTACATTGGAGTCGGCTTCCAGCCTTACTGGATGCGGCTGAATACTGTTAGTGGATAGCACGATACCCCAGTACCCCTTGGTAAGACTGGTTGTCAGACTTTCGGGCCATTGGACTACCTGTAACGATTGTCAAAGATCTACAAGTGACAGCCGGCCGAGGCACGAAAGTGACTTTTTCACTACACTTCCTCGAAAACTGGCTCTTATTGCACTACGATTAGGTTCAACATGCAATGTATTTCACACTCGTGGTTTTTTTTTCATTTATCACAAAATATAACAGTAGCTTCTACATATACAGTTATACTCATAAAAACTACAACCTGCACTACTTAATGTGTAAAAATTATTTGTACGCCTTGCAAGGCAGCACATAGTAGGGCATTACTTCTTTATAACACCGTGTACTTACTTCTACCTATTTGTCACGAATAAACATATTTGAATTTGAAATGTTATCAAGATCAATTTAATAAATCCCCAAGTAGGTACATAAATACTTATATTCCTATGTATAAATACGTTATGTAAATACTCGTAATTATAAAATTGTATAAATGGATTAAATGGATAAAAATTTACTATGGATATCCAGAAACAAGTTGTTCAAAAGCCACTAAGCACCTGCAAAAACATTTTGAGCAATTATTCTGAGAAGAAAATACGTAAATAATTGGTGTACGGGCGTTTTAATGGCTTTTATTAATAACTTTTTATGGAAGCTTCTTAAAGTTCTGTAAAAATATATGTTAAGGTAGCAAACAGGTAGTAAATATTTACATTAACAACGTGGTTATGGTCAGCCAACCTGACGTCAGAATGGCTGACCACTTTATTTCTTTGAAAATTATATTTTTAACGCAAATGTAGCTATACAGATTTGCTACCTTTGCGTTAAAAATATAACAATGTTCAGAAACGCCACGTCTACAGAATTATTATATAGGTAGCAAATCTGTACATTGAAAATATTTAGAAAAAAATAGTAGGGGTGTTAAAGGATAACAAACAGAACCCCATTTCTACTATTATTTTAGATTTTTTGTCTGTTTGTCTGTATGTCTGCAGTCTATGAGTTTTGTTTGTTTGTTTAAGTTCACGTGAAAATTACCAAACTAATTTGACTAGTTTCAATGCACAAGTATTGTGTTTAACTTAGAGAAGGTATTAGTTTTTGTTTCATTGCAATCCGTGCTCTTAATCAAAAAATGAATTTAAAGTGTTCAAGAAGCAATCATCATCATTACTTAAGATAAATGCAACGACATCTATTGAACCAAAATGGTACTAATGAATAAATGTGCTCACGAGATCACTTTTAAATCGACTGCCCGAGTTTTTCAAAAAGTTATTATAGTGAGAGGTACTCTATTTGGCGCTGCTTTGAAATTTTGATTATTTAAACTCCTAAATCTATACATAAACAATATTAAAATTATATAAATAGAAAACGATGTTCCGAAGTGGCGCAACAACTGCTGCATGTGTGCTACTGTTCACATTTTGCACAAATATTCCTTTCTTAAAACTTTATTTTTACAATTATTTCGTTTTAGGCTACCATTTGAGGGGTTCTTCAAATAGTATCCTATATATTATCACGCCACGTGTTTGAAGAGGTTCATTATGCCCGTATTCTTCAATTGTTTGTCATTTCAGTCAAAGAAACCGCGGGCACAGCTAGTATTTCATAATATGTAGTAAATCGTAGCAAATAGGTATTAAACAGTGCACAATATGGTCTCATGATGACAAAATACACACATCAAAAGTATCTAGGGATCAACATATATTTTTGCAATAACTTTTCTCCTGATTGATATTAATTGAAATTTTCTTTAAGGATTCATCAAATAAAGTGTTTTCGTTTGTCACAGTAACGATAAACCAAGTCACCTTTGCATTAATAAAGAAATTTGCCATTTTCCTAATAAAGGGATTTTTGACATTTGAACCACTAACATTAAAGTTCGAAAAAAAGACGATAGAGAATTTTAGAAGAAAATTTTATTGGGTAACTTAAACAATTAATAATCCGTGTTTCTACCGCGAACACTAACAACACAAGAACATCGGTTTGGCATACTCAAAATGAGTTCATCCAAATCACGCTGTGGAATGGCCGCCCATGTTCGTTGCAACAACAAAAAAAGGTCTTCTTGCGACTGGATACCCTCCATATTCGGCAGAGCTCTTCTCTGTAGCATATCCCATGCATGCTCAATCGGGTTCAAGTCTGGCGACTGAGCAGGCCAGGGCAGGACATTGATGTTAGCTGCGGCGAGAGTCTGTCTTACAACTCTTGCGGTGTGCGGTCGTGCATTATCATGCATTAACTGAAATAAGGGACCGATTTGCACTTGTAGAGGAACGATGACGTCTGATACAATCGTCTCAGCATAAATTTGAGCGTTGAGGTTGCCTCTGATCCAAATCAACTCAGTTCTTCCGCCGATCCAAATACCCGCCCATACCATGATGGTTCCACCACTATAAGGATGGACTTCCTGGCAGGATTTTAATCGCTGTTGGCGTCCAGGGGTTCTCCAGTGTCGTATACGTCTTGTATCCGGTCTCATACCAAAACGAGACTCATCAGAAAAGCACACGAAACGCCATTGTTCTTCTGCCCAATTTCTGTGTTCAAGAGCCCATTGATATCGAATCCTACGATTGTGCATTGCTATAGGTGGTACCCGTAGCGGTCTTCGGGAATGAAGGTTCACTTCATGCAAGCGGTTTCTGACTGTTTGGTCGCTAATTAAGTTCCCTGAAGAGTGATGAAGCCTCACGGCTAACATCATGGCGGTTATTGTTGGAGCTCTTCGAGTTAAGATTTGAATGTATCGGTCTTGTCTCCGTGTGGTGCAGCGATACCGTCCTCCATGGCGCTCAGCCACGGTACCAGTGCTTCGGTAACGTGTCCAAAGTCGACTGATAACACTCTGACTTGTATTCAGAGCTAAAGCCACAGTACGTTGCCGGGAACCAGCTTCTATCATTCCCACGGCTCTGAGCATTTCTTCCCTGCTTAAATGACGTCGCCGCTCCATAATAACGTTGGTTTTAATCAGTAGTAGGGAAACAGTAGCACTAATAATGTCTTCAATGCGTTGTATGTTTTTATAGGGAAAATATTGACAGCTTATTTTCATCTTTTACTCGAATTTGATTGAGAGTTCCTGATTCAAATTATGAAATGCACCAAAAAGGATCCATATAAATTTATAAAATCATAAATTTATTACAAAGCCACATCTCAATCTCAAGAAATCCGCATAAAAATGCTTGATCCCTAGACACTTTTGATGTGTGTATCTCGTTTGGTTCAGCCATCCTGACGGTAACGGTGCTTGTATTGTGTGGAGTTATTTTGTGCAGGTAAGCTGCATGTAACCCGGTACAGCTTACCCTGAGTCAAGTTCGGTAAGATGGTGTCGTCGTCCGCTACCAGGTCGCGGGGTAAGTGCCTCATGTCGGGGGGGCGCGCATGCCAGGGCGCAACGTGCTTGACGTGGGGCCAAGCCACGGCCAAGCACGCATGAAGCACGCGTGAACATTACCATCACCAGGCGTCGGATGAAGTCGCCTAGGCTCTCAATCCCGAGATTACGCTGGATAACATATCAAGGGGCTCCGACAATGGTTCGCAGCGCAAGACTCTGCTGCGCGCGTCGAGCCCCGGGTCGAGTACCTGGGTGTCACCATCGACCGTCGGCTCACGATGGGTTCACCTGTCCGCCAGATTGCGGCAGGGACTATGGTTGCCCGCGGCCAGCTCCGTGCAGCAGTCTCGTCCCGCCTTCCGGTGCGCGTCAAGTTGGGCGTGTATAAAACATATAAACGCTCAATAATGACGTACGCCGCCCCCGCTTGGTTCGCCCTCACGAGCGAAGAAACAAGAAGCTCCTCCGCGCGCAGCAGATATTATATCTATCAGGCTACAATACTTGTACCACTTACTTTAAAAACCAAACCTACGTCAGAAAGGATTTACAATACCCTTTTGAAACTCCCTCGGTTATTGACGCAAATTGTTTGGTACTGAAATTCTCTGACAAGGTTGCAATGTCGCGGTATATAGATCACCCTCGACTAAAGATATCAATCCATTTTTCAGCAGTCTAGATGCGTTGCTCCACGACTTAAGAAAATTCAAGACTATCTCTCTTATCGGAAATATAAATATTAATATTGCACCTACGAGTGTGGATCCAAATTGTGATGAATATTTAAACATTGCTGCATCACGCGCTATGCTTCCCGCACATTCTTTCCCCACCAGGCTTGCTAATTGTCTAGACCATGTATTACTGAAGTCGACACACACTGCCACAACATTGGTACTAGAATGCAACATAACTGACTATTCTCCTGTTGTGCTATTTTGTAATCCAGATATCATCAATAAATACACGAAAACTTTCAGTCACAAAAATTGATATTGCTAAAGTGAAATCTGACATCGAAAAGGCAGAATTTTCTAAAATACTCAATTCAAAAAACCCAAATTTTGCTGCCGAAACTATCGTATCTCTAATATCCTCTTCAGTAAACCTCCATACACGTTCTGCGGTCATTCCTAGTAGAAGGCGCATTATAAAGCCTTGGATTACCTACTCCTGGCCTCCTCAGATGTATTCGACAAAGAGATAAATTACATAAAACCTCCAAGAAAAACCCAGAAAACGACACCCATAAAACTAAACTCTTTTGCAAAAAAAACGGGCACTTTAGTTTTTTTTCTCTACTTCAATGAAGAAGAACAAGAAATAGGTTTTATTAATTTGACGATGTATTGGCATGTTATTTGAAGCATCCTGGCATGATTCTTTACGTTCCAAATTTAAAATTTGAAATTAATAAAAGAAAAAATGATTATTGTGGATTATTCTAAAATTGCTTTACTAATGGCGCGAATTGCTGAAACGATTTTTAAATTAATTACGATATTTTAAAACTTTTTGGATATTTTCTGCAAATTAAAGAATTTAATCTTTCTTTTTACATTAAATACCACTTTTTGATATGAGTGATCAAGCGATAAGGACCGGTAAAATTATAGCCCTACTTGAAGAAGGTTGTTCGCAAACTTACGTGTCTCAGCGGCTAAATGTGAGTCGTTCAACTGTCCAGAGGACTTGGCAACGGTATCAAGAGACCGGTTCGGTCAAAAGAAGACCCGGTTCGGGAAGAAAACGATGCACAGAACCAAGAGATGACCGCTTTTTGGTGAGTCAGGCGTTGCGGAATCGTAAGGCGTCAAGTGTGGACCTGAAGAAGAGCCTTGAAGAAGTAAGAGGAGTAGAAGTTAGCTTGTGGACGGTCAGGAGGAGGCTTTTGGCTGCCAAAATCAGGAGTTACCGCCCAGCTCGGGGCCCTAAATTACTCCGTGAGCACCGTGTTGCTCGACTTCAGATTGCTCGGAACTGCTTCATGGACTCTGGAGGACTGGAATAAAGTATTGTTTTCTGATGAAGCTAGAATCTCTTTGTGTAGAGAGGACCGACGCCGGCGAGTGCTGCGAAGACCACGGGAACGCTATGTGGAAGTGTGTTTCGAAGAAATCATTCCTTATGGCGGAGGCTCCGTTATGTTTTGGGCAGCAATTAATTCGACGGAGCGTACGGAGTTAGTTTTCATAGAAAATGGAACATTAAATGCACACCGGTACATAATGGAAGTCCTAATTCCATATGCACAACCCACATTGACTGCACTTGGTGAAGATTCCATTTTTATGGACGACAATGCTCGCTCGCACCGTTCTGGCGACATGGAAGCGTACATGCAAGAAGTTGGGATCCGTCGTTTAGATTGGCCAGCTCGAAGTCCTGACCTCAATCCAATTGAGCATGTCTGGGATGTTCTAAAGAGACGGGTAAGATCAGTGCAACCTGCTCCACAAAACATCAGGGAGCTAAAAAGAGTAATTGCAGAAGAGTGGGAACGTATTCCTCAAAACGTTATTAAAAACATCGTGGAAAGCATGCCCAGAAGGATTCAAGCTGTGATTTTGGCAAGAGGAGGTCACACTCGCTATTAGGTTTTTACATTTGTAACTTTATTTAATTAAAAAAGTAAAAAAAAATCTTGTCTTTATTGCCGACCACTTCTTATTGTTTGGGCGTGTACATCGGTTTTAAAGAATCCATCGTTTTTTTTTTTCTTTTAATTGCCCGAATTCACTTCACGCGCATTAATTTACACGATTATAAGTATACAGACTACGTCAAAGAAATAAATTTCATTTAATTAACTCAAATCGACCTTAGAACGTAAATTTCCTTACGTGCCCGTTTTTTTTGCAAAAGAGTGTATTTATCTTCGCTATAGAACTTTCTGCAATAATTTACTAAAGAAACTCTAACGCAAATATGAAAGGTCAGAATTCCAGAAGGCAGGACGGAACCCAAAGGCAATCTGGAAAGTCATTAAAGAAGATATTTCTTTTCCATTTGGACAAGGGTAAAACTCTTCTTCAGAGTTACTAAAATGTGAAAACGACCCTCTTCTCTCTGTCAATCAGGTAAACCGTTACTTTGCGAATGTGGGCAGTACCCTCGCATCCAAGTTTTCGAATTCTCCATGACAAAATAACTGTTCACATCTTCACGTTTCACCCCAGGTAGCTAGCTCTTCTATTACAGCCCCGCTGGAATCGATGGTCATGTACGACGTTGATGACGCCGAAATTGAAAGCATTATTTTAACTCTCAAAGATGAATGTGCTGTCGGTTATGATGGAATCCCACCTACAGTTATCAAGGCCACAAAAGATATAATTATCCCTCTCCTTGTCCACATATTTAATCTTTCTCTATGCTCTGGTATTTTCCCGGATGTCTTCAAAACTGCCATAGTTCACCCTATTTACAAGGGAGGAGACAAGGATATTGTTTCCAATTACAGGCCTATCTCCGTCCTTTCAACCATCCCAAAAATCTTCGAGAAAGTTATCAACGTGAGGCTTGTGAAATTTTTAGCTAAATTTAATATCCTGGCCTAAAATCAATATGGTTTCAGAGCAGGAAAAATCAACAGAGGTCGCTACCTTGGAGCTCACGAGTACAATAGTCGCACACTTTAACAATAAACAGAAGTCTCTTGGTGTCTTCCTAGACTTTTCGAAGGCGTTCGACACCGATTCTGTCTCCAAATTGAAGTAGCTACTTATCGGAGCGTAAACAGGTTGTGAAGGTTGGACCATTTATGAGTGATAAACAAAAATTTGTTTTATGGGGTCCCTCAGGGCAGTGTCCTAGGACCAACCCACTTCCTCATATATGTCAATAAGCTGTGTCAGTTACCTCTTCCAAACACAAAAATTATTACATATGCGGATGACACAGCTCTCATAACCCATTGCAAGGACTGGTCTGAGACTCGTGAAAAGGCAGAATTGGCACTGAGCATGGTTATGAGGTGGTTAACCTGGAACTTGCTCACACTCAACATCTCCAAGACTAAGTTCATCCCCTTCACTCCGAGTATTCTTAGCCAACCGGCTTTGTCGTTTGGACCCATGTGTGTACTAACCCAGTCGCCAACACCTGTAACTGTGCCTAAATAGAACGGTCTGATAACATAAAATACCTTGGAGTGATATTGAACAATCTTTTGACATCGAAAAAACAGATTAACTCAGTTGTGGTTCGAGTCAGAAGATTGATTTATATATTTAAAAAACTTCGAGCGGCTGCTGATTTCCAATGCCTTAGAATGGTCTACTTTGCCCTGGCTCAATCAATTCTCGGTTACTGCCTAACCACGTGGGGGGAGCGCACAAGACAACCATGCTGCGGCTAAAGAGGGCTCAGAGAGCAGTTTTAAAAGTACTCGCTAAAAAACCTATTAGATTTCCCACTTCTGAGCTTTACTCACTTTGTGAGGTCCTCTCAGTGAGACAGTTGTTCGTGCTGCAAACAGTTTTGAGGAAGCACTACTTCTCCCATACGAACCTCAGTCTCATACAAAGAAGCGTCGTGCTGACAGAGTCTGTAAGACTGAACACAGCAGGTTGGCGATGGTCAGTCCCCACTTCACTCACATCAGTTCTAAACTTTATAATGCCATAAATAAAAGAATTAAAATATAGCCTATGACTAGGAATGTATTGACGAGAAATGTGACCAACTGGCTTAAGTGCTTGTCGTACGATAAGACTGGGCAACTTATGGTGTCATAAACACGGTAGACACACACACACAAACACGCATATACACACCTCATCCCCACCTCCACTCTACATAGTAACCACATAGTGTACTTTATACATTTTTTTTGTACTATTTTCATTTATTTTTTGTCATTCTTAATTTATAATTTAAATTCTTTTATGTTAATCTGGAACAATGTCTATCATTGTATTTATTTTGTATTGGGCTTTGATAGCTGCGCCACAGTACTTTACTTTTGTAGCTATCTTCGATTTTCCTGTGTAATCTGTAAACTTAAGTTGTTCCAAACAAGGAAATTATATAAACTAACTGTAATGATGACGTGCAATTCAAAAGCGTTCCGAGCGAGACAACTTCCAGAGTGGATGGCATCTCCTTCTTATAGGGTATCCAATATTTTTAGCTTACATTTGGGACAGTTATTACTGTAGTATAACTTACTAGCACCCCGCCCCGGCTTCGTACGGGTAATAGTTTCTTGAAAATTACGGCGTGTAAAAAGACTTGATGAAGCCGACAATTACTTAGAATGTTCATAAAAAGAAGAGCAATTAAAAAAATGGATACTTCTTAGTTTATTTTTAGGTACCTATAATATAATATTAAAAAACCTCCTTTGGCTGTTGCCGGCAATGTAGCGGCGGTAACTTTTCTCCATAACATTTACCTTTTCAAGGATGCTACAATTTAAAAAACTGCACTGGGGTAGGTTTATGATGTTAAGAATATATATGGCACTTGTTTTCATTCAAGAGGGTCTACATGTTAGGTTACATCTTTCATTTGTCAAGAGATTTTAAAGCAGGTATACAATAAGGTTGTTCACAATATTCCCATAGATGAAGCATGAGCAATATGGGCATCTAACATATTCAAACAAGTTAATAGTATGGTTTTATGTTATTATTGGCTTTTTGTATGAGTCAGTACCTAATCTTAAATTTAAGACGCTGATATACCGGCTGCAAACCAGCTGCAGGCAATAGCTTGAATACTTCTTCTTAAAGAGACAACTTCAAGCCACCGTTGCTGAAGATTCGCATTATTAGGAATTCTGCAAAGAAACGAAACAACAAGCGTGATCTCCGAACAGTTTTTTTTTCATTTATGAAAAAAAACATGTCCTATTTTGATAACTACGTGCGACAACGTAGTACGCCTTAGCTATTTATTTATTATGCTTGAAAGTGATTTGTATTTCAGTGATCCCCGTTTATTGATCATTGTATAGAACATTGTCACCCTAGTCGTAATTTGTAAACAAAGTTAGAGAAAGAAAGTTAAAGAACTTAACTGTAATAAGAAATTCCACATTCACCGCTTCAAACAACACGATTTTACCATATTTATAGTGGAAGATTTAACATAAATACAATAAAAAGCAGTTAAGAGCGCTAAAATACGACTTCAACGCGAAAGTGTTTCGGTTATATTATTTATGTTTTTTTTTTCGTGACCATGCAGTTCTTAAGAGCCCATACTACCTCAGATGGCTTAGCATGATCCTCCGTTACGCCGAAAATACTGCAGCATTAATTTTGAAATAAATATACGGTAAAGTTGAGGATTAATTCTAAGTCCTATGTTTGACGAAAACACGATTCCATAAAATTTTCTCGATAGAAAAAAATTCCAAAGTTACCTCCAAACCGAACGATAAACCGCTGGTATTCAAAAAATACTTAAAATTAGATCATGAAACTTGGCATAGTAACTGAACTACCTATAAAGCAGGTCTTATGTTTTATATTTTTTTTAAATTCCTATTATTTTCACCGTAAAATGAAAATACCTAAACTATCGGCGTCTTGAAGTTTGTTCCCTGCCGCCCGACACCCCCGCTCTGTCTCGCTTCGGCTTTCGAACGGGATAGCTGTGTCGCTTGCGCTCAGAACACACATTACGCAACAGGACGACGTAAAATTAAAATATTGAAGTACTTAGGTTTATAGTGTTGGCGCAATGGGAAATAACATAGATTTAGGAAACAAGGAGATATGCCCGGTAGATGAAAATGTATCGGAAACCTGTGTCTCCAGTTTGCCCCTACCACACGGCAACTACTACACATGCAGTTCAGTAAAAGCAATAAATACGCAGTCGCGCACACATCCCGCATTTCTTCAAACAGAACGTACTACACAATCAATTATAAACCTTATCCCATCAATCACAGCGTGTATATACCATGCACCGTACAACTTACCCACACAAAAACATCGGTTGCTATCGTTGTGCTGTGCAAAAGCAATTTATTTTACATATACGCTAGTGATTGACTAAATCGGAAAGTTATCGAATCTTACATTTATTATTGTACAAAAAAATTTTGGGGTCCTCAAAATAAAATAAATAATAAACTCCATGTCCAGAAAATATTATAATAAAAATAAACAATATGTAGCTTAAAAAATATTATTAAGTATATTAAAACAATCAAAAATCTGGTTACGTTGGTTTAGGCTGTCATAGCGTATTGAAATTGAAACAGTAGGTATTGTTGAACCCTGCTATGGTGTTTACTCACTGACCTGTAAAATGGAAGTATTTGTGCAGCACTTGTCGCTTTGATATTACTGGGGTGGCACTTTTTTGTCAAATAGTGTACTCTTAAATTCATATATTTCTCCATGACTGCTTTGATAAGAAAAAAATATGTGATTATTCAATCGGAACTGCTCAAATTGGTGAAACTTAATATCAGTAAAGAGATCTAATCCTATCGATCGATCAATAGCCTACGTTAGTCGATCTGCACAAGCACATCACTAACTTGCCGCAAGAAGCAGCGGCCGCGATGCATCCACTTAATAAAGTATCGTTTTGTGATGTTTACATTGCTTGTCCAGTCACTTAGCGGCAAACTTAGGTAGTGGTTAAGGGGCAATGTATTTGTTGCAAAAATAGTACAGTCGCTGTGATATTTGAAAACAAAAATAACATAGTAAGAGCAAGAAATATTTTACGATTTGTTGTTTTTCATGATTTTAAAGACAAATATAGTAAAATACTTGTACTAACACATGGTAATTGATTCCATTTTGCCGTAAGTAGGTACATTGAAACTAAATTTGCGATGTACAATTTTATGTTCATATGTATAATGACAAGTTAATATTAAATTATGATTGATAATTTTATTAAGTTCTTAGTACTCGTCTGATAATAGTGTAGTTTACTCTAACAAAATCGCTTCGACTTCGTGTGCCCGCGTCACCGCGAGCAGTAGTGTGCGAGCGAGTTAAAAGAGTGAGGTGGTGCGGGGAAGTGGGGGCCAAATTAGAATTTGAGCTGAGGTTGTATAGGCTCTTAAATGAGTTTCTTGAATTCAAAACTTGTAAGTTAGCTCAGGTGCGGACAGCGCCTGAGTTAACATCGTAAAAGTGTAGGAAATAGTGACTGAAAATCCTCATTGAAGTTTGAGAGAGATAGCCGCTGAACTTTCTGTGTCTCACGAGTCGATCCGTACCATTTTAAATAATCACTTGGGTATGAAACATTTTGCCGCTCAGCTAGTTCCAAAAGACCTGAATTTTCTCCAAAAATTCAATCGCATATGAGTCGCCGAGGACATGCTAGAATGAGTCAATTCCGACACAAAATTCATGAAACGCATTGTTACTGGTGACGAGACGTGGGTTTACGAGTTTGATATGCAAACTAGTCAACAAGCTTCGGAGTGGCGTCTTCCAACTGAACCGACACACACAAACCACGCCAAAGTCGATCAAAATTCAAAGTCATGTTGACCGTTTTCTTTAACTATCGCGGTGTTGTGCACTCGGAATTCTTGCCGGAAGGTCAAACAGTATATAAAGAATATTGTTTGAGCGGTATTTAAGTGACCATTCGACGAAAAAAGCTAGCGAATAAGGCTAGGTGGCTAGATTTGTGGAAAGAAATTCTTGGATTTTGCACCACGATAATGCGCCTTCGCGCAAGGCCATCATAGTGAACGAACTTTTGAGCAAAACCAACAAATACCATCGAGCAATCACCTTATTCACCAGATATGGCTCCAGCCGACTTCTTTTTTTTTCCTAAACTCGAATTACCACTTCGTGGCACCCGTTTTCATTCGGTAGAAGACATAAAGGAGAATTCCCGACGAGAACTGAAATCAATTCCGGTAAAAGCGTTTAAATGTTTTGATGATTGGATTATTCGTTGGCGTCAGTGTATCGTTTCTGAAGGAGCATGTGAAGGCAATAAAATAACTGGATGAATTACCAACATTTTGTGTATTATTGATCGTTTCCCGGTACTTTCTTGACAGAGTAGTACTCGTATACATAAATTAAGAAACTGACTTTCTGACTGATCGATCAAAGCACAGCTGAAACCGCTGGGTCTAGAAGCATGAAATTTTGCAGAAACGTTCCCCCTAGAAGCCTAATCTACGCCTGCGAGGCGTACACGCATTCGAATATCGTTTGTCTCTTTCTAACGGTTGAAGCTAGCGCGTGGTGCTCTTCTGTTACCACAGTGGCCGACGGGAGCTAGAGGATGGTGCCCGTATCGTTAAGGTAAGTCCCGCCATTTTTGATTTATCGAAGTGTTGCACGCCTGCGAGACGTATGTTTAGGCTTTGTGTAATTTTTAACTAAGATTGAGTGATTTTGCTTTTGTTTGTTTTTCGTATATTTTATATCTTTTTTCGGCGTTGTTTCAGGTATAAATATGTCACGGTCTAATATATTAGAAGAAGACGATATTTTTGCAATTTTGAACGAGGAAGACAATCCTTCTCAGGAAGATTCAGATTCCGAAGTTGAGGATGACCAGATTATTGACGACGTTCAAAGCGAAGACGAAAATATGTTTTACTGACAAAAAAAATATCTAATTTTGGTACCTTTCCAAAGAAAAGTACCATGAACAGTAAATTACAGAAAAATTCGTAGTCAAAAACCCCGGTGCGTGAGATCGGGGACACCAACGATGTAAGTCAAATACACGTCACCAGTGGCGGGTTAAAGTCTGATTAGTTGTAATGTTTGCCCTAAGAATAAATAATTAGCGTAAAAAAAATTGATATTCTAAAAAAAATAATATATGTTTTAGTTGATTTTGAAGAAGTTAATTTTTATTGTTCTAATTTATGCATATTGTTTTTTTGTTGTAATAAATAACTGTGATTATAGTTATAATTAATAACAGTGTTGTTTTATTTTTAGTTTATATTCCAAATTCAAATTTCTGCTTAATAATAAAAATAATAATTAAATAGTATACTTAAAATAGGGGCTTTTATATGTGTACGCCTCTGAGACGTATATTAAGGCTTTGTGTACGTCTGAAATAGATTAGGCTTCTAGGGTTAAATGACGTAAGTGTGCACTTAGAAGGGATTTTTTAGAAATTCATCCCGTAAGGGAATAAAACGAGCCTGACACTGGTGTCATGCTCTGCCGCAGAGCCACCATTTTAGAAACCTATCAAATATATCTTAAAAAAACGTAGGATAATTTGAATTTCGCGGCCTACTGAAATTGATAAGTTACCTTATAAAAAGTACATGACTAGATAACGTAAATGAGACCATTCACGTTTCATACAAAGTTCGGCCCACAATTCACAAGGCTTTCGACAAATCGAGGAAACACGCGTACCCCGGCGTCCTCTTCGCAGTGTAGTACTTGACGGTGTGCTTCAGGCTATGGATGGCACTCTCTGTGGACACTCCCGTCTTGAACCCGAACTGAGCGTCATGCACTTTAACATATTCTGAGAGGCTGCCATTCACCAGACCGTCAAGTACTTTGGCCATGCTGGTGGCTAGCGAGATGGGTCGATAGTTAGGTTTATTTGGGTTATTTTAATTTCTTATTATTTTTACTATTTGTCTTATGTTTTATTATTAATCACTATTTGTAATGTTTTTCTTTCTTTTTCTGTTTGCTACCGCCAGTAGTAACACGGGCGGGAAATTAATAATTTCCCGTGGTACTGCTTTCAACATCTGCGCTTGTAACCCGGGCAATTCCACTCAATGATTCCACTATTGGTAGTAAGATTGGTAGCATAGAGTATAGTAATATAGATTGGTAGTAACACGGACAAGTCACTGTAAAACGATACACAATGACGTCTGTCAGCAAATGACTAGTTTTATATAACATCTATGGTCTTATGGTCAATATACTTTAGCACAGCGGTGAGTCCAGTTTTGCAATTTCTAGAGCTTATTCTTCAATGTTAATTAATTATTTTGTTAAATAAGTTGTACAACAGTACGTGTGTACGTCACTTTATGTCACTGTCAAAGTGTCAAACTCCCCCAAAGCTGTCGTCTCGTCATCGGCAGCTTTTGGTATAAGTTAAGTATACTAAATACTTCAACTACAACAAGTTTAGTACCTATTCTACTCTTTCAGTCAGTCGTCTGAGTATTTAAAGCAAAGAGTGTAATAATAGTACA
The DNA here is from genome assembly GCA_964057025.1 of Standfussiana lucernea. Classification (NCBI taxonomy): domain Eukaryota; kingdom Metazoa; phylum Arthropoda; class Insecta; order Lepidoptera; family Noctuidae; genus Standfussiana; species Standfussiana lucernea. The sequence continues at coordinate 16,547,684 of OZ059797.1, forward strand.
GGAAATTTAAAGTGTTCTGTGGTCCTCTAATCGTTTTGTTGCTACCCCAGCAATAATGTACGTATACCCATGTATAACGTTTTAATTTCATTATACTAAGTACAGTACAGTTCTTGGAGAAAAATATCGAAGCGAGTGCCACTCGCCGGCTACTACATTATGCAATGTAGTGAGAAAGCAATTTATCTCGCAACTATTCCTGGATTGATACTTTAACTCCTGAGCATTATCTCGTCACCTGCATTGATAGTGTTCTTCGAACTAATACTATATTGTTGTATCTTGTGTATAACATAAATTTATAAGTAAGGCCTTCTATTTCGGACATTTAACCATTTTAATATTTTACACTTTTAGTAGTATGTACAATTTTGTAAGTTTAAATGTTTTTAAAGTTATTTTATTTCTATTACACAAAAGCATTGCTCTTTAATGTGACTTGAATATTTATTTTAGAAAAAAGAATCGAAGGTTGGAATATTTTCGTTTTTGGCTAAGCAAAATAATTATAATGATTATACACTCACTAAAAAACAGGTAAATATTCAGTTTTTTTAGAGTGCTTCTGTTGAGGCACATTTGCTTTTATTCAACTGCCTATCGGGTAAATAATTTGATTTGCTTAGGAGGAATGTATGTATTTAGCTTAAAACTGTTTTCAGGATACTACAATTTCCTGTGATTAATTGTGTACTTTTTATACTAACTGTTAAAGTAGTAATTCGCTTCTTAACAACATATGGAGTGTACAATTACGCACATCTACCTGCTGAAGTCATAGAAACACACCTGTACAAGCAGATATCACCAAAACTAGTGCTCCAGAAATCAAAACATGATTGTAAATATGATGAAATACTGAAGAGTACTAAATCTATAGAGAATTGGGAAGTGCCAAGAAAATTTGATGATTTCTCAGCAAAGGGCTTAGTGAATGGTAGTTATGTCCCAGAACATTGCAATCCCATATTCAGTGTTGCTCTAATAGTAGCTTACAGGAATAGACAAAGTCAACTGGACATATTCCTACCATATATCCATAATTTTCTTAGGAAACAAAACATACACTACAGGTGAGTGTTGCAATATCTATTAATTAAATAATGACCAAACAGTTAGGATGCTACTTTTCGTTTTTTTTTAATGAAATATATCAATAATTGAATCTAGGGTTACATACACATCTATAACTTAGCATTAGATTAAATCTGTAATGACTAAAGAAAACTACCAAATAAAACATTGATACCCTTCTAGGATATATGTAATAGAACAACAAGATGAGAAGATCTTCAACAAAGGTATTCTATATAATATTGGAGCGAAGACAGCGATAAGAGACAAGTTCCCATGCCTCATCCTCCATGACGTCGACCTGCTGCCACTGGATGAGAGCAACCTGTATGCCTGCTCGGACAAACCGCGACACATGAGCGCAAGCATCGACAAGTTCCGATATGTACTCCCCTATGACTACTTAGCGGGTGGAGTGCTTGCTGTCAAATCTGAACAATTTGTAGCAGTCAATGGTCTTTCTAATAGATTTGAAGGCTGGGGCGGAGAAGATGATGATTTTTCCTTCAGACTGACTGCACATCAGTTTGATTTAGTCAGGTAATACCAATTAGTTAATAATTTTATTAATGATTGTTTTCATTGGCTGACTGAACGCGTTGTGTCTTATAATTTAATAGTAGGATGCACAGTAGGACTTTCCAAGGAACTAATTTAATCAACAATACCTAATAAAAAATGCGTCATTGATCTAGTGGTTGCAAGCATGACTGCTGAGCAAGAGGTACTGGGTTTGATTCCCGGGTTGGGTAAAGAGTTATTGGGATCTTCCATCATTAATTTCCCAGTAGAAGCCACAGAGTCTGGATTTGTGCCCTGGTGATGGCAATAGGCTCACCTCCTATTAAATAGACTTTCACAAAACTGGCGAAATGTGGTTGTACTATCAGGCACACCTCTGCGTAACCTTTCGGGGATTACAGGCGTGGTGTTGTTATGTAAACTAATAAAAATGTAATCATACAGTCATTTACGCAATATAAAATAATGAATACTCCAACAAATATTACAGATACCCTCGTGAAATGTCTCGCTACACTATGTTGGAGCATCCACAAGAGCCTCCAAATAGCGCACGCAGACGCATCATGCATGAAAATCTAAACCTTGGTGGCAAGGATGGCTTGAATTCGTTGCCGTACGTCACCACACACGTGAAGAACCATCGCTTGTTCACACTCGTCGGGGTCCAGTTATAGCGGTACAGGACTCTGAGCAAAATACCGAGGTAAACACGGGCCACTGCTAACGGCACGCGTCAACTAAACCACTAGTCACTACCGATTTATATTTGGGAATGATCTATGTGGAAGTCAGGTTCACCAATTGATGTTAAATGACAGACATGGTGAGATCTTGTTATCATGCATTGTGAACTTGACTTTTTGTTCCTTTACTATTTTAGTTAAACAGTTTACATCAGTCATTATTATATTATAATAGTTCTATGAAAGCTAAATATGATATTTTCAGGATATAATCTTGACCATACCATATGGCTTTACTTTTTGTACCTAGTATTACTATAAAATAAAAAATAAAAGTGTTAATTAATAATAACAAAATGAAAATTGGATGTAAAGAAACCTCAAAGCATAAAAGCGTTTTTATGCTTGCAGTTGGGTACAGTACACTTGCACGAAAAGCTTTTGATTGTGACACAAAATGCGACCACGGGTCATATTAGCTCTTAAGTCAATTGGGGCAGCCCAATACAAAAGAGTGCTGCGGGCTGCTTCCCTAGCCGCACCTAAATACTGTCTGAAAAATCGAATGGCCATCGCACAAGTGTCCTGCTACCATAACAATTGTATATCTATTTCCGGAGGTACCTGTACTGTTGTCGTCGCGATGATTTAGTCGCCCCGGCCCGTTAATTTTTATGGCTTGGCATACCTATGAAGCCAGGCCTCAACTCATTATACGGTTGGTCGCAGTTCTAACCTAACCGCTCTAGTCAGGGTGCCTTATTATCGTAACTGCGCCCAACCAGCGGGCTACTTGCGTAACACACTCGCATTCCCAATATGCAATCTATTTTGACACTTCAACAAAATACATTGCGGCTTTTTACGTTATCAAGCAGACATATTTTTCAAATATATGATTACGTTTTTTCTTTGATCTCTCAGAATGCGATAAAAGTGCGTTACGCAAAAGTGTGCAGGTTCCTAGTTAGTTCTTGATAGTGTGTCCAGCGGCTGGATATATTATTTGAGTACCACGGCGCGCCGTACGCCGGTTCCTAATTGTATTTAACTTTTAATGCCCGCATGCCGCGCCTTCATGGCAAGCACTTCTATTTTATAAGCTTTTATTTAACTTGCCTTGTTAGTTGGTTGGTTCGTTAGTTAGCAATGCTAACTTAGCATGTATTTATTGATCAAATCTTGCAACAGAAGTTCAAGCCAGTTCCCCTCAACCGATTGATCTAAAATTTTGCACACACATTTGGTTCTGGTGATAATAAAATTTTATGACAGACATGACTCGATGCCTCCTCACGGATGATCTCCTCAACGGTTAATAGCACGGACACGAAACTTTGTCTTTGTGCGTAAGTAGTAAGCCTAATTTTCTTCTATTCATTTTAATAAAAGCTTGTTTAAAAGCAGTTTACTTTATTTTAAATAATAATATTTAAAAAAAAATATTTATTTATAATTTGTGTTTGCATATTCAAGGTGGAAGGGACACCGACGCTAAAACGGTAACCACGTATTTTACGATTTTTTTTAATAACCGCCGATGTGATCTGTGTTCACAATGATGTACTGAATACGTGGTTACCGTTTTAGCGTCGGCTTCCACGGCTTCCACGGCTTCCACCCCGTAAGTAGGTATGTAATAAATAACTTGACAAATTGTAGGGAAGTGCAGATAATTATGTATGTTGTTTTACGAGATCTCAGTGTTGTTGGTAAAAATTGTTCACAACAGGTCTTTAGTTATTGCAATTGTATTGGTAATGTTTTAAGTAACTGGAGCTGTCTGTCTAACACCAACCACAAACAGTAGTTCACTTTGTACACACGAACAAGCTATTTGGCTATTTATTATTTTATATTCGCTTGTACAGCCGACAAGCTATTTAGTCTATGTACATACGTACGGCCAGCTAACTTGCAACTGCTTTTAATCAATGTTGTGAGTGTGCTGAAGCACAGTCAGTGCAGGTAGTCACAGCAGGTCGTCTGTTATATTACGTCACCGCTGTCTTAAGTATGCCGTAAGCTTCAAAGTTATTACAAAACTAGCTGTACCCGCGGCTTTGCTCACGCGATAGTATTCTATTGGTATTATACGTTCGTCGCTTTGTTATAAGCTTTTATTTAACTTGCCTTGTTAGTTATTTAGTATGTATTGGTCAAATTGCACCACATTTTCTTCTTTTCGTTTTAATTATAAGGTTTTTTAATTAATTTTTGGTTAAGAAAACAGGAGTCATTATTCATGATCTCTTCGGAGTGAATTAAGAAAACTCCTTGGTTACTCTTTTAATTCCCTGGGTACTGGATCAGCCGTTTGAAGAACAAACGGTAGAATGTGCAAATATATAAATTAATAGTTCGATTACATTAATGGGTTGAATTTATAATTTAGGTAATACACCAGGATGGGGACATTTCTTGTTTCCGAATGAGCACAAACGGGGCGCCACAGGGTAACTCCTGACAGTGGCAAATCTTCAAGTTCTGTTATTCATCCGGCCTTATGCGTTTGTATGAAGTTTTGTCTGTATTGGGTGAGTTGTCTCATCATCAGTTACTCAAAAGTGTAAAAAAGTTTAATATAATAAATAGGCTTCTAAGACTTGTAAATCTGGTCAAAGTGCTTTTGGGTTTTTCAAGCATTTTTTGGCTGGTTTGAAAAAAAATGTTTTTTTTGGTTGGTTTGAATTTACGGTTGGGCCACTATTTACCTACGCGACACCGTTTTGTTTGTGTTTATATAATTAATTTCACACCCTGTATTTTGTAAATGTATACCAGTTGTTTTGTCATTTCAAGGTTACATTACAGGCGAATGCTCCGACGAGGGAGCGCCTTAATAATTTACCTAGATTGGGCCAAAATACAGGTTGTTATTGTTTGTGAATATTTTTTGTAATAATTGATGATTCGATTTCTAATTGTGACAAATTAGAGCGCCAAGTCGCTCTGTTTTCCGATTTTGAACAAGTATGTAAGTACTAATATTATATTGATACATTTCTTAGGTTAGTCTGTATCAAATACACAATGTTAGCTACTACCTACCGATTCTAGTTGAATTGCATTATGTGATATTTTTACAAATATTAATGTTTTATATATAAGTAGATATTTCGGTAAAAGAATATAATTATAATTTAGTACCTACCTAGTGATGATTTTGATGGAATCACGTTTATTCTAATATACCCAAAAAGTAAATAAAACCGTCTGTTGACTGACTGATTGTTTATGAAATCGAGAGTCGAGAATTCTCTGGTGATTGTCCCATTATAAACGGCGTGTTGTTGATAAACATGGGGAAGCCTGTCATATGAGCATATGAGGTATTGTTAATGATCGTAAAACGATGTCATTTAATTTTGTATGCCCATTCACTATCAATGAGTCGGTGACATTTAAATAAATGCTTAAATAGACTCCTTGTTGAATTCTCAACGATTGGCTAAGCCCTGAAAGTTGAAATTCCAACAATAGTAATGATAATTTGTAGATTATATTAAAGCATTAATTTAGGTGGTGAGTGCTTGTGGATTTCTTCAATGATGAACTGTTAATGGTACCTGCAACTCCCGAACATACTTACTTTACATTTTGTAAGCTGCCATGAGTTTAATTTTTGTAAAAATTGATGTTAATGTTTTTCTCAATTAATTTATGATTTTAGCAAATATTAAACTGTTACTTCTGTATTATTCCTATAATTGTAAAATATCTACACTACATATTTGCTTAGACTTGTCATCCCACCTAACATTTGATTTGTAATAAATAACATTCAATCAGTATACGTTGTTGATTACAAATGAAGACGGAAGTATTTAATCACCTACTCCTGAGTCCTGACAAGCCTGTACCAGCTGCTACGTTGTAAACTGCGTTCGGTTCGCAATATCATAATAATTATACGATGTCATTAATTTAAATGTATTTATTGTTAAAACACCTTAAGTAAATTATTGAATTAGGTAATGCTGCTGGTAAACAAAGGCCTAACCTAACTGCTTTTTTTTCCGACTACCTACAAAAAATATATGATAAGTCTACATGCTCAGCAGCGGCAACCCCACTGGTGTAGATTTTAAAACTGCAATAATAATGCAGTTTTCAAATTATCCTGCCACTACAAATATAAACCCTGTTGAAATGCTCTACAAAAAAGGCAAGGAAGGAAAAATCTGAATGTATATAAATAAAATCAAATAATATGTGAATATGTTTGGTTTCTGGTCAAAAGTAAAATAGTCATGGCTGTGAGTTGTGAGCGCTTGCCTCCCGACGAGCAGCCCAAACTGAACTATGATAGGCTGGAGAACGATGTTCACAATATTTTGTTGGAAGACGCAGTCAGTTGTATTTGTGTGAATACCAAGTTTATATGTCTAGGAACACAAAAGGGGGTGATGCATCTGTTGGATCACGAAGGAAACACAGTTCCAATACCACAAGATGGCGAAAATAAAGAGGACTTGCAGGCTTATACAAAAGCTGTGAACAGAATCTCTGTGGACCTGAAAGGGGACTATATCGCCAGCTGCTCGGACGATGGTGCCCGGGCTGTACACGAGCGACAGGACTCACCTCAGCCTAGGCAGGGGGATCAAGTCTATCGCCTTGGACCCTTGCTATTCCAACCGGGGCTCGGGAAGGAGATTTTTAACAGGTAGGAAACGTGATGTTTTTTTGAAATTATAATAATATCGAACAATTACAACTTAGACAGCCTTATTACGAAATACTGTGTATCTTTAGACACATTAAACCATTGTGCATTTTAGAATATAAAATTCCATTCTAACGACGCGAACGCGACATCGAAAGACTTAATTCCCCCATTTTTCCAAATTGTGTTTGCAAGGGCCCACTTGGTTGCCCAATCGATTCAGTGTATAGGCCACTGCAGATCACGTTCGACTGACAGGTATTCTTGGGGATCGGGATGAGGAGTTTAAAAAAAAAAACAAAATACTAGTTTCTAAGAGTTTGTGCCGCCACTTCTTCTTCGCAGCTAAAATAATAGAGAGTGTCATATGTAATTTAACGTTCAAAAAGTCCTGATTATTCAGCCAAAGAACACATAATGACTTGTGATTTTGACAAATTGGGTGTTAGCCGGCTGGCGTTGTTGCCGCAACTCACATCTCATCTTAGGTGCTTGGTTATGGATGGCCTCTGTAATACAGCAAAGAAACTCTTTCGAACTCTTTGGACTCGTGACCAACCTACGTAGTCTTTGGTGGTTCTCCTCTTCAGTCAGATTAGTCCCAAAATTACCACACAGCAGAATTCACGTCCTAACCTTACTACTTAGTTTTTATTGCTAAAATACCCAAAAACATGCATTATTATAATAATGATTGTTTTGTTACTTAATTGTTTCTTCTTCCTATTATAGGCGACACCAAATTAAATTTACACGAGAAAGGGTTTCTGTACCGCCTTCGTAGCACAGTTCTGTGCGAATGCGAAAGCTTCGTGCAGGCCATGTCGTGGCATGCATGGAGCGCTTCGTGGCGTGGGCCAGCGAAGTGGGCGTGCGCGTGTACGACCTGGTGGCGCGCTGCTCGCTCTGCCTCATCCAGTGGGAGAAGGTCCCCAACCGATTCATAAAAGATTATCGCTGCAATCTCCTCTGATGCGCACCCAAGACGCTCATGATCGGCTGGGCCGACACAATCAGTATCTGTGTCATATGGAAACGAAGTCAAATCGAACTTCATACGCGAGATGTCACCGAGTATTTAGTCGACCCCGTGTACAAGTTCCAGACTGACTACTTCATCAGTGGATTAGGTCCCCTGGGCGATCAACTAGTAGTGCTGAGTGCCCATACGGAGTGCTATCCCGAAACCGCTTAGGGGCAAAGACCTGTGCTTGCCGTCGCTGACTACCAAAATTTTCAACTACGTACTCGACCAAGAAGTCTCGTAAGTTTGTGGTTACGAAGAGTATTCCTGTGATGGCTATTATTTAGATATGCTCATAGAGGAACAAAGAATTTTCATAGTATCTCCCAAGGACATTATAGTCGCTAGTCCTTGCGATATTGACGATAGAGTAAAATGGCTCACAGAACAGGGACGATTTGAAAAGGCAATTACCATTCTTGAGAAAGTTGGTGGGAACACGTCGAAACACTCGGTGGCTACTGTCGGTGTGCAGTACCTGGACCACTTGATGGCTGAGCACCTGCACGAGGAGGCGGCCATTCTGTGCGCCAGAATTTGTCAGAACGATAAAGTGTTGTGGGAGACGCAGATATTAAATTTGCTGAAGTGAACCAGTTGCGAGTGGTCAGTCCGTATGTGCCTAAAACTTCTGAACCAGCGTTGAGTACGCACATATTCAAGCTAATATTTCACGAGTATCTGAACTTGGATTCTCATGGATTCCTGAAATTAGTTCAAGAATGGAACCCCGCATTATACAAGACTGATAACATTGTCAAGGAAGTCTTAGAACATCTGTTGAACACAGAGGTCGACAAAAACATTTATCTAGAAGCTTTGGCTCTTTTGTATTGCTACCAAAAGAAATAAGACAAGGCTTTGACAATGTACCTGACGGTCCAGCACAAAGACGTGTTCGCTCTGGTCACTAAACACAACATGCACAACGTGATTCACGACAAGATACTAGACCTGATGACTCTTGACTGTGATAAGGCAATATCAATACTCCTGGACAAGCCCAGGGTACCTGTAGAGGTTGTGGAGAAGCAACTCGCAAGCAATGAGAAGTTGCTATTCAAATATTTAGATGTTTATATTGAAATTGAACCCAATGGTAGGTATCACAATAAATTAGTTACACTTTATGCTAAATATGCAGGGGACAAACTTCTTCCATTCTTGAAATACAGTGTTAATTACCCCATACAAGAAGCTTTGGATGTGTGCCAGAGCAATGAATTTTACCCTGAAATGGTGTTCCTATTGGGACGTATTGGAAACACGAAAGAAGGTCTTCAAATCATAATGAAGCAGCTGAAGGACATCCACCCAGCTATCTATTTCTGCCAAGAGCACAATGATAAAGAATTGTGGATGGATCTCATCAACCAGACAGTGGACAAGCCTGAGTATGTGACGCTACTGCTCAAGAGCATAGGAAACTACGTAGATCCGCGAATATTAATACGAAATATACAATCCGGATGTGAGATAAAAGATTTAAAGGATATATGATATGATTTAAGATGATAATCACACATCATCTTTGCTAGTGAGCTAGCAAAGATGATGTGTGATTATCATCTTCAGCTGTCGGTGCCAGAAGCATGTAAAGTGATTGCGGAACTACTTCGAGATACATCAGAAGTTAATAGTTAATCAGCAGAGAGGCATTTATGTTACGGATGACTTGATGTGTTGTGTATGCCATTGTCAGATTATACAACATTAGTTTCAGTAGACAAAAAATATAACATGATTTAAAAATTATTGGAATCGATTCAGTTACATAATCTGAACAAACTATATTCTGGTTTCGCATATACTAAAAATAATGTTGTAGTTAGGGACGTGCTCCAGGCCTCCGATTTGGTCATATGCAACTGTCGGTATTCATTGCACAAAGAGTGCCTTTCCGAGGAAGTCCAGTGCCAGACTTGTACGGTATGCAGTGCTGTCAAAATGTAACCTAAATCACTAGCTTTTGGTATTTTTTTGCTTGATGTTTTTATATGAAGAAGCTAGGTAGCGTGTTTTTTAATGTAAAGGGATTCCCAAATTTACGCAAGATTTTAAATAAACCGAAAACACAGTTTTTTTATTAAATCATAAAGTACACACGATAGGGTTGTGGGTTGTGTATCACATCAGGCAAAATGGCCTCTACGGCTTTGCTGGCACATACCTACGCCCTCTTGTCGAAATTTTCTATGACCATTTGGCATAAATGTGGCTGAATTTAGTTGAATGCAGTGTTGAATCTCTTTCTTCAATGCATGGGTGATTGTGGACTTAATAGACCTTAGACAAATAAACCCATAAAAATATATACAAATAAACCCATAAAAATATATCCAGAACTCCAGTGGTGAATCACATGATCTAGGGGGGAAATTCTGAACTCCGAAACGGGAGAAGGCACGTCAAGAAAATGTCTCGTGCAGTATTTTAATTGTTTTACGGGCACTAAGGGTTTTTCTCTCGTCTATTGCTCCATTTTTATTAACCCTAAACTGTCAGCTGTCAAACAGCTTTTTTTTTGTTGCCAACACAAATGGCGGCAAATCCAAATCTATAAACTCAAGATACTTACAGTAAAGTAAAACAAAATAGATAGTTTTACTGTCGGTTCTGTTCATAAAGAAGCAAACAAATTGAAAAGGTTTGAATATAATATTTTTTGCACTATTCGGCTGGCACTGTATAGGGCAGCATGTTTCCCCAGTCCGAGCCGACGCTGACGGCGACCGGCAGAGTCACCGCCATGCCGCACCGCTGCCCGCAACCTTCCATTACTTGTTTAATTATTGCTGAAATATTAAATTACAGTTTTGTTGCGAGGGATCCACCTTAACAACCAACACACTTAGGCGTAGACCTGGGATCTGCCTTGTTCTGTTACAAGAATTAAAAACAAAAAAAGGAGTTCCGTCTAGGTACAACATGGTAGAAGTACTCCGAAAAAAACTTGCCACGGCCAAAAAAAAAATAATTTTACCCTAAGCAAGTTTGTCTTATCGAAACATATTCTCTAAATAGATTACACTTGTTTAGGGTAAAATCATATGAAAACTGATGCTGTGGTTATTTCACTTATCGACGATTGACCTACAAACATTTTGAGGTTTATACGGTAATTTTGAATAGAGAACGTTCAGAATGAGGAACGTCGGTTAAAGCTCATTGTAGATGGCGTTTCCATAGCTAGGTCCCTATCAGACCAGCTCAACTGATTTTCAACCAATGACGATGTTGGAAACTAGCTACTCCAGCGCCATTAGGTCCACAGTTACCTTCCCTATTTCTGACACTCCATCTAACAGGATAAAATAGCTTACTCTAATATTCAAAATGATAGAATACCGGCGGCTCTAGGCACGTGTCGGTCGTTCACCTCCCACACCAGCTCGTCGTGTATCTGCAGCAGCAGGTGCGCGTCCACCGGCGGCGAACTGCGTCGCAACTCGCGCTCCGTCAGGATCATCGCCGTCTTGCACAAGTCTGCCGCGGACCCTGGCGGGGGCAAGTGAGCCGTGACCATCAAAGATCATTAGGCAAAATCCGATCCGGTTACTGAACGTGTGCATACAACAACCAAACTACCTAGACCCCATTTTTCATATCAAGTATTTATTCTTTCAACCATGGAAGTAATACTGACAGAAGACACTACCCACACCTGAGGAGACTCTCTTTAGGCAGCTGGATCAAGGGCCTAATTCAGTGCACCGTACTTCTGGACACGGTAAGCAATTTTAGGAGGTTTCTCTTCTCTCGAAGACTGAGTGCCGGTAGCTTGGACCCTATTCCTTATAACGGTGGGCTACTATTTTTTATATAAGCATTCTAAATGCTTTGTAAACGTGTGTGGGTACGTAGAGCTTGCTTCAAAGACTATATAACCACCTTTGATTATATATATAATGTCTAGATGGAGCGTCAAGTGCGCGCAAACGTGTCAAAAAGTGTCAACCAACTATTGGTTCACAAGTGCTTGCCCGCCAATCAGTGCAGATCGTGTCATACACCTAAAACTTATCTTATTTAATAAGTCTATTTTTTAATGTGATTTATGAGAGAATTGTAGTAGCTGGTATCATTATTTACGCACACAAAGACATAGACGCATAGTGTAAAACGACGCCTGCACGCACACATACTTGAAAATGTTGACTCGTTTTCTTTGATACGATTGTAGGGCGACGCTCTATCTAGACATTATATAATCAAAGATAACCACTATATTATTACTACATTATACTACACCACTACATTATAGTCTATGGCTTGCTTACTCGCTTCGTTCCTCATGAAATGATGATAACGAAGTATCACTCTACACCGTCCATACCCAGTGGGTTGAGCCGAGCAGAGCAAGACACGAACTAGATGATCCGATCCATTTTATTTATTTAGCTTTACACACAGCTACCCTGTGACAGATGTAATCTGACCTTGCACAATAAAGTTGACAGCTTGCCGTTCAGCGTGCGACTTCAAGTCAAAGTGTTCGCTGGCGATGTCGGTGAAGCGGCGCACGCGGCCGCACAGCGTGGCCAGGCGCCCGCGCGACGCGCCGCAGCGCGACACCACGCCGCGACCGAACGACTTCAGCGACGGAAACGATCCTGATTGTAACAAAATCACGATCACGGTTAAAGGGGCGTATAAAGGCCCTGTATACAAGTTGTTTATTTTATGGTGAAAGCGCCACGGTAGGCCGTTTTTTGCAATTTGGGTCAGTGTCGGATTGTTTGTTGACCAAAATATGATTCACGACCGTAACAAATAATTATGGTTTTACTGAGTTATAATGATTAAAATCATCAATACAATCCTCTAAGTTCATTAAATTGTAAAAAAATACCGACGCTAACGCGTGTCCCTTCCACCCCATATTAACATTAACATGTAAGTGTTATAATATTATACCGTCTGCTGAATTTGATTACCACAGTAACATCAAGTGGAACGTGATTGTTCAATAACACAAAAAATAAAAAACCATAAATCTATTAGTGAAGTGTACGAGTAGGTACGTGGGCCTTGACACAACTTACTGTTAAAGCTCGCGGCGACCTGCAGCGCTTGCTGGTAGTCCACGTCCAGGATCTCCATGAGCTTGCGCGTGCCGGCGCCGTACAGGCTCGCGTACACCAGCCGCTTCGTGCGCTCGCGCTCCGCCGCCACTATGTCCGCTTCTGGCTTCTTCAGCCTAAGTCATCAACAAACAGATAGGAGATGACTACTAAAACATCACTGCAGCTACTTGGCAACCTGTATTGTGTTATTTTAGTCTATAACTTAAATAAAACTGGAGCTGTATTCCTACGGCGTACAATGGTTCGAAATCGACGCTCCGTGGACATTGAAATCAAAATTTCTTTAGGCGAGAAATAAAAATCGGAACGGCTTTATTTCAGTATTTTATAATATTTGGTAATATGACAACTATAGACGCACGATCTCCGAAAAAAAAAATATTTAATATTTTTTTTGTATGAAGAAAAACACAAGTCGTTTTTTCTCACAACTTAATAAACCTTAAAGCCTGCGGCTTATATGGGGTGTTGTCCCACATGAGGCGATTCCGAAATGCTATAACACGCACACCCATGCGCGCCGCTTCACTCACAGCAGAGTGTTGAATTTCGAGAAATTCAGTTAGAGATTTTTACGTTGATTTAGGTGTGATTTTGAAAATATACAACGAATGATGGCAGCTCGGCTAGAAAAATTTTCCAGTGTCCTGAGAAGACTGCAAATATCACTGGATTGAGTCAGGAGCTCATCAAAAAATTCGCAACTATTCCCCGTGTTGTATCATCGGGACAGTCTATTAATATTGATTTGTTTGCCAATTATCTCGACGAAACTGCGCAGCTGTATGTGAAACTGTATGGCTGTATGGCTGCATTTCATGCCTTTCAGTATCCACAAACTTATGCTGCATGGAGCCAAAATAATAAAACATTTCAACATTTTGCCTATAGGAAAGCTATCAGAAGAGGCATCTGAGACCCGAAACAAAGATTTTAGAAAACTCAGGGAACATCATACGCAGAAATTTTGTCGCAGAGCGACAAACCAAGACATCTTTAATGGTTTCATCGTATCCTCAGACCCATATTTGTCAAGCATTCGACCTAAACTGACAAATAAGAGTAGAAATGATTTAACTGAAGAAATGAAGTCTCTTATTTTAATTGACCCGGATACCATGGATAAGGAAAACATTGAATTTGTTGAGGTGCCAAGTATGATGGATTCTGATTTTGAATTTGTTCGGAACAATACCTATTTGCAACCGAACAGCTCAGCACTTTTACCTCCGTGCATTAATGCATGTATCGCAAGTACTACCGAGTTAATGCGTGTTCGGATACCAATCCCGTAACTCAACCAAACCATTTCAAACCATCTTAGTGCTAATTTAGCTTAGATTTACCATTTTATAACCAGTCTCAATATAAACTTTAAACCATATTATTTCGTATAATTTAACCAGTGGTCAAAATCAACAACCAAATCGTAACCAATGAACTAAAGATCAACCAACCCAGGATTTAGAGCTAAACCAAGCAAGCGCTAATACGAAACTCAATAAACTAGATATTAATGTTTGATGTTTTTGTGTAAATTTAAATATTACTCAATTATACAATTGCCTATATTAGTTATAAGTTTTTGTACAAAAAAAAAATTTTTTTAAATGTTAATTATTAAGTCAAACTTTGTATCTACGAACATAATCTACTAACAACGAATTAAATTATCATACGAAATATTGCAAAATCTATTTATATTGTAAATGAGTCTATTTGAGTGTTTTTTTTTTTGTATCTTTATATTCTATATTCCATTATGTATCATTATAATTAATAAAATTAGCACACTAAAGTTAATTACTTTGTATATTTTCAATCACACCTAAATCAACGTAAAAATCTCTAACTGAATTTCTCGAAATTCAACACTCAGCTGTGAGTGAAGCGGCGAGCCTGGCTGTGCGTGTTATAGCATTTCGGAATCGCCCCATGTGGGACAACACCCCATGTAAGCCGCAGGCTTTAAGTTTTATTAAGTTGTGACAAAAAACGACTTTTTATTTTTCTTCATACAAAAAAATATTAAACATTTTTTTTATGGAGATGGTGCGTCTTTAACTGTCTTATTACCAAATATTATTATAAATAATACTGAAATAAAGCCGTTCCGATTTTTATTTCTCGCCTACAGAAATTTTGATTTCAATGTCCACGGAGCGTCGATTTTGAACCACTGTGCGGCGCTGTCGAGAGTCGAGACTATTTGTCTCGTTTATAAAAAATAGGATTCGGAGATGATGGCCAGTTGGAATACTTTGACAGTATATAACTAGAGGAGCAAATGGGCTCACCATTGCGCAGCCAGCACCTTGAACAGGTCGTCAGCGACCGAGAGCGCGCGCAGCAAGCCAGAGTCCTGCGCGGCGTGCGCGAACACGCGGCACTCCACGTGCTTGAAGTCCGCCGCCAGCAACCTGCGCCCGGCGCGCGCCACGTACACCGACCGGAACATCAGCTGCGACCTGTCTCCTGGGACACTCACTCGTTCACTTCCTTGGTAATTAGCTCAATTTAAGAACCTGAATTATTTGCTCCCGGATGGAATACACCACATAATGTCAAGCAGTGCGAACTCATGAGGATACCATTCACGGAGATATTATTCAAAGCCTTATAAAAATAATTCAGCTGGCTCAACCTACGTATCTACAAAATAAAACTGATGATTACCATCACCCCCCGCGTCAGGAAACATGATGAGGCTGAAAGGAGCTTTCGGTATAGCCTGCAGGTTTGGGTTGTTGGAGGCGATGCGCCCCGTCGCTGCCGCCGTCTGGACCCTACGGGGATATCATCAGTCTCTGTGAAATCTGTGTATTATTGGAAGGTTAATTTCACCTCCTAACTACTCATGGGTGTCGTGTTCACTGAGTTTTCGAGATTTGGTATGTCTTGCCCCAAACAAAAGCATTTTGTGGCAGAGACTTCCTGAGGCGAAAGTCCTTTTTACCCGACTGCGCCAGAAAGAGGGTTATGTTTTTCGAGAGTAGGTATATATGTATAATTGTTTTGCACGCTCTGCGGCCTGAATGGCTCGATGGGTTTTAGCTTAAGAGGTGTCGTTAGATTCGTATTTACTGTGATAATGGCACCGCGTATAAATTTTGAATCAGAACATAACATAAGCTGGGAGTACCTCCACGCGGTGAAGGCGGTAAAAATTTGTTAGACTAATTGTCTGAGAAATCTTTCAAATTTGTAAAATAAAAAGCTGGAAATAAAAAAAGTACTTAATTAAAAAAAACTAAAAACCCGACTGCGGTAAAAAACTTAAGTTAAAAAAACACTGAAAAGCTAAGAACAAACATATTTTAAATCTAAAAAAGTTGAAGGCAGGCGGGACTCATTTGAATTTGAAAATATAAAAATAGAATGAGTCCCGCCTGCTTCGAACTTTCTTAAATTTAAAATGTGCTTGTTCTTAGCTTTGTTTTTTTTTAACTTAATTTTTTTGCCGCAGTCGGGTTTTTTAGTTTTTTAAATTACTTTTTTTTTCATGTAATGATTTATTCATTTGCAAACATGGGTAAATAATTGGTACATAGATGTTGTCATAGAAGTTAGTTCTCCATGTTCTGCCGTCACATGAGCATGTACTTAAATCATTTTCAATTAATATAATTTTAAATAACGATTACAATATTATTGTAATTCCATTCTATAAATTAATATCAAATCATTTTAATCACATTATAAAGAAAAAAAAAACATAATATTTCATCAAATGTCACTGGCTACAATATTAAGTTGGTCAATAGATACCTACAATACAATTATAGTCGTTGCAATATTAAGCATGTCAATTTAAATAATTCAAATAAGAAAAGGAATAATTTATTTTATCAAAAAGTCTAATAATTACATTTTAATTTTAATTATTATTGCAAATATTATTATAAGTGCATGTCAGGAACAACATACTGAAAACAATAAATTCATTTAAAATTACAATAGCATCGATACTTACACCCGTATCTATAGTCAAGTTAAAGTAAATACTTTAGCTTAAGTAATTAGGTACTTGTGCAATTTTTTTATTTAATAGACAAGTATTTAAACGAAGTAAGAACCGTCAAAGAAAACAAAGCTATGAATGTAAAGTTTTTCAGTTCGAACATCAAGCAATTACTAAACTACATAATAAAAATCGCATAATGACATTTACTCAAGTAATCACTTTGACTTGTTTATAGATACGGGTGTTAGATTGCACTTAGCTCCCACAGATTTTTTCCGATAGGAACTCCGAGATATCATAATATGGCTTACTTGTGAGAAAGTTTTTAAAATGTCTTTTAAACAAATTAACATTTAAGATTTTCATTGATGTACCTATGTATGTAATCAATCATATATAATTGGTGCCATACAGAAAATACTTTTATGCATCATGGCTGTCTTACACCCGTATCTATAAACAAGTCAAAGTGTTTACTTGAGTAAATGTCATTATTTAAGATACGATTTTTATTATGTAATTTGGTAATTGCTTGATGTTCGAACTGAAAAACTTTACATTCATAGCTTTGTTTTCTTTGACGGTTCTTACTTCGTTTAAATTCTTGTCTATTAAATAAAAAAATTGCACAAGTACCTAATTACTTAAGCTCAAGTATTTACTTTATCTTGGCTATAGATACGGGTGTTAGACTGTCTTGCACATAACATGGACATGTCGTCGGCTCCGGTTATTTGAGTCAGATAGCTTGGGAAACAATTTTGGGTTGGTTTTCACAAATACCGCAACCTCAAATACATATACCAGGCCACTCAGAAAGTATTGCGATAAATACATAGTTTTTATATATGGGAGACTGGCCAGTTAGAATCTTTTTCGAAAATATGATTACTTGTAAGTAAAAATATGTGTGTTCCATTTTCAAAATTTCCCTCCACATTTTTTGCGAGCCAATTCAAAGTATCGTGTCTTACTGAAAAATGGATCTGCACCGGGAACATTTTAGAGCTATGATTTTTTACGATTTCAAGTGTCGCCCGAAACCGGATGAATCGTTCGATAGACTTCAAATGGCATTTATGGATGAAGGCCCCTCTAAGGCAACCGTGTATCGTTGGTATAACGAATTTAGGATCGGTCGACCAACCTTGGGGGATGAAGAAAGAAGCTGTCGCCCTTTGACGGCTATTACGGAAGAAAACGTGCTAGCAGTGAAAAATTTGATCCAAGATAATAGGCGAATTACATATCAGGAGATTCAGCACATATTAAAGATTGGATCGGGAAGCGTTCACGAGATTCTACACGGGCATCTTTGCGTGAGGAGGATAGTATCGCGCTGGGTGCCGCACTACCTCACCGACGCTCAGAAGCAGGCCCGGGTGGAATGGTGCCGTGATATGCTGAACAAATTTGAAGCAGGCTCGTCTCGGCGTGTTTACGACATCGTAACAGGTGATGAGTCCTGGATTTATCAATACGATCCAGAAACCAAGCGCCAGTCGACAGTTTGGGTGTTTCAAAATGAACCAACGCCTACCAAAGTGAAGCGATCTCGAAGCGGGGGGAAGATTTTGATCGCCAGCTTTTTTAATTTGACTGGCCACTTGGCCTCAATTCCCTTACGAGATCAAAGCAGCATCAACGCCGAATGGTATACTACCAAATGTTTACCAGAAGTTTTTTCTGTTGTGAGCAACAAGCGACCAAACACAGGGCTCCGCGGACTACTGCTCCACCACGACAATGCGCCTGCACACACCGCGCTCAAAACGAGGTACTTCCTGGACAGTACACCAGTCAAACTCCTGGGTCACCCTCCTTACAGCCCTGATCTAGCACCGTGTGACTTCCTTTTATTTCCAAAAATAAAAAATCAGCTCAAGGGGATACAATTTTCGTCGCCGGAAGATGCGCTGGCTGCGTTCGAGCAGGCTGTAAACCACCTGTAAACGAGGTGTCTGCGGCGGACTGGAAAAAGTGTTTTGAAAACTGGTTCAGACGCATGAATCTTTGTATAGAGGCTGGTGGAGCGTACTTTGAAAAGATTTAATAAAAATATATGTACCTGTAGAACAATTTTTTTTAGTGTCGCAAAACTTTCTGAGTGTCCCACGTATATACAGACAGGGCTGTGTTAGTATTTTATACTGAATAAAAAATGGTTTACAAGTGTCTGTGCATTTCAAACCGAACATCGCCTATTACACTTTTTTTGGGATTTAAATATTAGTTCTTTATTGGCTAAGTTCCGCCAAAACATAACGCAATATCTTAATATCGATCCCGCCATTCCATGGTATGCTGTAACAATAGCATCCGTTCCTATGACTGGAGCGAGCTTATGTAAATAAGGCACACGTGGATTTGCTAAGACGCTTTGCCAATTCTACTGTGTTCTTTCCAATCCAAGCTTTGGTCTATCATGGAAAAGAAACCAAAGAAAAAGCCAAAGAATTTGGAGGTGCTAACTTGATTTATTTATATTTCCTTTACACATTGCTTTTATTTTTAAATATTTCTTAATAAAAAATACAATAAAAAAAAAAACATTTAAAAATAAAAAATAGTAGCCCACCGGTATCGGGAACAGGGTCCAAGCTACCGGCGGTCAGGGCTCCAGAGAGAGAGGAACCTCCTAACAATACGAGCCGTATCCAGAAGAACCGCTTTCTGAATCAAGCACATCCAGCTGCCTAACGAGAGCCTCCTCAAGTATTGGTCGAGGCTCTTGGCAATTAAGCCATTGGCTGAAACGACTATCGGCACAATGATCGCTGAGTTCACATCCCACATGTCGACAACCTCGCGAGCCAAGTCAAGATACTTGATTTGCGTATCTTTCTCGGCTTTCAAGAGATTCTCGTCATGCGGAACCTTTATGTCCACAATCATTGCGCGCCGCTCTGATCGATCCACCACCACTACATCAGGCTTGTTGGCCACAATAGTCATGTCAGTGATGGTGGATTGATCCATATACAGTGTGATATTGCCATTTTCGATAACCGGGTCGGGCACATACCTATTTGCGGAATCGGAAGTGCCGTACTATAGTACGGCACTTCCGATTCCGCAAAGTTGTATTTTAGAGCAAGTTGCTGGTGGATAATCCTGGCTACAAGGTTATGTCTATGCAAGTACTCTCCGTTAGCTAGACGAGAACACCCAGAGATAATGTGACGGATTGATTCGCCCGGACGGTGGCATGCCCGACATATGTCAACCATGCCGTCCTCCACAATAAATCTCCGGTAGTTATTCGTCATCATAACTTCATCCATAATTGCACAGACAAAACCTTCGGTTTCTCCGAAGAGGTCCAAAGAAAGAAAGAAAAGGAAAAGGAAGAAAGTGATTTATTTATTATTAGCCTTTATTATTTATTTTTCTAACTTATTTTTATATTTTTAAATATCCCTATACAAAATCAATATAAAAAAAAACATTTAAAAATATATAAAATAGTAGCCCACCAGCACCGGGAACAGGGTCCGAGCTACCGGTGGTCAGGGCTCTTGAGAGAGGAACCTCCTAACAATACGTGCCGTGTCCAGAAGTACTGCTTTCTCAATCAAGCCCTTGATCCAGCCGCCAAGCGAGAGCCTCTTCAGATGTTGGTCGAGGCTCTTGGTTATCAAACCATTGGCTGATACGACTATCGGCACAATGACTGCTGTATTCACGTCCCACATGTCGACAACCTCGCGAGCAAGATCTAGATACTTGAATTGCTTATCTTTCTCTGCTTTCACGAGGTTCTCGTCATGCGGGACCGTTATATCAACGATCATTGCGCGACGCTCCAATCGATCTATCACCACAATGTCAGGCTTATTAGCAACAATAGTCCTGTCAGTGACGATAGGTCGATCCCAATACAACGTGATATTACCATCATCGAGAACTGGGTCGGGCGCATACTTATAGTATGGCACTTCTGATTCCACAAGGTTGTACTTCAAAGCAAGTTGCTGGTGGATAATCCTAGCAACGAGGTTGTGTCTGTGCAAGTACTCTCCTTTAGCCAGACGAGAACACCCAGAAATAATGTGTCGGATCGATTCTCCCAGACGGTGGCATGCCCGACATATGTCAACCGTGCCATCCTTCACAATGTATTTCCGACAGTTATTCGTCATCATAACTTCGTCCATTGCACAGACAAAACCTTCGGTTTCCCCGAAGAGGTCACCGAAACGCAGCCACGATACGGACGCTAAGAAGTCTACATCAGGCCCATGTAGGGCCCGGTAAAAACGTCCGTGAAGCTCCTTGCTCTGCCATACCTCCCTGCGGTCATTAGTGTCTAATACTTTAGGTTTGCGCCACTTCTCGTTAGCCAGCGAGAGCGGGGTAAGGCCCTTGTCCACTGAAACCACATCTCGGTGCATCCCCACGTCGGCTTCTAGAAAGTATTCTCTGAGACTGCATACCTCACGGTTGTGCAGGGTCTTAGCATTTAAGAAGCCACGACCCCCGCACTTCCGCGGGATATACAGTCTCATCACCGACGACCGTGGGTGATGCATCCGATTTGCGGTCATCAATGTGCGGACCCTCCTATCCAAGGCATCAAGTTCCGTCTGAGTCAATTTGAGTGTGCCGAAAGAATACATCAAAACCGGCATGACCCAACCGTTGAAGGCGCGCACCTTGTTTCCGCCTGACAAAAGACTGCTTAGCACTTTATTCAGGCGGCCAAAGAAGCGCTCCCTCAACGATTGTTTCATGTCGGAAGTATTGATGCCTAATGCCTCCGACATACCCAAATACTTGTAGGTTTCTGTTGAGGAGAGGGATCTAAGGTGTATGGAATCCGAGAGTTGAGTACCCACGGATTCCATAATCTGCCCTCGCTTCACATGCATGACTGCACATTTGTCCACACCAAATTCCATTCTGATGGCACTACTGTTAAGTTTCTGTTACCTTCAGTAGCTTCATCAGTTGCATATTGTTGGGGGCAAAGAGTTTCAGATCATCCATGTAAAGAAGGTGAGATATGACCTGACCACCTCTCCTCAACCGATAACCTAGATCTGAACCCTCTAGCAATGTGCTGAGAGGGTTCAAGGCTAGACAAAACCACAATGGACTCAAACTATCACCCTGGAATATGCCACGCTCAATCCTTATCGGTTCGCTGTTCCCTTGGATTTGTCGACATCCTGGATAGCGAAGGACCGTTCTCCAGCACCCCATACATGACATCAGGAAGGCACGCAGAGTTGCATCTACTTTATACAACTCCAGCACCCTCATGAGCCATGTATGAGGCACAGAATCATAGGCCTTCTTATAATCTATCCAACATAGAGACAGATCCCTTCGGGAACGGCGAACCTGTTGGCTAATGGCCATATCAATGAGGAGTAGCTCCTGAGTACCACGAGACCCGTTCCTACATCCATTCTGAGAGGCAGACATGATAGAATTACTCTCAATATGTTGGTTGATTTTAGCTCTCAAAATGGATGTAAGAACTTTATAGACCGTTGGTAGACAAGTAATTGGTCTATAATTTTTGGGCTCCGCAGTACTACCTGATTTATGGAGCAGGTGGGTAATTCCGGTCGTCAAGAACTGGGGCAGCGATCCGGATTCTAAAGCTGATTGAAACTGGGACGCTAAGCAAGCGTGCGATCTCTGGAACCATTTGATCCAGAAATTGTGCAGTCCATCCGGCCCTGGAGATTTCCAGTTAGGCAACGGACGGACTGCACGAGCTACGTCCTGGGGGCTGATGATGATTGCCCCCATTTCTGGTATTGGATCACACGCTCGTTCAACCTCCCGGGTCCAATCGCCCTCAGTGTGACTGACAGGTACCGACCAGATGCTGCGCCAGAACGAGCACATTGTGTCATCATCCGGTAGACGCATGTCAGTCACACTTTGGTACGGTCGTTCCCAAGCTCTATAGACCCACCTTTCATCGCTTTGGAATGTGCGATTCTGAGTGTACCGCTCCATTCGCCGCTTGTACCGACGAATACGGCTTGCCCATGCACAGATCTTCTGCTTCAGGAAATCGATGCGCTCTGTGACGCGGGCCAGATAATCACGAGAATTAATATCAGTTCCCGAGAACGCCCGCTTCACAAAGCGCATCACTCTAGGGCGAGTATTGCCCTCCCTGAAGCAGATTAACTTGCCGATGAGTGCTCTAGCCTCACCAATACGCCGCTCAATCCTGCACTGCCAAGCTGGAACAGCAAATTTTGGTCGTGTAGCTCTGTCGTTGTTAGGAAACTTGACGTAAGCTACACGACATGCCGCTACAGCTGCACAGTACAACATTGAGTGGGTATCGGCGAGGTCCTTGCTGCTGTCAAAACAATTTGACAGCTGCGAATCTAGAGCACACACCAGCGCCTTATTTTTCTTGTGCATAGGCAAACGAGGTAAACGTGGTCTAAGTTGAGGCGGTGTAGAACGGTACTCCCTGAATGCATCCTCCAAAGCGCTCCTCAGTTGTGCGTTGCACTGGGTACTCACGGATATAACTTCGTCATCATCCTCTTCACCACCGTGATTGGATCGCGGCGAAGCACTGTATACATTTTGCAGCTGCACCGCGATCATTGGCGAAGCAAGCGTAACTGGGTTACTCCGTGAGTCGAGGCGTAGTCGATCAAGTACGGTGTCATCCAACATATTGTTACGCTGTATGAACCGCACCTGATCCGACAGCCGTTGCGCCGACACGTTGACAGCTGGCTCAAGCACCTGAAACAGAGTGAGCATCCGACCACGGTACGCAGTCAAGTTGCTTCCCCCCTCAGTAGCCCCATAATATGCGCGCATAACATTCTCATTTATGGACTGAGTCCATCGCATGCGCGACAAATTTCCACCGGCAGCGGGGACCCTATTCGGGGCCTGTTGGCCTCGAGGTCCCAAGGTCCGCTGGTGGCCGTCCTCTTCCTCGTCGTCGTGGTGGTGGTGGTGGTGTCGACGGCGGGGAGAAAAACTCGTCGCTCGAGCTCGACGCAACTGCAGCGACACGGTGCTCACGGATGTGGCGCGTCCCGGCGGCTGCGAGGCGGAGCTGAGCGGTGAGCCCGGAGATGGTAGGTGTGCCTCCTGTTTGGCTCGGTGTCTCGTCAGCATCGGTGACATATGTATTTATGAAATATTAAATATTGCTTGTATTTTTCATTTTCTCTGTAGTTTATTCCATTTTTCTGAATGTTGGTCCCGTTTTTTTTTCTTTTCATTATTTCTGTGTGCGTTTTAGTGCAGTAATTTGTTAAAAATTAAAATCGGCTTGAAAAAAAATTATGTTACGTCAATTTGACACCGAGCCACAGATCTATTTTATTATTTATTTATCTATCTTAATTTATTTTATTATTATCATAGTGAATGTGCCGCAGTTACATTTTGCGTTGACTGAAGGCCATTATTTTGGTTTTGTCAATATTTATTTTGAGATTGTTAAGCCATTTTATTATTAAATTAATGGTATTAGTTACTTATTATTCTCTTTATTCATTTTTTCTTCTTATAGTTACATTTTTAAATATTTCTTACAAAAAAAAAAAAAAAACATTTAAAAATATAAAAATAGTAGCCCACCGGTATCGGGAACAGGGTCCAAGCTACCGGCGGTCAGGGCTCCAGAGAGAGGAACCTCCAAACAATACGAGCCGTGTCCAGGAGTACCGCTTTCTGAATCAAGCCCTTGATCCAGCTGCCTAACGAGAGCCTCCTCAGGTATTGGTCGAGGCTCTTGGCAATTAAGCCATTGGCTGAAACAACTATCGGCACAATGATCGCCGAGTCCACTTCTCACATGTCGACAACCTCGCGAGCCAAGTCAAGATACTTGATTTGCTTATCTTTCTCGGCTTTCACGAGGTTCCCGTCATGCGGGACCGTTATGTCAACAATCATTGCGCGCCGCTCTGATCGATCCACCACCACTTAGATATCAGGTTTGTTGGCCACAATAGTCCTGTCAGTGATGATGGATTGATCCCAGTACAGTGTGATATTGCCATTTTCGAGAACTGGGTCGGGCACATACCTATAGTACGGCACTTCCGATTCCACAAGGATGTATTTTAGAGCAAGTTGCTGATGGATAATCCTGGCTACAAGGTTGTGTCTATGTAAGTACTCTCCGTTAGCTAGACGAGAACACCCGGAGATAATGTGACGAATTGATTCGCCCGGACGGTGGCATGCCCGACATATGTCAACCGTGCCGTCCTTCACAATAAATCTCCGGTAGTTATTCGTCATCATAACTTCATCCATAATTGCACAGACAAAACCTTCGGTTTCTCCGAAGAGATCGCCGGAACGTAGCCAGGCTACGGACGCTGATAGGTCTACATCGGGCCCATGAAGGGCCTGGAAAAAGCGTCCGTGGAGCTCCTTACTCTGCCATACCTCCCTGCGGTCGTTAGTGTCAAGTTTGTTTTTTTCATTATTATAATTTTGTTTGTTTGTACAGTCAATGGTAAGAAAAAATAGTCATGTGATATTTCATCACTTTGGGCAAGTCATTTATATAATTATAGTATAAACAGAATGGGGGCCAAGCACGCTCCCCTGTGGTACACCTTATGAGATTAATCCTTTTCTTAAAAATAACTGACTCACCACGTTGGTCTCACAACTCCGTCTTTAACATGCTGAGCAATACCCGTAAGGAAGGTGGCGTGAGCTTTATGCAAGTGCCGGTACTCCAGGATCAGCTCTGGCAGAGGATGTTCAGACACCAGGCTGCGCAACTAGAACAAACACCACGCACCACGCTCATAGTCACTTGTGATGTTCGCCGGATCGGGAAAGTATTTCAAAATATTCACAGGTAAACATGCAACTTCTTCTTTTGAAATACATACATATAGGATGGGACGAGACAAGTAGAGCGCTAATATCTTAGGTCAATTATAAGCAATGGGGAAGGTCGATCAAAGCTCATTGTTCATATCAAGCTATTTTGAAATATAAAATTACTCATAATTATTATTTAATCTTAATATACCAGCCGCTTACCATAGTTTCGGACGTAGACTTAGCACCTTTGCAGATAGTCTCCCTGATCTTGACATTGCACTTGCTGTCGAGCTGCAGCTCATCGTACAAAATGGCTCGCACCTGGACGGCTGAGTTTATCTGGAACACCTTGCCGGCTGCTATGTAACACTGCTGCTCCACTATCTTCATTCTAGATAGGAGCACTTCTTCCATCGCTTTCAGTTTCACCATGTCGATACATACGCCACGCCGCTCCATATCTACAATTTTAACGGAGCAACTTCTCTAGTTTAACATAATTGTGTTGGCTAACAAGTCATCAATGTCTGATAATCTCATGCTACTCCTATATAAAACAAAATCTGTCTATGTGCGAAATTTGTGCTGTTCTCATTCATGGCTCGTCACAGCAGTATTATGCTGCGATTGTTGTTTTGGGTGGATCGCACATTTTTCTCCAAATTACATTTCGTTGTTGTGTGAGGCGTGTGACGGCAGGCTTTTCGTCTCTGCAAACGGTTCTGGGAACACGGTGTTCATACAGGTGGTGACGAATGCCTCTGCTGTTTTCCCTACTACGGGCGAGTAGCAATTTCTCGGCACACGACTGTTGGAGCTATACCCACCAATGGGTACAGTATCGTAATGGGGGTAGGTCTTAAGCACCCCGTTAGGATGCGGCAGGTTTTACTTAGCCCAATATCGACTTCATCAGCTTGGGCGGAACGATTCCCATTAAGTCCTATATAAAGGGGCGAGCTTATTGCCATCAACCGGGCATAAATCCAGGGCTACTACTGAGTGCTTCTAATGGAAAACCCTTTTCTAGACCCGGGAATCGAACCCATGACCAACGAGACAGTAGTTCCTGAGATTAGAGCATTCAAAACAATTAAGTACTCACCTCTACACTATTACATTAGAAACGCAACCTTTACATAGGTATTAAGACTCCCTATCAATTTCGTCGCAATACTAGTTTAGATAACTACGGAGCAATGTGTGCGTGTGACCGTCGCTGACGATCGCAGTGTGACCAAGGTAGCCCACGAAATACAATTTTTCTTAAAAAAAAAATTGAATTGCGATCGTATCACGTATATAGTTACAGAATTGTAATCATTAAAATCATCAATACAACCCTCTTAGTTAATTGAATCCCATTCAATGACTATTTCATGAAAGTCATTCATTAAATGAACTTAGAGGGTTGTATTGATGATTTTAATGATTGTTACTCTGTAAAGCCATATATGATACGGGTGCTAATCATATTTTAATCAACACACAACCCGACAGTGACGTGCAAATTGCGAGAAACGTAAGAAAATTTGAATTTCGCGGCCTACCCTGGCGCTTCCCCCTAAAAAGGAAACCGATGGTACCTACTATGGTCAACGAAAAGCTTACAAAAATATTGCTTCGGGTCTTGGTCTATTATAGTTTTAATTTCTAATTTGATTAGTCTCCATGATTTATTACTAAGTACCTGCGTAATTGGGCTAATAACACAGTATGTTTTACGTCGAGTACCCTGTTGTCAAAATCTTACTCCATAATGTTAATTATTACTACTACCTACCCACCAAACAAAAACTTACACAATTTAAATAGGTACTTTCCGACCTAAACTTATCATATCTAAACCTGACCATGTAAAAAAAACTTGTAAGTACCTAACTATACTATAATAATGAATATTCTAACTCCGTAAATATGTAAGAATAACATATCATAAATAATATAATTAAGCATAACTTAAAAAAAAATCATAGTATCAAAACTACGTACGTACGTAGACGTAGTACAAAATCACGTGCCATTCGCAAGTCCTTTACGTCGGGTGCGGCAGTCACAACGACATTTATTATGTAGGTCCGTCGTCGAGTAGCCCTTGAGCGCGACGAGCAAGCGCATCGGCTTATAAGGCATTATTAAATATTTTATTACAATTAATTAAGTAGTCGAAAATATTGATTTGGTCAGATAAACACTTTAAATTTCATAATATTTCATACTTATTGATATTTTTAACAAATTCTTACGAGTAGACGACGGTTTTGCGCATCATTTTATTGAGTTTTTTCAGTGTGAAGCACACATTTTTTAAGGTACTAGTTCAATTAATTTTAAAATAAGTAATCGTAGACTTACTAATATATTGTATGCCCAGCCCAGTATGTATGATTTTTCTCAGATTATATTTCATTACCAGTTAGGCAAAAAAGCAATTGAAAAACCAGGTTCGTGCTTACGTAAAAACGTATGTTTGATTTATATTTTTCTTTTTTAAATAGGTGATATATCACTGTGTATTAAAAATACCAGATATCTTATGGTTATTGAGAAATATGCGCTGAAAAAAGTAGTATTTTCTATTTTTAGACCGAGAAATTGATGGGGACTCTTAACCCTTAGCGCTCTCTAATAACGCGAAATAAAGGTTTATATCGCAGTATATATTATGCTATACGTGATTCTGATGTGCTGCCCACTGTACGTATAGATAACTCCTAAAACTTCATCGCATGACCGCCCCCATCCATCACCAGGAGTCATCCGGCTATTCATATAATTTATTAGTGCTACCCGTGCGAAGCCGGGCGGAAATAATAAGCCTTATTGAGGTATAATAAGGCTTATATGTAGGCATTGAAGGCATTAAATGATACTAAAAGTGAAATCATAAATCTTTCGTCACATAAAAAAGAACAGGTAGTAGTCTAGGTAGGTACCTACTCTTCCCCAGTGCTAATACTGCTTTCCTTTAAACTCAAACTTTTAGTCTATCAGTACTTACCTGCAATAATTGGTAGCAGTTTCATTTCGATGTCAACAAAGACGTTCCACAGCGACTCGTCCACAAGCATCGCGCACAGTTTCGCCCAGCAGTCTCTCAAAAGGGACATGTACCACGCAGACTTCTGCAGCGTGCACTCCGTCGCTATGGTGTACGTAGCAGTGAACGACAACAGCGTTTGAAGGTCCGAGAAGTTCTCCGAGGAATTGTCAGGGTCCAGTAAACTAGCGCCGATCTTAACAAAATAATGTTGAGATATTCAACGCTGAAGGAATAACTCAACAGAATGCAATTGCAAACCTCACACTACCCAAGATGGTTTAAATGGCGTGCTAAGTCTGCCCCTATCTGCAGGATGTGGTTTAAAGCTCACTTGTCCCGTAGAGTTGGATCATTCGTAAAAACTTTCTTACCGGAAACTGCAGTCGCATCATACAAAGAACGCAACAGCGACAAGACTATGTAGATTACATTAATATATGGTGCCTACTGCCTGTGTCTCATGTCCTACACATCCCATACTCATGCCAGTGGTATTTCGCTAATATAGAAAATAGATAGAAAGAAGATTTCGAGCGACATTCTCTAAGGGCACCCCCTCACCGGGAGCATTCGTATACTCGTATACTCGTAAAGTAATAATCCAAGATTCGATTTATACAGAAACAAGTGAATCGGAACTGTTAGATTACAGGCTCGCGGTGAGGGAGCTCCTTTAGACTAATGCATAGTATTGTTATGTAGATGACTTACCTTGGCATCCAACATGTCGATCGAATTAATTTCCATTTGTAAGTGGGTCGCCAGGTAAATGAGAACGCTCCGGGCTCCGTAACATACTACTTTGTTATTTTCCAATAAATGTTTTATTGTCTCCCTAAAATTAATATATTTTATTTTATTAGTACCTAAAAGTAGGGGAAAACCAAAGAAACTATGAATGGACTGTGTGAAGGATGATATGGCAAGACAGGAGGGTACGGCCGAGTATGTAAGAAGAAATGCGGCGCCGACCACAAATAAATTGGGGTTGTTGCAGGAGAATGATGATGATGTTAAGTAGATACCTAGACTGGCCTGCAAAACTAAGTACTACACTTTTAAAATTTCAATTTTTTCTAAACTATACAAGATGGAGATTTAAATTAAAAAAAAAACGTTTTATAGCAATTTTTATCAGCTTTCTTTGAAACTATAGTAAATTATACATTAGTAACATTTTTAAGTCTAAAAAAAGATAAAACAATAAAAATATCCATTTTTATTGTTAGTGTCATAAAACTCAATTAACATTTACAAGTATGTTTTACATGTTATTTATTTTTTAATAACTGGTATTGCCTCCTCGGGCTCTGCTTACAGCTTCAAGTCGATTTGGCATACTGAACACGAGGTTTCGGAGCCGATGTTGGGGAATATTCTCCCATTCTTATATCAGGGCCTGTTTTAGTGCCCTGAGGGTGGTAGGTGGTGGTCTGCGGCTTCTGACTAGCCTCCTTAGCTCATCCCAGGCGTGCTCAATCGGGTTAAGATCAGGACTTCTTGATGGCCAAGCCAGCACGCAGATACCAACCTCCTGCATATACTCTTGCACGACCCGTGCCGTTTGTGGCCGGGCATTGTCATGCATCAGCACCGATCCATCACCCATATTATTATTTACTAAACTAGCTGACCCGCGCAACTTCGTCTGCGTTACATTTTTGATTAATGCTCCGCTCCTATTGGTCTCAGCGTTATGCTATATAGCCTTCCTCGATAAATGGGCTATCCAACACTAAAAGACTGTTTCAATTAAAACCAGTAAGTTCTTGAGATTAGCACGTTCAACCAAACAAACTCTTCAGCTTTATAATGACGCATACTGATGCCTAGTTCCAGAAAAGTCTTGATCCTAGCACATTCTTCAGGTGAAAGAGGCATGATAAATAAGTTTATGTGCTGTTTTCTAACTTAGCTTTTGTAACAACAATCATCGATCAAGAAAAAAATTGAAAACAAAAATAGAAACAAAAAATAAATGGTAAAATTGTTATTCGAAAAAGATTATTTTTGATTTTAAAGTTTTTTTCAGCCATTTCTTAAAAGACGGTGAACTATGAAGTTTTTATGTACAAAATTAAACTCTTTTTTCAGTCCTTTTTGTTTCGAAAGTATATCTTGTGTACTTAAAATTATTGCAATTTTAAAAGTGTGATACTTAGTTTTGCAGGCCAGTGTATCTATCTACATACGTTTCAGCGGCAAAATTACAAAAAGTAAAATTACGAAATGAGGCAGAGCTATTAGACCTAGTTAATCAAATATTAACTTACTTGAGCTTCTGGCCAGTACTCTTGAAATAGTAAAACATATCGTCATGATTGATGATGAGGCCGTCAGCAGCGCACGTGCCGTCACTGTGATGACTATTAAGCTGACAGAAACCATTGCTACAAAAAACCGAGCGTAAAAAATAATCAAATTAAAGAAAATAAATTAAAACAGACAAATGATAATGTGCTCGGCTCGCGCTATCACACGTTCAGTAAAACCAAAGGTTCGTTAGCAATTATAATGACCTAAGTACGCAACGAATCTCATTAACACCTACTGAATGTATTTAGGGATACTTTTCGTACAGACCTACCTGTAAATCAATACAGCAATGATTTCATAATTCTTTATTTCATGAATTTTTTTTCGGTTATTTTCAAAATTGTCTTCATCAAACGTACGTATTTCAAATGTAACATCTTTAACAGGTATTTGAGATTTAATAGGAGCAACAATTTTTTTCACCTTTTTTTCCTTTGTCTCTTTTGGTTTAGTTTCTAGAACATCTGCAGATTTCTTGGTTTCATCACCAATTTGTTTAGGTTTACTAAACTTCATTACACCGTCTTTATTTGCTAACTGTGCTTGGACTACTTTCTTGGTAGTCTTCAACGTTTTGTTGATATCAATTATTTTCGTATTATGCGTTATTAGCGCTTCGTTAATAGTTGCATTTTGATCAATATTTTCAACTTCGGATATACCGTGTTTATCCCTAGTTTCATTTAGATCTAGATTGCTCGTGCTCTCAATATTACCTAAGTCTTCATCAATGGGATGCGGTTCAACATTATTGAGCCAATTTTTAACAGCCTTTGAATACTTTTGTTTACGGAAATTTGTATTTTTCTTCGGTTGCGTAACAGATTGCTTTAGTTTTTGTAGACGTTCTCCTGTCTTACCGTCGCTTCTCATTTTTTTTGTTTTAGGTTCAGCTCTTTTTTTAATCTTACAGTTTTCGCCTTTGTTCATGTTATTTTTAATTGCGTTAACTATGCTTTCTGACTTTGAAATATTTTCACTTGGAAACCTAATATCAAATATTTTACCTACATTCATTTCTTTATTTTCTTTTTCATCAGCAGTCGTAGTAACTAACAATTCAGAATCAAGCATGTCATCCCAATTAATATTTTTACATGTGTTTTCATTTGTGTCGTGAGAGTGCGCTTCTTCAACAAATGGAACATCAAAATAATTGTCATCAGAATCTTTATAGTAAAAGTTATGAACTAGATTCTTATTAGAAGCCACGGTTGGATGAAGGAAATCATCCTTATCAATAGTTTTTGGTGTTACAGTATTGATTAACTCTACAGACTTGGGTACTTCCGGTACAGTTTTATCTGTTAAATTAAAATGAAATGATTTTTCTTCCCGATGTAATATGTTTTCGCAAGGAGTAGGTAGAAACAATGGCGACGGCGGCGTGTACGGTGTATTAACAACCGTGTCGTCAATAAAGCTAAAACAATTTTCAGTATTAGTAGTTTATAAGTAGGTATTTGTACCGTTATTATATTATCTTTTCTTACTTAAATTATAAACGCTAAAGTATGTGAGGTTGGATTGAATGGATGGATGTATGTCCCTCTTTCACGCAAAAACTACAGAACATATTTGGATATTTGCCACACAAATGGTTTTAACCTGGATTAATACATGGGATACTTTTTGTCCCGGTAAATGATCATCACAATGACAGGGAGACTAGTGCCTTTTGGATTCGTTAAGGGTAGGTACTTTTACACCCATTATAGAACTTTAGTATTTAGTAGCTATAAAATAAGAATCATCATCTGCCTAGCCTTTTCCCAACTATATTGGGATTGAATAGGTACCAGTATTTTACATGGAGCGACTGCCTATCTGATCTCCACAACCCAGTTAGTACTAAAGCCAGTTCGTAGCCCTAAATAAGAATGAAAAATCTTATTCATTTAATCACAGGCAAACAGACTAAACCGCTGGTTTGGATAGGTACATAGACAAGTTGGACCATCGTTTCAGGGTCCCGTATCCAAAGGGTCACTATGATTATTGCTAAGGCTCCGCTGTTTGTCTGTCAGTCTGTCACAGGAGTGTATCTTTTGATCCTCAAGGCAGTTCAGTGCCAGTCGCTGGCCCATCCGGAGTTTCTCCAGCATCAGTGGCGCTAGACTTGTCTGCTTTAATGGCGCTGCTGTAGGAATAGGCTCGCCGTCAAGAGGGACAGGTTCGCCGTCAAGAGGAGCAGGCTCGCCGTCAAGAGGAGCAGGCTCGTCAGTTGCATGAGCAGTTTCAACGCGATAAGGAGGAGCAGGCCCACCGCCAAGTGGAGCAGGCTCACCGTTAAGAGGAGCTGGCTCGCTGGTTGGAAGACCATTTGCAGCGGGATAAAGAGGAGTAGGTTCGTCGCCAAGAAGAACAGTTACTCCTCATAAAGGATCTTCACGCAAAATTTGGTAAAGATCTTAAGGTGATGAAGGAGCAGGTTCACCAGCATGAAAATCGTATCTGCGAAGCCGAAGTTCAGATTGCTGGCGTGAAGAAAGCTTTGGGTGAACTGAAAGCTGGAGACGGGACTGTGGCTTCAGTGGTTGCTGCACCTTCAGCACGTGGTTTTAAAGTGCCGCCATTCAACGGAACATCTTCATGGTCGGCATATAAAATTCTATTTGAGGCCTTTATGAAGGCAAATGGATGGACCAAAGCGCAAGCCATGACCGCGCTCACCTTGAGCCTCCGAAACCAGGCCCTAACTATTTTTGAAGCTCTCGGTAAGGATGTGACCTACGAGCTGGAGGCGTTAGAGTCCAGATACGGCGACGCGCACCTGGAGCACGTATTTCGTGCCAAGTTGAAGGATCGTGTTCAACGTGATGCTGAGAACCTACAGCAGTGGGCCCTGGAAGTTGAGGAGCTGGTTCGAAAAGCATACCAGTCTGCCCCTGCACTCATCACTGGAATTTTGGTACAGGCGTTCGTCGACGGAATACGCGACCTGGAAGTAAGAGCCGCTGTGCGACTTGGGCATCATGAGAAACTGAAAGAGGCCTTGGCCCATACCTTGGAAGTAAAGGCAGCGAGACAAGACCAACGAACACAACACATCAGAGACGTTGTAGCATCACCTGTATGTGACCGTGCGCATGGGTACAGCCCTAGCTGCTACACTGGTAGAGAAAGGGATCATCTTCAGTCAAGCAGTCCAAGGCAACTTGTGGAATCACCTGTACGCCAGCGCCCGCAACGGTACAGCCCTAGGTGCTACACTTGCGGAGAAAGGGGGTCATCTTCGGTCAAACTGTAAAAAGCGAAGCACACCGAGAAAAGGTCAAGGACATTAAGGAAAGGCGGCTGAGATGACTGCCCAGCAACAGTGGAGAACTCACGGTAACACAGACGCAATGTCAAGTAGACCTTAGCGTGAAGACTGTAAGCACAGTTCCAGGCAAGAGACTAAGGAAGTAGTTCCCGTGAGGAGCCTAAGAATGGATCGCAGCGATGAATGGAAGGAAACCATACAGCATGCTCAACAAAATGACACACACATGAAACCGACCTTCGAGTGGATTAACGCTGGTGCCCCTAAACCCAAGTAATGTAGCACCGATGAATTCCATAATGAAGAGCTATTGGGCACAATGGAACAGCATGGTTATCCAGGATGGAGTCTTGTGCCGTAAATGGGAAAACGCTCGAGGGGACAGCTGCCATCTACAAATGGTAGTCCCTAAAGCCAAAGTACCGGATATTCTACGGCTGTACCATGATGGGTCTTCAGGAGGACATATGTGGGTAAAAAGGACTCTACTGAAGATCCACGAGCGATTTTACTGGAACCCCTGTCGAGAGGATGTGGAGGACAGGTGTCGTAAATGTACCAGTTGTGTGGCTGTGAAAGGACCCCACACACGAAGCAGAGGTGCATTAAAAGTGTATAACGTTGTATAACGGATAGCACTAGACGTTGCAGGATCATTTCCAGAAAGTGATACCGGGAACAAGTACTTCATGGTTGTCATGGATTACTTCACAAAGAGGCCAGAAGTATTCGCCATTCCTAACCAAGAAGCTACAACAGCCGCAGATAAATTGGTTTAGGAAGTCTCCTGTCGTTTTGGAGTACCCTTAGAAATTCACAGCGATCAAGGAAGAAATTTTGAATCGCAAGTATTTCAGGAGACTTGTCGATTGATGGGTACCCACAAAACCAGAACCACCTTTTACCACCCACAATCTGATGGAATGGTGGAACGTTTAAACCAAACGTTGGAGATATATCTGGCAAAAGTCGTGGAAATCAGGCAAAGAGGTTGGGACAAGCACATACAGCCATTTCTTCTGTCCTATCGTAGTGCAGTCCACGAAAGTACGACTGTGACACCAGCCTTCGCGAACTTTGGAAGGGAATTACGGTTGCCTACAGATTTAATTACTGGAACTCCCCCTGATGCTCCACGCAGTGTAACAGACTATGCGAATGACTTGCGTAGCAAGTTGAATGATGTTTATGAGCATATCAGACAATCCGGCCAACAGATGTCTGAGAAGATGAAGATCCGTAATGACCGGAAGGCAACAGTAGATGGTTCGACGAGAGGTCACTGGTGTGGCTGCATCACCCCGTGCACAGCAAGGGGAAGTTTCCTAAACTGCAAGCAAAATGGGATGGACCATACCAAGTCGTAACCAGGATCAACGATGTCACCTACCGAATACAGAAGGGTCCACGAGGTGTGCCTAAGATCGTACATGTAGACCGATTGGCGCGATACTACGGGTCTAACGATGCTCGGGACGAGCATGTCTAAGGAGGGGGCAGTGTAACGTCGTCGGCTGCTTTACGAGAACATTCAAAATTATGCTCTAGTCTAGAATATTCCACCATGGAACTATCTAGAAGATTCGAGAAAGTCGTGGAACTTTCTGGAAGGTTCCAGAAAGCTGTGGAAGTTTCTCGAAGAATGGGTCCAGCATGTGAACGTTCCAGAAAGTTGTGAACTTTCTCGGAAGATGTGTCGGCATATTAATACCCGTCGAGTTTGCGGAAGCGGGTAGTCTGATTTTGGCTACACAAGAAAGCGAATCGAAGTGAAGTAAAAGTGCGATATCTAAGTGATTAGTGGTGAATTTGTGACTGTGAAATAAGTGTTTTGTTTTAAATAAAGATATATTTGGTGTTTAATTCGGTAGTATTTAATTTATCTCATACCCAGCTCGTAACAATAACAAATAAAATAAAGTAAAGTAAATAAAGTCTTAGGTGTTTTGTTGGAAAATATCATCAGCGTAGCGGCTATAATTAACTTTCCAGTAATCTGAATGAACTCACGGTAACACCCTTTTATTTAGAGCGGGAAACTGGCGACGTTGATTATCTTCATGGTTATTTTGCATCCGTACTAAAAATTAATGGAACAATATTAAGTTAAAAGTCGCAAATCTGCTGTTTTAAAACAACACCGCTGGCTAGCTACACAGTAAACTAAATACAGTGGCCTCCAAAAGTTAGTTAAAATCTACACCAAAGGTTTTTGGTCACACTTTCATCTAAAATCATATTTGTGCTGTCATGCTGTGCACTATGGCTTTGTTGCTATCTATTCTGCGTATCCATGTTAAGGGATATCCTGTTTTTTTATTTATTGACAACCGGTTTTTAGTGGCCAAATACATAAACGGACGCTTAAAATATTGATTTTCTGCATATCTATTAGGTATATTTGATGACACTTACAAAAAGCGACGACTTTAATGATAATATAAGATAATTTATTTATTAGACAACCAATTTACCAGGCGACGTACGCCAGAAAAAAACCCAACATAACTAAATGATCATTTAGTGATTAGTCCATAGGTGTAGATTTGTTTTTATACCCTCCTTTCTAAGGTCCAATTTCACCAAACTAAGAAAAAGTTTATTGCAAGAATAAAACTATTATTTACTCTCCGATAACCATGTTTTCATTTCACCAACTACTGACCCAGAGAATAACAAAGTTATACTACAGTAACTCTTAGACCACCAATTTTGAAGGCATCACAGGCATATTCCTCAGATAAAATCAAAATGTCGTTACATTTTTATGTCAGCTGAACTACCTACCTTCTTACCAGTACTGTCAGTCAGCGCCCATTGATGTGCACATTGAATTGCTATTCAGAGAAATAAATAAATATGTCGGAGAAAGCGACAACTTTTAAACATCAAGTTGCTGATTTGACCATTGTAGTAGGGGTAAACGCCGTGACGTCAGATGTTGTTTTAATGGCGGCACGTGGGCAGAGTCGTTTTGTAGAGTGGGGATTGTGCCGAGATCACTTTTGCTCGGAACTCCAACCAAGTCACTCCTTCAGAACGAAACTGTCGGTTTGCCCATTTTGTGGAGATTATTTGTTAGTGTTATTTAATGTAAATTTGTGTTAAATAATAAACTGTGATTTTTGTGTACCGAAACCGAAACTATCATTTTAACATTTCATCATGAACCCGGTACCACCGAACCCTAATGACAACGGCGCTATCGCTCAGCCATCGCTTACGCCGTCATCAGAATTGGGATCTAGACTCGATTCCCACTGGCGTGCTATGGTTCGAGATGCAGCAGAAGAACATGATGCAGCTGATCGAAGCCATCAGGACACCAACAGTGGCACCTCAGATCATGCTGCCAGAAATTAATCCGGAGCTACCAGATACCGATCCACGTACTTGGTGCGATACTATCGATATTTGCCTCGACGAACGTCCACTGGAGGGTGCATCGCTTATTATAGCTCTGAGCAAAGCCCTGAAAGGTAATGCGTCATCGTGGCTGTCGCAGATTTCGCATGCAGGCATGAACGACGTGACATGACGTGGCAGCATTTCCGCGACTTATTCCTTGCGCGTTATGCATCCACTGAAACTCTTGCTGCATCGCTTGTTAACATCCACAACGGCCGGCCGAAGGAGGGCGAATGTCTCGCAGCGTACGCCAGCCGCCTAATGACTACCCTGTTGGCTCGATGGAAGAATCGAAGCCATGAAGAAATAGCCACGTCGTATGTGCTCGCTCATGTCTCTCAGTTCGTCACGCAACAAGTTACTGCAGGAGATTAAGGCGAGTGCAAGTCTGAAGCGGAAGTTCGATCGCAGTACCGGTGATAGCGACACAGATGCAAAGCGTTTAAAGCCACAAACTTCCACTATGTTCACGTGCCATAAGTGCGGAAAACCGGGACACAAAGCGGTGAACTGTCGTTCGAAGTTTACGCAGCCTGCTGGAGCTAACGCCCAGAAAACTACACCGGCGGCGACTTCATCGGGTTCCAGCAAAAGAATAACGTGTTTCCGTTGTGGAGAAGCCGGACACATCTCTACGAACTGCCAACGCGGCAGTGCGGGTGGCGCGTCATCGTCGGCGGGCAGCGCTGCCAACGCAACGGCGGAGCGACGCGTCGATAGCTGCGAAATAGCAGGTGTTTGCGGGCAATTGGAACAATCCGGTGAGTCGTTTTCATTTTGTTTTGATTCCGGCGCCGAGTGTTCTCTCGTTAAACAAAGTGTAGCTTATAAATTCTCGGGAAAACGTTCACTTTCAACCGTGCAAGTAATTGGTATCGGTAACAATTCGAATGTTTTTAGCACTGAACAAATTCTTAGCGATGTTGTGGTCGACAATAACGAACTGTCAATTTTATTTTACGTACTACCCGACGATTGTATGAAATACGATGTTATGATCGGACGCGATATTTTGACACTTGGCTATACGGTACATTTTAACTGAATCTACCCTACGTATTTCGAAAGTTACAAATGTAGGTTGTTACGATTTACCTCCCGTAATTGATGACAATAATGAGTGACAATGTTGATTCTGATATTTCAAACGAAAACAAGGACCGGTTGACGTCCCTTTTGAATGAGTATTCGAATGCTTTTATCAATGGTTTACCGTTAACTCGAGTGACTACGGTAGAGACATCCGATCGATCTTGGCAAGATGCACTAGAAGACGTCCAACTTGCATTAAATTGTTCTGTCCAACGTGTCATAAAAGCAAGCCCTCTCGAACTTTTGATAGGCCGCGTAGCTAGACCCCTAAATCTTTTAACGTTAGACGATACCGAAACGGAGATTAACCTTCACGAGACGAGAGAGCAAGCGGTAATAAATATTGACAAAAATGCAAATTATGAAAAATCTAGATTTGATAAAGGTAAAGCTAAGTTGGTAAAATTTGATGTTGGTGATTTGGTTTTAATTCAAAATAAAGAACGGAATCAGACTAAATTAGACCCCAAATATAAGGGACCGTTTAAAGTTGTAGAAGTACTTGACGGTGATCGTTATCTTTTAAAATCTTTGAATGGTAATAGAACCGACAAGTACGCTCACGATCGTATACGAAAGATGCCTCTAAGTAGTGTTCCTAATGAGTTAAACGTAGAGGACGGTGATGAAAGTACCTCCACCGAGTAGTAGACACATACCATGGCTATTTGGTCGCACTGTACGCACTAGTCTGTAGTCGTAACTGCAGCTCACTTGTGAGCTGTTCAGGGGGCGATGGGCAGCTGGTGGTACGGCGGGGACCTGGGTCTCAATGGAGACTATTGTTGTTTTGGTCTTGTACTGACCTGGGAGTCGCAGACTCTATGTGATGTGTGTGGTCGTATCACATGAGGTGATGACGATATGGGTGGCATAAGTGTCACTAGCTGCTGCGGCAGCTGGGCCATGAGCGTTGTATGTGATCGAAGTTGATTTAGTTGCTGAGTAAATATGATTGAGACTTAGAGGAACCTTTTGTTTGACAACTGTTATTTTCAAGTTATGCTATTCCATAAAGATGTGGTCAGGTTGACCGAGCCTGTACTGTTGCTCCAAATTTGACTGTTTGGTTACAGGTACTCACGAGGACGTGTAACTTGTCAGGCTGGCCGTGTCGGAGAAAGCGACAACTTTTAAACATCAAGTTGCTGATTTGACCATTGTAGTAGGGGTAAACGCCGTGACGTCAGATGTTGTTTTAATGGCGGCACGTGGGCAGAGTCGTTTTGTAGAGTGGGGATTGTGCCGAGATCACTTTTGCTCGGAACTCCAACCAAGTCTTCAGAACGAAACTGTCGGTTTGCCCATTTTGTGGAGATTGTTTGTTAGTGTTATTTAATGTAAATTTGTGTTAAATAATAAACTGTGATTTTTGTGTACCGAAACCGAAATTATCATTTTAACATTTCATCATGAACCCGGTACCACCGAACCCTAATGACAACGGCGCTATCGCTCAGCCATCGCTTACGCCGTCAAATAAATTGAAATGCAGCGTTTGAGAAGAATGTTATCGGACAGTGAGAGCGATAGTGAAGATTACTATGTTATGAGACTTCCAAGGTAGTTTAAAGAAAGAAATGAGCATTTTTCAACTACGACGTAAAGAATTTCATGATGAGATTCCGTTTATCTAAAGCAGCAATACGATTCATTATTAAAAATTAAACATCAATCGGAATTTAAATCTGAGAGGTTAGTTCAAGATGTATAAATTATCTGCTTTACCTATACCTACCTATTGTACCTACAAACAATGAATTGTGCTTTTACTTTCATCAATTTCATCTCATTGTACAGTTTGATTCATATCATTTGGTTTTGTAATAATATGAGCCCATTTGTTTTTCCAGAAACCAATATAATGATATCCCCTATCAACCAACTCTTAGCCACCTTGAGATTTTATGCGACCAACAACAAATAATTAACAACGGGCGATTTCAGTGGCCTTAGTGTATCGACAGCAAACAGAATAGTACACACAGTTTATAGTTCATCATTACACCACGAATATATCAAATTTCCTACTACGAGACAGGAAATAATTCAAGAACAAAATAATTTTATCAAATAGCCAGATTTCCTAGAGTAATAGGAACGATGGACTGCACTCATATTCAGGTACACCATCTGTTTTTTTTTTTTAATTTTCTATTTTTTAAAGTGGTCTATTCCCAGATCCAACAATACCTAAAAAAAATCCTGTATCAGCCTGTTCGCATTTCGTTTCCTTTCAGACATTTTTTAAAACATTAAAATCCAACACAAAGCAAACCGGACAGTTAATCTGTTTGAAAAATAACACGACAAACCGGACAGTTAATCTGTTTGAAAAATAACTCGACAAAACGGACAGTTAATCTGTTTGAAAAATAACTCGACACCCGCCATGGACACATTGACACAATATGTTAAAGGGACAACTAAATTAAAAAGGTACTGTAATGCTATACTGTTCTGAGAAAATGACAAGCCCATTTAATTTCTCTGCATTCACATTCATTCGTTAATCACTTCACATATATATAAATATATTCCTTTGCAAAAAAAACAGTCGTCTCCGACATATATATAAATACATTCCTTTGCAAAAAAAAACAGGCACCTTACAATCATTGGCTTTTCTATGGATAATATTAATATTTTATTTTATGTCATTAGCATAAATGACTAGATACTTCTTATTTTCAATGTGAGTATATTTTTTAACACTTAAGTCCTGGAATCGGTGTTTAGTCAATGTAAACAGAGAGCCGTGTCAAAATAGACATTTTTGTGGGTATAATGAAATTGAGACTACGAGTATTTTTATGGGATAAATTAAAACACTACCGAATTAAACACTAAATAACTTTAATTAACACTAAACACTTTCAACATAATCCCAAATTCACCACTGATCACTATTCACTTAGGTATCGCACCTATATATATACAGTCGTGGTCAACTAAT
Source organism: Standfussiana lucernea (assembly GCA_964057025.1). Lineage (NCBI taxonomy): Eukaryota > Metazoa > Arthropoda > Insecta > Lepidoptera > Noctuidae > Standfussiana > Standfussiana lucernea. The sequence continues at coordinate 16,589,586 of OZ059797.1, forward strand.
TAGGGACATGCAAGATAGTGAAGAACAATAACCGGTTAAGTACATACAAATATAAAACCCTATTGATTTCTCAGTAACTATTATTTGCATAATTTGGTCCGATTATTATGCTTTAAATGGCTGTAAATAAAAGAATAAATAAATAGAAAAAAGTATTTAATATCAAAGGTTGAACATGTATTCAATTTTAAGGTATAATTCTGTAGCTGGACATTTAATTAAGGACAGTAAACTATAATGAAAAATAGAGTTAAACAAAACTAATAATCTGCAGTATTATAATATCTTTAACAGCTCCATTTTATTTCGTGTAAAATCAGTACCCAGTAGCAAAACCTTTGTTAGTAATTACCGCTTGACACCGATGTGGCATAGACATTATCAGTTTCTGGCATGTTTCGACAGGAATGTTTGCCCATGCCTCACAAAAAGCTTCATTAAGTTCATCTAAAGTTGTGGTACGATAAGTGGCTACTTTTTTCTTGATTTCGTGCCAAAGGTGCTCGATTGGGTTATGGTCCGGGCTATTTGCTGGCCAATCTAGCACCGATACTGACTGACTGGTAAGAAACGACTTGACTGAACGGGCGGTATGTTTCGGGTCGTTATCATGCTGAAACGTCCATATAATAGGGAGATGCTCCTCAGCATAGGGAAGCATCGTTTCCTCCAATATTGCCTTGTATTGATGTTGGTCTAAGTTACCCTGAACTTTCCTCACAGGTCCCACTCCACGTCCAGAAAATGAACCCCACATTTTAATGTTTCCACCGCCATGTTTCACCTGCTTTTTTGTGAATCTTGGATTCATTTCCGCTTTTACTGGACGCCGTACGTATTGCCTTCCATCTGAAGAAATCAAATTAACCTTGGTCTCGTCAGAGAATAATACATGTTGCCATTGGGCGTAGGTCCAATGTCCATATTTACGTGCAAACGCCAAACGAGCATTTCTATGTTCTTTCTTCAACAACGGTACTTTGCGAGCCACTCTTCCGAACAACCCTGCTTCTACCAGACGTCGTCGAACGGTCCTCGCTGAGACACCAGCTCTTTCGTCTGTCCCAAACACTTCGTGTTTAATTAAAATAGAGCCTAGAAACGGATCTTTCTTAGCTAACCTGGCTATCATTCTATCTTCTTGCGGAGTTGTTTTTCTCGATCTTTTTGTTCTGGGCACATTTAAATCTGTGTTATTGCGTCTGACATGTTGCACTGCATTGTATACCATAGTTTTTGAACAATTTAAATGTTCTGCTATCCTTCGGTATGGCCAACCATGCTCGACAACAAACTTCATGATAATTTTTCGTAGTGTTGGATCGCAACTTTTATTTTTACCCATTTTTCTTCAAAATATTTTTCAAAACTTAAAATAAATATCGGGATTGCCGCCAAAACTACCACGAAACAATAAGAGAAGAAGTAAAAAAGTATTGAGATTCAAATTTTGAAAATAGAACGCAATATCTCAGTGTCCCTAATTAAATGGCCAGCCAGCATTATTTGAACAAATAGCACTACGATAATCTATCAGCTATACTGTAAAGAGGTTTAATGTTTAATAAGTTGTTATTGTTTGTATAATCGGGCACATAAATGAATAATTATACTTACATGTAAGAGATATGGAATATGGTTTAGACTCGTTGGAAAATAAAAAATAAATTCACAATTCGGTTTAACCAGAGTGTCCCTAATTAGTTGACCACGACTGTATATATATATATATTTATATATATATATATGTAAATATTTATAAAAAAATATTATTTTTTTTTACAATGAAAATGTAAAGTTTTATAAATAGAAATATTAATGGAATTTAACCACTAAAAATTAAGTTAGCAGCTTAATTTTAATCTTTATTTATTTTTCTCACTTATTTTTATATTTTTAAATATTCTTGAACAAAATTAGTATAAAAAAAAACATTTAAAAATATATAAAATAGTAGTCCACCAGCACCGGGAACAGGGTCCGAGCTACCGGTGGTCAGGGCTCTTGAGAGAGGAACCTCCTAACAATACGCGCCGTGTCCAAAAGTACTGCTTTCTGAATCAAGCCCTTGATCCAGCTGCCAAGCGAGAGCCTCTTCAGATGTCGGTCGAGGCTCTTGGCTATTAAACCATTGGCCGATACGACTATCGGCACAATGACTGCCGTATTCACGTCCCACATGTCGACAACCTCGCGAGCAAGATCTAGATACTTGAATTGTTTATCTTTCTCTGCTTTCACGAGGTTCTCGTCATGCGGGACCGTTATATCAACGATCATTGCGCGACGCTCCAATCGATCTATCACCACAATGTCAGGCTTATTAGCAACAATAGTCCTGTCAGTGACGATAGGTCGATCCCAATACAACGTGACATTACCATCATCGAGAACTGGGTCGGGCGCATTCTTATAGTATGGCACTTCTGATTCCACAAGGTTGTACTTCAAAGCAAGTTGCTGGTGGATAATCCTAGCAACGAGGTTGTGTCTGTGCAAGTACTCTCCGTTAGCCAGACGAGAACACCCAGAAATAATGTGTCGGATCGATTCTCCCGGACGGTGGCATGCCCGACATATGTCAACCGTGCCATCCTTCACAATGTATTTCCGATAGTTATTCGTCATCATAACTTCGTCCATTATTGCACAGACAAAACCTTCGGTTTCCCCGAAGAGGTCACCGAAACGCAGCCAGGATACGGACGCTAAGAAGTCTACATCAGGCCCATGTAGGGCCCGGTAAAAACGTCCGTGAAGCTCCTTGCTCTGCCATACCTCCCTGCGGTCATTAGTGTCTAATACTTTAGGTTTGCGCCAGTTCTCGTTAGCCAGCGAGAGCGGGGTAAGGCCCTTGTCCACTGAGACCACATCTCGGTGCATCCCCACGTCGGCTTTTAGAAAGTATTCTCTGAGACTGCATACCTCACGGTTGTGCAGGGTCTTAGCATTTAAGAAGCCACGACCCCCGCACTTCCGCGGGATATACAGTCTCATCACCGACGACCGTGGGTGATGCATCCGATTTGCGGTCATCAATGTGCGGACCCTCCTATCCAAGGCATCAAGTTCCGTCTGAGTCCATTTGAGTATGCCGAAAGAATATATCAAAACCGGCATGACCCAACCGTTGAAGGCGCGCACCTTGTTTCCGCCTGACAAAAGACTGCTTAGCACTTTATTCAGGCGGCCAAAGAAGCGCTCCCTCAACGATTGTTTCATGTCGGAAGTATTGATGCCTAATGCCTCCGACATACCCAAATACTTGTAGGTTTCTGTTGAGGAGAGGATCTAAGGTGTATGGAATCCGAGAGTTGAGTACCCACGGATTCCATAATCTGCCCTCGCTTCACATGCATGACTGCACATTTGTCCACACCAAATTCCATTCTGATGGCACTACTGAAAGTTTCTGTTACCTTCAGTAGCTTCATCAGTTGCAAATTGTTGGGGGCAAAGAGTTTCAGATCATCCATGTAAAGAAGGTGAGATATGACCTGACCACCTCTCCTCAACCGATAACCTAGACCTGAACCCTCTAGCAATGTGCTGAGAGGGTTCAAGGCTAGACAAAACCACAATGGACTCAAACTATCACCCTGGAATATGCCACGCTCAATCCTTATCGGTTCGCTGTTCCCTTGGGTCTGTCGACATCCTGGATAGCGAAGGACCGTTCTCCAGCACCCCATACATGACATCAGGAAGGCACGCAGAGTTGCATCTACTTTATACAATTCCAGCACCCTCATGAGCCATGTATGAGGCACAGAATCATAGGCCTTCTTATAATCTATCCAACATGTAGACAGATCCCTTCGGGAACGGCGAACCTGTTGGCTAATGGCCATATCAATTAGGAGTAGCTCCTTAGTACCACGGGACCCGTTCCTACATCCATTCTGAGAGACAGACATGATAGAATTACTCTCAATATGTTGGTTGATTTTAGCTCTCAAAATGGATGTAAGAACTTTATAGACCGTTGGTAGACAAGTAATTGGTCTATAATTTTTGGGCTCCGCAGTACTACCTGATTTATGGAGCAGGTGGGTAATTCCGGTCGTCAAGAACTGGGGCAGCGATCCGGATTCTAAAGCTGATTGAAACTGAGACGCTAAGCAAGCGTGCGATCTCTGGAGCCATTTGATCCAGAAATTGTGCAGTCCATCCGGCCCTGGAGATTTCCAGTTAGGCATCGGACGGACTGCACGAGCTACGTCTTGGGGGCTGATGATGATTGCCCCCATTTCTGGTATTGGATCACACGCTCGTTCAACCTCCCGGGTCCAATCGCCCTCAGTGTGACTGACAGGCACCGACCAGATGCTGCGCCAGAACGAGCACATTGTGTCATCATCCGGTAGACGCGTGTCAGTCACACCTTGGTCCGGTCGTTCCCAAGCCCTATATACCCACCTTTCATCGCTTTGGAATGTGCGATTCTGAGTGTATCGCTCCATTCGCCGCTTGTACCGACGAATACGGCTTGCCCATGCACAGATCTTCTGCTTCAGGAAGTCGATGCGCTCTGTGACGCGGGCTAGATAATCACGAGAATTAATATCAGTTCCCGAGAACGCCCGCTTCACAAAGCGCATCACTCTAGGGCGAGCATTGCCCTCCCTGAAGCAGATTAACTTGCCGATGAGTGCTCTAGCTTCACCAATACGCCGCTCAATCCTGCACTGCCAAGTTGGAACAGCAAATTTGGGTCGTGTAGCTCTGTCGTTGTTAGGAAACTTGACGTGAGCTACACGACATGCCGCTACAGCTGCACAGTACAATATTGAGTGGGTATCGGCGAGGTCCTTGCTGCTGTCAAAACAATTTGACAGCTGCGAATCTAGGGCACACACCAGCGCCCTATTTTTCTTGTGCATAGGCAAACGAGGTAAACGTGGTCTAAGTTGAGGCGGTGTAAAACGGTACTCCCTGAATGCATCCTCCAAAGCGCTCCTCAATTGTACGTTGCACTGGGTACTCACGGATATAACTTCGTCATCATCCTCTTCACCACCGTGATTGGATCGCGGCGAAGTACTGTATACATTTTGTAGCTGTACCGCGATCATTGGCGAAGCAGGCGTAACTGGGTTACTCCGTGAGTCGAGGCGTAGTCGATCAAGTACGGTGTCATCCAACATATTGTTACGCTGTATGACCCGCACCTGATCCGATAGCCGTTGCGCCGACACGTTGACAGCTGGCTCAAGCACCTGAAACAGAGAGAGCATCCGACCACGGTACGCAGTCAAGTTGCTTCCCCCCTCAGTAGCCCCATAATATGCGCGCATAACATTCTCATTTATGGACTGAGTCCATCGCATGCGCGACACATTTCCACCGGCAGCGGGGACTATATTCGGGGCCTGTTGGCCTCGAGGTCCCAAGCCCGCTGGTGGCCGTCCTCTTCCTCGTCGTCGTGGTGGTGGTGGTGGTGTCGACGGCGGGGAGAAAAACTCGTCGCTCGAGCTCGACGCAACTGCAGCGACCGGCGACACGGTGCTCACGGATGTGGCGCGTCCCGGCGGCTGCGAGGCGGAGCTGAGCGGTGAGCCCGGAGATGGTAGGTGTGCCTCCTGTTTGGCTCGGTGTCTCATCAGCATCGGTGACATATTAGGTATTGCTTGTGTTTTTCATTTTCTATAGAGTATTCCAGTTTTCTGTATGTTGATCCCATCGAGATATAAGTACAGTACTTATATCTCGATGGTTGATCCTTTTTTTTTTTTTTCTTTTCATTATTTCTGTATGTGTTTTAGTTTTAGTGGAGTAATTTGCTAAAAAATTAAAATTAAAATCGGCTTGAAAAAAAATTAGGTCATGTCAATTTGACACCGAGCCACAGATTTAATTTAATCTTTATCTTTATTTCTATTTTTAATTGGAATATAAATTAAATTTTATCATTAGCAGTGATATACCTCTTCTTTGGTTTCAAATAATAAATAATAATTTTAAATATAATATGAGGTAACAAACACAAAAAAATACAACGGAATTGAGAACCTCCTCCTTTTTTTGAAGTCAACTGCAATCATTTGATCACTTGTCGAAACAGTTAATTTGAGAAACAGTGTCGTATGGAGACTTTTTTATTCACATTTCAGTAATATATTGTTCAGTAATAATGCCGTAACATTACGACACCTCGTGTTAATATAAATTTCAAGTTATTATTCTAGTAACATGGTGACCACACCGCTACTACGAATTTTTACTCGATTGTACGCATGTTACAAAGTGAACACTAAGTGTTTAAAAATAAGTCTACACAAATGATTACGTTATGTGTGAACACAAAGACTACTTAAAGTTACTGAAATGTTTTCCGGTCAAATTGTGTGCGAACTATTACCACACATAGAGACCAAACCCCACACAGTCTCCATGTTTCGTAGCAGTTACGAAACTGCGACAACTTGTTACTGCTTTGAAGATTCTGTGACCGAAAAGTGCTATATGGGTATTAATACTGGAGACAGACAGGTAACAAACACATACAAAAATTGGAATTAAAAACCTCCTGACTAAAAAACTTATTTTAAGCAAATCGCGGACCTAACGCGTACGAAGTCGCGGGTAACAGCTAGTACTATTATAAATGCGGTAGTTTGAATGGATGGATGTTTGTTACAAAATCACGCCATAACGGCTGAACGGATTTAGATGAAGTTTGGCACAGAGATAGGTTATACATAGTTTGGAATAGCACACAGAATAGGTACTTTTTTTTCTCACTCTTACTCATCAAAATTTCCACGCGAATGAAGTCGCGGGCAACCGCTAGTCCCATTAGAAAGTAAGAAACTGACTGGCACTGACTGATCGATCAACGCACAGCAGAAACCGCTGGGTCTAGAAGAAGTCGCGGGCAATAATAGTATGGTAGTAAAACCCTAATTACTGTCAGTTAAATTTAAACCATAATATAATATACAGTTACAGTTCAATTATATGAAACTACAATTTTATTTTAAATGATAAAACACATTATGACAGTACATTAAAAGTGAAAGAATGTCATGTAACTTTTGGAGGGCTCTGTATTTACTTCTAGTATAGTTACCTTACCTTCATCCCATTGTTTCATGAGTACTGATAATACTTTATTCCCAAAAGGAGACAAGTGCTGTTCATATTTTTTGGAATTCAGCCGCACATAATAATTTCTTTCCATTTTTATTTTTAATACTTACTTATTTCAGTTCGGCAAGTAAGCATTTGAAATTATTGAAAAAGCGCGGGTTTTTTTTTTCACTATTCACATAGGTAACCATTTTACAAAAGACCACGGTTCTACAGGAAGTATTTAATAATCTGTGGTTATACGCTGATAATACCGTATCATATAAGCGTCAAGCATCATGCGGTAGCGCGGTATTCTCGTTGTAGCGTTAACCTTGTGCTGACAGCATAGAAGAAGTCTAAGTGATTTTACTGTTAGCAATACTTTATTACCGTTGAAGCACCCCGTAATCTGGTCTTTATCTACCCTCAAGGTAATAATGTATTACCGTATCATATATCACCGTCTTTGATTATATAATGTCTAGATGGAGCGTAAAGTGCGCGCAAACGTGTCAAAAAGTGTCAACCAACTATTGGTTCACAAGTGCTTGCCCGCCAATCAGTGCAGATCGTGTCATACACCTAAAACTTATCTTATTTAATAAGTCTATTTTTTAATGTGATTTATGAGAGAATTCTAGTAGCTGGTATCATTATTTACGCACACAAAGACATAGACGCATAGTGTAAAACGACGCCTGCACGCACACATACTTGAAAATGTTGACTCGTTTTCTTTGATACGATTGTAGGGCGACGCTCTATCTAGACATTATATAATCAAAGATCACCGTATTAAAAAAAAAGAAATAAACTTCTAACAAAAACAATAAAAGGGAATGTTTTCGCCCTACAATCAATTATGGAAATGGAAAAACTGTGTTTATTTCAGGCCAACTAACGATATGTTATCAAGAATGAACAAATCCATCTCCGAAAAAGATACTGTCGTGCTAGAAGGGTCTGATTCAGATCAATTTTATTTGTTATTTTGCATGTTTCAAATGTAATTAATATTTTCTTGGTTAAAATTTTCTTTTTAGGCAGGTGTGCTCCATTTTCTTCCACATCTTTACTTTCCACCGGGAGCCTGTTTCTCAAAACTACAAGTATAATTTGATGTAAATTGCTTGGTCAATATGAACACCACTTTGTACTTCTAATTACAAACTTGTAGTTTTGAGAAATGGGTCCCAGGCTCCCAGGTAGGATGGTGGACCAACGCCTGCTTATCTTAAAAAATATCTACCTATTCAGACTTGATATGATTTGTTTTCCTTTGAAAAATTATATGGTAATTTCCACGGTACACTTTTATCAGTCACCTTAATTTTGTCTAGAAACACCGTATTTTTACCCTTGCAACACGGTAACTCCCGATTTACGGAGACACAGGACACTGATTGTGTGCGATGCACTGACATAGAAATCATATGGACTTGGCATACCTACAAAAAAAACGTGTATACCTACATTTTACTGAGAGGATAAAATGGCGGATAATAGGGCAGCCCATATCGATATTATTTCTTACAATAACATCGATAAAAGATTGCGTGAGTGTAATTTTTTTTTGAAGCCGGTTTTGAATTTTATGACCTTAGCGTTTAGCTATAAAAAAAATGAAAAGTAGTAATCGAATAAATTACTTTTTTTTATTTTATTTGTTAGACCCTTGCGTAAGGTACACTTCGCAATGGAGGGAACAAATTCAAAGATTTCATAATTCATAACAGTGCATCCGCGATGGACTCCCGGCGCAGATGAATTCTAATAAACCGTAATCCTACTATAATTAATGTTTTAATATAATAAATAATAGGTAATAATTAAACGCGAAAGTTTGTGAGAACAGATGGATGGATGTTTGTTACTCTTTCACGCAAAAACTACTGAACGGAGAAAATTTAGCACACTGAGTTTATGACCTGGACTAACACAGGATACTTTTTATCCCGATATTCCCACGGGATCGAGACTTACGCGGGGCTGCCGCTAGTTCTATATAATAGAGCTGCAATTTGATGAAACGTATGAAAATTAGAATTTTACGGGCTTCGTTGACGGAACCACCACCACCTATAAACGAGTATGTTATGGACCAAGTGATTAATGTGGGCATTATACATAATGCCCGGTCATTATGAAAAATGCCTAGCTCTATCGGGCAAAGTGATTAATTACGTTCTTAACTTCATTATTTATCACATTGCACGGTCATTATTATATTGCTACATGACAATTGGGCAATTTGATAATAAAGCTAAATTTGACGCGGTGCGAGGGCGAGGAGGGAAGCACGCATGGTGTGACACGCTTTGACCAATCAGAGACCGCCATACAGCGTGCGGAAAGCAAATATACTGATATACCTAGTAACTAAGTACCACCTGCCATGATAGCTCGACGGAGCCCCGCTTCGCGGGACTCCTATTTCTGCGTGCGGGGTTTAAAGTAACCTAACATGAAGGGAATGGCGGGGTATTATCAAATTGCACTCTCATATTGGGCATTATACATAATGACTGGGCATTATGCATAATGCCCAATTTATCACTTGGTCCATGACATACATATATAAACCTATTGCTGTTCGTTAGTCTCGCTATAACTCAAAAAACTGCTTAACCCATGTGAATAATTCTTTTTTCGTTTTGTTTGCCAGAATATAGGGAAGGTTTAAAAACGACAAAAAAAAAATAGGTAGGTAGGCAGGGTAAATAGGATTTATGGTAGATAGGGTAGGGTAGGTAGAATATCGTAGATAGGGTAAGGTAGGTAATCAGTTGGGATCGAAGCCGCGGGCACAGCTTGTAACTAATATCTTTAATGTTAAGTTTTAACCTTTTCTAACTTGCAGGATGATTGTGGGTTTTAATTAAAAGTCAACAATAATTACTATAATTATTAATGTATTTAAATAAATCAAGCTCATTCATTTCTGAACAATACAATTTTGTTCAGGTAATTTCTATATGATATTGTTTCAGTAGATTTCTTCCCATAATATTTGTATCTCAAATTCATGTATACCTCTATTACACTTTTAATCAATAAATATTTATGATTTGTGTCATGTTCACTGTAGGCTATTATCCTACCTACAGTTTGGTCGCTCGGCCGACTTACGAGTCGCGCGGCTAGCGGCTCGACACGCCGCCGCCTCCACCCCGCGCGCGAGACGCGTCCCGCGGTCGCCCTGGCAGTCCGCGCAAACCAGCCATAGTGCTAACTACTGTTTTTCTGTTTTGATTTTTTATATTGTGTTATATTATTTTATTAAACTTTCATAAATAGTTAGAGCTGTGTTTATTGTGAAGAGTTCCAATTCCAGACCACCAATAGACACACACACTCTACAGTGGTGACCCCGAGAAGTTAACACGTGCAAGTGCTACCTACCTAATATAGTGAAAAATACGCGGACTCATAAACTGTTATAATAAAGGATAACTTTAGTGACAAACAAAATGAATAATACCGTGCAGGTGAACGTGGATGATGCAGAAAAGTCTCAAGATGTTTTTCGAGTAGGTGTGCGCGTCCCGCCATTTTGGCCGGAGAAGCCCGCGATTTGGTTCGCACAAATAGAAGGACAGTTCGCGATATCCAATATTACGGCGGACACAACCAAATTTTATTACGTCGTCAGTCATCTCGATCCACGGTACGCAACAGAGGTCGAAGATATCATTGTGAATCCACCAGCGACCGATAAATACGTAATATTGAAGGCGGAGCTCATAAAGCGACTCTCAGAATCCCGCGAGAAAAAAGTGCACCAACTGCTGACACACGAAGAGCTTGGCGACAGGAAGCCGTCGCAGTTCCTCCGACACCTGCAGCACCTCGCTGGTCCAAAAGTTCCAGAAGAGTTTTTAAGAACGATATGGTCGAGCCGCCTGCCGAGCAACATACAATCTATAATCGCATCTCAGGCATCCGCGCGTCTCGATGTGCTAGCTGATCTTGCTGACAGAATACATGATGTCGTGCCGAGAGGTCATCAAGTTGCGGCGACATCAACACAAGGGGTGAGTGAAATGGATACTATGTGTAAACAAATTACCGAATTAACGAAGCAAGTCCAGTCATTAATGCAAAAGGTCAATGACCTTTCCCGCCCAAGCCGATCAAATAGACGCGAAGACCGCTCGAAATCCCGCCAAAACCGATCTCAGTCACGTAGTAAACATCCAACTTGTTGGTATCATTACAAGTTTGGTACTAAGGCCACCAAATGTGTTCAGCCGTGTGATTTTCAGCCGGAAAACTGCACAAGCAGTCAGTAATGGCGGCTGACGACTGCTCTGCATGTAAAGGCCGCCTATTTATCACAGATAAACGCACTGGCATACAGTTTCTCGTAGATACAGGTTCAGACGTGTGTGCCTACCCTAAATCGTACTTACGTAATCAGCTGCAACATAATAACAAATGTAACTACGAACTTGTCGCTGCAAATGGCACTCCGATACCTACATACGGTACTTATCAGCTAAATCTTAACCTCGGATTACGTCGTGAGTTTACTTGGAAGTTTATTATTGCTGATGTTTCAAGACCAATCATAGGTGTTGATTTTTTAAGTTTTTATAACTTATTAGTCGACTGCAGGCAACAGAAATTGATAGACTCAATAACAAATATGACCGTCGGCGCGCCTTCATCTCACGGAATAACACACGAACTGCTGTCGTTGAAAATGTTTACAGGTCATTCAACTTATCTCGACTTATTACGATGTTATCCAGAAATAACAAGACCAGCTGGATCACAAAATGTGCCAATTCACAATACAAAACACCACATTAGAACGACGTCTGGCCCACCGGTAACATCACGACCGCGTCGTTTGGCACCGGACAGACTGAAGATCGCGAAAAAAGAATTTGAGGAAATGTTACAAAATGGAACAGCTCGTCGCTCTGAAAGTCCTTGGTCGTCCCCATTACATCTCGTACCGAAAAAAGACGACGGCTGGAGGCCATGTGGCGATTATAGGCAATTAAATTCACGAACAATACCTGATCGGTATCCAGTGAGGCACATCCACGACTTCGCATATCAGCTATCAGGATCCACCATATTTTCTAAAATTGATCTCGTGAAAGCATTTAACCAAATACCGGTTTTTGAAGACGACATTAAGAAAACAGCGATCACAACACCATTCGGACTTTTTGAGTTTACTGCCATGACTTTCGGTTTGAGGAACGCTGCGCAGACGTTCCAAAGATTTTTAGATGAAATCCTTCAGGGATTAGACTTCACGTTCGGATATCTAGACGATATCCTCGTGTTTTCAAAAGGGGAGACAGAGCACGTTGGGCACTTGACACAAATATTCAACCAGTTAAAAAAATATGGAGTAGTAATTAACACCAACAAATGTGTCTTAGGTGCTAGTGAAGTTACTTTCTTGGGTTATCACGTATCTGCAGCTGGTATACGTCCCCTCCCAGAAAAAGTAAAGGCGATCCAGGAATACCCCCTCCCTAAAAATGCTAAAGAGTTGCGAAGATTTCTAGGGATGATTAATTTTTACAGAAAATTTCTCCCTGGTGCCGCTCAAATCCAAGGCCCTCTCAATCAAGCTTTAAGTGGCCCAAAAATCAAAGGAACAACGCTCATCACTATAACACCTGAAATACAAAAAGCGTTCGACGCATGCAAAAATAACTTACTAGAAGCCACTCTCATCTCACATCCCGATCCACAAGCTGAGTTAGCACTTTTTACCGACGCTTCGGATGTGGCCATCGGAGCGGTCTTACAACAAGAAATAAATGATAGCTGGCAACCACTGGGATTCTTTTCTCGCAAGTTATCTCCTGCTCAGACGAAACATAGCACTTACGATCGTGAATTGCTCGCAATACATGAGGGAATAAAATACTTTAGGTATATGGTCGAAGCGAGAACATTTAAAGTGTTCACCGATCATAAACCCATTACATTCGCCTTCACGACAAAAAGAGACAACTGTTCACCTCGTCAACACCGCTATCTCGATTATATCTCTCAATTTACAACTGACATCAACCACATATCAGGAAATGACAACGTAGTCGCCGACGCATTTTCACGACTGGAAAGCATCGACACTACCATCAACTACAAAGAACTGGAAAACGAACAAGAAAACGACCAAGAATTACAGAGTTTGCTACAAAACAACACGGCGTTACAGTTAGAGAGAGTGAAAACTATGGATGCCTACATTTACTGTGACAAGTCTACTTCACGTCCTAGGCCATTCATCACACCAACTTTTCGAAAAGCAATCTTCAACAACCTACACAATCTCAGTCATCCAGGCCCCAACGCTACTGCCAAACTAGTGTCAGAAAGATTTGTGTGGCCTCAGATTCGTCGTGACTGCAAAACATGGGCTCAACAATGCACTGATTGCCAACGCAACAAAGTTACCCGCCATACCCACTCTCCTCTCTCCTTATTCCCTGTTCCTTCTAACCGTTTTTCCCACGTCCACCTTGACATAATAGGCCCTATGCCACTTTCTTCTGGTTTCAGGTACTGCCTTACAGCTGTAGACAGGTATACTCGATGGCCAGAAGCCTACCCTCTAGCAGACATCACAGCGGAGACCTGCGCTAGCGCTTTCATTTCTGGCTGGGTCGCTCGTTTCGGATGTCCAGAGAAAATTACCACTGACCGAGGAAAACAATTTGACTCGCAGCTGTTCCAGTGCATGTCGTCGATCATAGGCGCCTATCATTGTCCCACAACAGCTTATCACCCGCAATGCAACGGCCTAGTGGAGAGAATGCACAGACAGCTGAAAGCCGCCATAATGTGCCACAACAACGCGCAATGGTCGGAGGTACTTCCTCTTGTTCTCCTGGGTATGAGGAGCGCCTGGAAGGATGATCTTCAAACCTCTTCAGCGGAATTGGTGTACGGTGAACCACTCCGATTACCTGGTGAGTTCATTAAACCAGTAACACACAACATCGTAGATGAAGCAGACTTCGCAGCACGGTTAAGAAGACACATTTCGAGACTGTCACCTGCATCAACATCCGGCCATGGTGAGAAAACGTTTTACGTGCCTAAAGACCTAAATACTGCCAGTCACGTCTTCCTGCGGAAAGGACCTCTGAAGAAGTCTTTAGAATCACCTTATTCCGGTCCACACAAAGTCATCGAAAGAGGATCAAAAACCTTCACAATAGACGTCCAAGGGAAATCCACAACTGTTACCATTGATAGGCTAAAACCAGCCTACATGGCTAACAACAATGATAGCCCGAAAATACCACCGTTACCGCAACCACCATCACCACCGCCGTCAGCTTCGTCGCCAGCATCGCCACTATCGCAGCCGGAAACTACCACAAGAAGCGGGAGAACTGTCAGATTCCCGCGACACCTAGTTCACTATCGACCGTGAACCGGTCTCAGCGGGGGAGTGATGTAGGCTATTATCCTACCTACAGTTTGGTCGCTCGGCCGACTTACGAGTCGCGCGGCTAGCGGCTCGACACGCCGCCGCCTCCACCCCGCGCGCGAGACGCGTCCCGCGGTCGCCCTGGCAGTCCGCGCAAACCAGCCATAGTGCTAACTACTGTTTTTCTGTTTTGATTTTTTATATTGTGTTATATTATTTTATTAAACTTTCATAAATAGTTAGAGCTGTGTTTATTGTGAAGAGTTCCAATTCCAGACCACCAATAGACACACACACTCTACATTCACAATCCCCAGAATCGAATAAATTATTTGGTTCGGCATAGTAATCTACAAAAAACTTAAAAATATACAAATAGTAATTTTCTTCCCTGTCTTTTACATGCAAAACACCTTTTAATATTTTTTCGACATTTTTCAAAATGTTTACAACGTCGTTCGAAGGATAAACCAGACCACCTCGAGATTTTAAAGTAATTAAACTTGTTTTAAATTGCTCAGAAACTCCAAAAAGAAGTTTGTTACAAGTTTCGCATTTCAATGAACGTGACAATTTTCTAGCCACAAAGCCAGCAATATATGTTAACACACTTTCTGTATATCCTGAAAGATTACTGTACATACAATCAAGTAAGTCTTCATACAAATCGCTATCATCCTCCGGAATTTCTACAAAGGATTTCTTTTCTGTTAAATTATTTATAGTAGTGACTGGGCCAACTTTACTGGAACAAGTTAATATATTGATTTGTTCCAGAGGAATACAGCTGCCGACACCACCGTCGCGAATTTCAGCTCTTATTAAAAGTCTCTTAAACGCAGCTCTGAACTGGACTGCATTCGGATTATTATTAAATCCACCACGAGCTCTGATAGCCGAAAAAAACAATTCGAGGTGATCCTGGCTCACTTTATATAAAGGAAGATATTTTAAAACTTTTATATCCTCAACTAGATATTTATATAGCTGGATTGTACTCTGCATGTTTATAATCAAGCCAATAAATCCAGTTTTTCTACGGGAGCAAATGACTAACTGACCCGATTGCAGCTTTAAATTGCGAAAGTAAGTAATGGCTCCTTCAAAGAGCGCTTCTATAAGTCCGATGTTTTCAGGGCATACAGCTTTTTTCCAGCCCGGCGGTCGAACTGAATGACTGTTTAAGACGTCAAACACATCGTTTACGATTCGTATGAAGTTGATTGTCGCTGTACAACCTTCAAATTTCTTGAGCTTTAATTCATTCTCGCAGTAGTTTAAGGCGTCAGCGACTGAATTACTCAAAAGTTGAGTAGCTAAACGGACCTTCATTTTTTGTTTGTCAAACATCAAATGTGCCTTCGTCAACTTAGTCGCCATGTGCAAACCTTCACAATCTTGCAATTTTAATAATTCTTCTAAATATTCAAAATCTATTTTCCTGCCAAAATTGTCAAAAAATACCTTCATTTCTCCAAACGCGTTCCGTATCAGTTTGATAGTATGACATGGATCTATAAAGATGTGTATTCTATTTTTACCTGTTTCAAATGTAGTGACATTTTGATCCTTCATGAGATCACAACCTAATGAACAAAACATGCTGAAATTTGCAGCAGGTCCGTCACATGTTATGCTCACTATTTTGGCACCCACTTCCTCACACTTTCGAATACACATTTCGACTAAAGTCGATTTTTGTTCTCCCGTTAGAGATGTGATAAAAAAATATCCTACAGGTAGTTTCCATCTTCCATTTATGCAATTCAGTAATATGACAAGGCACTGATTGGCGACATCGAGGGCATCACTATCGCAATCCATACCACAGTTTACACGTCCATAATATTTTTTTGTTTGCGGATCCCAGCACAGCGACTTTCTTATTGCCATTTCATCAAACATTAGTGAGCATAGTACTGGCAAATTACTACTTTGAACTTTTGCTTTTAAAGTGTCAAATGCTTCACTGCAAAAGCCAGGCTCAGCATTTATGTGTTGATACCATTTACTCAGGGTACGCGGATGTGGAAGACAGGTATTATAAGTACTACGCACAAACTCATAAGCTTTTGGGGAGAAAAAATTTAAGGTGAGAGCAAATTTCCTGATTTCTTCCGAATATTGCCTCTCTACTGGCAAACCTTTAGATTTTGCCACTTGCCTTTTTAAGAAGTCTTGGGGTCCTGCACATTCTGCAAGCAAAGCTTGGGACTCTGAATTTAATAAATTTCTTTCCTTTAAATCTTTGATAATATTACTAAAGTGAGCAATTTTTTTCGTCTGTCTTCTAACTTTCTCATTAAGTCTCTTTATCTTCTTGGACTGTTTTTGACATTTGTCCTTTAATTTTATTATTTGACGTGTCTGAACCTGGAATCAAATAAAATAAAAGTAAGCTTTATTATATATTGAACACAAGCATGAGATATCTCCTGTTTCATTGAAGAAAAACTGAAGCTAGTCATACCGATAAATCTGGCGTAGTGGAGGTGCTAGCAGCGAAATCTGGCGTAGCAGAGGTACTAGCGGCGAAATCTGGCGTAGCAGAGGTGCTAGCGGCGAAATCTGGCGCAGCGGAAGTGCTAGCGGCGAAATCTGGCGCAGCAGATGTGCTAGGGGCTAAATCTATGGCACTCCTCTTTGAAATCTGTCCAGGTTGATTTTGAATGGTAGGCATACAAACAGCTTTGTCCTGAAAACCACTCTTTAATATTAACATAAATAATAATAGAAATAGGAAAGCAAATACTCAAAAATTTTATGACTCTTTAAAAACAGTAGGTTAATCCTACTGTTTTTAATTACACAAAAAAAAAAAATTACCGTATTTGAAGCACCACATCCAGATATTGATTGTGAGTTTGTCTGATTTTGATCATTTTCAATTAAAATTCTAGACGTATTTGATTGAATCGCAGGCTGTAAAGCAATAAAATTATAAGTATTTTTGATGTTTCTTGATAATATCAATAGGATTTTAATTAATTCTAAGATCACACTCTAAAACATCCTTTACATCACTTTTTGTGTCTATTAGACAAGTGTTGCAATTGGGGACATCACTATCATTTATCACCCTAATACACAATCATGTTAGAAATTATGAACACACAAGGTTACATACCAATAAGGTTGGTGAAGGTAAAGCATCGTCACGCAATGTTACTTTATTCAGTGTCCGGTTGAAACATGATTCTTCAAAGTGAAGAGAACAAATGTGAATTGTTTTTGTTGACATCTTTAAATTTTCAACACCAATTTTTTCCAGCCAAATTTTCTTTTTTCTTTTATTAGTAGGCAGCCTTGAAAGTAAAACATAAAACCAATAAAGAACCATAAAATAGCACTATCGATAAATATAAAAATGCCTAAATTCACAACTCTATCCCTCCAATAACAAGAAATTGATTTCATGAAATAAAACTTGAAAATAAAGGCAAAACGTAAATTATGAATGTCTTACTGTTGAAACTTTTAAACGAATGCAGAAGCATAGGTTTTTTATCTAAATCTAAAGATATTTCAGCTGAAATTAAGTACGTACTGGTGCAAAGTTATGTTCGGGTGATTTCCGCTTCTTTTGATGCCACATCCGACTATATTGCAATTGGGCATCTTGCTATTGACAATTTTCACTATAGAACAATAGAGTTCAAACGCAACAACACAGCAAATTCCTCCAAAATTCTCAAAAAATATCCACAGCTCAAGAGCATTTGACAGTTGACGTACCCAACTTTAGTACCAAACAGCGAGCTGATAAAATGGCGACCCGGCCGCAAATAGGTATTTCAATGACGCTAGGAACGAAGGGTTGCCATTATAGTAACTGTCAAAAATAGTATTATCCTTTTTTACTTACGCAAAATTAATAAAGTTAAAAAGAGACGGCAGCATTTTTATGATTCTGGCGTCGTTATGCCTCATATTTGTATAACTATTTTTTCTATAGTCAAACATTTCAAGTCCATATGATTTATATGTCAATGGTGCGATGTGACAGGTGACAGGTGTGACAGACTGACAGACAGAAGTCACAATAAAATCACAGTAATGTCAAACAAGAAAGGAAAATCCAGAATTAAAAATAATATTATGTGATTACAACTGTTTTTCAAGACAGAAATAAGCAGTCATGGCTGTGAATTTTGAAAGCTGTGACAGTTTGCCTCCCGACGAAGAGCCAAAGCTGAAGTACGATAGACTAGAGAACGACGTTCAAAATATTTTGTTGAAAGACGCAGTCAGTTGTATTTGTGTGCATACCAAGTTTATATGTCTAGGAACACAATGGGGAGTGATACATCTGTTGGACCATGAAGGGAACACAGTGCCGATATCACAAGACGGCAAGACCAAAGAGTTGCAGGCTCATAAAATCGCCGTGAATAGAATCTCGGTGGACCTGAAAGGGGACTACATCGCCAGCTGCTCGGACGACGGCAAGGTGATGGTGTACGGGCTGTACTCGGATGACAACACTCACAACCTGACACTAGGCAGGGTGATTAAGTCTATCGCATTGGATCCTTGTTACTTCAAGTCAGGGTCTGGAAGGAGGTTTTTGACAGGTAAAATAATTTACGATCTATTACTGTTAGCCTGCATCATACCACTGATGTGTAAAGGCCTCTCCTCAGAATGATAGGTATTGAGAGATATTTATAATTCCAAGGTGTACTGCTAACTACACCTCTGCCTAACCCTTCGGGGAATACATTGACTAGCTGTGATGTTATTATTCCAACTTCAAGAAACCCGCACCTAAGATGACGCACTGACCATCAGTTAACTGGCAATTATGCCAAAATGTTACATGAAGAGATGGTACATAATTCTAAGCATGTATATCAAGCCTGATAGCCAAGAACATTTGTTTAAATAAAAAAAAAACTGAAACAGATGTATGTTTTATATAAACACATTATAATTGGGTTTTGATCAATAAATAGCAAATAAAATATTCTAGAATTTCATGTCTCGAAAGCAGTGTTGGGGCAAAAGTTAGTTAACAAGTGACTACCAACTAATGATTGAATATTGTAACGTGTTTTTTAAACTGTTACATGCTTTTCATATTTTAGTCGATTTCGGAACGATTTTTATACTGTCTTTTATTGGCTATGGTTGAGTTCGGCAACTGTCATTTTTTGACGTTTCACTTTACGACCTGATTTCGTCATCGAGGCATTTATCTCGCCAATTTAATTTTAAAAATCCGGTATAATCACGGATATTTTTAGGCCAAACGATGCCATAATCGCTGCCTTAAACACCCAGGACGAGGTGTTCAGAAGGAGGGATCCTTAATTTCTTCGGATTTCAATATTGGACGATGCTCTAGTGTGATTTTCACCTAATTTGGATTTATCGGTGCACACGGGAAAAGTCATTTATTAACGGAAAAACGCCCTGCTGTGGCGTTTTTTTCTTCTACTTTTTCTTTTTCTCTCGTCTGATTATAATTTTCCATTTCATGGATTCTGGATTCTCTCATCTTCGACGCCGAAATCTTGAGGTCTAATTTAACATTTTTTTAGCCAGACATCTGGCCCAAACTTAATTTACTTTCTTCATATAAAGATGCAACAATAAGGATAATCTCAAATTAGTAATTTAATATTTAAAATAAAAGGAAGCTACTGACATAATAAAGAAGGTATTAACAAAGGTATTTCCATTGTTCCTATAATCCTAGTTTAGTCACCCCCGGAAGATTAGAAGTTCGACTCTACAAATGGTGTTATCTGGCAAGTATTTTTTTAAATGTAGTGTGCGTTCCCAAGGCGCCCGAAATTCTTTTATTGTTACACATACATCTTTTTTTATTTTTTAATAGGAGAACACACACACACACATTCTTTTTTTGCTCTTGTATGATTTCTTACATAGGATCTTACACTTGATCCCACACACACCCCGGGTCTGTTACAGTTTGTCGCTCTGCGAACAGGGACTTGAAGTAGCTTCCTGATCTTGTTAGTTATTGTTGCATCTTATAATTTGTAGTATTGTTTACAGAACACATTATATAGTTTCTGTAAAACATTATTGTTTATTGTTGTAATTCACAACTTGAATTTTTTTTTGATGTTTCCTTGTAAGTAAACAATATTTCCTAGTAACATTATTGTACTATTGTGTATGTTTAACTTTTATGGTTACAGCATTACCCATTTACTCTTGCAAAACCAACATTTGTATGGTAAGACAGTTTTGTTTTGTATAAGTAACTCAACATTGTAAAACTAAGTGCGGTATAATTTGATTTCATATTTAATTTTAAGTGAACTTTGGTTTAACTTAATAATCATACTTTATGTGACTTGAACTTATATTGTAAATTATTGCTGCATCTTTTCATTGCTAAACACTTTGATATTTTCATAAAAAACAACTTGTAACTTTAAAAATATTTCAACTTAACCTCAAATATTTTATAACTTTTGAAGTCTTGCATTTTGCTTTGCTCATCAATTATAATCATATTGTTTGTTCAAAATGGATAAAGAAGTTCAGTCTTCTCTGCCTCTTGCTAAAGATAACATAGAAACTGATGGTGCATGCACAGTTCCTAATGTTGCACCTTTTGTTCCTGACATGATTAATTTGACAGATGTACCACATTCTTTTGATCATAATGACAGGATTGCACACTCTTCCTCAGCCTTTGCGACGAACGCTTTGCCTTCATTTAATTCAATGAATGTTTTGGTTAGTGAACATATTAAAAAGAATTTTCCTTCTGCAATTAAGTTGCCCGATTTAAAAAAGAGTAAAATTAAATTCGATGGGAAATCTTGTGTTAGAGAATTTATTACTGAAGTTGAAGAATATTTTTTATACAAAAATTTTGATGAAATTTTGTTGGTTGGTTCATTTACGGACTTGCTTAGTGGTATTGCTCTGAAATGGTTTCGCACAGTTCGCTTTCGTATTCCATCCTGGCACGAGCTTAAACTTGCTTTACTTAAACGTTTTGACAGGCCGGATTTTGACTATTTTCTGGAACATGACCTTCGTACGAGGAAACAGAGGAGTTCTGAATCTCTTCCAGATTTCATTACAGAAATAATGGACACGGCTAGTCGTCTTTCTTTGCCATTGTTTGATGCGGTTTTGATTAACATTATTGAATATAACATGTTGCCTATTTACACACCTTTAATATTTGGTAAGCATATTGATTCTGTAGAACAATTTCTTGTTCTTGCAAAAGAACTTTAGAGTAGAAAATAAAACTTTATATAAATTTTGTAAAAGTAAGTATGATCCTAATAGTAATTGGAAAATAGTTATTCCTATAGAACATATTTTAGATATAATTCGTTCTAATCATGATTTCATTAATTCTGGGTTCAAATAGTAATGAACAATTTTCACAGTTAGATTATAAAATAAATTCTGTTTCTAGTGCTGCTTATACAGCTGATGGTTCTTCATAGAGAATTATTAGTACACAATTTTCTTTTAAACATTTCATAGAATTTTTGAAAGGTTTTAATATCACTAAAATATTTTATAATACTTTATACACGCCTCAAAACAATACAGTTGAGAGATACAATAAAACTGTTGAAACTTGCATAGCTTGTTTTGTTAAAGATCATAGAACTTTGTCTAAGTATTTATCTAATAATGTTCAATTAGCTTTGAATAATAGTGTTAATCTAGCTACAGATTTCACCCCTAATTTTTTGATGTTTGGTAGAGAACTTATTTTTGATGCTTCTTTGCATCGTTTTATAACTTGAGTGAACTGGAAGTTTCCAATAGAACTCACTATGCTGATTCTCTTAATTCACTTAGTGATATTTTTGTTAAAGTTCAAACTCATTTATTAAAAGCTTATCTATTATAATAAGGGTCGTAAAGTCATTTCTTTTGATGTGAGGAATGTTGTGTGGAGAAGAAGTTTTGTTCAATCTCTTGCACCTACTTATTTTTCGGCAAAACTTGCTCCTAAGTTTATTAAATGTAAAATTATTGAAAAGATCTCTGAAAATGTTTATATTCTGAAAGACCTTAATTAGGGTAGCGCTGGTCGTTATCATGTTAAGGATATAATAAAATTTTAATTTGGTTTCCAAGTGTTAGTCTTGATTTTGATAATTTTGTTTGAAGCGCGCTTTTGTTAGTGTGATGTACGATGGGATGGATGATAGGTTATTAGCACTTTAAATGAAGATGTATGTTAGGTAACTTCTTATAAATTTGTTGAATTTGAGATCTTAACATTCTAAAACACAACTTAGGACCTTTTAATAACCTGTTCTACCCACACGACTACTTTTTCATATCGAAAGATCTTATTATTATTTCTAAGTATTATTATTTTTTATGCAGTCTTGTATGCAATTTTTTTGTACATTCTTGTATACAATTTCTGCATTGGTACCTACTACTTTTGTACACTCTGTTCTCGCTTGTAGAGGTTTACCTATCTTTATTTTTTTACGGATCTCGGTATAATTTTTTCCTTGATTTCGTTGTTTTTTTTTGCTTCTGTGCTCGGAAGATTGGTGGTGTTGTACCGATCACAGAATGCATGTCTTTTTTTGCTTCTGTGCTCGGAAGATTGGTGGTGTTATGCCGATCACAGAATGCATGTCTTTTTTTTGCTTCTGTGCTCGGAAGATTGGTGGTGTTGTGCCGATCACAGAATGCATTTCTTTTTCCGCTATTGTGCTCGGGAAGTTGGTAGTGTTGAGCCGATCACAGTATGCGTTTATTTTCGAAGGTGTTTGTGCTCGGAAGATTGGTGGAGTTGTGCCGATCACAACATTCTTCTTTATTTTTTGCATCTTTAGAGATGTGGAGATTTTAAACTGTATCTCACAGTTGTAATTCGTTCTTGCTAGTCAGTGGCGATGGTGCCTAACTGTACTCATATAGATATTTTTGGATTATTCTTGTTAGACAGCGGCAATTGCGCCTAACTGTACTTTTAATTTAATATTTTTCCTATTATATACTTGTTAGTCGGTGGCTATGGTGCCTAACCGAACTCATATTGGTATTTTTGTTGTATTCTTATACATATTGTTCAGCGACTACCACGCTTAACTGTACTTGTAATATTTCTTGGATTTAACTTGTTAGTCAGTGGCGAAGATGCTTAACTGTACTCATGTGGTTCTTTAGTATTATAGGTCGGTTGTGCATGTAGCTTGACTGCACTTATTGTTTTTTTTGTGTTTTGTTTCTTTTCCAGTATCTTTTTGGAAACGTTTTATTGGAATTTATATTTCCTGTCTTTTTAAAAAAAAAAAAGTTTTTTTTTTACCTTGTTTGTTTTTAGCATAAAAGAAATTGCTTTCTTTTATTTTTTCGGGGAGGGATGTAATGTAACGTGTTTTTTAAACTGTTACATGCTTTTCATATTTTAGTCGATTTCGGAACGATTTTTATACTGTCTTTTATTGGCTATGGTTGAGTTCGGCAACTGTCATTTTTTGACGTTTCACTTTACGACCTGATTTCGTCATCGAGGCATTTATCTCGCCAATTTAATTTTAAAAATCCGGTATAATCACGGATATTTTTAGGCCAAACGATGCCATAATCGCTGCCTTAAACACCCAGGACGAGGTGTTCAGAAGGAGGGATCCTTAATTTCTTCGGATTTCAATATTGGACGATGCTCTAGTGTGATTTTCACCTAATTTGGATTTATCGGTGCACACGGGAAAAGTCATTTATTAACGGAAAAACGCCCTGCTGTGGCGTTTTTTTCTTCTACTTTTTCTTTTTCTCTCGTCTGATTATAATTTTCCATTTCATGGATTCTGGATTCTCTCATCTTCGACGCCGAAATCTTGAGGTCTAATTTAACATTTTTTTAGCCAGACATCTGGCCCAAACTTAATTTACTTTCTTCATATAAAGATGCAACAATAAGGATAATCTCAAATTAGTAATTTAATATTTAAAATAAAAGGAAGCTACTGACATAATAAAGAAGGTATTAACAAAGGTATTTCCATTGTTCCTATAATCCTAGTTTAGTCACCCCCGGAAGATTAGAAGTTCGACTCTACAAATGGTGTTATCTGGCAAGTATTTTTTTAAATGTAGTGTGCGTTCCCAAGGCGCCCGAAATTCTTTTATTGTTACACATACATCTTTTTTTATTTTTTAATAGGAGAACACACACACACACATTCTTTTTTTGCTCTTGTATGATTTCTTACATAGGATCTTACACTTGATCCCACACACACCCCGGGTCTGTTACAATATGTCAATCATGCTTGGTGACTAATTAGATAAAATCAGTTTGTGTAACTTATTATTGATTAGTCACAGTGGTAATAAATAATCATGATGGATTATTGATTGGAAATTTATACTATAGCTTAATTAAATAATAATAGGTGCACTTCAACTCATATTCTGCTAAATTAGTCAAAGTAATATGTCATGTTAATCATAAGAACTGATATTTCACCTATGACAAACAATAAATAAATTTTAATTAAAATCTTCTATGAGGTGGGTTTACAAGGTCTAACTACATAAAATTACAGATTTTTATAAACAAATCAGACTTTATTATTTTTATTTGAGATAGTACACTTGTGCAGAGTCCGCCTACTGCTGGTGCTTTTTTTTGTACCTGTACCTTGGGAATTTGATAAATTTTTCAAAAGCATTAGTCATCAAGTCATGATTGATGACTAACAACAAATGATAAAAAAAGATTGAAGATTAATGTCTTCAGACAACAGTCATTTTGATTAAAGTCTCAATCATGATCAAATTAGTCATGACTAAATTAGTCATAATTGATTGAAAAAAATTGTTGATTTGTTACAACACTGCTTGAAAGTCATGGTTGATGAAAAGGCTACACAAAATAATCGAGATAAAGAAGGATAGGTGTAAAGGAGTTTTTATAAAAAAAAATCTGTTCAAAACGATTTGATTCCCAGATTAATTTTAATGACTTCTGATTTCGGTTTTGATAGTCTAAAAAGACAAAATGTCTTCCATCTTTGCTTATCACTACTACTAAGTGATATACAAAGATCTCATCAACATCACACAGATCTTTGCATGTATGTTACAGTATTTGTAATTGTTATGCTAATCAAATTATGCCAGCCGCTGTAAGAAATAAGTCACTACATAAACTCACGCCGTTTTCCCATTGACAAAAGGAAAAACGGCATCTGCTGCAATCCTTACACTCCTTTTCCTATTAAGTTCATTCACACACAACTGTTGCAAGTACTATGAACCTTATTGATACAATCTCTAGAAAGGTCAGACCTTTCCAAAGATCATAACCAATAAGGTCAGGGAGTCCAGTTCCAGGATTTGCACTCTTTCACTCATCCTTTAAATATGGCCAAAGCATCTAAACAAAGTCTTTTGAATGATTTCTCTCTTCTTTCAAACCATAACATTATGACGCATTATGCTTTGTAATGAACCCATTTCCAGTTTAGCAATAAGTCACTCTTGTGATTCATTATATTACAGTAGATAGTTTATAATATAATTAATGTGTACCAATAATTTTATTAAGTCACTAGCTGTGACCACAACTTCACTCATGTGACCGTGTATTCTTTTGACATTGTCAGGGTACATTACATGGGAACGTGAAGCCATAGTATATTCCTGACATCCTTTACAAATAATATACTAATTAACTGTCTTACTGTTAATTTTAACTAAAATCTGTTAGTACATCTTTGTTTTAAGTATTAAAGGACTCATTGTCAATTTCTGGGGGAAATCAATTTAGATTGCCATCGGCATGCTAAGAAAAAGTTTATGAACTGAAGCAAATACATGTAACTCATGATCTATCCTGAGTCCCAAACACAACGGTTAATATCCTTAAAAATTAAAAAAGACGCCCATTTGCAAATAGAGAAAGAAAAATACTTATACTACAGTAAGTACATGTAAACTTATCAGAATCTGTCTCTTATAGTACTTTTTGGATTTTGAAGAAATCATCATCATCATCATTCTCCTGCCCTTATACCAATTTATTTGGAGTCGGCTCGGCATGTCTTCTTCCATACTTCCCTATTACTTTATGGAGAAATTGTTAAAGAAAAATCGAAATGCAAAAAAAAATTGGAAATCTCACATCATCAAAAAACCAATCACACAAAGTGAAATTAATATTGGGCTCGTACATGCAACCACGTAATTTACAGAGCAGTCAAGAAACCGCTAGGCCGTTTATTCCGTTGATATAATATATGAATAGCCATTCACATGCTTGTCATGACTGAAATGACAAAGAATTGAAGAATAAGGGCATAATGAACCTCCTCAATCACATAGCGTGATATAATAGGCTACTATTTGAAGAAGCCTTCAAATGATAGCCTAAAACGGAATATTTGTAAAAATAAAGTTTTAAGAATAGAATATTATTTTGTGCAAAATTTGAACAGTAGCACGCATGCAGTAGTTGTTGCGCCATTTCGGAAGTTCGGAACATCGTTTTGAATTTATACAATTTTAATATTGTTTATGTATTGCTTTAGGAGTTTAATCAAAATTTACAACCAAATACTGTCGCGAGCATAGTTCATTCTTGGAAAGTCTTAACACCGCGATTCAGAAACTGGCGTCAAATGCACAACGCCATCTATCAAGAATATAATGCATGTAAAGCGATCGAACAATCACTCTATAAGGAGCTGATCTTGTGAGCACATTTATTCATTGGTACCATTTTGGTTCAATAGATGTCGTTGCGTGTATCTTAAGTAATGATGATTATTGCTTCTTGAACACTTTAAATTCATATTTCTTTTGATTAAAAGCACGGTTTTCAATGAAACAAAAACTAATACCTTCTCTAAGTTACGCACAATACTTGTGCGTTGAAACTAACCGCATTGGTTTTGTAATTTTTACGTGATGCTTGTTTAAGTATCACGTAAAAATTACAAAACCAAACATAGTCATATAAATATTTTCAATGTACTGAAACGCCACGTCTACAGATTTATTATATGTATAGATAGAAGATAAATGTTCTTTAAACCGAAGCTAATCCATTGACTGCCAACACACCCATGCTTGTTTTAATCCTTGAAAGAGGCGGGGGCATCTGCTTACGCCGCAGGATTTTTTAAAGTTATTAACATCCCTGCCTGATATCACAGTAAAAATAAGAATATAATAAATTGCAGTGTATCTACTCTCTAACTAAAATATTTCGGAGCCTTTATGTGTACTCATACTACCGCATATTAGTTACACATTTTCTATGAACCAACGTGAGCGGTCCATTGGTACTATGAAACCCAAAGGCGCCCTTTTTCTGCCTCCGAGTTGTTACGCCTATTTCATTTTCGCATGAACTATCGATAAAATTTGTCAAATATGTGGTTTCAAAGAAAACCCTATGGTGAGAAATATCACCCACTTTATGGGAGCAAATGACTGAATCCACAAGATGTTTTATTACGGAGCACATATTTAGTTAAGACAATTAGAAACATCTTATTTGTTACATTTCATAGTATTCTATTTTTCTTTTACAGGCGACACCAAATTAATATTATACGAAAAGACATTCCTGAACCGCCTTCGTAGCACAGTTCTGTGCGAATGCGAAGGCTTTGTGCAGGCCATGTCGTGGCACGAGCGCTTCGTGGCGTGGGCCAGCGAAGTGGGCGTGCGCGTGTACGATTTGGTGGCGCGCTGCTCGCTCGGCCTCATCCAGTGGGAGAAGGTCCCCAATCGATCCATAGAAGACTATCGCTGCAATCTCCTTTGGTGCGCTCCCAAGACGCTCATGATCGGCTGGGTCGATACGATCAGGATCTGTATCATACGAAAACGAAGTCAAATCGAACTTCAGACGCGAGATGTCACCGAGTATTTAGTCGACCCCGTGTACACGTTCCAGACTGACTACTTCATCAGTGGATTAGGACCCCTGGACGACCAACTAGTAGTGTTGGGAGTACATAAGGAGTGCGACCCCGAAACTGGTAAGGCGCAAAGACCTGTGCTTACTGTTGCTGACTACAAAGACTGTGAATTCTGTGAAATATCAACAGATAGTCTCAACATTCGTGGTTATGAGGAGTATTCTTGTAACGATTATTATTTAGATATGCTCATAGAGGAAAATAGATTTTTCATAGTATCTCCCAAGGACATTGTAGTCGCTAGTCCTTATGATATCGACGATAGAGTCAAATGGCTCACAGAGCAAGGTCGATTTGAAAAAGCAATTACCGTCCTCGAAGAAGTTGGCGGAAAGACGTCGAAACACTCAGTGATGACCGTGGGCGTGCAGTACCTGGACCACTTAATGGCTGAGCACTTGCACGAGGAAGCAGCCATTTTGTGCGCCAGAATTTGTAAGAACGATAAAGTGTTGTGGGAGACGCAGATATTAAAGTTTGCTGAAGTGAACCAGTTGCGAGTGGTCAGTCCGTATGTGCCTAAAACTCCTGAACAAGCATTAAGTTCTCACATATACGAACTAATATTTTATGAATATCTGAAGTTGGACTCCCAAGGATTCCTGAAATTAGTCCAAGAATGGAACCCCGCGTTGTACAAGACTGGCGTCATAGTCAAAGAAGTCTTAGAACATCTGTTGAACACAGAGGTCGACAAAAACATTTATTTAGAAGCTTTGGCGCTTTTGTATTGCTACCAAAAGAAATACGACAAGGCTTTGACGACGTACCTGACGCTCCAGCACAAAGACGTGTTCACTCTGATAACTAAACACAACATGCACAACGTGATTCACGACAAGATACTAGACCTGATGACTCTTGACTGTGATAAGGCAATATCAATACTCCTGGACAAGCCCAGGGTACCTGTAGAGGTGGTAGAGAAGCAACTCGCTAGCAATGACAAGTTGCTATTCAAATATTTAGATGCTTACAGCAAAATTGAACCAAACGGTAGATATCACGGAAAATTAGTTAGACTTTATGCTAAATATGCGAGGGATAAACTTCTTCCATTCTTGAAATGCAGTGATAATTACCCCATACAAGAAGCTTTGGATGTGTGCCAGAGCAATGAATTTTACCCTGAAATGGTGTTCCTATTGGGTCGTATTGGCAACACAAGAGAAGCTCTTCAAATCATTATAGAGCAGTTGAAGGACATCAACCAAGCTATCAATTTCTGCCAAGAGCACAATGATAAAGAATTGTGGATGGACCTCATCAAGAGGACAGTGGACAAGCCTGAGTATGTGACGCTACTGCTCAAGAGAATAGGAAACTACGTGGATCCGCGAATATTAATACAAAATATACAATCTGGATGTGAGATAAAGGATTTAAAGGACTCATTAGCAAAGATGATGTGTGATTATCATCTTCAGCTGTCGGTGCAAGAAGCATGTAAAGTAATCACTTTGCGGAACTACTTTGAGTTGCATCAGAAGTTAATCATCAATCAGCAAAGAGGTATATCTGTTACGGATGACTTCATGTGTTGTGCGTGCCAAGGTCGAATCATTATTAGGGACTTGTCAAATGCCTCAGATTTGATGGTGTACAACTGCAGGCATTCATTCCACAAAGAGTGCCTTCCTGAGGGAGTCCAGTGCCAGACTTGCATGGTGTGCAGTGCCGTCAAAATGTGACCTGCATCACTAAAGCTCAAATTTTAGATAGATACTGTATATATTATGTATAATCATTAAAAATATTTTTCCATTATAAACTTGTATAATTATGTTTATCAAACTAGTTATTTAAAAATGTTTATCAATGTTTGGTGCTTTTATAATGATGTGGCTTGTATTATTTTTCCTTGTATTAGATAAACCTCAGATACCAATAAAACAAAACTAAAACATGTGGTTGTTATAATTTTATTTCATTCTTGTATTATACTCAAACTAATATTTGTCAGTCTATTATAGAATGAGGATTTTTTTGTCATAGCATTAGCATGGTTGTTAGGAATTTATTTTAGATGAGACTCGACAGGGGTTGTATTATATCTGGAACATAACAGAGCAGCCATCACAACACTGCTGGGCTGCTACTGACACATTGCCGATGGAAAATTCAAAATCACAGAAATTACCACTATTCCTACAAAGCGGGTCCAAATACGTCATAAAAAAATGATTCCTCGTGCCCGGGTATCCTCAAATACCCCATATAATGTTCCGCGAATCTTGATGTTTTCCGATATAGTTTCTTGAAAATTGTATGGGAACCACTTTAATCTTTTCAACGCCAGAGCATAAAGGCACGCGCGTGCCCTCCACGCCAAGCCACATAAACAAAAAATGACACTAGTTAATTCTGCTCAAAAACGAAGGAAATATATTTTTTTTACGAAAAATTTGTATGAAGCTAGTATGAATGTTACTATTACTGCACTCTGTGGGGATAAGGGCCTTAATTTCATCATCCATTTGTCTTTTCAGCTCAACGACAACTGCTTCGTTCTCCTTTACAAGAGTAAACTGAGCTGGACGACAATACAAAACTGAGCATGGTTTTGGGTTCGCCCATAAAGTGTTATCTCCATCTGTCAGTTTTAGTGGCCCCAAGAAGGTCATGAAAATGTTTGAGTCATCTTGCTCACACTCCATTTTCTACCTGTATCGGCTTTGGCTGGAAGCACCATCAAATCCCCACTTGGATATCAGCTTTAGCTGCTTATTTTGCACATCGTTAGAAAGGCTTTGAAAGATCCTCGCCACCGTGATATCAAGTAAAGCTTGAAGTGTAATCCTAGCCGATGAATCCGTAACTGACACTGATTGCTTCAGAATCGGAGGGTTGCAATCAAGCTTAGTTTGTTGCACTTTATAGTAGGATGGATAAATATCTTTAGCACCTTCCCGAATGGCAGCCTCTCGCAACGTAATATATTGCCACTTAGATAGTTATAGTGAAAGAAGCAATCCACGCGCTTTCTCTGGCTTAAATATGACTGTTTTTTTAGCGGCTGCTTCAGGATTTTTCATCATAATATATTCGATCACTGATGCGATATCTTCATGCTCTTCTTCTTTTAAACGAACTGCAGCTGCATAACTAGGTATAATAGAAATACTTAACAACACGTAACATAAAAGTCTGTGTTTTTCAACATAAACACTAAAAGGAATCGTTTCGAATGTAAAAATAAATAAAAATATTTTGACGATTTAAAAAAAAACGGCATAAAATGTTTCGGCAAATCGGCGACAAAAAAAATCATAAATAATTAGCACTATAATTACCTGCAGGCTGCAAGGATATTCCTGTTTAACTCTCCGTTTAAGAGAAAATTAGATTTTTCATACTAGCTTCATACAATTTTTTCGTAAAAAAATATATTTCCTTCGTTTTTGAGCAGAATTAACTCGGGTGTCATTTTTGTATATAGTAATGACTAATAGAAGCGATATCCGGCAAAAACTCCAGCACTTTCAAATTGAAATCCCTAAGTCTATGAAAGCCGATTTTCAGCCTACCGTGTGGCAGGTGCCTTGCTTAGCACCTAGAGCAGCGGTCGGCAACAGACGGACCGTTCGAAAGCTCCTAAAGCTACTTGCCGACCCTGGCCAAGACCCTAGCGAGTCGCTTTGCGAGTAGCGAAGTGAACCGAACGTTCTAGAATCTTCGCAACCGACCACACTGCGCGCTTGGTGCCTTCGCTAGTCGCCTCGAAGTGTGGCCACCGTGTATCTTAGCAAGTTAATAGATGTTAACTCTTTAGACACTAAGCACGCGCTGCCAAGGGCCTCCACTTGGCTGTGCGTACGTAGCTTTAGGGCTCATTTACGGAGACGCGGGGCGTCGCGCGTCGCGTGCGGCGTGACGTCTTATTCATTTAAACTTCATAAACAATAGGACTTAATGCCACAAGGCATTCTCTACCCGTCAACGTCTTGCGGCGCGTTAAGCGTTTTTTTCCGTTAACGGAGAGTCGGCGCGTGCAACTCATGTTCCTAATATGAAAATTGAACTTAATCGTATAATTACATGTTCAATTTGAATCGAATCAGAGATATACTTTTTTTTCAAAGGCATTCAAATATTTACGAGCGATAGACGGGACAAGACGAAGAAAATCGTAATCCAATACGAGTAATCGTTACTACTTAGCAACAAATCGTTCTGTCTAGTGTCATATGCCCGCTTGTCAGGTAGCATTCGTGTGTCAAAATCGAAAATGTTCGGGATCAAAAGTTTTGTATGACAATATTCCCAATGTACGCTCTATAAGTCTTTTAAATCTTTGTTTTTTTTTTTTAGATTTACATGCCTATCGTACGGGGTGCGCCAGCGTATTCCTTCCCTGTAAACAAAATCGTACACTCCCATATGCCGCCTCCCTGTTAACGGAAAAAATGCGTAACGCGCCCCACGTGTCCGCAAACATGAGTTAGAAAAAAAACACTTGCTTTGTAAAGACTTCTCTCGGTACATTGACAGATCCGCTTATACTGGTTTTGCATATGCATAGCTTGATTGGTCGACGTGCGTACACAGGCCACCACACGCTTGCGGTGGTTAAGTTTGGTTCGTGAGGTCGGCATAACATGATAGTACTTTTTACAGTGCTTTTCTCTTCTTATGGCCACCGACATTTTCAAAAATGTTCACCAACAGCGCCCTCCTGCCTCCTGACAATATTGTCATTCGAGCGCCGAAATATCCATGCAGCACTGCCTAAGGCCGATGTGAAACTTTGGTCGAAACGTCAAAAAAAGTAATTATGAACGCAGTTGAATAACGTTCCTTTTCATTTCCAACTTCATGAACTGGGGTAAAAATTTAATCATGTAATTTATACACTAGAAAATTAATATTTTACATAGAAACAAAGCAAAAACAAAAACTGATTTTATTTTAAAGCAATAATAAAAATTATTTCGAAATCAATGAAAACACCTAACAAGTGCTAACGTGAAATGAAAAATAAATTTATTGTTTATTCCCATGTGGTGGAAAAATGGACGCGCACATGATTCTGTGAGGTTTTGAAAATGTTTTCATTTAGTGTTCGCGTTCGTTGAGGGATAAAAATTGACAAATTTGTGACAAAGTGTTGTGTAAAAATGACAGAAATGCCTCCTTATCTCGCGGTTAAAGATGAGGAGAAAAACAGTGGTCAGGGTGACAGTGAAACTTCTTCAGACGTAGAAGACTGGGATTTACCTTTGAGTTTTGATAAACCTAGGCATCTCGAGCCTATAAAGGGCGCCGAGCGCGTGGAGCACACGTGGAGAGTCAAAGAGAAGGTAAGACCGTGACTTCCAATTGATAACTTGTGAGTACGTTACTGCGTAGCTGAGTGTAGCGTAAGTGCGATGAAAACAAACGCACATGGTCGATTGAATGCACTCTCGTATGCGCTCAGCATAACTCGATTATAAAAACAACTTTGTTTTTAATAAAGTAAATATGAGAGTGAGTTTTCCGTTTCTATTATTTTCATGCACCTAGTTGTTTTTGTACATTTGTGCTTATAGGTACATGCAGCATTACAATTTTATGAAACTGCTAACATTTGGATGTAAACAATAATAATCAATATAAAACAAAGTAAAAAAACAAAGTTTATTTGTAAACAAAAATTTAAAAATATTGTACAGAATAGTTTTATCTTTGACATTTCTTGGCTTAGGTCCATATAATAATGTTTTATACATACATATACAAATAATGCATTTTAAAATACATTATTAAGTTTTAATAAAGTGTTTGTTAATAATGTTATTCCATTTTTAGTATGGTTTATTATTTTACCAGCTTTATTGTTGCATTGTCAAAAATTGTATCAATAATATAATAACCCATTCATTTTGAATGCATGATGTAAGAACTGAAACAACTGTGCAATGTTAGACAAAATGTTATCTTAACTACTTATATTTTCTACACAATTCCAAAAGTAAAAGCTCTTTTACTAGGCTGTTTAAATTATTATTTTCTAGTAGTTGACTACACAATACCTCAGATTGTTGATAGTATTGTAAGCTTATCAATTACTGATAACACACCCAAGATCTTGACAATCACCCTATAAAGTCATTGAATGCAGTTGCTGTGGCCAAAATCAGCTAGATGGCATCATCATTAATTACAGATAAGTAAGGTGAAAGCCTGCCTCCAATGTGAGGCTGTGGGTTCAAATGCCAGCAAGTAAATGTTTCTCTAAATACATTAAGTCGATTGAGAATGGCATTCATAAGATGTTTCTAATCGCAAAGACAAACCCGGTATTCCGGCAAAAGTACAATATAACAACATTTTATCCAACGATCCTCAATCGATTTGCAACATGTTTTCCGATTTCTTTTCTTCCGTATTTGAACCTACTTCACCTGCCCTTTCTCGATGGGAGCCACCTCCTGAAACAACTTCTAATGATATAGTTATTTCTGACTTTCGCTTCAAAAAGGAAAAGATAATGACAGAACTAAAATCACTGGATCAAACTAAAGGCCCAGGTCCAGATGGTCTGTCTGCGTTTTTTCTCAAAAATACTGCAACTTTTATATGTAGACCCTTAGCTATAATTTACAATAAATGCATCACTGAAGGTGTCATGCCGACGGTTTGGAAACAAGCTTATATCACGCCTGTGCACAAGGCCGGATCTAAACATAGTGTTGAGCAATACCGACCAATTTCTATTCTATTGTCGAAGCTTTTCGAAAGACTTATACGAAGTGTACTCTATTCTTCAGAACGCCATCATACAACAACAGTATGGTTTTGTAAAAGAGCTATCAACCACAACGAATTTATTGGTTTTCTCTAACAACCTATTTGACAAGATGGATAATCGTATACAGGTTGATGCACTGTACACGGACTTTCAGAAGGCCTTCGACAAGGTGGATCATGAACTACTGCTGAGCCGATTAGCCTTCAATGGTATTCGTGGTAACTTGTTGCGATGGTTCATTTCTTACATCACTAATCGCTGTCAACGGGTTGTAATCAATGGTTACCACTCTGATGCTATCCAGGTTACCTCTGGCGTCTCTCAAGGCTCTATTCTCGGTCCCCTTTTATTCATCATCTTTATAAATGATATTTGTAACTGCTTTCAAAACTCAAAATTTTTGTTATACGCAGACGACCTTAAGGTATACAGACCTATTCGAAGCATACAGGATTGCCATCATCTCCAAGAGGACTTGGACAGACTGACGGACTATTGTTACTCAAGTAAGCTTCTTCTGAGCATCCCCAAGTGCAACTATATTAATTTTACTAAAAATAAAAATATTATTAGGTTTGCATGCTCTATATGCAGTACCTCACTCAATAAAGTCAACTTGGTACGTGATCTGGGCGTATTGCTTGATTCCAAACTCTGCTTGGACTTACATATCGAACAAATGATGAATAAGGCATACAAGATGTATGGATTTATAATGAGATCCACATGACTTTAAACGGACCTCTTCATACCTCTGCTTGTATAAAACTTTAGTCCGCTCACAGCTTGAATACGCCGTACCCATCTGGAACCCGTACTACAAGAAGTATAATGACATGATAAAAAATGTCCAACGCAGATTTCTTCGTGCAATGCATTATAGATGTCACAGAACGTATCTACCGTACGACCGGTTGCTCAATAAATACAAACTTTTGATGCCCAGCTCCAGACAAAAACAATTAGAAGCAATGATCTTATATAATATTGTTAATGGCAACTTTGACTGTATCAACCTGAATAATGTATTGTGTTATGCCGTCTATGAACAGTTCTGGGGACCCCCAGAACTGTTCATAGACGGCAGGTTCGTGCAGGTACACTATTTGCAATAGGTCCCTGCCGATCTAATACTGGCGAACGGGCACCAATTCGCCTAATGACAACATCATATAATAAAGACCTTGAACATGTAGACATATTTACATGCTCCGTGAAAAAGTTTCGAAGCCTTTTGTTTGAGACTCTTGAGCTCCTGTATTAATTCATTATTTATTCTTAGGTAAACAAATTAGTAATTTTATAATAAGCATAAAACTTTATTGTTATTTATTTTTTCTCTTTTTGTATTTATAATTAGTGAATAACTGTCTTGCATGAACAGCTATTTCCTAGCATTTTAACATTTATTCATTAATGGTAATCTGTGAACAGCCCTGTGGGCTACATTATTATTTAAGTTACTTATTGTTATCATGTTCTTAATATCGCATAATGTAGCTGTTTGTTGTTCCAACTTGATAAAATAAAATAAAAGTACCAATGTGATTTTTTCGATTCATAATAATATGTCTGTATGTGTGTGTATGTATTCATAATATTTAGTATTAAATGGGAAAAAAACTAAGTGCATAAGATTTGCCCTACCAAATGTCAAAACTAGTGATTGTGACATAGTATTGAATCAAGAGAAACTAGAATTCGTCGATGAAACTGTTTTCTTAGGGATCACGCTCGACTCAAGGCTACAATGGGGTCCTCATTTAACATCTCTTGCAGGACGGCTGAGTTCAGCAGCATATGCTGTTAGGAAAATCCGTCAATTTACTGATGTAGATACCGCGAGGCTAGTCTATTTTAGTTATTTTCATAGTATTATGTCTTACGGTATTTTACTATGGGGACGGGCTGCAGACATCGAGTCTATATTTATTCTGCAGAAAAGAGCCATCAGAGCCATATATAATCTATGTAGGCGCGATTCTCTAAGAGAACTGTTTAAGGAAATTAACATCATGACAGTACCTTGCCAATACATCTATGAAAACATCATGTACGTTAGGAAAAATCTGCATTTATTTAGTAAAAGAGGTGACAGACACCACTATAATACTAGAACCAGGGACCATCTAGTTCAGCCAGGTTTCAGGCTAGCTAAAGTAGACTCATCTTTCATGGGGTACTGTTTAAAATGTTACAATAAAATTCCTCCCGGCATTCTACAACTGAATGAGACGAAATTTAAATCTTGTATAAAACGCACACTATGTAGGCAAGCATACTATAAGTTGGGAGATTACATTGATGATAAAAATGCTTGGCTCAATGCTGGTCCTGCTCCACAACCATAGGGGCAAACTAATTGATTACTTTGTGAAGTTATTGTGGAAGCTGCAGAAGATTGTAAACATATCTTTGCATTGTATAGATTCAGTCTCTTAGTATTATATAATTGCATAGCACATGTGTGAGTTCTATGTACGATAAAGCTACCATTTACATCTTTTACTGACTCGAATTTGCCCTGGCGGTTGAGAAATGTCATGCTCACTCAAATGTCTCGCTGATGGTGGCGCGTGTGTCGGGTCGTTTAGTTCCCTCCAAAATGGTTGAGTTGAATGATGGCTGATCCATGCGTCATGTTCGTGAACGGGCGCTGTCAGTTGTGACTGGTCATCTCGCAGCTGCCATGGATTATTGTATTTTTGAATTGTTGATTTTATCTTTCTTGTTCTGGACGCTCTTACTCGCACGTCTTTCTACATCGTTCTCACATGTATGTTTAATCTCGACATGAATGATGTAACCGAGACTTTGTAACAACATAATGATTTAAAAGAGTGTCCATGGAGTTTCTTGCCCATTCTTCTCCATAGAGATCTACGCTTTCGAATGGGCAACTACAGTACTTTCACAAGTTATTATGCCCTGTGACTGGGACTGTAGCTTAGTTTATTTTTTTGTGTTTTGACATTCAAAAGTGCCTGTAATGGTCTAATTGAAATAAATGCTTTGAGTTTGAGTTGAGTTTGAGTTTGAGTTTGTACACATAGAAATTTTTAGTGGGTTATTAAAAAAAAATTGTAGTTTCCTACAAAAGTGCAATACCTACATGGTCGAAATGTATGGAATAGGTGATTTTTTTTAATTACCGACGAAAACTTTCTATGTGGGGAGGTTCAGAATGATGATGTACTGAGTATGTGGTTTCCGTTTTTGCGTCGGTGTCCCTTCCACCCCGTATAAAATAATACAAAACATTTTTTTTTTGTACTTGTTTAGTACAAGACACACTGTGTGGCTCTGGTGCTATGTCTCAATGTTGGAGTGGATCCGCCTGACGTGGTGAAGACGCAGCCTTGTGCACGCCTAGAATGCTGGATTGGTATGTCACCATTTCATTTGAATTATAATAGGCTTTGAAATATTTGGCCGGCCTAATTGCTGCCATATCATTTTATTTTCAAAATAGCGACCACGCATTAAACTTCTATTAATCAATAGCTGAATACAAACAAGTATGACTATAAACATTTATTTGTACTAGTGCTCAAAATTCGAATATAAGTCATCAATGCGAGATTTCATATTGTTCAGTGGGTATAAAAAGGTTTGTGTACATAAAAATGGCAGGATTTTATAAATAGAGATCAACTGAAATGCGCCGTATG
Source organism: Standfussiana lucernea (assembly GCA_964057025.1). Classification (NCBI taxonomy): domain Eukaryota; kingdom Metazoa; phylum Arthropoda; class Insecta; order Lepidoptera; family Noctuidae; genus Standfussiana; species Standfussiana lucernea. The sequence continues at coordinate 16,628,397 of OZ059797.1, forward strand.
ATTCAGTATTGTCGCTGTTTGCGGTTTGCTCGAGCGTCGCGAATGAGTCACATGCTGGCATGCCTACTATGCCTAGTGATGTATGTAGGCATCGTGCCTACCTACCTCAATCCTACTAGTCGTGCTGTGCACACAAAAGCTAGAAAAAAAATATCAGTTCTGCCGAGAATTTTTCATTCTTATAAATTATTGAAAAACTAAAAATATAGCTTCTACAACAAATTAAAGCCACGCCTGTTCCAAATTCTTCCGGAGTTCCGAACCTAAATGTTTCCCATGCTGACCATACCTGATCGCGTGTTGAGCCCTAAGGCGTGCCGTAGCTTCGTCCACCCGCACCCGGGCTCTTGCGAATTTAATTATAAAGTCTTTATGACTTCATTTATTAACACTTTGTGCCGTGTGCGTGCCTAAGTAACGCTTCAATGGCGATGCCCCATTTCCAAGATCGCAGAGTTCGATATATTTTGTTTCAGTAACAACTTTGGCAAAATATATCAAAAAGCTGGATTTTTATGAAAAACTAGCTGTACCGTACTACCGGTGTATGCATTGCAATGCACTTTTCCCTACCTCATTGTATTTTTTAGCACTTCACCTACCTACCTATCCTACCTTCCTACATATCCTTCAGAAACCTTCCCTGGTGTATGTAGAACAACTGTGCAAAATTACATCAAAATCGGTGCATCGGTGTTTAGGAGTCAGATTTCGAACATACGAACAGATATTGATTTTATATAGATAGATAGATGGTGTTCGAAATTGCGCCACGAATTTTGGTAATTTCATTTCTTCACCAGCGTATTCAATCGTAAGATAAAATTCCACATTTTTGTCCCGAGCATTTGTCGGTGTATTAGTTAGTTTCGACTGTAGGAGAGGCCTTCGACTTGATTTTTGTTTTGGGGTAGTCCTTTAATCACGTGAGATTTGAACAGGGGAGGAGAGGGTTAGCAAAAAATCACGATTGATCACGATTGGGGGGGAGGGTATAATGTGACAATCACGTGTATTTTTTTGTGACGTGTAAAATATTTTTATCAATATTGAATTTTGACCCGAGCAAGCAAATTTTTCTCTAAAATATTCGTTTCTGTTTTTAATTTTTGTTAAAACTGTTTTTGAAACTATATGTGATTTCAATAATAAAAAATACACGTGATACTGGCAGGGGGAGGAGAGGTAGCCGTAAACCTCACGACGTAACGCCAAGGGGGAGGGGGGGCTATAAAAGAGTCTTAAAAAGCTCACGTGGTCAAAGGATGGCCGCTTTGTTTTTATTCTGACGACTAGCTGCACGCTTTAGCTTACAGGACATATGTACATGAGATGTAGGAAGGTAAATTCGCGTTAAAACCGGCCAAGTTCCCGTTAAGTGGTGACGCAGCAATGTGGAATGCTTTGAGGTCAAACGCCAGATAATACAGCAAACAGCTGATCGTGCTAATAATACTGCGTAGTAGACCGTACAACGTTATCAGGAAATAGATACTACTATTTTGGTTTGATCAGCACTAAAGAGAGGCCTACACCCAGCAGTGGGAGGCCACGGATGATGAGTTCTGGATTACGCAGAGTACTGCAAGAGCGAAGCTTACCTACATCGATTTATTAGTTGAAGTATTGGTATTTAGTTACATGACTTATAACAAATTGCAAATATTGAAGCTGTAGGTAATCATGCATAGATAAGATTAGTTCTCTCGTACTTTGAGACTATTATAATGAATGCTATTTGTTATGATAACCTTAGTGATGCACAGTTATTTCAGACTGTATTTTTCTTTAAATTGTTTTACTTGTTTGTTTTTGTGAGGAAACGTTCACATCTTCTTCAGTAGAAACACATCCTTTTTTCTATTTCATGTTCGTACAGTCCATCCAAAGGTTGTCTGGAAGATATCGCTATCAGCGATAAAACCGCCATTGTAACCATAAAATTAACAATATTGTAAAACCATTGTTTCAATTTTGGTGTACAATAAAGTATATTCTATTCTATTCTATTCTAAACACAGCTAGTGTTATGTGATTTTTTTCTACTGCTGAAATTCGGACAGACAGATAGTTATAAATTATAAACAGGAAACTTTTTCCGATAATACCAATAACGATTGATATCCACCAGTTCCACAAACTACCACAATCTTTTACCACCAAAACCATCAGTTTTGATTTTCAAAAGAGACGGAACTGATGCACAAGTTTTATTACATTTAAGACGTCTGTGTACTAAGGCTTATGATTGCTTGCTCTGTTCTTCAGACCCGCAGTCGCTGTCGCCGAGCAAGGCGCTGGAGAGCATCGGCCACGCGCTGCAGTCGCAGTACGAGCGCTGGCAGCCGCGCGCGCGCTACAAGCAGAGCCTCGACCCCACCAGCGATGAGGTAAGGTTCTGATCACCTGTACCCCGATGAGATGGCACGACCGGACGCTGGAGGGCATCGGAGGTGTTGGACGTCCCGGGAATGCGAGAAGCCTAGAACTGGTCGATGTGACGTTGCCTGGCGAGGGGGCGAGCTCAGCAGTGAGTCAGTCATCTTTAGGCTGGATTATGAACCTGAACATTTCACGTTAGAGCTTTGCAATTGAGTTGTTCAAAAGTAGTTTGATTTGCGGTTAAAATCCTCGTATGTATCATGCAACAAAGCCCATGGTCTTTGTAATGCCATTCTAATAAATCTCAATCATGGGATGAGTTCCAATTGAATCCGAATCTAGTCGGGCGCTCCAGTGAACAGACAAACAACCTATTTTGTTACTTTAGTAGGAAGTCTACAACAATGTGAATGTCGTCGCGAGGTGCGTAAATTGACGTAGTAATTAGGTTTGGGGCGCGTCGGCGAGCTCCGGCTTAGGCGCTCGACCTTGTGATAATTGTCGCGATATTCCGGTCCGCGCACGCTCGACACAGAAGGTCAACTCATACAGACGAGTATAGTGCTCCATGGTTTTTCTGGCCCGTAGTCTAAGTCAGGGAATTAACGCCCCCCCATCTCGTTTTACAAATTTAGCCATACAATTTCCACCGATAATTTCACAGATATTTATCGAAAGCTCCGTACTAGCAATGTCACCAAAACAACCACGGTGCACTATACCTACCTACATACTCTCACGAAACAAACAACGGTAGTAAGCTTCAGTGCATGTTATGTGGCACCAACACATTGTACTAAAACCGTGTCTATGTAGAAATGCGATCTCTTCAAAGTTTGAGTGAATCGGTTTCGCCTAGGCAAGCGCGCACCACCCTAGGCCGCATCATCGCTTCACGTCATGCAAGTTGCGGCCAAACGCAAGCATAAAAAAAGATGCTTTCACCTGATGTGACTAATGGTGGACTTTGTGAGCATTACGCATAGTAATTATATTGATATCATATGCTATAGTGAAATATAATTATAGCTGAATGCTAGTAGGAGGTAAATATTTAACAAAAAACAAACTAATGAACATTATCTTTCAAGCACAGACCAGAGTTCAACGTGCAGCACTCATCATTTATCAGTTTGTTTCTCTCATTACACTGTAAGCTAATGTAGGAACAAAATATTAAGTATCTATCTTCCTTCAAATTTGAAGTAAGGGAGAATTCTCACGTACCAAAAGCACACCGCATCGCAGCGACAAAAAGTGGTCAAGCAGTGGTTACGTGTGGATAGTGTCGCAGTAGCTTCTTGCAGTTGCGTGGTGGTAACTACAAAATGTCGATGTGGTTGCGTTGCCGCTAGTAGTTGCGATGTTGTGGCTAGTGTTTGCAGACAGACAGATCGACACCGGCTTATCCTCGCAACTTCTGATCCGATTCGGAAAATGCTATATGTATTTCAAATGTTCTACGACTAAGGCTATATGTATTTAAAATGTTCCCTTGTGATAATTTGCTAACACAATCCCAGCGAAGCCGCGGGCAAAAGCTTTTATACAGAAGCTACTTTACGTATAAAACACAAATGCAACTACATCGTCCTTTGAAAAATCTAGGAATATTTCCGTCCGTCTAATCTCTCAGTACTCGATTCACATTATTTTTGATCCGATAAAACCAATTTTTGTATCATTTATGAACCCAGTTGCCAAAGGTCTCGGGTTCTTCTTTCTGTTCCGTGTTGGTGACAATGTTTGTCCTTGTGTATGGCCACTGACCACTGTTTGGTTTGTGTGTGACCAGGTCAAAAAACTGTGCTGCTCGCTGCGCCGCAACGCCAAGGACGAGCGGGTGCTGTTCCACTACAACGGGCATGGCGTCCCCAAGCCCACCGCGCAGGGGGAGATCTGGGTCTTCAACAGGGTAAAGTCAAATGCTTTTTTGTTTACCATACAAAGACAACTCCGTCGGTCGGTCTCAGGGAGGTATTTTGCTAACCGAGCTAGTTAGCCGTTTGAAAGCAACGGGCTAACTGAATGATGATGGCTATATGTATAAGCCAATAGTAGGTATCATCCTGTAACTATGACCTCTGTCATGGCAAATAATATTTATAAAATCTAGGATTTTTGTATGTGAACAATATGTATAACCATCGATTTTTAACAACTTCTTGCTACATCTCTATTTATTCACTAAATAGCCCCCTTTTTATTTTAAGTTCGTTCAGTCCATCCAAAGGTGGTCTAGAATATATCGCCATCACTGATAACACCACCGTTCAATCCATATAATTACACGATGCCAATTCTGGTAAACTGTGTAACAATTTTGTAAATTCTATAGAAACCTGCTACAACTCCTTGTTGTAGTGTAATGTTATGTTATACCTATTGTATATTAAAGTTGAGTGTGTCCCGTAGGCCTACACGCAGTACATCCCGCTGTCGATGTACGACCTGCAGACATGGATGGGCGCGCCGTCGCTGTACGTGTACGATTGCTCCAACGCCGGCGTCATCGTCGACAACTTTAAGCAGTTTGCCGAGCAGCACGAGCGCGAGTATGAGGTAACTACCTTCCGCCAAAATCATCTTTAATAATAATATTATACCACTCACTTTTGAATAATCTCATTAAAAAGAAAATGATAAAGCTTCAGTCCCTGCACAAGGTTTACTGTGAAAGTTCTGCTGTCAAAGCGTAGATCTCAATAGTGAAGAACAGGCAATAAATTCCATGGACATTCTATTAAATCAAAAGTTTTCTGTGTCCGAACACAAGTTCTTTACCCGAGATAAGTAAACTAGTTTATCTCCTACTAAATGGTGTTATTACAGTAAATTATGTGCTAAAGTTGTCAGAAAAAGTAAGCATTACAAGCCCCTTTTCGTTAAATTAATGTAACCATACCCTTTTGGTCTGTTTTCATCCTCAAGTGTATCAAATATAATAAAGTTTATATCGTCAATGCTCATTGTCGTCACTCGTCAGGCCCAGTCGAACTCGAAGTCGGAAGAGGGCGGTGCGGGCGGTGCGGGCGGTGCGGGTGGGGCCGTGTCGTACAAGAACTGCATCCAGCTGGCGGCGTGCGCGGCCGGCCAGGCGCTGCCCATGAACCCCGAGCTGCCCGCCGACCTGTTCACGGCCTGCCTCACCACGCCCGTCAAGATGGCCATGAAGTGGTTCGTGCTGCGCGAGCGCACGCGCGTCGCGCCCGCCGACGTGCACGACCTCATTGACAAGTATGCGAGCGGGCCTCTACTATTAAATTCCCTATAGAATCAAATAAAAACAAAATCTAAATATTTTATTTCACACTAGCGGCCCATCCCGGCTTCGTACGGGTATTTAACAAAAATTTCAAAAAATAATTTTAACACATACACACAGACACCCTTCTTTTTACGTCGGGTTACTAAAAAAGAGTACATTATAAAGAAAGTTTGGATATTAATATTAATTATTTTTTTTGTTATTATTTTTTGTTATTTTTTTAATATTCGATTATTTTATTTCTAATGTTTGTAAAAAGATCATAACTACAAACAAAAGCCATTAAATTTATTTAAGTTTCTGACCGTCGCGTAGGGAACCGAATTTCTTAACATTGACTCCCCGCCCTTACCCCAGTGACGCCTACATCGCATAGTTAGCCGAGCGGAGTGAGCGGCGCCCACGCGACTTTTTTCTAATAATTACATTTTTGAAATTGTGATATCTTTCGAATGGAATGTCCGAATTGAATAATTCAAAAAGTTATATAAAGGTATTGAAGCAGTCTTGAATATGAAGATGAAATTTATTTTGATAAGGATTAATACCAAGGTACAAATAAAGAGCCTTTTCTAGCGGCGGCATTTCAATTAAATATTAAAAATAAAAGAACACTTATTGTGACATAACTATAATAGTTAGACATTTGCTGTCGCGACACTTTTTGTAGATAATGATGTGTTCTGCAGAGTCGTAGTACATTATTTGGTTCCATCATCAATAATTTTAGCAGCGCATGAGATGTAAGGAATTTTTTAGGTAATTTTTTTACACCATACAATTTGGTTACATTATTGGAGTTTTAGTAAGGATCCCTAATTTTTTTGAAAATATAATATAGCCTATGTCACTCGGAGATAGTGTAGCTTCCCAACAGTGAAAAAGGTTTAGTAGTTTCGGAGCCTATTCAATGCAAACAAACAATCAAATCTTTCCTCTTTATAATATTAGTATAGATAGGCTTATATGGGCACTTATAAAACGTTGAAGAAATGTGCACGGTTCGAGTTGGTCATTTCCTATGGAGAAGAACCGGCAAGAAACTCCATGGCAATTAATCAGGCTTTCCTTTTCGGAAAACCATGACAGTAAAATGATATGCGAGAGTACAACTTTATTTTATCTTTATTATCTAAGGTGGAAGCGAAAATCTAATTTTCTTTGTTTTTTTGCAGTTTGCAAGACAGTGTCAGGGCTGTATGTTAATTAAAATATGATTTGCGGCCATAGCACATATGTAGTTACAGAATTATAATTATGCAAATCATCAATGCAACCCTCTAAGTTCATTTAATCCCGTTCAATGACTATTTCCTAAAAAAGTTATTTAATGTTGTAATTAATGTAATTTTGATGTAAATCTGACACTGACTAGCAAATTTCAAAAAATTTAAGATTTTTTTTATTTCGCGGACTACTCTGAGATTTTTATCTTGATTACGAGACGGGCCGCAGCGACTGCGAAGGAGATATCGAAACGAGTTGGACGTCTTGTTTATAAATTAGCAAATAGTATCGCAGAACCCGAACCGATGGAAAGAATAGAGGAAGGCCTTTGCTTTACGGCTAATATAAGTATAAATATTCTTATATCGTCAAAATTATTATTATTTAGACTTTGAATAATAATCTCGCAGTGTCATCGAAAATCTGAACTTGAATATTAAAGATATATTACTGTGTCAGGATCCCCGGTCAGGTGACAGACCGGCGCACGATGCTGGGCGAGCTGAACTGGATCTTCACGGCCATCACCGACACGATCGCGTGGAGCTCGCTGCCGCCCGAGCTGTTCCAGCAGCTGTTCCGCGCGGACCTGCTGACGGCGTCGCTGTGCAGGAACTTCCTGCTGGCCGACCGCATCATGCGCTCGTACAACTGCACGCCCGTGTCGCTGCCGGCGCTGCCGTCGCTGGCGGCGCACCCGCTGTGGGCGGCCTGGGAGCACACGCTGGACCTGGCGCTGGCGCAGCTGCCGCGCCTGCTGCGCGCGCCGCCCAGGGAGTACGCGCACGCGCCCTTCTTCCGCGACCAGCTCACGGCCTTCCAGGTGTGGCTGGGCCTGGGCCGGCGCGGCGCGCGGCCGGCGCCCGCGCAGCTGCCCATGGTGCTGCAGGTGCTGCTGAGCACGCTGCACCGCGTGCGCGCGCTGCGCCTGCTGTGCCGCTTCCTGGCGCTGGGCGCCTGGGCCGCGCAGGCCGTGCTCAACGTGGGCATCTTCCCCTACATGCTGAAGCTGCTGCAGGCCTCCGCGCCCGACCTGCGCGCCTCCATGGTCTACATCTGGGCCAAGATCGTCGCCGTCGACCCCGTCAGTGCCGTTTATTAACTGTTCATATCAATAACTGGCATCAATATCAACAAGTTGTAATAAAAACAAATATTGTATGAAACAAAATCTTCTAAAGCGTCATATTTCCGAGGTATAATGGTGCACTCTGTGAATAGAATCCAACCAATGATATCACCTAATGATTAAAACAGGGTTTATGCGTCGCTACTATTTTGAAAATAAAATGGCGAACAGTTGGCCAGGCCAGACACCATGCCAAAATATTCAAACCACTTGACGTAGCGCATGTGTGTGCGCATATCTCAGACTACATGCGCTCACTACTCTACCATTCTACTCTTGTTGCAGAGCTGTCAAGTGGACTTGGTGAACGCAAAGGGACACAAATATTTCCTCTCAGTCCTACAGGACCCTTCAGTTGACGTAAGTTTTAGAGCTAGGCTTACAAAATGAAGAACATTCTTTAGTCATGTTAATTTACGATACGGTTTGCAGAGTGAACACCGAACGCTAGCGGCTTATGTTCTGGCTGGCATTGTGGACAACTACCCCGCCGGGCAAGAAGCTGCCTTACAGGTATGTGATCTTTAACATCTTGTAAGATGACTTCAGATCTTTACTTTCAATGTGGAAAACCAAATAGAGTTTCGTAGCGTTTCTGAATTTGATTCTCCCTCGCTGATCTGGTGGCCGCAAGTGCGACTGCTGATCATGAGGTCCTGGATTCGATTCCCAGAGTGCGAGTAGGAAATCATTGCAGGTCCTAAGAAAGAATATCTGTCTTTTTTGGCACTCTAACCTGGGTTGTTCCAGTAGAAGTTTTTGGTTAGTTTTTGAAAGAGGTTCGATTGGCATGAAATAAAAATTTGTGTCAAATTTTCATACAAAATGTATGAGAAAAGTTTTTTGCAATTTCTGACCTTTTTAGTTTAGTACTGCAACCTTGGATGGTCCCATATAAGTTTTTGATCAGTATTAGAAACAGGATTGATTGGCATCAAAAAAACAAATTATGTAAAATGGCAATTTTTTTTTGCTAACTGTAATTTTTTTTTTAATCTGTGCATGGTTATCAAAGTTTCACAAAAAAATATGGATAGTCTCCTGAGACTATTTTGGTTTTGCTGCATAGATTAAGGTAGTGCTGCCTTACTGCCCCGCTGAAAGATTCCATCCTGTATATTTACAATATTATCCCTAAAATTGCAAGCACGTAACATGTAAAAATCGTTGTTCCTCCAAGCTTCCACCCTAACTTGCTACTTAAAATCTTCAAGTCGTAATTAATCAGGAATGGCTCAAACTTGGTCACAATCGTGAAAATTAATAAAAATAGTTATAAATAAAAAAGCGCGCAACACTGGCATCTGCCATTTCTGAAGACCTTACTCTACACGAACGCCTCTTTCGGCGAATTCATGCGCGATAGCCCTCATTATAAACGATACATATCACTACCCATATTGACTGTCGCTAAATATCATATCTCACGCGTATCATAAGACCCGGACTCCACCAAAGCGGAGATGTATGAAGTGGTGAGGAGCGATGTGTAAAAGCTAGGGTGTATCCACCGAAGCTGTGCGGAGATGTGCAAAGCAGAAAGGAGAGGAGCTGAGCAAAAGGGCACGCCGCTCGCAGCACACCGTACGCCGCTCGCAGCACACCGCACTCCGCTCACGTCTCTTCTCGTCTCCACTAGCTTAAACAATTGCAAGACATTTCCTCTCCACTCTGCTCAACCGTTTCCACTAAAGCTAAGCGGAGACGAGAATTGTAAATAGCGAAATTCTCGTCTCGTCTCCGCTTCGGTGGAGTCCGGCCCAGATACAGGACCTGTGTTTACGGGTAGCGATAAATATCGTTCACAATAATTGCGAGTTTTTGGTGAAAGTTCACGTTCAATTGTTTCGCTTGGTTAAAACGATCCTACTTTAGCTACGCCATCGTCAGTTACCTTCCCCATGAACGTGATGTACTGGTAACATCGCACAGGGCTCGATGATCTCGATCTGCCTGGAGCAGCTGGGCGACGGGTCGGCGCTGGCGCAGTGGGCGTGCGTGTGCCTGGGCCGTCTGTGGCGCCACTACGACGCCGCGCGCTGGGCCGGCGTGCGCGACCTGGCGCACGAGAAGCTCTACCCGCTGCTGCAGCACCGCCATCCCGAGGTCAGTCGAGTTGCGCAGCGCACTTTGCATCAGACTGACGCGGTTTGGTCGGACCTCAACACATTATTGGAGATATTACGCACAAACTTATTAAAAGAAAAAGCTGCCGTGAAATATTTTTCATTATAAAATCGGGTAATCAAAAAAATCTAAAAGTGTAACTTTCAGTAAACAAAATTTCTTGAATTTCATGACACAAATCGCATCACCCTATTCAGATTCAGCTGATGTGTCAAAATATTGTGGTGCATAGTGGTAGTAGCAGGCAAATAATAAGTTAGTAAGTAGATAATGTGTGTGGTTAGGTGCGTGCGGCGTGCGCGTTCGCGCTGGGCACGTTCGTGGCGGCGGGCGGCGCGCGCACGGAGCACGCCAACGCGCTGGACCAGCAGGTGGGCGTGCAGCTGGCGGCGCGGCTGCAGCCCGACGCCTCGCCGCTCGTGCGGCACGAGATCCTGGCCGGTACGTACGCCCGCCACGCTTACCGCCTACCTAGCGTCTTCACTACGGACATTTTAAGTTGACCGTCATTTACTAATCAATTTCCCAGGCTAAATATTTGTTAAAACTTTCGATATAATAAAACTTGTTTTTGCAGCTATACAATGGATGGTGTTAATATTTGAGCAGCACTTCATTGCCGTGTACATACAAGAGAGAGTACGAAAAAGTGACAGGTGAGAGAAAGTTATCATAATAAAGACATTATATTTTGGAATTTTGCGAACTAAAATTCACTATAACGTGGACGATGTACTCTATTCAGAATCGTATTATAAGTTATACAACCCTATAAAGCCTAGCCTATATGATCCAGTTTCATGAAAAATAAATCTATCAAATATAACGCCACTTTAATAATTACGGTTTCACAAAAGGACGTTGTACAACCGATGCCATCCTAATAAAAATCGCCAGTGCCATCGAAATATTTTGCGACCTTTCTAAAGCGTTCGATTGCGTTAATCATTGGCCACTTTTGCTGAAACTGGAGCAGTATGGAATTAGAAATGCAATTCTTGATTGACTAAGATCATAAATAAAGGCTGGTTAAAGTTCAGGTAAACAGCATAAACGCATTGGGGTCTCAAATAAAAATGGGCATTCCTCAAGGTTCCATATTGGGACCAGGGATGTTGCGAACATTCGCATCCGCATCCGCAATAATCAATGCGGATTTTCATGCGGATGCGAATATAATACAAGTTGCGACAAGAAAGAAATAGGCGGGGCCGGCGAGTGGCGCGTGCCGTTTGCACGTGACAATGACCATTGGGAGCGACAAAATTTTTGGACAAGATCAGACGCGTTTGTTGTAGTGCATCATTTGTTTCTTGTAAATAAATCATTACGTGTTTGTTTGCGCTGTGGATTACTTATAGTATAGACAGATTTTGAGTGTTATTGTGATACAGTGATCGTTGTGTGTACAATAATTGTTTATTGGGAAATCGTCAGGTAAATGCCATTATATTACACCGGTAATACGTTTTATTATAGGTAAAGTTTATCGATTTATAACAATATTCTTTATTTTTCCAGCGAGGTTCCCGTTATTGATAGATTATCTAACAAATTAATTGCACTAAAAAAAGAGTCAATGTGGATGAAAATCCTCTTAAGTGGTCGAGTGTTCATCGAGAGGAATTTAAGATATTATCACCGATAGCACGAAGATTTTTATCCACTCCACCAGGCAGTGTTCCTAGCGAACAATTATTTAGTAGCGCGGGTTTAATTTACGAACCTCTGCGTAACCGCCTTGAATCAGAAAAGGCGGCAATATAACTCTTTATTAAGTATAATGCTCCTATTTTTAACTTCACTTGGATGAAAATAGGATAGATAATACTGGACCATTACACTTAATACTAATTTTCATTAATAAAAATGTTAAAACATAATTACTTTATCATTAGCTTCACTCATTAATATGAAAATTAGTAAGTGAAGTACATAAATAAAAATAGGAGCATCATACGTAATACTAATTTTTATCAATAAAAATGTTAATAATTACTTTATTATTGTTTTAATTCTTCATTCATATGCTAAATTTATATTAGATGTTAAACATCCGCATCCGCATCCGCGGATGTGAGCCTTCAAAAATCGGCATCCGCATTCACATCCGCGGATGTGAAAAAATCGGCATCCGCAACATCCCTGATTGGGACCATTCCTTTTTTAAGTTTACTTTAGTGATTTGCCTCAATTACTTGAAAATCAATTAAAGATGGTGCTATTTACGTCTTTGGTTTTGAAAAATACCGAAGGTCACAAAAACTTGGCGACTATTATTTAGGTCCAAAATTGGTTTACACTGATATAATCAGTCTGAGCAGAGTTCGAACAGTTTAGGGCCCATTGCGTGAAAACCACTCGTAACATATTTTCTCAGCGTTGCGGGTGCACGCGCGCACTCTTGTTGTTAACAATAAGCGAAATGAGGCCGAGATTTATAACATATATAGCACTTGCGCTTGCTAAGCGATATTTCGATCACTACATGATTCTGTTATTGATGTAACATTTGATAAGATGCGAACGTTCGTGTTGCCAGGGAGAGCCTCCGCGGCGGGCGCGTGGACCAGGGCTGGGACGCGCTGTCGGACGCGCGCCACGCCGGCGCGCACTCGCACGCGCTCGTGCGGAATGCGGCCGCGCTCTCGCTGCCCTCCATCGGTACGTGGAACTGGAAGTTTCAGCTTCAGCTCATACACTCGCCACGTGTCATATTACGCAGACCGCACTTTGACGCCAACCTTCGAGTCAGTTCAATTTCCCGAACGTATCATACATTCGATTTGGTCTTGCCGACTTAAACATGATGTGTCAATAATGACATTTTATAGGTCATCAATTTGACTAAACCATGTTATAATGTAGGTTTCGGGTCGGTGTACATGAAGCTGTGGAACATCCTGACGACGATGGCGCGCGAGCCGCACCCGCAGATCTCGCAGATGGCCACGGACATCATCAACTACATCGCCAACCAGGTGGACAGCGTGGGGCGCGAGCTGGAGCTGGCGCGCGGCAAGGAGCCGTCGTCGCTGCCGCCGTCGCCCAACACGCGCGCGTCGCCGCTGGCGCACGAGCACACGCGCACGCTGCCCGCAGGCACGTCCGCACGTCCGCACGCGCCGCTAGGCACCTCCGCTAGGCTCCCGCGCGCCCGCTCACCGTATGCTTGTGTGCGCAGGTAGCCGGCGCGGCAAGGGGCTGCCGCACACCATCTCCGAGGACTCCGTGGCCATCCGCGACAGGGACCTGCGTGACAGAGACAGCACCTCTTCTAATTCTAGTGAGTTCTATTAATTTTGAATAAAAAATTCAGCTTTTTCGGTGCGGCTAATAATGAAAATGGGCTCAAAAATCAAATTTCAAAATGGCGCCATCGAAAATTTCCGATTTTTGGCGTTCCAGAAATGATAAATGATGTTTATTTTTCAAATAGGTTTTTACAAATACTTTTACACGACTTATTTTTTAAAACTAGATGAGAACGGTGTTTCGTACCTGACTACTCTGAGAAGAAACAGCCGAAACAAACTCAGAGGTCATACATAGTGTCTTTTAAGATCCCGACATAATCATGATAAACTCATATGAGGACTATGCAAATAAGTGTCTGAGATGGTCTTTTGAACAAAGAACCACACAGATTTGAGTGTACCTGTCTAGCCAGTGCTAGTATTTGTCAGTTATCGTGTAGCTCGACTCATAACTCAAGGAACTCAGCGAAACGACGAACAATACCAAAGAAAGGGCATTTGTGTAGGTCACTTATATTTCATTTCATTTTATTTCATAAACAAACATACATTTGTATCGAAACATAAAAATTAAGTTTACAACAACAAAAAAAAACAAAGATAACAAAGAGAAGCATCAACAAAGTTATGTAGTCGCTATTTACGATTGTCCATTTCAAATGATTAAATGTCAAGTTATTTAATTATTATTTTTGTCGTTACAAAATTCGTCAATACTATAATAACCCTTTCCAATTAATAAAGTCTTAAGTCTATTTTTGAAAATGTTCACACTCTGAATATTCTTCAATTCTAGGCTTTTAGACATAGTTTTCGATTTATAAACGATTTGAATTTATTTAGGCTTAGTGCTTGAATATGACCTGGAAGTTTATTATAAAAAACGTATACATTGGCATCTAAACGTACCCCCTATTATTTTGAACGTCGTTGCAGGAACAACAAATTTGTGTTTGTTCCTCGTAATTATATTGTGGAAATCACTGTATTTTTTAAACAAATTATAATTTTTATGTGCATACAAAAGGTTTCCATAAATAAGCTGAGAGGGGACAGTAAGTATGTATATTAATTTCTTTAATTTTTTCTCTGAGGGAGTATCTGGGACGTAATTTAAACATTGAACGAATTGCCCTTTTTTGCAAGATAAAAATTGTTTAAATATAGGTGGCACTGCTCCACAAGAGAATACCGTACGACATCACACTGTGGAAATAACTAAAGTAAACTAAACGGGCTGTCTCTAAATCCTGACCCATGTCTGTAAAATCACGAATTTTTCTAACGGCGTATGCTGCAGAGCTAAGCTTTTTTGAAAATGCATTTATGTGGGGGCCCCACTGAAGTTTGCCATCCAAAGTTATCCCTAAGAACACTATGTTATCTTCCAGTTTGAACTCTTCATCCTTCCCTGATCCCAATCATATACCCCTGAATTAGGTCTATGCACACTTAATATGATAAACTGCTCCAATTCTATACAGGCTACTTCAACTGTTCGCTCAACAGATAGGCTTACAATATCCTTGCGGTCCACGGAGTAAATACAAAGAGGAGATGGCCTTAGCAACTGTGCACTGTGATTCTCAACTAGGTCCTGACGGCATCATGTGGGCGTGGCCTTAGTCAGTGTATTGTTGGCGTTCGTCCTGTGCACAACTTTGTGAACGTTCCCATTTTACAGCATTGTTCGCGCTAGACGAAAAAAAGAATGAAGTGTTGTGTTTTGTCTTGTAAAAATTACTCGGATAGACGTTCTGATGCTATGGATGGCATCACATTTCATTTGTAAGTAATTTTATGCGTAATTTATTAAAATAGTTCTAGAAAAATCTCCTAGCGTCGGCGTTTCCAAACATAATCCTACCCGACACTAGATGGCGACACTTGGTGTCATGGAAACTAAAAATATTTAGGTATGTAGAGCTCAGAACTAACATATTTTAAATAACATTAATGCTGAAATTTGTTCAACATTCATTCCTAAAGACTCTTTAATGGCCAAAATGTTATTTTTGTAGTTTTCATATCATTTTGTAAATAGGCCGCCATCTATCGTCAACTATGAACAACAAAAAGACAGGGCCGTAATTAGAAATCAATTATTTTACTGAATGTCCCGCGGCTGCGGCTGTCTCATAAATGGAAAGTACTTAAAACATTAAATACGCTGGACATAAAAATACAATCTCCTATAAATTAAATATTCTATCTACAATTATTTTATTTATTTAAAGTACTTAAAGCCCACCTAGTTTATTTAGTTAAATTTTAAATGATGTAGGTTTTAGATTTCCATCCGAAGATAATCTAAGACAGCAATGGATTAAAAACATACTGGCTTTGTAAACCATCTTGATAAGTCTTTTTAACAAAATAAGTCATTTAAATATACAACATTATTCTTGATTTACACTAAACCTGAAAAGGGGTCATTGTACTCATCTTTTTGAACAACTTTTTCTATGGGACCAACCTTGAAATCGCGAAAAAAAATATCAGATGTTCCCTACATTTTGACGAATTATGCGAACATAAATGTAGGGAACAGCTGCAGCAAGCAGCAGCAACTATCTAGCACCCCCTCACCCCGCAAAGTGTCACGCGTTGTTTCCTAAGGAAATCTAAATAGAACATCTCCTCTTTGTATTTACTCCGTGTTGCGGTCTTTAAATTACAGCAGATTATTTAATAAAATTAATGCGCCGCCGTGTTTAGCATTTACTCTGCTGAATGAGCTACCAACCTTGTGATTACTAAAATTGAAAATTAATTGGTGACTTTTGAGCCAATGCTCCGTTATACTAAGAATATCTATGTTGTTGCAATTCAGGAAAAGTTCTACTTCTAATTATTTATTCAAAAATATATTGATTATATTGATGCACAAAGTTGATACCTACTATTAAAATTCTCAATTTTTTCATCTGATTTACTACTGGCTTCCTTAAGTTATAGCAAGAGGATGCTTCCAGTGTCTCAATTTCTAATTGAAATGATTGACTGATTCATTAATAGTGATCAAATTATTTGCAGAATAATTAAACTTAAAATCGCATTGATCAATAGAGGCAACTGCTTGTTCAGCTAAATTCTTGGCTGTGATAAAAAAATAATTTGATAGCGACACAGCTACTTGTCTTTTACAATAGTTTGTAAGATAGCACCTATCCACAAGGTATCTATCTTTTGTCAAATAAAAATCATATAATTGTTGACGTCAATTAAATGAAAGACATTACTATTAAATGTCAAATTATGCAATGTCTGATTAATGTTATATCTAAAGTAATTTTCTTTCTGTGGCAAACTTTGACTATATGGAAATGTAAACAATACAATTTTTCTTAAATTTAAGTTTGACAAAGTTCTATGATACTAAATCAATTCTCCTTTGTTCACATTTCCTCTATTACCTATAAAAATGACTAATATGGTGGCCTGGTTAAAGTTACATTTAATAATTTCTTTCATTATATGATATAAAGAACATCCTGGCATACAGTTGTTTATTACCGAGTGTCCTGGATATTCGTCAGTTAACAAATGGCCTAGGTCTTTTCCAATCTCATCACAAAATATTACTATGTCATTATTTAAACTTTGTATATATTGTTTATGGGAACTATTCACAGGAATATGCAAATCAACACATGGCTGCTTTAAGAGCGTTTACATCTATCGCGCGAAGTCAAGTTTAGGTAATTCAATGCATTTTTACGCACATAGAAGCGCGCGTGACTGTGTTGCGTAGCGCTGGCGCGTTCTCTTGCGCTATAGTCAAACTAACCCACTTTGATCCGTTCGAGTGCAATTGTTGTAGTAAATTTGAATTTGAACGTATACGGATGACTAAACTACGAGTGCCAAAAATAAGTATTTACAAATTAAAGTCTTTTTTATTTATTCAAACATGGATTTGTTGATCTAAACTTTTCGTGATTGATTAATAAATCTTTTTTATTATATTCAAATAAATCACTTTATACGGATTTACTTATGTTTATTTTATATTATACTTTAATCTGACGTGATGTACCTCTTAATGACACCTTTTATGAAGGAAATACAACAGGTTGGCGTTAACTTTAAAAACAATTTATGATCTTATTAAAAAAAAAGAAACTAAATAAGTAGAAGTTTTAATAAATAAAATTAGTAGGTAAAAAATAGGGTAAAACATTTGTTGTCACTAAAAATATCGTCAGTCATCGAAAATAATAATAAAAAAAATTAATCATCAAAGTACCAAGATTTTTCAATCACACTGTAAACGTACTATCCTCCTACGTACGGCAAAGGTCAACACAGGCCAGGCAGAGCGCCGAGCGATATGTCCTCTCTCTAGAAAGCCTCGCGGAGGACTGATTTGAAATTGCTCGCGCGCAATGATTTATAGTAGTTTTCAAATATTTATAGAATAATAATCACTGTAAATTAGTTGACATTTTAAAGTGGATGTTTTAAAGCATATGTTCTTCTATAATATTATGCTATTATTATATTAAATTAAGTAAGATATATCGGTGAAAAAATCATTTTAATTCCTTAATATTTCAAATTGTTTGAACTTTAATTTCTTATAGAAAGATACCTAAATCAAATAATCTTCTTCACGAACTATTTTCCTTAGGATTTTAGCAATTGGTAAAAAAAAAACTAATTAGGTTTGCCAGTGGTTTCCTATAATTAGAGCTTCGAAACTGACGCTGAAAGGGAAATTAAGAAAACCTCTGTTGAGTTATCTTGATAAAATTTACCAATGCTCTATTAATTGAAATATTTTTTTTCTATAACTACTGAGACAACTAAATTTCCTAAAGTTATTAGTAATTAACAATTTTGTAAGATAAAGGGTTGATGGTATTAAAGGGTTTGAAAAGTACTGTTTTGGAGTCAAACACAAAACAAACAGCGCATGGACGGTGTAAACGCTCTAAGGCTGCCTGTCCACTGAAGCGGAGCGGGGCTGCGGAGCGCAGAAACGGAGAAATATTAACCAATAGGATTGCATAAAATCTCCGCTCCGCTCCCCTATTAGTTAATATTTCTCTGTTTCTCCGCTCCGCAGCCTCGCTCCGCTTCAATGGACAGGCAGCCTTAAGGTGGTATTACATGTTGTCAATGAATGGTCCGGTGTATGTACTTGGGAAGTTGTTTGACAGTGCTCACTGTTGTTTGTTTGTGAGTTTACTAGATCCATCGCCAACACATATTCCCTCATTAGATTTTCAGAGGTGTTATATTTGCTAGTCATTGAACTTGCTTCTCCTGTAGGTGGTCAAGTTTGGATTGCAGGTGTTCTAATAGTTTAATAGTTTATTGACCATAAGTTTAGGTTACAGTACACCGGTAATACATATTTACATAGTAGGTATAGGGCACACTCACTTACGTTCAACTACACCAACTTAGTAACTAGTTAAAACTTATCTATAACAAGTAGCAAGGGGAGTAGATGAAGAATTAAATTATATATTACTATCACAAGTAAAGCAAAGGTTCCCTTATTTGATAAAATTTATAAATGACAATGACGGTATACAGAGAAAAGTTCTTTACCTCCCGTGCTAGTCAAGGACTGAGTTACGGCAAGGTAAGATTCTCGCTCATGGAATAATATTCTTAACGTAAACACATTAAGACACTTTTTACCAATTATATTTGTTTTGCTGTGAATCATAGATGACGATAACGAGTTACAAGTTTAGCGTAAACAAGTAGTATATGCAAAGAAATCAGACAATGTAACTACTAGCGTTATTTCAATATAAACAAAGTGTTTTCACAATAACAATATTTGTTCAGAATATGTAATAAGACAAGCGTGTTAAAATAAAATAGAAATTAAATAAAAAAGAAAAAAATGTTTGTAAAACTAAAATAATAAAATTAAAAGTACTAATCTCCAGTTTATATCATGATTACTTTATAATGTACTAGCTTATGCCAGCGGCTTCGCCCGCGTGGAGTTCGATAATTGACCCACGGGATCGGTATACCGGGATGAAAAGTAGCCTATGTGCTATTCCAGACTAAAACCTATCTCTGTTCCAAATTTCATGCAGATCAGTTCAGCCGTTCTGGTGTGATTGAGCAACAAACATCCATCCAAACTTTCGCATTTATAATATTAGTATAGATTTATTTATTTATTTTATATTACTTACATATATTCATTTATATCTTTATATACTTATTTTTTTATTACTTATCGGTGTTCAATAAAATATATATTTATCAAAATCAAATCAAATCAAAAAAACATTTATTTCTTCAGCAAAGTAACATGAACAGAATTGTGATTGGAGCCTCCCTTTAAGCAAAGTAATGCCTGTATTGGGAGACTCCGCTCTTTCATATCAACTTTCAATATTTTATATTTACAAACTATATTTGTGTGTGTGTGTGTGTTATTTATAAATAAATAATTACTGACATATTTGTATAAGTTTTTCAGTCTGTTCATAATCCAAGTCACTCAGAAACTCATCCAGAGCCCTTCTACACACAAATTTCATCGTATCTTTGCGATTGTACAATAGAGGAGCCAAGAAATAAGAGAAACACTGTGCAAAAGTGGTTTTGCATGCTGGGACGTCATATACCTCATGCACTCTTCTGAGAGATTTGGTAACAGGTTTTTCGTAGATATGTTGCCTAAGGACTATTTTTTAAATAAAGAGTTGGCGAATATTTAGAACTTCAAACTCTTTGTACAACGCAGTCGTGGGATATCTAAATTTTTTAAAATTAATCACGTTTACAATACATCTGTAGGCTCTTTCTATTTTTATAAGAGTACTTTTTCTAGCACCACCCCAAGCAGAGATACCATAAGTTACTATCGATTGGCACAGTGCAAAATAAACAGTTTTGTTCGTAGCTCTGTCTTTTAAATTATTTTTTTTTTTTTTAAATCGGTATAAGTTTACGAATGCGAGATTTTAAATTATGAATATGTTCTTTCCAATTTAAATTTTCATCGATATCAACTCCAAGGTATTTAACACTTTTACTAGGAGACAAGACAGGGCACCCGCAAACACTTGTAGCAGAACAATTAGAGGAATGAGCTTTTAAATTAAAGTCAGTAGGTTGTAAATTATTCTTTATACTAAACGTTATAAGTTTTGTTTTTTTTAAGATTCAGTTATATTTTTAAGCCCAATCTCGGCTGACGATTTTACATCACTCCATGTTTTTTGTTGAAATAAGATTATAGTATCGTCAGCAAAAGTGATCACTTTTGAACCGGGTAAATCAATATTACAAAGATTATTAACATAAATCAAGAATAATGTTGGTCCAAGTACTGATCCTTGTGGAACACCGAAACCAACATTAAGCTTAGAGCTAAGATTATTACCAATTTTTACAGCCTGTGTCCTATTACTAAGATAATTTTTAAAAAGATCAAGTGGTAGACCTCGAACACCTATAGCCTCCAACTTGCAAATTAGCAGGGGGATTGAGACAGTATCGAAGGCTTTGGCTAAATCTAGAAAAACACCAACACATTTATTCTTTTGGTCGAGATTACTAGCTACAGTAGTAACTAGATGTTCAACCGCATCTATTGTTGGTTTGTTCCTTCTAAAACCAAATTGATTATTAGAAAGAACATTATTTTTCTCTATATAGTTTATAAGCCTAATGTTTATTAGTTTCTCCAGGATTTTAGCCATAGTAGGTAAAAGCGATATTGGACGATAATTAGCGATACTGTCTCTTTCCCCCGACTTGAAGACTGGTATAACAATTGATTCCTTTAACACATTAGGAAACTTTCCCCACGTAAAACATAAGTTAAATAAATGTGTGTTAAGGGTTTAATGAGTAGGTTTACACTTCTTTTCAAAAACACTGATGACACTGAGGACAAAGCAATTTGGAGCTTTGTTCCAAATTTAATTAATACACATCTATTTGTTTGAGTACATTTAATCTTTCTCTATTTAATTTAACATTTTTAATGAAAAACTTTTCCCTTAAACCATTTTTTGTGTTTTGACAATGTATTTATTAATTTTAATGTATTTTTTAATTTTATTTTTACTGGTGACTGTCCTCACTGAATTACATAACTTTGAATCATCCTCACCTGCCAAATATAGATTTGGCAGGTGAGGATGATTACCAATCCTTCCTTTACCATAGGGTAAAGGAAGGATTGGTAGCAGAAACCATTGACGGGGCAATAGGCACCAATTTACTGAACAGACTTTGATTCAGCGAGGCAGTGATGTTATGATGGGTAGTCTCAAGTTCTGTTATTTGACATCTAGCCTCATGTAGCTGCTGTTGTAATATATGTTTATGATCAAGAGTTTGTTCATACTCTGCACTACACTGGCTGAACCCGTCCACAATAACTTTGAGCATAGGCTCAAAGTTACATATACACTGTTACATCAGTGTATTGGATGTAAAACTGACCCATTTCTTTTTTTAAGTTTATATTCATTTTATGGGCTTCAAAGAGAACCCTTTCATTGTCATCCAATTCCCTACTTAGTTGGTCACAGGGCTGCCTAAACGTCTTTATTTCGCTCAAAGCCAGTTTAAGAGCGTGTACGCCGTACGGCATTTCATACAAATTTTCAAGTCCTTATTTTTCGATATGACTGAACCGATTTTAAATTTTCCATAGAAACAGAAATTTCCAATTATCTTTTTTTAAATAAGACATTTCGAAAATGTTTTTCACTTTTATTGTTTTTCACTTTTTAGATCTATGTATCCTGCTTATGTGTGTGAAGTTTCATTAAAATCGATTCAGTCGTTTCGAAAAATAAGGACTTGATAATTTGCATGAAATGCCGTACGGCGTATACGCTCTTAAGTTCTTCTTGGCGAGCATGGGCGAAACAAGTCATAACCATGATTGTAGTTAGGAAATGATAAGAAAAAAAATTGAAAATAGAATAGGTAACTGTGGCAGCAGGTTTAAGATATTATATTAGAAAAGGGAAAAAAAATTAACTTTATACCGAGTACTGTCACCAAACCAAGCAAGGTTATGTTTACATTCCAAAGGTCATTGGTATCGTAAGTAACGGAATTAAAAGATGAATGTAAACAATATAATAGCAAGTAGACTATAAAGTATTGTACCTGATATCAAGATGACATGCAAAATTCCCTTGAGCCAGTAACTGTCACTGATTTACACTAAAATGTTTATGATTTTTACTTGATGAGTAGAAATATTCTTTAAAAACAAAGAAATTTAATACTTAAAGATATAATTAAGAGGACAATTTAAAATCAGCTGTTAGCTGTAGTGTTGCCACAGGTAAAAAAGGAGGAAAAAAGGCTTCTATCTGAAGCTACTTCGTATGAATGACGTTTTTTGTTTGTGCAGGTCAACCAGCGAAGAAAGCGATAGTGACGACGCAGTTCGTGGAGTGGGCGTCGTCGGCGTTCGCGCGGCCCGAGGACGGGCGCTCGGACTGCGAGAGCCGGGCGCACCACGAGCGCGCGTGGCGCTACGCGCGCAACCGCAGCCTGCACCGGGAGGCCGCCGGTGAGTGCCGCCGTGAGCGCCGCCGTGAGCGCCGCCGCGCTCGCGCCCGCACTCACGCCCGCCCTGCCCGCAGGCCTGCTGCGCGCGCGCGTGGGGCGGCTGGAGACGCAGGCCTTCCACTCGCGCTGCCCGCTGCCGCCCGCCGTGGTGCTGTTTCACCCCTACGAGCAGCACGCCGCCGTGGCCTCTAAGGACAACTTCGGGTCAGTACCTCACTTACTGCGTACTACACGCACGCATACATACCGCATTACCCCCAACGAATAGCCCGAACTGGAACCTAAAAACGCTACTTTTAACTTGTTTGGCCCAAGATTTTGTTCTCAATTATCGTTTTCAAGATTAGTACGCAGGGACGCATATAAACAAAGTCGGCTTCTGGTTTCCACCGGCAGAGCTATGCATAGCTTTTGTTCGCGCACAGTGCAGCACATTCAAATTTGTGAACGAACATGGTAGTTCGGGAGCCCATTATCAAAATGTTTGCCTCGACGTTTTACGATCTAAACCGTATAACATCGATAGATTTGCTTATTCTGAAAAATACTTTTTGGAAATCTTAATCCGTGAATAAATATTTTGCGAATAGCTTTAGGTGGTATCAGGTTGCTTAAGTATAACACGTATTCAGTACATCATTCCGAACCACCACATGAGAAATTTACACCATGATTAACGCTCTTTTTAAACTGTCTTTTAAAACTTTTGAAAAGTGCCGAAGGGCGGGTGTTTTGGGCGTTTTTTGACGTTAACAAAGTGATGCTTCTTAATCAAATATGAAAATAAGTGATGTGTTTGTATTACGTGTCGTAGGATCTGGGACTGGGGCACGGCGGCCAAGCTGTGCGTGGGGTCGTGGCGGCGCGCGTGGGGCCGCATCACGGCGCTGGCCTACCTCAACGCGCACCAGCACGCGCTGCTGGCCGTGGCCTCGCACACCGGCAACCTCGCCGTGTACAGGTGCGTGCGCCTGCGCCTGCGCCTGCGCCTGCGCCTGCGCCTGCGCCTGCGCCTGCGCCTGGCCGCGGTACTCACGTGACTCTCCCGCAGGCCGTCGGGCAGCAGCATGGAGCCGGCGCTGGTGTCGGCGTGGCGCGCGCTGGACGTGCGGCCCGCGGCCGACTACCGCCCGCCGCCCGGCCAGGCCGTCTACAGTACGTACCTAGCCTTCTGCCACCTGCCGCACCTTGCCTGCTACACCTGCGTCACCTGTGTCCGACGAGGAAGCGAGAAGCGACTACACATGACTTGTTTATTTGACAGAGAGTTCTTACCAGCAGTGTGAACAGTGTGTATACACTGGGTGTTAGTATTAATGAACACAATACCTACTTTAACTCATGAAAATATTTTCAGAGTTATTCCCGTAGTAAAAGTAGCTCATATTTATGAGTACTTCACTCCTTTCAAGTATTGCCCACATGTAACCAATCACCCAGTATGCGTCTTCCTGACGCAGGAACTACAATCTTTTGTACGTGTCTCTAACGAAAAGTAGTCGATGGCTAGTCGCTTCTCCGGCGGCGCGCGGCGCTGCGGTGCAGGTACGTCCGCAGCGCTCTGCTGGGCACATGACGCGCCCTCGGCATGTTTTCAGTGGGGAACAACCTACTCAGTGAAAGTGTATGTAAATGTGTTTGCCAATTAATCTAAATCAACAAAATTATCAAGAACATTATACACTTCTTATACAATATTACTGAATACTTGTTACTTTTTGTTGTGAAGCAGTAAACAAACTGCACGATGCCAGGTGGAGGTGTTGTGTCTGTCCGTGATGTCGGCGCACACAAATTTGTTATTTGGTTCATACAAAACTGTTACAAACGTAACTAACAACTTCATGTCATTCGTGTGACTAAACCAACTCGATTCCATTACTGCATGTCCACTAAATTCGAAACATCATTTACTTAACAAACATTGGCGATCGTTGGACAAACAGTCTTTGGTTGTAGTTTATTTAGATGATGTCAACATGCAAGCCTTCACACAGTAGAGCAGTGTTAGCACTGATTCTATGGCGCGCCGACTGATCTGATCTGATATCTATATGTTATACACATGTCTACATGGGTGAAAGGGACACTGACGCCAAAGCAGAAACCACATACTCAGTACAACATTCTGAACTCCTCCACATATAAATTTTTCCCCGGTTATTAAAAAAAAGCAGGTGTTCCATACATTTTTGACCGTGTAGGTATTGCACTTTTGTAGGGAACAGCACATTTTTTTTTATAACCGGTGAAAAAATACCTTCATGAAAAAACATACTTAATGAGTAAGTATGTTTTTCATGACATAACTAAGTTACCAGCAGCTCTTACAAAAAGATCAGTAGTAAGTTCGGTCGGCGCACACGGAATCAGTGCTCGAGAGTGTACAGTAGGTCGGTTGCGTGTCGATAGTGACTGTGTTGCCGTTGGGTGTCAGGTCTAGCGCAGCTGGTGTCGGAGCAGTTCGCGTCGGCCGAGGACAAGCAGGCCAACACCAAGAGCAAGCAGGACGCCAACCGTGAGTACTGGTCGTGGCGTCTCACTCATACACTCATACTCACTGCTCACATCGGACTACCTACACTCCATACAGAGTTATTTCACCTCTGAGAGCAGCAACCTTATTGTAACGACGAAAAAAATCGCTGTGCTTTTGTTGTCAGAGATAAAATAACTGTGAAAGGACTATACCGCAATGTAGGGATGACGATTTATTATCGTTCGTAATCCCGGAATATAAGTAGGTATCGTTGTGGCATGTCAATATGCACTTACTCTTCCGATCACTGCTCATTTCATTCCGTGATAAAGTCCATAAAATTTTAATTGATTAAAATCACAGCTGCCAAACTAAACACTAGTAGTTTTGGTAATATGTAAATAAATAATTACAAATGCATATTTATGCAGTCAGTATTTTACGCTGTGTAAGTATGGGTTTTAATCAGGGCCAATTAAATTAAACTACAAAAACATAAACTCAATGAAATTATCGGCTTAATTATGTACATCCTGACAGCTGACATTTTAATCAAGTTAAATTCGAAAAACTATAACTTCACCGCCATTGTCATTGTTGTATGTGAACGCGTCGGGCCTGTAGGTACTACTGTTGTTATTGGAAGGTTTAACCGACGACATTAGGGTGGAGCGTCAATGTTTGGAGAGTATTTATTAAATCCAATAGATCTCAGAGAGTTCCGGTAAGTTGCATTTGATCATCAGCAACAAGAAAAAAAAAATTCGAACCTACTTTTAGCCCTCTTCCGCCGTTCAAAGATTTCTTCTTCTTAGCGTGTCGATGGCAATCTAAATTGTGTCCGCCCAAAACTGAGCCACGAGTTCGGCGCCTTCGGTAGCGTCCATCAGTTCCTGTGACGAACTTAACGGAACTGATGGTGCAGTTGCCAACATCCAAGGTGATAATCTCTATTGTTGTTGAAATATTTGTTGTGATCCGTAAAAATTTGCGGTGATTGTGGATAATCATATTAAAATAAATGAAAATTACGTTATTTTCTTCGAAAAATGTAAAATACCCAGATTCGAAATGCTCCACCCTAGTAGACATCGCGAACTCTTCACTTGCTCCACATTCAAATGACATAATTATACGGTAAATTACTTTTTTTTTTGCTGGTGTTTATCCCTAGCAATATCTAAAATAAAAGTAGTGAATGGGACATTAAATTCATACAGATGATTAAAATGCGTCAGTTAGATTCATTGGGATCTGTGCATAGTTTCTAAAGACATCGCTGAGCGCTGCGGTTATACTATCGGTGCGTTTGATAGCAACCGCTCACGACTAGGTCGGCATTGACCTTGCGAGTGAACGAAACAGCTGATCGGGTAGCTGTTTCGAGTTATATTTACATTGCCGTTTTAAGTAAACAAATTGAATTTATTGTTTTTTCAATTAAAATCTTATAAGATAGAAACAATGACTTTACAGATTACAGTAAAAAAAAACTTCAGAAACAAAACCTACAAATTAAGTAAAAGCCGACGAAAAATTCTAACGCATATGGGGCCAGAATTATGAGTTGAATTCATGGTAACCGGTTGCGCGTAAATAATAAGAAGTAGGTTTTTTGCGAATGTCGATGGCTTACAAGGTTGTTAAATTACTGGTGAGACATTGTGGTTGTGGATTGAAATATACATCGAGCTGGCAAGTCGTTTGTCGGTCGCATGAATGCTGAGGGTGTGGCGTGTCGCAGTGGGGCAGGCGGCGGCGGGCGGCGCTTTGGGCTACGCGTACGCGGGCACGCCGCCGCCCGTGCTGCTGCGCTACTGCGCCGCGCGCCGCTCGCTGGCGCTGGCGGGCCGCGCCGCGCGCCTGCGCCTGTGGGACGCCAGCACCGAGCTGCTGCTCACCGACATCGACACCGGTGCGTATACGACACTATCTTTAATGTAGCGATTGCCTATCTGACCTCCACAACCCAAATGCTGGGTAATACGATATCCCTTGATAAGACTGGTTGTCAGATTTTCGGGCTTCTGACTACCCGTAACAGCAGTCAAAGGTCTACAAATGACTGCCTAGCATCGAAATTAAAAAAAAAAATGTTTCAAACAAACTAATTAGCATAAAACTGTTAACGAAATACAACACCATTTATAAATATTGGTTTACTAACCTTAGGTATAATTTTCACTAACTCGCGTCTAGAAATAACATTTAAGGAACGAATTTGGCAAAGGGTTTTAAAATAGCGAGTTTGCAACATGTGTTTCGAATATGAAAAACAATGTCCTGTGACTAAACTACTGGATATATTCGAATGAATTTTGTATGCAGACTGGGAACATCATAAGGTATACGCAGTTTAATTAATTGTCGTATTGTGGGCGCCACCCTGTATGATATAATATATCATAGAAGATGCAGTGGATAATGAGCGCCAGGCTTGAAGAATGTAGTGTTTGTATCTAGAAATACGACCCGTAATACGTATGCCATAGCCAGTGGCATGATGAACAATGCTCTGTATGTTCAGAATGCGAGGCGGCGGCGACGTCACTCTGGCGCGGCACTGCTGACGCAGACGGCGGCGCGGGCGACGGGTCGGCGCTGCTGCTGTGCGGGTTCGGCGACGGCAGCGTGCGCGCCTGGGACGAGCGGGCCCCGCGCGCCTCGCTGTGGCGCCTGCACGCGCACCACGCGCCCGTGCTGCAGGCCGCGCACCGGCCCGACCAGGACATCCTGCTCACCGGCTGGTAAGTGCTGCCACACGCCGGGACGAGCGGGCCCCGCGCGCCTCGCTGTGGCGCCTGCACGCGCACCACGCGCCCGTGCTGCAGGCCGCGCACCGGCCCGACCAGGACATCCTGCTCACCGGCTGGTAAGTGCTGCCACACGCCGGGACGAGCGGGCCCCGCGCGCCTCGCTGTGGCGCCTGCACGCGCACCACGCGCCCGTGCTGCAGGCCGCGCACCGGCCCGACCAGGACATCCTGCTCACCGGCTGGTAAGTGCTGCCACACGCCGGGACGAGCGGGCCCCGCGCGCCTCGCTGTGGCGCCTGCACGCGCACCACGCGCCCGTGCTGCAGGCCGCGCACCGGCCCGACCAGGACATCCTGCTCACCGGCTGGTAAGTGCTGCCACACGCCGGGACGAGCGGGCCCCGCGCGCCTCGCTGTGGCGCCTGCACGCGCACCACGCGCCCGTGCTGCAGGCCGCGCACCGGCCCGACCAGGACATCCTGCTCACCGGCTGGTAAGTGCTGCCACACGCCGGGACGAGCGGGCCCCGCGCGCCTCGCTGTGGCGCCTGCACGCGCACCACGCGCCCGTGCTGCAGGCCGCGCACCGGCCCGACCAGGACATCCTGCTCACCGGCTGGTAAGTGCTGCCACACGCCGGGACGAGCGGGCCCCGCGCGCCTCGCTGTGGCGCCTGCACGCGCACCACGCGCCCGTGCTGCAGGCCGCGCACCGGCCCGACCAGGACATCCTGCTCACCGGCTGGTAAGTGCTGCCACACGCCGGGACGAGCGGGCCCCGCGCGCCTCGCTGTGGCGCCTGCACGCGCACCACGCGCCCGTGCTGCAGGCCGCGCACCGGCCCGACCAGGACATCCTGCTCACCGGCTGGTAAGTGCTGCCACACGCCGGGACGAGCGGGCCCCGCGCGCCTCGCTGTGGCGCCTGCACGCGCACCACGCGCCCGTGCTGCAGGCCGCGCACCGGCCCGACCAGGACATCCTGCTCACCGGCTGGTAAGTGCTGCCACACGCCGGGACGAGCGGGCCCCGCGCGCCTCGCTGTGGCGCCTGCACGCGCACCACGCGCCCGTGCTGCAGGCCGCGCACCGGCCCGACCAGGACATCCTGCTCACCGGCTGGTAAGTGCTGCCACACGCCGGGACGAGCGGGCCCCGCGCGCCTCGCTGTGGCGCCTGCACGCGCACCACGCGCCCGTGCTGCAGGCCGCGCACCGGCCCGACCAGGACATCCTGCTCACCGGCTGGTAAGTGCTGCCACACGCCGGGACGAGCGGGCCCCGCGCGCCTCGCTGTGGCGCCTGCACGCGCACCACGCGCCCGTGCTGCAGGCCGCGCACCGGCCCGACCAGGACATCCTGCTCACCGGCTGGTAAGTGCTGCCACACGCCGGGACGAGCGGGCCCCGCGCGCCTCGCTGTGGCGCCTGCACGCGCACCACGCGCCCGTGCTGCAGGCCGCGCACCGGCCCGACCAGGACATCCTGCTCACCGGCTGGTAAGTGCTGCCACACGCCGGGACGAGCGGGCCCCGCGCGCCTCGCTGTGGCGCCTGCACGCGCACCACGCGCCCGTGCTGCAGGCCGCGCACCGGCCCGACCAGGACATCCTGCTCACCGGCTGGTAAGTGCTGCCACACGCCGGGACGAGCGGGCCCCGCGCGCCTCGCTGTGGCGCCTGCACGCGCACCACGCGCCCGTGCTGCAGGCCGCGCACCGGCCCGACCAGGACATCCTGCTCACCGGCTGGTAAGTGCTGCCACACGCCGGGACGAGCGGGCCCCGCGCGCCTCGCTGTGGCGCCTGCACGCGCACCACGCGCCCGTGCTGCAGGCCGCGCACCGGCCCGACCAGGACATCCTGCTCACCGGCTGGTAAGTGCTGCCACACGCCGGGACGAGCGGGCCCCGCGCGCCTCGCTGTGGCGCCTGCACGCGCACCACGCGCCCGTGCTGCAGGCCGCGCACCGGCCCGACCAGGACATCCTGCTCACCGGCTGGTAAGTGCTGCCACACGCCGGGACGAGCGGGCCCCGCGCGCCTCGCTGTGGCGCCTGCACGCGCACCACGCGCCCGTGCTGCAGGCCGCGCACCGGCCCGACCAGGACATCCTGCTCACCGGCTGGTAAGTGCTGCCACACGCCGGGACGAGCGGGCCCCGCGCGCCTCGCTGTGGCGCCTGCACGCGCACCACGCGCCCGTGCTGCAGGCCGCGCACCGGCCCGACCAGGACATCCTGCTCACCGGCTGGTAAGTGCTGCCACACGCCGGGACGAGCGGGCCCCGCGCGCCTCGCTGTGGCGCCTGCACGCGCACCACGCGCCCGTGCTGCAGGCCGCGCACCGGCCCGACCAGGACATCCTGCTCACCGGCTGGTAAGTGCTGCCACACGCCGGGACGAGCGGGCCCCGCGCGCCTCGCTGTGGCGCCTGCACGCGCACCACGCGCCCGTGCTGCAGGCCGCGCACCGGCCCGACCAGGACATCCTGCTCACCGGCTGGTAAGTGCTGCCACACGCCGGGACGAGCGGGCCCCGCGCGCCTCGCTGTGGCGCCTGCACGCGCACCACGCGCCCGTGCTGCAGGCCGCGCACCGGCCCGACCAGGACATCCTGCTCACCGGCTGGTAAGTGCTGCCACACGCCGGGACGAGCGGGCCCCGCGCGCCTCGCTGTGGCGCCTGCACGCGCACCACGCGCCCGTGCTGCAGGCCGCGCACCGGCCCGACCAGGACATCCTGCTCACCGGCTGGTAAGTGCTGCCACACGCCGGGACGAGCGGGCCCCGCGCGCCTCGCTGTGGCGCCTGCACGCGCACCACGCGCCCGTGCTGCAGGCCGCGCACCGGCCCGACCAGGACATCCTGCTCACCGGCTGGTAAGTGCTGCCACACGCCGGGACGAGCGGGCCCCGCGCGCCTCGCTGTGGCGCCTGCACGCGCACCACGCGCCCGTGCTGCAGGCCGCGCACCGGCCCGACCAGGACATCCTGCTCACCGGCTGGTAAGTGCTGCCACACGCCGGGACGAGCGGGCCCCGCGCGCCTCGCTGTGGCGCCTGCACGCGCACCACGCGCCCGTGCTGCAGGCCGCGCACCGGCCCGACCAGGACATCCTGCTCACCGGCTGGTAAGTGCTGCCACACGCCGGGACGAGCGGGCCCCGCGCGCCTCGCTGTGGCGCCTGCACGCGCACCACGCGCCCGTGCTGCAGGCCGCGCACCGGCCCGACCAGGACATCCTGCTCACCGGCTGGTAAGTGCTGCCACACGCCGGGACGAGCGGGCCCCGCGCGCCTCGCTGTGGCGCCTGCACGCGCACCACGCGCCCGTGCTGCAGGCCGCGCACCGGCCCGACCAGGACATCCTGCTCACCGGCTGGTAAGTGCTGCCACACGCCGGGACGAGCGGGCCCCGCGCGCCTCGCTGTGGCGCCTGCACGCGCACCACGCGCCCGTGCTGCAGGCCGCGCACCGGCCCGACCAGGACATCCTGCTCACCGGCTGGTAAGTGCTGCCACACGCCGGGACGAGCGGGCCCCGCGCGCCTCGCTGTGGCGCCTGCACGCGCACCACGCGCCCGTGCTGCAGGCCGCGCACCGGCCCGACCAGGACATCCTGCTCACCGGCTGGTAAGTGCTGCCACACGCCGGGACGAGCGGGCCCCGCGCGCCTCGCTGTGGCGCCTGCACGCGCACCACGCGCCCGTGCTGCAGGCCGCGCACCGGCCCGACCAGGACATCCTGCTCACCGGCTGGTAAGTGCTGCCACACGCCGGGACGAGCGGGCCCCGCGCGCCTCGCTGTGGCGCCTGCACGCGCACCACGCGCCCGTGCTGCAGGCCGCGCACCGGCCCGACCATGACATCCTGCTCACCGGCTGGTAAGTGCTGCCACACGCCGGGACGAGCGGGCCCCGCGCGCCTCGCTGTGGCGCCTGCACGCGCACCACGCGCCCGTGCTGCAGGCCGCGCACCGGCCCGACCAGGACATCCTGCTCACCGGCTGGTAAGTGCTGCCACACGCCGGGACGAGCGGGCCCCGCGCGCCTCGCTGTGGCGCCTGCACGCGCACCACGCGCCCGTGCTGCAGGCCGCGCACCGGCCCGACCAGGACATCCTGCTCACCGGCTGGTAAGTGCTGCCACACGCCGGGACGAGCGGGCCCCGCGCGCCTCGCTGTGGCGCCTGCACGCGCACCACGCGCCCGTGCTGCAGGCCGCGCACCGGCCCGACCAGGACATCCTGCTCACCGGCTGGTAAGTGCTGCCACACGCCGGGACGAGCGGGCCCCGCGCGCCTCGCTGTGGCGCCTGCACGCGCACCACGCGCCCGTGCTGCAGGCCGCGCACCGGCCCGACCAGGACATCCTGCTCACCGGCTGGTAAGTGCTGCCACACGCCGGGACGAGCGGGCCCCGCGCGCCTCGCTGTGGCGCCTGCACGCGCACCACGCGCCCGTGCTGCAGGCCGCGCACCGGCCCGACCAGGACATCCTGCTCACCGGCTGGTAAGTGCTGCCACACGCCGGGACGAGCGGGCCCTGCAAGCCACGCACCTCAAAAGAGAAAATCTACATATCAGTTATAAGAGAAAATCTACATACAGTTCATTCGAAGTTATTTAACTTACAATTTTGCGCCACTGTCAAAATCACAGTGATATTTATTTCGGTAAGTTAGCTATTGGGCAGTGGCGTAGCGTGGCGTATGGCGTCGGGCGTCAGCGTGGACGGCGAGCGGATACATCAGATAATTACTATTGTCATCGGAACTATGCAGTTAAAAACTTTGCAGCTGTTTTGCTTGACTCATGATGAAAATAGAGGGGGCGAATTTCCGGACGGCCCCAGGTGGCAAAAACCCACGCTACGCCGCAGCTGTTGGGTTGAGACTGTCAGAGGTGAAATAACTATAAAAGCAGTGTAAATGATTATCTAACTGACCTCTACCTTCTCTTGCAGCATGAATGGTGAAGTGCGCATCTACGACACGCGCAAGATGGCCGTACTGGAGACCGTGCGCGCGCCCGCGCCTCTCGCCGCCATCGACGTGCACCCGCTCTGCAACCTCATCGCCTGGTACCTACAAAACATACAAGCTAACATGCAACTAGCTAGCGAAACTCTGATGCGTCCAACGTGTGATGGATTAGGAAATGATTTTTTTTTGTGTTCAATAACACCAGTTCACTTACTAGAAGTACGACTTTCTCAATCATATCAGTAAATTTTACACAATAAAGAACAGATATTTTCAACCAATTCCACGTTACTGCATTACACGGCAGTCTTTGACATCAAAAACCAATATTTTTTTCTGTCGTGTTTAAATTCCGTGACACATCGGAGTTCCGTTAGTTAGTTAATTTTGACCTTGTAAAGTCCAGCAAGCTAATTGGTATACAGTAAGCATAAAAACATATACTTAAAAAGTTATTTCACAAATAGTAAAAATGATTGAAGTTGGCAGTGTTATAATTATGTAGAAAGATGAAAATTTTTAACTGTATACCAATTAGCTTGTTCGACCATACATGTTGCGATATTACATTACAGAAATTCAATTATAATAATAACTAATGATACGCTCATCTGGCAGTGGGTCCGTGAACCAGAGCATCAGCATCTACGACCTGAAGGGCACCGCGCTGAACACCATCAAGTTCCACGAGGGCTTCATGGGCGCGCGCATCGGGCCCGTCTCCTGCCTCACCTTCCATCCGCTCAGGTTCTCCGCCGCTCAGACTTGCTGACTCATCTTTCTCGAATATACTAGGTTTTTTATTTGTCTCCGTATTCGCGAAATCCAGGTTTATAGCGATTATATAAAGTGGGAAAATATGGGAAAATCCGAATCCATAATAAGAAATACCAGGAAAAAAGACACCAAATACAACATACATACTCCTTTTTGGAAGTCGGTTAAAAATATTTTTGGCGAACTTGTTTTGGTCAAGTGGGAGTTGTTCATAATCATGAGTGCAATTAATCTTTTTTTTAATGCTATTAGGCTCTGTTTCATGTAAAGATCATTTTACTATATGGGAAGAAAACAACACAAGAAACACATCAAAAGTGAAGTGTAATATTTTTTCATACAAACTCAAAGCACACAATTACACTATTATGTCACAAGGCAAAAGCTGCAAAAAGGCTTGTAAAAGTTGTATAGTTGCCCATTCCAAAGCGCAGATTCAGACAGGTTTGTGGCTAGCTAAAGTAGACTCATTTTTCATGGGGAAAGATAAGTCTACTTTAGCTAGCCACAAAGTAATTAACTATTTATTTATATTTTATATTCTTTATTTATTTAATGTGAACTAATTGGTCCCTATTTTTAACCGACTTCAAAAAAAGGAGGTGGTTCTCAATTCGGTTGTGTTTTTTTTTTTTGTGTTTCAAATTCAAAAAAATTCAAATTCAAAATTGTTTATTTCTTCAACCAAATTACATAATTAGTTTGTGATTGGAGCCTTCTTTTAAGCAAACAATGCCAATGCCAATGTTTGTTACCTCATATCTCCGTCATTTATGAACCGATATGAAAAATTCTTCTTTTATCTGAATGGAGCTACTTCCCGATTGGTCCCATAGAAATTTCATCAAAATCGGTTCAGCAGTTTGGTTTTGAAATCAAAATAGCTGAAAAAAATTTCATCCAAGTAAAAGAAATTGCGAAATTGATACTTGACAAGGATTTGTCTGTGATACTATAACTAAAAAGGGTAAAATAAAAACTTTTTTGAAAAAAAAACCGACTTCCAAAAAAAACACTAATAATAAAAAAAGTGGAAAATAACATTACTTTCGGAAGTCGGTGCCAAAAAAGTCTATGAAACAAACCATAGTCACCGACTTCCGAAAGTAATGTTATTTTCCACTTTTTTTATTAGTGTTTTTTTGGAAGTCGGATATTTTTTTTTTGTTAGTATTATACTTGTGTCTGTCACCTCTTGTATCAAATAGATGCCGATTTTTCTGACGTACATGTTTTCACAGATGTATTGATAAGGTATTATTATGACGTTAATATTGTTACGAGCTGGGTATGGGATAAATTAATTTCTACCAATCAGACAATTTAATAACTTTATTAAACACAAAACACTTAAATCTTAATCACAAGTACACTACTGATCACTATTCGCTTGGATATCGCACTTCTAGTTCACTTCGATTCGCTCCGTTGTATCGCCTGAATCAGACTACTCTTGTGTGTCGGCGCTTGTGCTTTTTATACTACCCCATTATTCACGAACATTCCGGCGATGTGTAGAACGGTTCGATAAAAACATCAACAAAAAAACATTACCAAGTAGTAGGCAAAAAACAATAATAACCTACTTGTACCGAATAAAGAAGTAGGTACTTTATGCCCTCGGCGTACGGTCGAAATTACAATGACAATACCTAATATTTTTTATAAGTAGTTACCTACTTAACTTTGAACTAATAATAATGGCACGCTTCTCGAAGTTTTTAGCGCAAACACACTGAATCACGTCCTTTCTCGAAAGATCTCGTACGTACGACGTAACACTGCCCCCTCCTTAGACATGCTCGTCCCGAGCATCATTAGCCCCGTAGTATCGGGCCAATCGGTCTACATGAACAATCTTAGGCGCACCTCGTAGACCCTTCTGTATTCGGTAGGTGACATCGTTGATCCTAGTCACGACTCGGTATGGTCCATCCCATTTTGCTTGCAATTTCGGAGACCTCCCCTTGCTCCGCACTGGGTTATGTAACCACACCAGTGAACCCTCGTCGAAAGCCCTACTGTTTGCCTTGCGGTCATAACGGGTCTTCATCTTCTCAGACATCTGTTGGCCGGATTGTCGGATATGCTCATAAACATCATTCAACTTGTTACGCAAATCATGTGCGTAATCTGTTACACTACGTGGAGCATCAGGGGAAGTTCCAGTGATTAAATCTGCAGGCAACCGTAATTCCCTTCCAAAGTTCGCGAATGCTGGCGTCACAGTCGTACTTTCGTGGACTGCGCTGCGGAAGGACAGTAGAAACGGCTGTATGTGCTTGTCCCAATCCCTTTGCCTGCTTTCCACGACTTTTGCCAGATATCTTTCCAACGTTTGGTTGAATCGTTCCACCATTCCATCAGATTGTGGGTGGTAAGAGGTGGTTCTGGTTTTGTAGGTACCCATCAATCGACAAGTTTCCTGAAATACTTGCGATTCAAAATTCCTTCCTTGATCGCTGTGTATTTCTAAGGGTACTCCAAAACGACAGAAAACTTCCTGAACTAATTTATCTGCGACAGTTGTAGCCTCTTGATTAGGAATGGCGAAGACTTCTGGCCACTTTGTGAAGTAATCCATGACCACCAGGAAGTACTTGTTTCCGCTCTCACTTTCTGGAAATGGTCCCGCAACGTCTAGTGCTATCCGTTCCCAAGGGGCTCCAACGTTGTACACTTTTAATGCACCTCGGCTGCGTGTGTGGGGTCCTTTCACGGCCGCACAACTGGTACATTTGCGACACCAGTCCTCCACATCATCTCGACAGTGGATCCAGTAAAAGCGTTCTCGAATTTTTAGTAGAGTCCTTTTTACCCCCATATGTCCTCCTGAACATCCATCATGGTAGAGCCGTAGAACATCTGGTACTTTAGCTTTAGGGACAACCATTTGTAGATGACAGCTGTCCCCTCGAGCGTTTTCCCATTTACGGCACAAGACTCCATCCTGGATCACCAAGCTGTTCCATTGCGCCCAATAACTCTTCGTGATGGAACTCATCGCAGCCACATCACTCCACTTAGGTTTAGGAGCACCAGCTTTGATCCACTCGAAGATCGGTTTGATGTCCGAGTCATTTTGCTGAGCCTGCTGTAGGGTTTCCTTCCATTCATCGCTGAGATCTGTTCTAAGCATCCT
This sequence comes from Standfussiana lucernea, assembly GCA_964057025.1. Taxonomy (NCBI): domain Eukaryota; kingdom Metazoa; phylum Arthropoda; class Insecta; order Lepidoptera; family Noctuidae; genus Standfussiana; species Standfussiana lucernea. Next base: position 16,665,432 of record OZ059797.1, read on the forward strand.
CACGGACACTACTTCCTTAGTCTCTTGCCTGGCACAGTGCTTACAGTCTTCAGGACAGGGTCTTCTTGACAAGGCGTCTGCGTTACCGTGAGTTCTCCCACTGCGATGTTCAGTTATGAAGTCAAACTCTTGTAGTAGTTCAATCCATCTCGCCACTTGCCCCTCTGGATTCTTAAACTGTAATAGCCACTTCAATGCAGCATGGTCAGTTCGTAATTGGAATTTACGTCCCAGCAAATATTTACTGAAGTGCTGCAATGTCTTTACTACGGCGAGTAGCTCCCGTCTTGTAACGCAGTAATTTCTTTCTGGTTTGGATAAAGACTTGCTGAAGTAAGCTATCACAACCTCTTGGTCTCCTTTCCGTTGAGACAGCACGCCCCCAATTCCAGTATTACTTGCATCTGCGTCAACTATGAAGTCATTTTCAGTGTCAGGATATCCCAAAATAGGTGTATTGCACAGACGTTTCTTTAATTCCTGAAATGCGACGTCGCAGTTCTCGTCCCAACAGAATTGCCGCTTTTCCTCAGTGAGTTTGTGCAGAGGTTTCGCAATGTCGGCAAAATTCTTGACAAACCTTCGATAGTAGGAGCACAAACCCAGAAAGGCTCTGACCTGTGTCTTGTCTTTCGGAACTGGCCAATCCTTGACGGCGATTACTTTTTCCGGGTCTGTTTGAACACCTTCCCCCGAAACTATGTGTCCTAAAAAGTTTACTTGTTGTCTCAAAAACGAGCACTTTTTCGGACTTAACTTGAGATTTGCTGTTTGGATTTTCGACAGCACTCGCTTGAGGATTTTAAGGTGATCTTCAAATGTACGGCCCACGATGATAATGTCGTCTAGATATACAAGACATGCGTCTCCAATCAATCCGGCGAGTACTTGCTCCATCAACCTTTCAAACGTCGCAGGAGCATTGCACAAACCGAATGGCATAACTTTAAACTGCCACAACCCTTTTCCTGTTGAAAATGCAGTTTTCTCCTTATCCTTGGGGTCTATTTCTACTTGCCAGTAGCCACTTTTCAGGTCAAGTGTGGTAAACCACTTCATACCAGTCAGCGTATCCAGTGTGTCATCGATCCTAGGCAGCGGGTAGCTGTCCTTCTTCGTGACGTCGTTCAGTCGTCGATAATCCACACAGAAGCGCATACTGCCGTCCTTTTTCTTTACCAGGACCACAGGAGAACACCATGGACTCGATGAAGGCTCTATAACACCGTCCTTCACCATTCCCTCAATCATGGTTTCCACCTCTTTTTCTCGTGCAACTGGCAGTCTTCTTGGTCGCTGACGGATTGGTAGCTCGTGGCCTGTATTAATCTTATGCTGAACAAGTCCAGTTCTCCCTATGTCAGCATCGTTTGAAGAGAAAGTGTCGGCGTACTGAAGTAACATCTTCTTAGCCTTGTCCATTTTTCCTTTAGTTAAATCGCAGTTTTCCAAAAGCGTTGACACGTCAAATTTTGCACTACGAATTTTATTTCCGGTAGGCGGATCCTGCAATTGACGCATCCAAGCTACTTCCTCGCAAGTACCGATCAAGGTGCCCTTCTTGATCACATGCTCCTTGTAACTTGGATTCAGTATGCGTACTGCTGAGACGTTGGTGGCCTTGACCAGAGTACGTGCCATCTTCCATGGGAAGTCATTGTTCACCCTTTCTATCAGAACACTTCGATCTTTGTGTCCAGAATTCTGTGGTAATCTAATTGGCACAATTGTTTCTGATCTGCGAGGAAGAACAATCTCTTTCAAGCAGTACACTTTTCCTGATGGTGCACCTTCCATGAAGACTTCATGTGAACCACATTTCAATACTCCTTGATCAACGTCGATCTCGCAACGATGTTTCCGCATGAAGTCCAAGCCCAAGATGCAATCGTCCACTATATCGGCCACGATGATATTGTGCTGGTAAGTTCTATCACCCAATTTTAACTCCACCTCCTTTTTTCCTCGGACGATTATGTGCTGACCGGTAGCTGTTAGTAATCGTATACGGTCGTGGTTATTGACGTAGTCCCCAAGGAACCGACTTGCTAGGTGAGAATTGACGACCGTGTGAGAAGCTCCAGTATCCAGCGTCAGTTTGCATGGTGTTCCATTGACTTCGCCTTTGATGGTCAGGCTGTTCCCATCATGTGCTTGCGAGATCAAGATTCTCGGGGCCTTTTCAATACCAGCCAGCACTCGCCCTCCAGTCCTGGCATTTACTTCGTTTCCCTGCTGTGGCTGGGCTGTCACTTCAGCCACCCTTCCCTGCTGATCTTCTCTCGGAGTGCCGCGCTTAGGACAGCTTGACCGAAGATGACCCCTTTCTCCGCAAGTGTAGCACCTAAGACTGTACCCTTGCGGCCGGTCGCGTACAGGAGATGCTACAACCTCTCTGACGCGGTGCGTTCGGTGGTCCTGCCTCACTGCCTCTACTTCCAAGGCATGGGCCAAGGCGTCTTTCAGCGCCTCATGATGCCCAAGTCTCACAGCGGCTCTAACTTCTAGGTCGCGTATTCCATCAACGAATGCTTGTACCAGATTCCCATCGATAAGTGCAGGGGCAGACTGGTATGCTTTCCGAACCAGCTTTTCAACTTCGAGGGCCCACTGCTGTAGATTCTCGCCACTACGTTGAACACGATCTTTCAACTTAGCACGAAATACGTGCTCCAGGTGCGCGTCACCGTATCTGGACTCTAACGCCTCCAGCAGCTGCTCGTAGGTTACATTCTTGCCGAGCGCCTCAAGAATATTAAGGGCCTGGTCTCGGAGGGCCAAGGTGAGCGCGGTCATGGCTTGCGGTTTTGTCCATCCATTCGCCTTCATAACGGCCTCAAATTGAATTTTATAAGCCGACCACGAAGATGTGCCATCGAATGGAGGCACCTTAAAGCCCCGCGCTGAAGGTGCAGCAACTACTGAAGCTACAGTCAAGTCTCCAGTCTTCAGTTCCCCCAAAGCCTTCTTCACCCCAGCGATCTGAACTTCGGCTTCTGAGAGGCGATTCTCGTGCTGCTGTACCTGATCCTTCATCACCTTTAGGTCTTTGCCAAAAGTTGCATGAAGATCCTTTATGAGGAGCATCTGCTCGTCTTGGCGGCGGACCTGCTCCTCTTGGCGGCGGACTTGCTCCTCTTTGTCTCGCTGCAACTGCTCTTCCAACCGGCGAACCTGCTCCTCTTGACGGCGAGCCTGCTCCTCTTTGTCTCGCAAACGCCACAACAGTGCCCTAAAGCAAAGCTTACCAACAAAAAGGTAATGGCAACTGTTTGGTGGTCTCTTCAAGACGTTATTCACTATATCTTTCTCAGGTCTGGTCAAGCAATATCAGCAGATGTTTACTGTGCCGTACTTCGAACAATGATGGCGAAACTGGCAGTAAAACAGCCCCGACTCGTGAATCGATCTTCACCGTTATTGCTCCATGATAACGCAAGATTTCACACTGCACGGGACACCGTTGTAACTGTACAGGAGCTGCAGTTAGAAACCATACGTCATCCTCCGTACTCGCCAGAGTTTTTTTTTTCACGATGTGGAAATTCTCAATGGATGTCCTCCGCCCTGGGGAGAGCGTAGGGGTCTGTCAGACTCGTACTGACTGAAACCACACCGGTGTTTCCTCGCACACTTGCATCGGGGGGCAGCGGGAACTAATCCGACTTCCGCTGCCCCGGACTAGTGCCGGCCCGCTTGACCTGCGGGCCTCGTCCCGGGGGGGAGTGAGGTGTACAAAATTCCCCCCATTACGTCATTGAAAGGCGCGCGTGGAACACTACGCGCCTTCGCCTCGGGTCCATTGTGATGGGGACCCCCTGGACCAGTTTAGGGGGACCGCAAGAGGGCGTTGTCCGCCCTCTGTCGACGCCCGGTGCGTCTGCTGCGGGATGGGCGGGAGCTCGTCATCTCCCTCTCCCTTTCAGCAGCTTCCTTCTGTGACATGCTGGTTTCGCAAAAGGACATTATCGCCGCGACAGGTCTCCTCCCACGTCTGCGGCGCGGCACGGCGTGGTGTGTCGTGCAGCCAGTGCGCGCAGTGCGGGCCCCGCGGCGGGCTCGCTGCGCATGCGCCGCAGGAAGTTCCCGAAGCAGCCGCGGCCGGGCGCACGTCAGGGAGCCGCGCTTGCTCCCGACCCAGTGCCCGAGTACTGGCGGCGAGGCCGGCGGTAGGGTACCAGCCTCTCGCCCCGATCCTTGGCCTCCTCGCGCCACTGATGTAGTGTCGCGGTACTCGCCAGATCTTGCTCCAACTGACTACCATTTTTTTCGTGATTTGGACAATTTTCTACGTGGTAAAAAATTTTCTTCTCAGGAGACAGTACAAAATGGATTCACACAATTTGTCGAATCTAGATACCCAGAGTTTTACCGCAAAAGCTTAAATAAACTTCCGATTAGGTGGCAGCAATTTATATATATATATATCTTGGAAAAAAACGACATTTAATTTTGCAGTATAAATCGGCAATTTCATACTTTAACCCTTAATAGTAAAAGTGGAGAGATTTCGAAGAAAAGCACAGCTCAGCGTTGGGTGACCAAAGATTGAAATTGAAATGGTTGAAGGAATTGTTATGGTTGGTTGAAGAAGAAGACCAACTTCTATTGTCCCACTTAAAAGTAACACAGTCTATAGCACACCAACTGAGCAAGCTGAACTTGCTCCGACCAACCTGAGTTTGAAATCGGCGTACGGGCTGACTCAGTCAGTGTTGAAGTGTACGCTAAGTACAGACAGTAACGAGTAACGTATGCGTATTGTACAGGTGCGCGATGGGCGTGGGCTCGAAGGACTCGACGGTGTCGGTGTACGTGTCGGAGGCGCGGCGGTGACCCTCGCTGTACTCGCTCGCGCTGCCGCTGCCCTTCCACCAGTGAGCCAACAGGTAACTACACTCTTTATAACACCCCCCAAACTAAACGTCACATATTATTTGCGCAATATTCTTTAGGCATGTAGTTGTTACGAGAACACAGCAGCAGAATTATAAGTGATGTCGGTTTGGTCCCGCAGGCGGCGCGGAACGGGCCGGGTGGCAGCTCGCGGCGCGGTGACGCGACACGTGTACATAACTATAATGACAAGTATCTATTCACTGACATGGTCTACTCGTTCGAAGCGACGCGCGACGTCACACCCTTAGGAATGCTTTCTGTCTAGTCTCTCATACATTATCCACTTAGAATGTCTAATCTAAACTATACATTAAAATAGTCTTTATTTTGTTCGTCAATATGTCATTGAATACTTATTTAATGTATAGGTATTTAAGGGTTGTCCTGCAAGTCGATATAAATGATAGTATAATCGTACAATTATTATGAATGTTGGTTTGTGGTTATATTCGCATCTACCCGACGAAATATAGATCTAGGGGCGTTCGAGTGCACACTACAGGTGTCATCAAAAAGTTACCAAAAAAAAAATACTCAGAACTTTATACTGAATAGTTACGGGATAAGGAATAGTATATTACAGTTTATTTTTATTAGTAACGCAATGTTCAATTGAATAATTTCAGTAATGTTTAAGGAACACATTCGTATATGTGCTGGTGTGAATTCGAACGCCTATAGTAAGAATATTTGGTGCTACATTATACCGATATTGTAATATTAATAGATTGTAAGTAAGATCGGGCCGTGTGCGTCACATGTCTGTGGGCTGTGCATGTTTATTCAACTTCATTGCTTAATAAAAATAATTGGTTGTGCCTTCTGTCGGACTGATAAGCTCAAAGTGGATACAAATATCTTATACAGTCATGAAAACGTTTGTATCCAGAGCCACCTCAAATATCGGTAACTATCTATGTATTTTATTTCGTATAATTTTATTTAAAAGTGTTCATATTACACTGAACTGTGTATTCGCGACATAATGGAATATCATAATTTTTCAATGTAGACCCACACTTCCCACAGACATGTGAAATTAAGAATTTAATCTTGACTTCTAGCTCTCCGTATTATCTGTTGAAAAAATACATTTGAAACAGTTATTTTGATCACGTCAATTATTTTCCGAGATATAGAATTTTAAATTCCACCAGCCCCGTACTAGACGCGTGTGACGTCATATCAACGCTCGCTCAGTCCGTGCGCGCTCTTCCATACCGCCGCCGCGCGCCATACGTTTCACTAGAAGGTTATAATTTTTTTTTTTTTTTTAATCCAAATACTATTATTAAATCATGTGTTGTGCCAAAATGTACAAATACATCCACTAGTGTTGTTATGTGCAGCACAATATCATAATCTATCGATTTTTCTTTTCTTTAGCCTTTTCTTTAGAGAGTGTCATCACCATAACCATCACCTAAAAAAGGTTTAGTACATCCGTTCAACTCACTGCATTTGCTATAAATCAATTTAGTAGGTTATACGGGTTGTACCTACTTGCGGTGCACCTATGAAATTCGTTAATAAAACAATATAGAACAGATATATCTATTTTCGAAATAGCTATATTAGGCAGACAGGAAGGTTAGCTTACTTTGGCAATGGCAATGGCTAATGGAATTACTATTCCTCGATAAATAATGGGCAACCATAAGTCTACCTTTTTAGGTAGATTATCCGATTGCCCCTTTTTAAATCCTTCATCCATTGTACTGTACTTAATGAGGGCTATCGTTTTTGAACTCACCAGATGGCGCCACTGTCGAGTAAGGTCCTGTCATTAATTCTATTTTATACTTTAAAGTCCCAATAACTTAAAAGTTTATTTAATTACGTTTAACAACATAGTGTAAACTTAAGGTACATATTTACAATTTTGTCCCTAAAATTAGCGAGCATGAAACATTTAAAAATCTTAGACAGAAACAAATTAGAACTCCCAACTTGCTACCTAATATCTTCAAGTCATAATTAATCAAGAATGGCTCAATCTTGACCACACTCGTGAATGTCAATAAAACTACGTGTTAAAAAAGCGCGCAACGCGGGAACACTATGACATCTGACACTTCTGAAGACTTTACACGAACGCCTCAAGCGGCGAATTCCGGCGCGATAGCCCCCATTGAATACGGCCACTATGAACGTAACGTAGTATAATGCACGGAAGAAATGAAACAAACTACTGCCCACTAGCAGCACAAAATCCCAACCGCCATCGCTGTCGACTAATGCGAGTGAGCTGAACGTTGAGAAAAGACGTCACACACTGCGGCCACGTGGTGAGAGCGTGCGGGACTCGATACCTTGGGGATTTTTTTTATGAAACAAAAAGTAGTGTATTTGTATACATACATACAAGCTCTAATGTGAGTTTCAAGCGATTTTGTACTACCTATCTATTAACATCTCTCATTATCTGACATTGTACAAATTAGTGTGTTGTTCAGATCTGCATGTCAAACATACACTGGACGCGCACCGCAAAGAACGCAATGCGTTGCAGACAGTTTAGCCAAATATTACAACAATACACATTGTATTATTCATTAAATTATTCACAAAATGTAACGCTTTAAGTAGGTATGTAATTATCGTGTAAATAATATAGGACAATATACCAGCTGTACTGTGTGAACTTGTGTGTTTGTAACATGTGCGGAGGGCAGGCAAAGGACAAGTTACGACCGATATCTTTATTTACAGAGCGTGTGTCGAGTAAGCGAAACTTCTGTGCACACAATCGACACGTGTTTCATGGCTGGCAGTTTGTATACTTGCCTTTCTCCGTAATTGTATAGAGACGATATACATATATATGTAACTATTTGAGAAATTTGGTAAAAGAGCACGACAGATTAAGCCTATGACGCCAGTACGCGTAGCATGACCACCGTGGAAACGGGTTTTGTCGACGGAAGAATCGACAAAATGATAGATTGTAGAAAGATTTCTATCTTCAAAGCATGGCAATGTTAAAAATATAGAAAAGTAACGTTTCTACTCTTGTGTCGACAAAAGTCTGTAGCGTCAGGCATGACGACAATTTCTTGTCTACGTTTGACTCTTGGGTGTAGAAACATTTCTTCTCAACGAATGTCAAATAGTCTACATCACATCGGACCTAGACAAGATTCTTTTAATTACTACTCTTTGTTTATTGACCTATATTGATTTTAAAAACATATCGGGCTCCTACCGTCGCCATCTCCTCAGTTTTCAGGCCGAGAAGAATGAAAGTATCTCCGAAAGCAATGCTGTACGAGATAAAGAACCCTGGTTAATACCAGGATTCTTTATCCCCCTGGTGGGTATGGCAAATATTTTATCAGACAATGCCCAAATTTCTTTTAAATATCCTGAAGTGCGGTTTTCGATTAATAGAGAACCATGTTCTTTTAAAATAATGACACACAATGATAATAATCAGTAGCTATGATGATGATTTATAAAAATACTACTTTTTTCTTGACGGCAGTATAACTTGTCCAAAAAACCAACACACTAGAGAAGATTATCTGAGTCCGGCCATAGATTAAAAGTTATCTTCGGGTTATACGTTTCGTTGTTGCTTTGAGTTACGTTCAAAAGGTTTAAATGTTATGCAAAATGAATAGTTTTAATTCCGTGACAAAGATCCAGGTCTGGATGCAGGATGCAGCACCGCCCTCCCGCCCGCAAAAAAATCTAAAACTCGTGCATTTGACAACTTTTTTTGCTTAACTAAACGTAATGTTATCGTAGGATGCGTAGAATATCTACATCACTAGTTACTTCCCCGTTGCTATGGAAATAATTTCTGTGTTTGCCTTCGTAGAAACTCTAGTCTACGGGTCGTCCCATGCTCGGGCAGAAGAAATGTCGAGTTGTATAAAAAGAGTTTTCTCTATTCTTGTTAGAATAGAAATGGAATTGGTCATGCTACGCGTGATGAAGCGTGTACTGGATCCAGAAAATCAGAATCAGAGAGACGGGGGTAAAGCTATTGTAGATCATAAAATAATATACCAATAATGCAATATTGTATAGTTCATTTTAGTATATAGACGTTTCTTTTTCGGCATACAAGATTTTTTCATTATTTGGATACTGTGGAAATTCCGGAGACCAGATGAGTATCAAATGAAGATGTGATGTTTCTTGCAAATAAACTGATTTGATTTTATTTGATTTATTGCACATCATAATAGCGAGCTGGCCGCGGCGTGTCGCCGTGTTTCCGCCGTTTAGTGATGCGGACTCGACAAGCACCTTTCATGTTTTGCTGCTTTTTAAATAAGACGCAAGTATAGAATATTACTATCACTAATTTCATTTGTTTTGCTTAAATTGAAATTGGAAAAATGAGATCCTAAGACTATCTCTGAAATTGACTCTTGTAATAATGTTAAATTATGATTGTGTTATTATCTTGTATAGTTTCCCAGTTTGTGTTCATTACTGTTGATACATGGCGGCGCAGACGCCACAGTAGCACGCCACCCAAGTGTTCACGAGGTGCTACATACATACAACGTTGTCATACATATATTACTTAGTTGTTACTTATACACACGTACTCCAACGGCTACTTCGTATTTGTACATATTAGTAAGCTTCTCTTCTATGATACGCCAAGATAGGTGGATATTTTCTTTCGTTTCAAATGATTTTTGTCTTGTGATTTACAGAAAGTTCCTAAGACTCAATAAGTAATAGCTGCCATTTTTTAAATGATATAAGGTTTTGTTCACTACGTAATAAGTTAACGATTTTGTGTTCGTCTGTAGAATAGATTTAATGCAACAAATTATGCCCATGTGTAAATCTGAGGATTTTAATATTTATCATTTCACATTTCTACCGCTATGAAATGAGGGATATAGGTAGCTATAGTGTTAAGTGATATAATGAGCATTTAACTGTAATGATGAATAGATTGTAATATGTGATGATTATGTTGATTTTCATTGAACAAAAGTTTGTTATATTGGAGATGTATTAAAGAATTCACTTATGAAATGTGTGGCCATAGAAAACGATACTTAGTTGTAAGCAATTGTCACGCGTTGTGATCAAACCTCAACTATGTCAATGCGAGGAACAAATGGACGAGTTGCCAATCGGTTGTTAAATATATTGAAACTTGCATTTCATCTATGAAGTAATCGATTTTTGCTTTTACGTATTACCTATGTAATTTAAATGTACATTTTACATAATAATAATAATTGTTGTTGTTAAAATAAAACATGGTTAATATGTTGGTGTTTCAATTATACCTGTTTACCATCATCTTCCAGCACTTGTCCCATTCTACTCGGGGTCGGCGCAACACGTTTTCTTCTTCCATTCTCCCCTGTCAGACGTCACGGCATCATTTACTCCTATCTCTTTCATATAATTCCTCACACAATCCATCCATCTTTTCTATGGCCTTCCTCTCCGTCTCCATCCATCACTCTTTTAGTAACATGCGTTTCATCCCTTCTCATTACATGTCCACACCAAGTTCTTGTTACTCTACACATCCATTTCAACATTCTCATCTCCGCTACATTTAATCGTTTTTCATCCATCTTCACAGCATGCGCGGATACAGCTACATGGGCACGATGGGCATGCCCACAACCCTAATTGAGGTCGATAGTCTGATCGTGTCCGTTTCGACTGCTCGGCCACATTGTCGTAGAAGAAAAACGACTATGTCAACATTACGAAGGAATTTGTAAAACACTAACAATGAAAGTCGCAAATTCGTAGATCCAATATTCAGAAAGTTGTAAAGGTTTAACCATGGCCGCGCGGTCGAAACGTGGAGAACCGCGCGGCCACGCAGTTCTCTTACACGGAGCTTAGTAGAGGTACCATTAGTTTTGCTAACCACTGATACGATTTCGAAGAAAATGTAGACATATGAATAAAGCCCCAATGTTTGGACTTCACGATTGTCTCCCTTAGTCGATTCGCTGTCGATCGCTATTTCTGAATAAAAGGACTAAAGAAAAGATAACTTGTCTGGAGTGTAGAGCTTAAATATTCATTTAGTTTCTAGACTTTTTAAAAAGTTGTAACTTCTCCTTCTATATAAACAAGTGTGGAATTTGTAACCAATCTGAGGTGCTAACATTTTTAAGTGGCTATTGCATTTTAGATTGTAATAAGAACTTCAGCTGCATCCGTAAAAAGTCAACTAAACACTTACAAATCAGTTTTTACTCGCAAAAAAACTCTGCCCCCCCCTGGCCCAAAAGCTGGCGCCGTCCTTGATTCAAACATACACACTTGTTATTTTTATGATGAAACAGGCTGACATTTTACAGGTTTATTCTACGACTGTACCTCGCGGACCTATATACAAGCTGTGGTGTAGCCAAAATGGCTATATGCTTAGTTTTTCGAGCTCGCTTCTCTCGCATCCTACAGTCTCTTAATTGTTCAGAAACTTTTTTATGCGTAATTATGTCGACAATATTACCTGTATGTATGGTAATAACAATATCTATACAAATCCGAGAAGGACAGCAAAATTTTCGAGATCGTTTCGTTCGATTTTCCATTCTGGAGTCCAATATACGTATTCATTCTGGTGCATAAGTCGACAAAGTAAATATAAAAAGAAAATCACATGCGAGGCGGGGTGTAAAAAAATACTCAAAATAAAATTGTCTCTCAAAGTCTTCATGGTTCTAATACTTTTTTTGCCAGAGTTGACAAAAGCATTTCAATAACGCCTACATAATTAACCGGAGGAGAGCTGCTAACATTTTTGAGTTCACTGCGCCCGCTCCTCAATTCTAAAGTCTGTTGATTATTCTGAAAGTCTAACATAATATACTATAACTGTACTCGCTTTTGCAAATTATTATTTTGTTCTTGTAAAATTCATCATTCAACTACTACCACTCCACGAAGACTTTTCCTTTTTTTTTTTGTTTCGACGTCACTTTTGATTTTAGGGCGGCCGTGACCACAACCTATTTTGAGGGCTGTATCCGCCCCTGCTTCACAGCCCAGCATTCTGATCCATACAGTACTACAGGCCTAATCATGGACTTGTATATTTTCCCTTTAACTTGAGGAGCATCCGCGGATCGCAAGTTGTTCCAGTGACCTGTCGCTATTTCATCCATGCTGAGTTGATCCGGTGCGTTACGTCCTGGTCTACTTCGCCATCCCCTTGGACAAGCGACCCGAGGTACCGGAAGACGGAGCAGATCGGTATGGGCGTTATAATTATACCTGTTTACCAACAATGCCAAATGGGATCCAAAAGAATAAAGTAGGAATGTAATGTAAAAATAATCGACATCAATCATCATATTCTGCCTAGCATGAGCGTTGCCAGAAATTCTAAGTTTCAATGCGGGGTGCAGGGGGGCAACCTTTTCCTGCCTGATACCGCAGAATTAGTAAGTACGTAATAAATTGTAGCGTACGCAACGTATAAGCCCCCCCGAGTACTCGAAACGTCCTACGGCTACGAACATGCACATTTTCGTACATGACATCCAATGCAATGGGGGCTATCGCGCATGATTTCGCCGCTAGAGGCGTTCGTGTAGGTAGAGTAAGTTCTTCAGAAATGTCAGATGTCATAGTGTTCCCGCGTTGCGCGCTTTTTTATCACGTAGTTTTATTAATATTCACGAGTGTGGTCAAGATTGAGCCATTCCTGATTAATTATGACTTTGGGAGTTCTAATTTGTTAGTAGTTGAAGGAAGAATGATTTTTAAATGTTTCATGCTTGCTAATTTTAGGGACAATATTGTAAATAATTATGTATGTACCTTAAGTTTACGCTATGTTGTTAAACGTAATTATTAAATAAACTTTTTATGAAGTTATTTAAAGTATAAAATAGAATTAATGACAGGACCTTACTCGACAGTGGTGCCATCTGGTGAACTCAAAAACGATAGCCCTCATGGAGCCCCTTGGCCCAGGCTGTAGCCCGCGAAATTCAAATATTCTTGTGTTTTTTGCAGGTCAGTGCCAGACTGTATGTTAAACAAAATATGATTCGCGGGCCCCCTAAAACGTATGTAATTACAGATATTATCATTAAAATCATCAATACAACCCTGTTAGTTCTTCTTAGACATGCTCAATTTGTGTGCAAACGCATGTTTTTTAACAAATAATATATCTTTGTCTTTAGTTTACTTAACCCCAATCAATGACTATTTCATGAAAAAGTCAATCATTGGGATTAAATGTTGTAATGTTATTTATATATTTTTGTTATATATATACTTAATTGTGTTCGTAAAGATTGAGGAGCCACTTTTCGTATCTTAATAAAATTAATATTCTAATTTTAGTAGTAAGTTGACCAACGAAACGCTTTATATAAGCAGACGACCTTGCTTTGGCCGCCCAGACAAACATTCGTAGAGGCTGAAGAAAAACTGACGGAAGCTCTGGAAACGTTAGGGAAATTCTACGACGAAAATGCCCTATGGCCATATATATGAATATGAACCCATCCAAGACCCAGTCCTGTGCTTTTCATCTCCGAAACCGTCAGGCAAATAAAGCTCTCAATGTCTCGTGGCGGGGCGTGGACGTGGAGCATTGCTCTCAACCACCACGCTATCTGGGCATCACCCCTTTTTTTTTTTCCGATGGGAAATCATCAAACGCTCTGGGTTGAGCGGGAGGGAGTGTCAGACTTTTACTAACTAAAACCCACCCATGTTCCTTCATCGCCCTTTGTGTTCCGGGGCCGCGGTATCTCTTTCGAACACCGTTCGGCCCATGCTAGAGAAGTTGACATTGCGATGAACGATACCCGTCGCATTGTAACAGGGTGCTTAAAACCCACACCTCTTGCGATGTTATATCCGTTGGCAGGTATAGCTCCAGCAGACGTTCGGCACGAAATAGCTAGTCGCATCGCGAAGGGAAAACAGGAACGAGACACCCGCCACCCTGTACGGGCATCAACTTCCACCTTCACGCTTAAAAAGCCGTAAGAGCTTCGTGAGACATACGATTTCCTCAGAAGACAGTGCGTCAGATGAAAGATGTGAATTGTGGAGGAACAGATATCCCACCCCAGCCCACTTCATCAATCCAATCCAAGGCAGGAACTGCAGTGGCCAATCTCTTAACCGTTTGCGGGCCCCGGTTGGCCGCTGTAGAAATAATCTGGCCAAATGGGGTATCATCGACCCGTCCCAAGTACAATCCAACCAGTGGTCAGAGGCCGGTGTGGAGCCCCTCTGCAGGATATGCCGCACCTCCTTTCTTGCCTATCATGCACAGCCACCTGCACCTTCCAGGATTTAAACGAAGCCAACGAAAGAGCTGTGTAGGTGGCAAAATACTGGTCGGGTATTATTTGAATTCATCGACACGCAAAGAAGAGAAGAAGTAGTAAGTAAAAAAAATTGTAGGATCAATCCTCGATTTTGTAGTATAATACTTCAAATGATATCTGAAAAGAAAGGTGCCACCTCATGTCCTCAATCTAAATGTTTGGATTGAGGAGCCATGTCAGAAATAGGACATCATGGATTAATAGTTATCTTCTACGAGTAGCAGTTGAAAGTAATGGTTAGTGGATAAAATCTGAGCTCGGTAGTTTAAAATAATTAAAAGTGTCCATACATTATAAATGTAGCTCCTCAGACGATACATACGACACGTCATTTTTCAAAGAAGCAGTAGTTCAATAATTATTGCGCAATTAAAAGTATTGTTCTTGAATATCAACAGTACTGGACTGAGATTTTTAGTAGGCACAATACACAATGACTACTAAATGATACAAAAATTTCAACAATATTCATTAAATACTTTCCGTGTTCCAGGTGGCTCCTCAATTCAGATGTTTACATGGAGGGAGCCACTTTTACATTGATATAACTGCATATATTTGACTACAAATTTCAGAATTTGGCCTATAAAATTATTTGCTTACCTACTAAATAAGGGTGAGTTTCCTCTTAAAATCTGAATTGGAAGTTGTCGGAATAACGGCCTCCGCGACCGAAAACGGTCAGGACTATTATTAGTACTGGTTAATACGACACCATACGACGGCGTGTTTAAGATTCATATCCATTTTTCTGAAAAGGTTCTCAGTGAGACTGCTGTTGGTGTGAATTGCGACCGAAGGAGGCTGGGGGCTGAGCAAGGATATTTCTGTTGTGTCTGAACTAACCGTAACAGTGGATAAGGTTATGATTTTTTTATTGGATTATTTGGGCCTACTCTTTACCCCATCTTGTTCTGAGCACAGAAATGAATTCCGACGATGGAACAAGCTAACCCAAAAGAAGCCTATATTAAGTGGCTACTTAAATAGATTTGGGTTATATGAACTGGAGAACTCCGACACAGGCAGGGAATTCCACTCCTTGGCAATGCACATAATAAAAGATGTAGCAAAGCACCTCGTGCAAATGTGTGGAATAGCGACAAGGTGTGTGTGATAACCCGCAGTACATGTGGCTCCCGATCCCGATGGTAGAAGGGAGAGGTAGGGTGGAGTGAGCTCACGGAGCTCTTGTTATCATCTTGGTTACACTGATACAAACAAGTATTTATGGTATCAATATTTAATGCGCTACAAAGCTCTTGGTAACCATTCTGCTAACAATAACATCAGTCAAGTCTTGATCAGTAGGTATATTATTCAATTTATATGCACTATTCAGAGTCCTCTTACATGTAAACTCTTTCAAGTCACTCATAGGTAACAATTCACCCTCAATTTGTGGTAATATTTCTATACTAGCATCTGATTCTTCAGTAACTAAAAAACAAACTAACAGTTTTGTGTCTTTCTCGATGCCAAACTTGCTCAAACTTTGTGTGATGTTTTTAGAGATTGATAAATTATACAAAATCTCGGAAAACACTGTTCTGGTGACCATTGTGTGTTGTTTCTGAGACAGCACAGCCCTGTTTGCTGCAACCGCTACTTGGAAGGGTTGTACTATTAATTGGGGCTTGATAGCAGCACAACTCCAAACACCTTGCACAATGTTATTTCTTGTAAGTTCCACATTTTTTACATTTTGGAATAGATACATCTTCAATGTGGTTTTCGTGTCTGGATCTAGTTCAACAACATAAGGCTGTGGCGTCATGGTTGTCGCTGAAATTAACAAATTCATTTTATAAGAAAAAGTTTATTCATTAAGGGGGAAACGCCAGGGTAGCCGGCGAAATTCAAACTTTATTACGTTTATTGCAATAAGCCTGGCGCTTTCACCTTACATATTTTGTTGAATATACATCCTGACACTTTCCGGCAAGAAAATTTGAATTTCGCGGGCTACCGTGGCGCTTCCCCCTTAAGCTGAAGCCATTATAAAGTAAGGAAGCAATCTAAAATACGTACATAAAACGGTATAAGTTACGGAACCGGATAAACGATAATACCAGAGTTCTAAGGTTTTATAACGCACCGTTCCTTGCCAATCAATATTACTTTAATTAAAGTAAGTTAGTAGTAAAAGCACAGTTCAGTTTTCTTGTTTCCCCTACAGTTTTTTTTCTGCGTGCTTCATTCAATCATTTAGATTGTTTTAATCCACACCAAGCGTTACGGTCTATATCCTCTTGTCCCGGGCCGCCGGCTAACTCGCGGCTCGCGCACTCGCACACATCCCGTTTTGTCAAAACTGACATTATGTCAACTTCTCAAATCTATGTTTCATTGGCACCATAGATTATACCTACACATCTCACTGACTGCGTTCGTTCGCACCGGCGGCGGAACAATCACTCACTAACTTGTGTTTTTATTTATTTGTGAAACAAGTATAAATGAGCATTTCTCAAAATTTTTGACCATAGTAATAATGTCGATGTCCCTGTTTTTGTCTTTGATTATTTTATTACTGAGAAGAGAAGAGAAATGTAAGTAATATCATGATTGTCGTAACTGCATCGATGTTATTAAATTATCAGACCAAATTTTCTAAACAGTGTACAAATTATTAAGTTAATTTTAAAATTTAAAATCTGATAATGCCGAAATTTTCGTAGTATGGATAATAGTTTGTCCCGTTGTGACCGCAGTGATTTCGAACTCATTTATTTTCAATACATTATAAGAAGCTACGTATGTTATAGTCTCAAAACACTGTTTATGGCCTCAAATTCCATGTTATATTGAGTTTATAGTAAAATACGGCAACAGTTTAATAATTTTAGAAAAATAATTCCGTCCTATAAAAAGTTCCAAAACTGAATTCTTATTTTGTTACCGAATTTTGTATGGAAAGATTTTTTAAATCATCATAGTATTTCGTTTTTTACTCTTGGGAAAACTATCTGATGACATTTAACTCCACCTTTTTGTTGTTTTGTCATTTCGGTATCGACAACAGCCGCGATAGCACTGTACCCTGACTACTGCGACAAAATCTTTCTGGATTTTGTTACACTGTGTTAAGGTAAGTTTAAGATACTTCATATTTTTGTTAAAATTGGTTAATAGTTCATTTTATAACCTACACTTTGATGTAAAATACTTTTTTCAACTGTTGGGTTTTAAACTTAATTTATTTTTTTGAAAATTCAAAACCTTCATTTCGTTACTTCTGTTTTTGTTACTTTCTCGTGGTAACGTATAATCGGAACGCGGGGTAACAAAAAAGGATTTTTTAAAGCCCTGTACACATCTCACAAAAATGCCACTTAGGTATATTTATGAACCCTATGTACCTTATATTGCTCTCTTACAAATTATTATCTTATTTTCTTAAAACTTATTTTTCTAAAATAATAATGCGGGATACAACTTGGAAAAAAAATGTCCCAATCGTTTCAAGTTCGCTGATTGAGTTTATGGCTTTCGGTTCCAGAACGACCTAAAAGTAACCGTGTATATTAATCTACACTAATATTATAAAGAAGAAAGACTTGTTTGTTTGCTTTTATACAATATATTAAGCTCTGCATAGCCGTTGTGTTTTTAACTGATTTTAAGTATTGAAATAATTTTAAGTGTACACTGCACGTGAGATTAAAAAAAATATTGTGATTAAAAAAACTATTGTACTTTACTAATTATCATAAGAAAATATTGATTTAACCAAAGAAAATTAGGACTTTGTATGTGATTAATTAGAGGTTTAACTTTTTATATGCTTCCTTAAAGCCATTTAAATGAACATTTTGTTTTTAGAAATATAATAAATCCTTCATTTTGTGTTGATTTTTACTTCTTTTGTTTCCATTTTATGATACTGAGTCAAGTGTGTGTATGCTAAGCCTTACATTTCCAATTTTGTTACCAACGCTTCTTGTTTTGTTACTGGCCCAAAATAATGCTGATAATTATGTTCTATATCTTGTTTATTTCTTTAAATTTAAAAGCAAAAAGCACTTGATTAAAAAAATAAATGATAGATATTTCTTTTTAATAAATAGGAATTATAGCATCCTTCTTTTTTATATAGGAAAACGGAACTTTATCATTAGAAAGTGTTCTAATGGTAACAAAAACCAATAGTATTGCTAAAAAACAATTTTCTTTATTTTGATTTCACATTTTTTCTTTTGTGAAGATGTTGTTTAGTCAATGCTCTATACAGTAAAACATAAATTTATAGTAAAATTTGCATATTTCTATAAGGTTTTCACACATTTTCAAGTAACAAAATAAGAACTTTTATTTTGCCCTTAACTAATACACACATCAAAAGTATCTAGGGATCAACATATATTTTTGCAATAACTTTTCTCCTGATTGATATTAATTAAAATTTTCTTTAAGGATTCATCAAATAAAGTGTTTTCGTTTGTCACAGTAACGATAAACCAAGTCACCTTTGCATTAATAAAGAAATTTGCCATTTTCCTAATAAAGGGATTTTTGACATTTGAACCACTAACATTAAAGTTCGAAAAAAAGACTGAAATAACAGTTTTCTTTAAAATTTTATTGGGTAACTTAAACAATTAATAATCCGTGTTTCTACCGCGAACACTAACAACACAAGAACATCGGTTTGGCATACTCAAAATGAGTTCATCCAAATCACGCTGTGGAATGGCCGCCCATGTTCGTTGCAACAACAAAAAAAGGTCTTCTTGCGACTGGATACCCTCCATATTCGGCAGAGCTCTTCTCTGTAGCATATCCCATGCATGCTCAATCGGGTTCAAGTCTGGCGACTGAGCAGGCCAGGGCAGGACATTGATGTTAGCTGCGGCGAGAGTCTGTCTTACAACTCTTGCGGTGTGCGGTCGTGCATTATCATGCATTAACTGAAATAAGGGACCGATTTGCACTTGTAGAGGAACGATGACGTCTGATACAATCGTCTCAGCATAAATTTGAGCGTTGAGGTTGCCTCTGATCCAAATCAACTCAGTTCTTCCGCCGATCCAAATACCCGCCCATACCATGATGGTTCCACCACTATAAGGATGGACTTCCTGGCAGGATTTTAATCGCTGTTGGCGTCCAGGGGTTCTCCAGTGTCGTATACGTCTTGTATCCGGTCTCATACCAAAACGAGACTCATCAGAAAAGCACACGAAACGCCATTGTTCTTCTGCCCAATTTCTGTGTTCAAGAGCCCATTGATATCGAATCCTACGATTGTGCATTGCTATAGGTGGTACCCGTAGCGGTCTTCGGGAATGAAGGTTCACTTCATGCAAGCGGTTTCTGACTGTTTGGTCGCTAATTAAGTTCCCTGAAGAGTGATGAAGCCTCACGGCTAACATCATGGCGGTTATTGTTGGAGCTCTTCGAGTTAAGATTTGAATGTATCGGTCTTGTCTCCGTGTGGTGCAGCGATACCGTCCTCCATGGCGCTCAGCCACGGTACCAGTGCTTCGGTAACGTGTCCAAAGTCGACTGATAACACTCTGACTTGTATTCAGAGCTAAAGCCACAGTACGTTGCCGGGAACCAGCTTCTATCATTCCCACGGCTCTGAGCATTTCTTCCCTGCTTAAATGACGTCGCCGCTCCATAATAACGTTGGTTTTAATCAGTAGTAGGGAAACAGTAGCACTAATAATGTCTTCAATGCGTTGTATGTTTTTATAGGGAAAATATTGACAGCTTATTTTCATCTTTTACTCGAATTTGATTGAGAGTTCCTGATTCAAATTATGAAATGCACCAAAAAGGATCCATATAAATTTATAAAATCATAAATTTATTACAAAGCCACATCTCAATCTCAAGAAATCCGCATAAAAATGCTTGATCCCTAGACACTTTTGATGTGTGTATTTCACAGGTTTTTTGTACAAAAACCTAAATAAAAGTAGAAAATAAACAGAAATTTAGAATTTGCATAGGATTAGCTAGCTTTATCTAGCTGAATATGTCCTAAATATACATATTTTAATTTTAGACGATTTTTAAGACTAGCGTCAAAAAATTTGAGAAATGCTCAAATATGGTTCTGTTCAATCTTTATGGCAACTCAGAATTTAGCTGCGAGTGCTGCGGTTTGTCCATTATACAGTCAAGACGATGCATCTAGAGTATATAGTGTTCTGTGCGATGCATCCTCTCCGCCCAGCAGCCCCTTTATTCACAAAGGCTTCGATTCAATAAGTCGTATGCCTATCCTTTTTTTGCCATTAGGAAAGCAAGCGAGATAGACGTTTGACTTTCCGAATCGAAATTGAATCAAAGCTTTTGTGAATACGGGGCCTGATACCTGAAATTGTGTTCTACGCACCTTAACGTTAGATGTTTCAAGCTGTAATAAAGTTTTAACCGTTATACCTGCGCTGACCGTCACTCGTAGCTAACTTCCGAGCCGCCATAAAGTTTGAATAGTATACAAGAAAATTAAAATTAAAATTTTGTTTATTCTTTCATGGATGACGAATGAAATACCACTCACTGGTTGTGCCATATCACTAGCACTTTTTGTTTTGTTGTGCTGGTTGTGCTAAGACAATGAATTGTATACATACACGCTAATTTGACAGTGAGTGTGAGTTTCTGTATTCCTCTATGACAACATAGGAATAGGCATTATTGAGTACTGTCACGCATGGAATTATTAGGTGATACATATATTGAAACGAGTCCCAGAGAGAGGCGTTTGTAGTGGTATAACGAAGTTTTAAATAAATAATGAACTAAATCATAATTAAAATATGGCACTATTGGGTTACGCGCAAAAATGTCTTTGTGCATCTTAGATCAATTTAAATGACCAACGTGCAACATAGTTACCGAATAGACAAATATAAAGACAAAGACATTTATTCGTAGGATACGGTAGGCACAAAGTTGTTATATAAAATATTATGTTCAGGACATATCCGCCGCTAGACGCGGCATACGAATATTTACACAGGTTACATTACAAAATTAACACTTTTTAATTTTACATAAACCTAAACCAGAGCTAACTTAAACACTTTAATAAAACAAAACTTAAATGTAAAAACTCTATAATATAATATAAGACACAAAATTAATATCTTAAACCTAGGTATACAGTGAACACTGTATGACCATGACATACCTGTTGGTTCCATGCATCATCATCTACCACTTTCTTAATTTTTGACTGCATTAAACTGGTATCTACAAGGCCAAGACCCCAATGGCTGTCAAGTCGGAACCACCTTGTCTTACAGATTCATAAATTTAACATTCTGCTGAAAAGTTCGACGGCTCACCTAGCTACGTTGACCCGAACAACGTTAATCGAACAATGCGGTTGGTATAATTTACCCTTATTAGTTCCATGCATAAAATCTGTTGGCTGATTGATAACAGCTACAGCTGATAATTTTGACTTTGACAGACAAATGACAACTTGACAACACAACACGAAGTACGAACACAAGTACACAACAACAACGGCAGTATCACAGCAGTACACACAGGCATATCACGGATTCACGGAGTTGGCGGAGTTCGAAACTAACTTTATGTTTATCTTGTATGGTGATAAGATTATTCAAGTCAAATCACGAAAATTATTTGCTCTTGTGATTTAATACTATAGCTTTATGTGGTAGTTGTGTAGAGTAGATATCAGTCTGGAAATTAACTGTTTTGCTAGTATATTATATCCTAAATAAAAATGTTGATTCCAAGGCTGTTTAAATGCGGTTCAATAATAAAAAATGGGTCGGTGCGTTTATTAGCGACTCAGACGCAGCAGTATACTGAGAACGTGAGTCCTGTGGTGTACGAGAAGTTATTGGGGACGGATAGGGGCATCGCGCTGTACGGGCTAAACAGTCCCAATGACCGCAATGCGCTGGGCTTCGACATGATTGAGGCCATGCGGGAAGTCAACCAGTTGATCAGGGAGGACACAAAGGTGTCTGTTGTCATACTGCACAGCATGGTGCCTGGCATATTCTGTGCTGGTAAGAATCAAACAGGATTTTAAATTAACTCCTGCAAGTTACAGAAGGAAAAATAACTTAAGAGTCAATATAATTAGTTCCTTCAAATAGGTAATATCACCAACTAAATCAATACATATTATTTAAATACAATAGCTTTGTATGCCAATTCACACATCTTTACATATATTTATTTGGCCTTGCCTAGTTCTGTTTAGTTAGTTGAAACTTGTTTGTAGAATAACATTTTTTGCATTGGTTTATTTTAGGGGCAAATTTGAAAGAACGCTTCAAGATGGCAGATGATGAAGTAGCCAAATTTGTCAAAGGTCTGCGAGCCACATTCATAGAAATAGAAGACCTACCCATGCCAACAATAGCAGCTATTGAAGGTGTAGCAGTCGGAGGAGGCTTGGAACTAGCCCTGGCTTGTGACATCAGAGTGGTGTCTGAAACGGCCAAGCTGGGGCTGGTGGAGACCGGCCGAGGGCTCATCCCTGGTGCTGGAGGCACTCAAAGGCTGCCGAGAGCTGTCAATATCAACATTGCAAAAGAACTCATATACACTTCAAGAATAGTCAGTGGCACGGAAGCCAAGGATTTAGGTGGGTGTTGCAGAATACCTGTTGAAAATAAAATCTTTGTTATTTTAGATTTCTTTAATTGAATGTTTTGTGATCATTTACAGGCATAGTAAACCATGTAGTACCACAGAGCAGCTCAAAAAATGCAGCTCTTGAAAAGGCACTAGCCATTGCAAGGGAGATCATCCTCAATGCACCAATCGCTCTCCGATGTGCCAAGCAAGCCATCAACCAAGGCATACAGCTCAGCATCAAGGACGGGTATGAAGTCGAACAGAAGTTCTACGAAATGAACATTCCCACAAAAGACCGTCAGGAAGGCATGATATCCTTTATGGAGAAGAGGAAACCCATCTATGAGGGTCACTGAAACTCTAACTATATTATTAGGTGTAGGTAAATCCAACATATCAACTGTTGTTATTGAAAATTAGTTTTTAATGATGTTGTGTAAAACAGAGTACATATTTTTGATGATTATATATTATGCAAGGCATTGAATCTTTTATATATTATTATACATATTTTTTTTTTCAATAAATTGTTGAAAATTACTGTTCATTTGTTGATTCTTATGATAGCCGCGATTTGTCTAGCTGCTGGACATAAATATGTTCCAGTGAAAATTGATGAAAATGATCCCAATATGAGCTTTAAAATTACATAAAAGTAAAAGACCTAATTGGATTCGAGAAAATATTAAAATTTAAATAAAGTCATAACCTTTCCTTTTGGCATTGCCATAGTCAGGTCAAAAAGATGAATCATTCCTACCTGCAGTCAACCTTGCAACAAAAAAAAACATATCAGTTAGCATCTACTCGCTAAAACAATTGAAATTAGTATTCAATTTGAGTGGACAAGTGATAGTTAATATAATATAACAAATGCTCATTTGATATTATAGGAAACAAAAATCATCCTGATACGCTTATCTACAAGGTTATCATTTGCAGCAACTGTACATAGTATTATGCCATTTCCAAGTAGTTGTTGAGAAAAAATGAATAGACAGCTCATTGATATTTATGATGTAATCAAATTATTTATGATACATTTATTATACATAGATTATGAAGAGTTATTCAATATTAAGGCACTTCATTAGTTGTTCTTTGGTGTCATCAGGTGATGTAACCTTGTAGCCGATTGTCCGTGAGTCATTGTAGATCTCATAGTCATTACCTCCTGGCATTGTTTTATCTCCAAAGAAATGAATTTCTTCAAACTTCTGATCTGCTACATGGTTGAGGCAGTAGGTCTTGTCCCAGCCAGTAGGAAATACATCTACACTGATCTGCCCTCCAAGAGCAAATGTCAAGCCTGAACCCCCAAACTCTTTTTGTAATGCATCTACAAACTTTTGTCTTATTGAATGTACAGAGTCGAACGTCACAAACTCTTCTCTCTCTGCCTGGCTGCAGGACCGGCCCACCGGGCAGATATTAATCATGCTTGACCTAAACTCAACAAAGTTTCCTCGTTTGGCAGGTAATTCAATCTTGGACATATATCCAAGTGAGAAATTGATGACTCTCTGTAGCAACTTCTCTCCCAGGTGACTGAGGATACTTTCCGAACTGATCAGCTTGCCGCCTCGGTACTGCACTACACCATTTTCACAGAACACATAGTCAAACTTGGCTGCCACCTCAGCCCCATCCATTTGTTCAGCTATTTTAACATAATCGGATCCACTAACGAGTCCTACGGCCACTTTAGATTTCACCTTATCTAACAGGAAGTGCTTCAGTTCTTCTGTGATAACCTGGCGGGGCTTCGTGAGGGTGCCGTCCACGTCGAACAGATACAAAATAGGTTTCCGACTAGCCATTGTACCTATTTAAGATAATTTATTAGAGATGCTCAGATTTGAATTTTGGAGGCAAGGCGAAGCCGGTCTGTAAGTAGAGCACCGGCAGCTATCGTAAACTGCCAACACTTCACTGAGACACGTCAAATAACTGTTTTGTTATCAGCCGGGCGGACAACATGGCGAGTGCGCCGGGTTCTGTTTACGTACTGTTATTGTGTATGTTTGTCACTGCAACCGTATTATCAGATAATACTACTAAATCGAGAAATGTTCTTATACTATTTGGTGAGTAACACTCCTTCAATCAAGTTCTCAAGTCCATGATTAATGTTATTATCAGTTTGACAGTTAGTAGGTACGTGTCCTATTCATTCATGGAAGAGGTCAAGGAGGTCAGGGGTGTTTTTAAAATTTACATGGTGGCACAATTTAATACAAAGTGAAAATACTCAGCAGTGTGATGAGGTGGTGGCGTGTGATTAAAAAAAATTCCACGCCCCGCGCCACCTTGTCAAGTTATCTTACTTTTTTTATCGCACACAGTTATGACATGTCTTGTTGAAAATCGAGAAATCGATTTTCAACAAGATGCATGCCAGATCCTAGCGCGTTATAAAAACCCAATCATTTTTAAAAGCTAAATTACTAATTCCTTAAACGCTGGGCGCGTTCAAAATCCAGTGCGCTGTAAATAAAAAGACCCCCCTAAATAGCGACCATGGTTAGGTTAATACCTAGGTACTTTTCATAAGCTTTTATTGCCTTGTTAGTTACTAGGGAGGTACTTATGGGTCAAATTTTGCAACTGAATTTTCAAACCAGTTCCACCAACCGATTGAGCTGAAAGCACACACCTTTGGTTCTGGTGACAATACATTTTTATGACACGGCCAGGATCGCCTCCTCCCGAGAGAATTCCTCAACAGACACGAAATTTTGTATAGGTACCTACGCGGTCAATGTTGATAGATGAACCTAATTTTTCAAAGGAGAAATCAGGTTAAAAAGAACTGACAGCCTCGCTGGTCGAGTGCTCGCAAGCGCGATTGTTGAGCAGATTTGAGCATGAGGCCCTGGGTTCGATTCCCGGGTCGGACAAAATATTATTGGGTTTTCCCATCAGGAATTTCTCAGCAGCAGCTACGGCGTCTGGACTTGTGCCCGGTTGATGGCAACAGGCTCGCCCCCTACCTATTGAAATTGTTTATTTAAATAATTGATTTACAAAAATATTAATGGATAATATTATTACATGGGATTTGAGCATAACTGGCGAAATGTGGGTGTACCTACTATTTGGTACACCTCTGCCTAACCCTTACCGTGGGATTACAGGCGTGATGTTATGACTAGTTAAAAAAAGGTTAATTAATTTATGTTTTGTAAATAAATCTATACCAAGGTATCCCCTTAGTGCCTTTTAGCGAGATTACAAATATATTGCCTCATATATTGCCCACTGAATGAATGCAACCATACATTTTTACAACCGAACCAAACAGTAGGTACAAATGGTACAACCTACTTAACTCTTCTTTCTGTGTTCGTCATGCCCGGACTACCGTTACACCAGTCACGACTCACGGGTACATTTAGTTATTGTTTCTGTTGCAGCGGACGATGGAGGTTTCGAGCTAGGATCTTACCTGAACAAGATATGCCAGACTCCGAACATCGATGCGCTAGCCAAGCGCGGCTTACTCTTCAACAATGCATTCACTTCGGTCAGCAGCTGCTCACCAAGGTTTCTGAGCAATAACCTTACCTATATCAATTTGTATAGATTCCCTGTCTAAGAATATTATTGAGCTTTCCAGAAGTAGGTACCTACAATCTTACATACTTATGTCAGCTGACTTCTAACTATCCGGCTTCACCTGATGAAGCCGGAAAGTTACCTAGGTACCTACTTACTACACAATATAACATCAAGTGATAAAAACCTATGGCAGATATCTGCCATACTATTTACCTCTAATTCAGGATAATAATCTAAACTTCAAAACTATCGTAAGTAGACCAACTCCACGTCCGTATTTTGCGTACGGGGTATATACCGTATAATTATTATACTTTCATAGGTTACGAGGCTTTGTTCTTGACGTCTCTTATACTTTCAGGAATTACGCCAGGCCAGAAGCATCCATATATGGATGCTTCTGGCCTGGCGTAATTCCTGACGGAATATGCGGGTTGCAGACCGATAACTAAGCTATGCCGAAGCTTAACTTGGCCAGCTAAGTTAATCTTAGCTACACTACACTACACAATATGCCGTGTGGTGATTTCATAGATCTAGGATAGAATCGAATAAGACTGTGTAGTGATAATATCTGTGTGAACAGATATTATCTATTCCGTGGTTACAACGCATTAGGAAGCCGTAGTTTTTCTATGACGGAACGAAAGTTCGATTGTACTTGAGCTCAGTTGTGTGTCGTGTCGCCAGCCGCGCGGCGCTGCTGACGGGTGCGCCGAGCCACCAGAACGGCATGTACGGCCTGCACCGCGCCGAGCACCACTTCAACTCCTTCGACAGCGTCGCCAGCATGCCCAACCTGCTCCGCAAACATGATGTCATGACTGGTGAGTGGCCAGAGCGTAGATCATTGATTGATTTCTTCATTTTAAGATAGGAGAACAATTTTATCTCCAATCTCGCAAGGGGTGAAAATTTTGGTAAATTATTATTCCGGTTTCGATTGTCTTTGAAAATGGGAGCTTCACCGAACCCGCTTCTGATCTAAAGAGTTATATTTCCAGGTATCATCGGTAAGAAGGACGTGGGCCCGGGCGCGGTATACAAGTTCGACTACGAGCAGACAGAGGAGAACAACCACGTGAACCAGGTCGGCCGCAACATCACGCACATCAAGCTGCTCACCCGGGAGTTCCTTGCTAATGCCAACCAGGACAACAAGTAATCTCATCAACTATCCCACTTCAAATAATAATTACTACACGACTATTTGTAATTAGTCGTTAACTGTCTCTCAGGTCATTCCTCCTGTACGTGAGTTTCCACGACCCACACCGGTGCGGGCACACGGACCCGCAGTTCGGCTCGTTCTGCGAGCGGTTCGGCTCCGGCGAGGAGGGCATGGGGCTCATACCCGACTGGCACCCGATATACTACCAGTGGGAGCAGGTGCAACTGCCCTACTTTGTTCAGGTAACGACGGGACTGAAATATAAAGACAAAATGAAACAAAAATTTCGACATGTATGAGTAATAATTCTTTTTGAATGCGCTCAGGACACAGAAGCAGCAAGA
The DNA here is from genome assembly GCA_964057025.1 of Standfussiana lucernea. Lineage (NCBI taxonomy): Eukaryota > Metazoa > Arthropoda > Insecta > Lepidoptera > Noctuidae > Standfussiana > Standfussiana lucernea. Next base: position 16,693,304 of record OZ059797.1, read on the forward strand.
AGAGACATCGCCGCACAATACACGACGATGTCGCGACTCGATCAAGGTATGTTCACTCACAAAGGGCAAGGGGAGTCATGTCAGTCATGTCATGACTCATGCTGTAATGAAACGTTAGATCCCATATTTTACCAAAATTTTGTTACACAGGTGTAGGACTAGTGCTCAAAGAGCTGCAAGACGCTGGACACTTTGACGACACCCTGGTGATATACACCTCGGACAACGGCATTCCCTTCCCGTCTGGCCGTACGAACTTCTACGACCCTGGTCTCCGGGAGCCGATGATCATCGCCTCTCCGAAGCCTCGCTCAAGGAAGAACGAAGCTTCCTTCGCCATGGTCAGCTTGCTGGACGTCATGCCCACCGTGATGGACTGGCTCAACATCCCATTTGGAGAGGACAGCAATGAAATACTACAGTCGGATAAACCAAAGAGTTTGCTTCCTATTTTAGAAAAAGGTTACCTGCCTGCCTAAGTAGCATCAACACTTAGCTGTAGCTGTACCTATGCATGTGCAATAAAATGTAACAAATTTCATGTGATGTCTAATTCTTTTACAGAACCACCGTACTCTGAAGATGAAGCGATATTCGCGTCTCAGACTCACCACGAGATCACGATGTACTACCCGATGCGCGCAGTGCGCACGCGTCGGTACAAACTGATACACAACCTTAACTTTGGGATGCCCTTCCCGATAGATCAGGATCTGTACGTGTCGCCTACCTTCCAGGTAAGAGTCCAGCCAGCCTAGTACTAGCCCAGGTACCTACTTATTGAATCTGGGAGCTTGTACAACAGTCAGTATTGTCGTGATTCCAGGACGTGCTAAACCGCACGCGCAGCAAGCAGCCGCTGCCTTGGTACAAGACTCTGCAGCAGTACTACTACCGGCCGCAGTGGGAGTTCTACGACATCCGCGCCGACCCCACCGAGAGAAGAAACTTGCATGGTATGCCTGTCATCTTCATTCAACAGATTTCCGTTTTTTTTTTTTAATTTAACATGCTTTCCCGTTCTACTCTTCTACCCGCTTCATGCGAATCTCTGTCAATAATGCAGAGAGGTGCACAATTGTTTCAGGCAAGCCATCTCTGCAGCAAGTTGAAGAGGAGTTGCGCGGGCGCCTGGCGCGCTGGCAAGCGCACACGGCGGACCCGTGGCAGTGCGCGCCGGGCGGCGTGCTGGAGCCCCAGGCCCGCGGCGCCGCCAGCTGCCGCAGCCTCGACAACCAGCTGCAGTGACCCACAGCAGCCACAGCTACACGCTAACGGTGGACGTCGTGTGGACGAGAGCACAGAATCTCATTTTGTACTTCTTTTGTCTTGTAGGAAGTCACTCGTCGGATCGTGTGATTGATTTATTGGTATATATTCTATATTGTTTGTGAATACTGAGGATAGTTGCGAATCTCAGTATATAGATATTGTTAAAAGATGGGAGACTATTTTCAATGCATAACCCGCGTCGTCATGCCAACAGAGGGCGCCATACGCTTGACAAAAATCTGAAAACATTCTCTAAAATCTTTTTAAAATAGAATTTAAGAGTAGAGTAGTAGGTCTAATTAGTAGCTCCATGTATTGCACTGCATCAGATGAAATTGATCTTCAATCAATCAATCAATAGAAAGTATTTACCTAGTGAATATTTGGGCTTGATAACATGTGGATAATTATTATGATGACTTACTTACACGCAAACAATGATGTACTGAATACGCATTCACGTTTGTACATCTGTGCCCTTCCACCTCGTATATGTATACAAATATTGCACGTTTAATAGTATAAGTAGGATAGAATAAATAAGTTTAAATAAATTATCAAAATCTTGCCTTTAGTTTTTGTTTAGTTTTTATTTGAGTTTTCTCATCACCTCAGGCTTACAGACTCCTGCTATTCGCCACAAAGCACTGCATTCACTTTTATTTTACATTGCAGGCGTAACATCTTTCAACTCTTTAGAAGTTTTTCTTTAATTTTAATATATGATTGGGTTTACATTTAGAGTTTTTAGTAGGTAGCTATAGTATACCACATCACAAATTATAATAATATTAATATTAAGTTTTTATATTGGAATAAAACTTCAGTCTACATTTCTGTTGCTTTATTTATGTTTTCATTTAACTCAAATGTTATAGTATAAATGCTAATACATTTAGGAATAATAATATAGTACCTAGGTCAATAAGCCACGGTAGGTAAGTACAAGCAGACTTCTCTCTTCGTGTGAATGTCGCCTGCTGTAACCTGCTGCTACTTTCCTGGGCTTTCGTTACATTTATTAATCTCATTTGAACACACAGTTATCAACAATTTATTAATCAGTCAAATAATATAATTATTATTCGTTCATTTAACAAAACATTCATTCTTAAATATAATTAAGTGTTATATTATATACTAGCTGACCCGCGCAACTTCGTCTGCGTTACATTTTTGATTAATGCTCCGCTCCTATTGCTCGCAGCGTGATGTTATATAATCTTCCTCGATAAATGGGCTATCCAACACTACAAGAATGTGTCAATTCGAACCAGTATTCCTGAGATTAGCGTTCAACCAAACAAACAAACGAACTCATCAGCTTTATAATATTAGTATAGATATGAAACCAAATACTTTTACAACAATTTAGATTTTTTAGAACATAGTTTTAGATCAATATATATATATACCAATATATACCAAATATGAAACCAAATACTTTTAACAACCGACATCGATGCAGTTTACCCGGCGAGGGTCGTTCTATCACGGAAAATCTTAGCACTGCGATTCAGAACTTGGCGTCAAATTAACAACGCCATCTATCGAGCACGGAGTTAAACTGCTAAAATTTAATGCATGAAAAGCGATCGAACAAACAATATAAGCTATAAAGATTTCCAAAGCAACGCCATCTAAAGTACCTTTTGCTACCATAACTTTTTGAAAAACCCGATAAGTCGATTTAAAGTTATCTTTGTGAGCACTTCATCTTATTCATTAGTACCAGTTTGATTCAATAGATGTCGTTGCATGTATCTTAAGTAATGATGATGATTGCTTCTTGAACACTTTAAATTCATATATCTTTTGATTGCAATGAAACAAAAACTAACACCTTCTCTAAGTTAAGCACAATACTTGTGCATTGAAACTAACCACATTGGTTTTGTGATTTTCACGTGATACTTAAACAAACAAACATAGCCGAAGACTCACAGACAAAAATTCTAAAAATAGGAGAAATGGGTTCTGTTTGTTATCCTTTAACACCCCTACTATTTTTTTTCTACATATTTTCAATGTACAGAAGCGCCACGTCTACATATTTATTATATGTATAGATAGATATAGATGAATTTATGTAGATACCTATAGGTACACTGCTATAGGCACGACTGCGGCACCCGACCCACAGCTCACAGGCATCGGGAGAATCGAGTACAGCCACAGAATACATAATAGTACTGTAGCCACCACTGAATACCACGTTTTATTGGCGTTTCTGCTAAAGAAACTACCGGTACGTTTTGACGAGTCTCATAAAGAAGTAACGTTTTTGACCATCTCTTAATAAAGGAATAACGTTTTGACGATTCGATAAAGAAATAGGAATATCAGGAGCTGCAATGCCACACTAGTCTTCGGTTCGTGGAGCCTTCTATTTTTCATTAACACGAATCTTGGATTCACAACACACATCTTCACACGGCGACGACTGTCTCATCATTGGTGCGCGCAAAAGGACGCCGCCCAGCGTGACCATTTTTGAATGAGGGAATCTACCAAAGACACTGCTAAAATCTACTGAAATCTAATGGGTCGCATTTTAAAATCGACTATTTTTTAGAGTAATATTTGAGCCGTTTTGGGTAGACATTTAAAAGAAAAAAAGTACCTGAGACGATCCAGAAAAACAAATTATATTTTTGACTAGCTGACCCTCGCAACTTCGTATGCGTTACATTTTGTATTAATGCTCCGCTCCTATTGGTCGCACCGTGATGTTATATAGCCTTCCTCGATAAATGGGCTGTCCGACATTAAAATAATGATCAATTCAATTAGAACCAGTAGTTCCTGAGATTAACGCGTTCAACCAAACAAACAAACGAACATTTCAGCTTTATAATATACATAAATAAATGTAAAGATAAATTAAACCAAATACTTTTATAACAACAATTTAACTTTTTTAGACCACAGTATATAATCTGTGGCCTGGTGCTAAAAGGGCCAAAGTACGTTTTTGTATGAAACGAGATTGTAATGCCAGTTTATTGTAAAAGTATGATATTTTTTTGTGCTAAAAGGGTGTTAGTGTATTAATAATCTTTCAAAAGTTACTATGTAAAAAAGGCCAATGTAGTGTGCACTTTCATACAGTTAAGTAAAAAAAAAAAAATGATAAAAGGGCTGCAGTATACTTAAGCCGATAAGAAATTATTATTTTTCACTTTCCTAGTAATCGAGTGAGAACTAAAACGATCAAAGTTAACATTAGCCCTTTTTGTGATATACTTTTAGTTTGCTGCTTTATTTATATTAAAGCAAAATAGACCAATGTATACATTGGTCCATAGGAACCCAAAAATAAATGTTGTAGAAATGCAACAGTCACAGTTCTTCAACTTCCAAAAACTGCTCACTACACAATACATACACCGAAAGATAAATTCAGTGAAAGAAAAGGTAAATTCGAATAAAATAAAATGGATACAGTGTAGAAAAGTAGATCCAGGGGAATACCCCTGGATCTACTTTTCTACACTGTATCCATTTTATTCCATTTTTTCCATGTAGTATTTCTGGTATAATAATACCAGAAATACTCATTTGATGATAGTGAAGAATTATTCAAAGTGCTAAGTTTAAAAAGAAACCGAAATATTGTAATCTCTCCATAATAAAATTTCTTAGAAAAACAACATTGGCCTTTTTAATTTTATACATAATTGGGACCTAACATAATAATTATCATCAGTGCTAAAGGGGCTTAAGTTATTAATATTTTCCAAAATAATATTGTTTTCTTAAATTAGAATTTAATTCATAAATCTACTTAAAAACATAAATCAAATAAAAGTAAAATATTTTTGCCATACTACAATATAACACCTAAATAATAACTATTAATGCTGATTCATTGTTATAACGCTCATTACTGAAAATAATGATTATTGATATTGGCCCTATTAGCACCAGGCCACCAATATATATATATATATATATCAAATATGAAATCAAATACTTTTAACGACCGACATCGATGCAGTTTACCAGGCGAGGGTCGTTCTTACACGGAAACCCAACCAAACCGCGATTCAGAAATTGGCGTCAAATGAACAACGCCATCTATTGAGCAAGGAGTTAAACCGCTAAAATTTAATGCATGGAAAGCGATCGAACAAATAATATTGGCTATGAAGATTTTCAAAGCAGCGCCATCTAAAGTACCTTTTGCCATTATATTTTGATTATGAGCACGGATTGCAATGAAACAAAAACTAATACCTTCTCTAAGTTACGCACAATACTTGTGCATTAAAACTAACCACATTAGTTTTGTAATTTTAACGTGATACTTAAACAAACAAACATAGCCGAAGATTCACAGACTGCAGACAAACAGACAAAAACACTAAAAATAGTAGAAATGGGTTCTGTTTGTTATCCTTTAACACGCCTACTATTTTTTTCTAAATATTTTCAATGTACAGATTTACAGAAACGCCACGTATACAGATTTATTATATGTATTTTTGATATGTTTTCCTGAAGCACTATGCTATTTGATAGACGCAATTCTTGCTATTAAAATAGAATTACAAGCTTTTTAATAAGCATTATTGCCATCACATTTTTTAAGCCACTTTGAAAATAATGGGTATTCTTCTCACTCCGTTCGATTTTGATCGTATCTTCTTTTCATTTTAAATTACATAAATGTATGATTCCGCGAAAGCAAACAATACAAATGAACGAAAATGACTAATAAAACTGTGTTGTCTATTATTATAGGAGCAACTTAAAAATGATCTAATTTGAAAGACCTATTTTATAAAATGGTCTTTATCCATTGGAAAATTAAATTAAATTTGCTATGCCCACAGTAACGTTCATTCAATAATAAGGGAATCCCCCAAATCACTTTCGTGTGTTGCCAACTGTAAAATAAAAACTTTTTGGACATGGATGCTTGGTTTTAAGCCTAATATTCTTTGATAGCAAATTAATACCAAAACCTACCGATGTGTTTCTCATTTCTACTAAGACATTTTATCCTACTAGATTATCGTTTTATTTGCTTCAAATCTACTAGAAAAGTAGAAATCTACTAAAAGTGGTCACGATGACGCCGCACAGTGGGCTGAAAATCGACTTTCATAGACATATTATACTTTTTTCCCAAATGTCCACTTTTATGACTTGAAAATGTTTTGGGAGACTAAATACATGCCTAAAAATATCAACATTATGGAATAGCATTGCAAACAACACAAAAAAAAAATTCTTTAAAAATTACTATGGAGCTGGCATGAAAAAGTCTTATACCTCCGCCATCGTTCAACTGGCCCTAACTCCTAGATCCTAAGTATGGTCATTATTTTATGAGTATAAGTAATATTGTTATTCATATCTATTCTATGAGTTACTTAATGAGGGTTGTGAGTAACTTGTTTATTGATCACACTAATTTAATTTCTAAGTACACAGTGGGAAAGGCTTGAGGTAATTATAATGAAATAATTTATATATTTATATGAGCAATTCTAATTAAAAAAGTATATACAAAATAAAGGTAAAAAAAAAAACAAAAGAAGAACCATGGTAAAAGTAAACTAAAGCAACAATTTTGAATGATAAAAACATTGAACTTTACGAATACAAAACGTAATACATAATTATAAATATTTATACTAATATAAATATTTATACAAAGTAGTGGTCTGGTGCATCGTTTAAGTAGTCCGTGTAGATTTTAAGATTAAATTAAGTTAAACATTTGATTAAAAATATTTTTTGAAAATATTAAATTGAAAGCGATTTTTTTAAAAAAGGTCGAGCCAGTTGCCGCTTCGGGGAGTATGTCAAAAAATTCTAAATAATTCAAGGTTTAATCACCTGCAAGGGAGTTAGGGCCAGTTGAACGATGGCGGAGGTATAAGACTTGTTCATGCCAGCTCCATAGTAATTTTTAAAGAAATATTTTTTTTGCGTTGTTTGCAATGCTATTCCATAATGTTGATAATTTTAGGCATGGATTTAGTCTCCCAAAACATTTTCAAGTCATAAAAGTGGACATTTGGGAAAAAAGTATTATATGTCTATGAAAGTCGATTTTCCGCCCACTGTGCGCCGCCTATGTTTATGCCTTCAGCGCTGCCGCGGGAAAGCGCACGCTCCCTGGTTGAATCAACTTGACATCAGCGCAGCGATGTGATTGGTTGGAATCCCGCTAATTCTATTAGCTCCTATTTTTGTAAATATTTTATCGACTTTAATGTACGTGTTTTTATTGGCTAGCTGATTAATTAATTAAAAGCGCGGCTTAAATACTATTTAAAATTTTAAATAGTATTTAAGCCGCGCTTTTTGGAAAATAAATTATTATTCGTAATCAATCATCGAGGAGTATTTCTTCCATCTTCTGACAACCTTAAAGTGATGACCCCTGCCTAAACACAGAAAAGAAATTCAAGATCACCGAAGCTCAGCCAGTATGGCCGAATCACCAAACCTAAATTCAAGATGTCGAATCCCTGCACGGAGGACCAATCCAGCTCAACCTCGCATCCAGTCACAAAGGCCGAAGCAGCTGGCATATCGCTCACCATGCGCATCCCACCGTTCTGGCGCGATCGACCACGGCTCTGGTTTATTAGCTCCGAAGTGGCAACTAACGACCTCAACAAAGGCCAAGCACAGCACAGCTCGCCCAGATGGTGATCGCACCACTCGAGCGGCAGGACATTGAGCAGATCATGGACCTGCTATACAACCCACCGGAGAAGGATCAATACAAAGCCATCAAGGAAAGGCTCATATCTGCTTACGAAGAATCCGACAGCTGCCAATTCCAGAAACTGCTGTCCGACATGGAACTCGGCGACCAGAAGCCGACTCAACTACTCCGCCGCATGCGAAACCTCACCCGAGACAAAGTTCCCGACTCCACTCTGAGACTCATGTGAACCAATCACCTACCATCACAGGTCCGCTGAGTCCTCGCAGTCAGCGAAACATTTAGCACGAAAACAGCGCTTGATGAACTCGCGCTACTCGCTGATAAAATAATGGACCAGACAACAGCAACGGAAGTCGCAGCCGACCATGCACCCGCACCACCCGCACCGCAAGCACACAGTACCTCATCAACGAATTAAGAAAACTATCGCTGGAAATAGCAGAATTAAGATCGGCCCGCTATCACAACAACAACTATCGTCGCAGTCGTCACTCGTCTCGTCACCGCAGCACATCACGACATCGCAGTCGCGATGTATCACAATCTCCATTTTGCTACTATCACCGCCGTTTTAAAGAGCAAGCTAGACGCTGTACATCGCCGTGCTCATTCAAGAAACAAGATTTGGAAAACTAGACAGAACGTTGGCAGTGGCGGACACCGGCGTTCAAGAAAAATCACACCGCCTATAAATCACCGACAAAAACTCAAACCTTTCATTCTTAGTCGACACTGGATCCAACATATCCGTGCAACCAAGAAGTAAGGGACAAATACCAACGCCGTTACCGTTCCAACTATACGCAGCGAACAACACTACAATAGCTACGTATGGCGAGAAAACATTATCTCTTGAACTAAATCTACGTCGCCCCTAATTTGTGGAAATTCATCGTAGTTGACTTCCTCAAGCATCATCAACTCAACGTCTACTTGAAAAACAGAAGACTAATCGACGGTGTTACGAGCTTAAAGGTCAATGCCCCGATACGAGTATCGAACGCACCTACCGTACGTAGCATCGACATGGCTCAATCGTACCACGACATTTCAGCTCAGTTTCCCGGCATAACAAGATTAACATCAATGAAATTAAGTCCGATATCCACGTGCAACATTTCATCGAAACGCGAGGACCGCCGATACACAGCCGACCTCGACCGATTCCACCACATCGCTCCGAAATAGTGAAGAAAGAATTCGAAAACATGATCGCAAAAGGACTACGCAGGCCTAGCAAAAGCCCATGGTCTTCACCTCTACATCGTTCCTAAGAATGGCGATATTAGAGTATGTGGTGATTATCGCCGGCTAAACTCCATCACATACCAGATCGCTACCCCGTGCCACGCATCAAAGATTTCACACATCACCTATCCGGAAAAACTACATTTTCAACAGTAGATCTCAACCATGCCTAGCAACAACTGAGCGTAAGAGAAGAAGACTTTGAGAAGACAGCCATCATCACCCCGATGGCATTATTTGAATACCCACGTATGTGCCCCGGTTTGAAGAACGCGGGCCAAAAGTTTCAACGCTATATTCAAGAAGTACTACGAGGATTGGATTTCCCATTCATAGACGATTTGTTATTGGCATCAGAAAACGAAGACCAACACAGAGAACACCTCCAAATCGTACTCAAGAGATTAGAAGATAACGGCATCCCTATTAATCCCGCAAAATGCAACCTAGGCAAATCGGAAGCCCAGTTCTTAGGCTACACCGTATCAAAGGAAGGCATCAAACCTCCGCAATATAAAATACAAGCAATCACCAATTACCCTCAGCCGACTACAATCGAAGAATTAAGAAGATTTCTCGGAATGATCAACTTCTATCGTGATCGTATACCTAACGCCGCAGCCCTACAAGCCCCACTGAATTCATACCTACATAACGTAAAGAAGCGAGACAAAACTCAGATCACGTGGACAGACGAAGCAACTCAAGCGTTCCAGAAATGTAAAGCTAGCATCAATAAACGCAGCTCTACTTGCTCACCCATCACATCATGCTACACTCGCTTTATTCTGCGACGCATCCGACAACTCAGCTGGCGCCGTCCTACAACAATACATAAATGAAACATGGCAACCGCTCGGATATTATTCTTCTGACAACCTTAAAGTACGTAGGTACAGCTAGCAACTAAACAAGGTGCGGCGGCGCGGCGGTGTAAACCGTCAGGGATCGACTATAAATATATCTTAAGTATCTCTTTTACTGAGGGGACCTAAAATATTTGTCGAACAGGTGCCATACACATCCTTCCAACATAAATTTAGTGAAAACCGTGTCATCCTCTCCAGCACGACCATGGATGATTACCTTAATTTGAAAGCGGTACATATTCATGAAAAAATGTGTACTTTATTGTACTAACGACTTTAAAAAATGTACTCACATATTTTCGCTGTTATAACATATCGACCATGGCCGTGCTAGGTAGAACCTTTCTGCCACGACCACTATAGGTTTTAGGTATTTTTTTTCAACTTTAATATGAAAAGTTATATAAATATATTGTACTGAAATGTACTCCATTTTATATTAACCGACTTCAAAAGCAGGAGGTTTTCAATTCGTCGGAACCTTTTTTTTCATGTATTTTCCCCGATTGCTGGACCGATTTGTTTTTTTTTTATTTTTTTTTCTTTGAAAGGCTAAACTTCCCAGGTGGTCCCATGATCGTCAAGTCAGGATCTGATTATGGGATCCTGGAGAAATAGAGAGAACTCTTAAAATTTAGAGGCACACTTGAAGCGATTTGGGTAGTTTTTGGAAGAGTACTTTCTCGGAGTGGTTCCATTTCAATTTGGTGAAGATCTGATGAATAACTTCGGAGATAGGCAACGGAACTCCTCAATAAATGATAGCAAATGGACTGGGATTGCTGAAATCTCATGTCTGTCTATTGTTTACACCAGTTCATAACATACCATCGCGCCTGTATGCTCTGAGGGGGTACGCAGATGTGTACAGTACACCCAAATTTCGACAGGTATGATACTAAGTTCCATTGTAATGGGGATAAGCCTTGCCTATTACCTACCATAACATATATTGTTATCAATGTAGAATAAATGCATGGCAAATATTTGTACAGGATATTACAACTAAAAATGGAAAAATAAAAAACTTTTTTGCAAAACATAAAACCGACTTCAAAAACACAAAAAGTGAAAAATAACTTTAGCTTCAGAAGTTTTTGCCAGCCGGCAAGGCTTATCCCCATTACAATGGAACTTAGCATCATACCTGTCGAAATTTGGGTGTACTGAGTACACATCTGCATACCCCCTCAGATCATACAGGCGCGATGTTATGTTATGAACTGGTGTAAACAATAGAAAGACATGAGATTTCAGCAATCCCAGTCCATTTGCTATCATTTATTGAGGAGTTCCGTTGCCTATCTCCGAAGTTCTTCATCAGATCTTCACCAAATTGAAATGGAACCACTCCGAGAAAGTACTCTTCCAGAAACTACCCAAATCGCTTCAAGTGTGCCTTTAAATTTTAAGAGTTCTCTCTATTTCTCCAGGATCCCATAATCAGATCCTGACTTGACGATCATGGGACCACCTGGGAAGTTTAGCCTTTCAAAGAAAAAAAAATAAAAAAAAAAACAAATCGGTCCAGCAATCGGGGAAAATACATGAAAAAAAAGGTTCCGACGAATTGAAAACCTCCTGCTTTTGAAGTCGGTTAATATAAAATGGAGTACATTTCAGTACAATATATTTATATAACTTTTCATATTAAAGTTGAAAAAAAAATACCTAAAACCTATAGTGGTCGTGGCAGAAAGGTTCTACCTAGCACGGCCATGGTCGATATGTTATAACAGCGAAAATATGTGAGTACATTTTTTAAAGTCGTTAGTACAATAAAGTACACATTTTTTCATGAATATGTACCGCATTCAAATTAATGTAATCATCCATGGTCGTGCTGGAGAGGATGACACGTGAAAACCGCATAAAAATCCAATATGAATGTTTAGGTGAAGGAATCACACAAACACGTACTTAAATCGACATTGTTTTATACCTACTATGAGATTAAGTAGTGCATTGTTAGGTTTCAAAATCAATTTTATTGCTAAGACCGTCTCCTAGTCGAAAGCGACTGCCTCGGACGGAGTGTCCCGCGAATATGCGTTCGTCGCACTCGGCAGAGGGCGCCTCCCGGATTTCCGAATAAATGTGTATGATATATGAAGGCGTCCGGTCGCTTTGGTTGGGAGACGGGGTAACTTTTTAAATTCTCATTAGAATATTATATCACAAGAACTAGTAAGTATAAAGGTGCCAACTCCACGGGCGTGATACTCCCGAAAAGGCGCATTAGGTATTTTAAATTAAACTTAAAGATAAGCACACAGTTAAAGCTTGTAAAATACTAGAAATAAATAACATGATTAAAGCATAAAAGAATATAAGAAAAGTATGTACCTATGACTCTTAAGGTAATTTTACCTGATTCTAAGAATAATAGATTTGAAAGGGAGATTCAGAATCACACAGCAGTGCACTTTGTGCCAATTGTTTTGATTTGGCTGTAGTTAGCCATAATTCAAAACATTTTATTTTATTCGACTTCATGTCGGGAAATAAGAAAGAGTTCAGTTTTACTGACCAATTTGATGTTGTGTTAACATATTATGGTAAATACTTCGTTTTTTCTGATAAAAATCACCTATGTAAGGTAAGTGCACACCAATGAAATCAGGGCAGGGCCTTGTTTACGATATGCGCCGACAAGTTTAATGATGCCGAAGTTCACTCGGTACTCATTGGTCTGAAATGATGACTTCAGTTTGATTGTTTGAGACTTTTTCACCTGACTGCGGCGAAGCCCAAATGAAGGGTTGTGTTTTTTTTTTACAGAATTCTTTTTTTTTTATAAGTCACATTATTTTATTTGTGCGGTAAAGCTTGCTTAATACCTCCATGTATTTTATTTACAGCTTTTTTCTTACAGAATAGTTTATTTTAATACTGGATGTAATTTTTTAAGGAACATTAAATATTTTTTTTAAATAATTTAGAGTATTTTATAGAGATTCTCTCGGTATTGTGGCGACATTTATAACGCCATATACGAACTACGCTTCATACCTCACATCATGCAAAGTCCTGCATTGCTCAAGCAGATAAAGACGACCGACAACCACCTCTTTCAATAGTGGATCAAGAATTTAACACTCTGTTCCTCACGCTTCTATAGAATTTAAATATTATAGTTTATTTGTATGTCTATGGGCCCTTCATGATAATGATCACCTACATAACATTAACTTTTTAAGAATGAGGTACTTAGCAAAATTCAAAAGCGATGTCCTTCTGTAATTTCAATTGCAACTTTGAGAGAAGACTTATTTCAAAATATTATGGGTCCTAAACACTGAGTTTGTAGCAACATGAAATTGCAATCAATACAATGGAGGAACCACTTTTAAAAGTTGCTATTTGTATACATATTAGTGCTTGTGAATGTACACAATATAATATACACTTAATTAACACTGGATTCATTTCAGAACACACAGTAGTTCAAAATAAATTGAGTTGCCAACCAAATGGATTGTTTTGCAATTAAGTACTCAAGTAATTTGTACAAAGATGTAGGTTGGTGTCAGTGACACTGTGTGGTACCACCACATTGTTAAAGCCGCCATGGACAGGTCACATGCCACAGCAACACACAACATAAAAAAGTTTGATTGGCAAAGAATGTTTTGTGGCATTATGCCTGGTGCCTTACAACTAAAGGCAAATAAAAACTTTTATCTGCAGCTTCTAGTAGCCACCATAAAGTCGGTCAAACTGCGCCATCTGCATCGCCAGCTTCTTGTCTAAGGTGTGGACATTCAGCAGCTCTCTTTCAGTTTTTAATGCCTGTAACAATGAGGTATCAGTGACATTTTACAATATATTTTATTTCATACCCTATGTAGATAGCTTCCTGCTGTTTGACAGGGTACTAATGTTGTTCTCATAAATAAACAACTTTAAGTATAAATGTTGCTTACCACAGCCATTATCTCATCAAGTCTTTTATTTCTTATGTAAATGCTTTTCAAGTACACTAAGAGGTAAACATATAACATCAGAACTATTGCTGCTAGGATAGCTTTCATTTTTGAAGTTGAAAGGTTGATCATCTTGCCCTGTAAAATATATCAATTGATAAAATTAATTTGATTAACAAACAGACTTATGATAGTGTACTAACATACAGTGAGATACGATGATGGGATGTTATTAGTATTGTTTAGACAGCTTAACAATAGCATCAATGTGTAGGTAGGCACTATACACAGAAAACAAGCAAACATTTAGTAGTGAATAATTAGTTGAACGCTCAGCACCGCCGCTATAGTGACAGGCAATAACTAGAGGACGACAAAAGGTGAAGTTGGACTTTTCTGGCTCCTACATTTATTTTATTTTCTACCAATGATATCAAATGTGTATGTTTGCTCACCGGTTTTACGACAACCTCAGGCACTTCCGCCACGAAGTAAGACATTCAGAATATGTAGAATTAGGAAGTTTGTTTAAAAACTGCACCAAACACCACTGCTCCCTCTCCCTCGTACAGTGCAACAAAACGAAGGGTCACAGTAAAAGAAGCCGATTACTTTTGTTCTTTATCACTTATTTGAAGAAATCTATACTTAATATACAACTGCTTCGGATTTATTACTTTTCGAAACGTTGTTGTTTGTCACTCAAGAATGCTGTTTACTTTTACTCCGGCAAAATATTTTGCTATCACTGTTCGTTATCAGTAATCTGTCAACCTTCCCCTAATATTATTAAACTCTCTGTGTCAGTCACTCAGCCCAAAGACTACTCTCAGCCTGCCCGTGTCGTGAGTGTCCAACAGGGGGGGGACACTGCCTTACTTGACGTAGGCGTCCAATTTTTACCAAAGATACTAGCACCATCTTTTACGAAATCCGCGTAAATTTGAGAGATTTAGTACGTAAAAATTACATAGATGGTGCTTACGCCAATACGCCAGGGTGCTTAATACGCCTTGTTTATTATAATGAAAATTGAGTCAAAAATAATAAATAAATATTATAAAAAACAAGAATAAACATTTATAAAAATTGTATTGTATGATCTGATAAAAAAAAGATTTAATTTATTTATTTTAAAAGTATTTTGTAATTTCAATGTTTTTTTTAGGTTTTGCAACATTGTCATATGTCAAATTTACAAAATGGTCTCTACTTTCGGCGTGTGCGCGTGTTTGTAGATCTCTTCCATTTTGTGTAATTTATGTGGTTTTTCGGTTCTTTAAGCTGTAGAAAGTGCGGTTGAGTTGAGTGGTAGCCCTCCTCCCGTCTTCCTGGTCAGTTTTTTATCCGGAAACCTCATTAACTTTAGTGCTGTGTTTTGCGAAATAGACGCTTTCAGATCTTGTGTTTTACAGTTTACTGTTAAAATGCCAAGACGTTGTGGTTTAGGATGTACACCCACTAGTAAGTACATTACTTGCTTTAATACAAATTTACTTATATTCATAAAATTTCTAAAGAAATTTCGTCTTCGCCGAGGGAGGCCTAGAAAACGCTGGCGTGACAACTAGACCGTGAGGTTGGTCGGAGAAAACTGCACAAAGAGAAGAATGGAAGGCTATGGGAGAGGCCTTTGCCGAGCAGTGGGACAACAAAGTCTAAGAAAAAAAAAAAGACATTTCCTACCCTCATAGAACTATAAAGTACCTACTTAAATGTCCCTATGTTATGCTCGAATGTCATGTCAAAGTCTCAAAGTTTTATGAATGAATAGGAATAGTACTAGTACCTTCATTCAGGATTACACAGGACATACAGTATCCCAGACGGCCTCTGCTACTTAGTCTCAATCAGAACATTAACACTGATTTATGTCTCAGAGGCTTCCATAGAAACTGACGGGTTAAATTGTAAACAAGACGGGTTTTTATTAATTTATTTTATAAAGTTACCATAAACCAAATACAAAAAAAAAACATATAAAACATAAAATTATGAAAGAAATAAATGTTTTCCTTTACTGTTGATAGATGAATATTCACTAAATAGTTTGTAATAATAAACATTTTTTTTACAGGAGGTGTACTTCATGTATTTCCAAATCCCGACAAGTTTCCTGAGCAGTTCAAAGCTTGGGTTCGAGTCGTTTGTGGCCAAGATGAATGTAATTTTAATTACAAAAATATGAGAATTTGTGACAGACACTTCACTGAAAAGGATCGGAATCGCTATAACCGCTTGAATGCACTAGCAGTTCCATCACTGTTTTTGCGTGGTATGTAAATTTTCATGTTGAATAGTATTAAAATAATGAAGTAGGCATTTTAAAATCTCTTAATAATAATTTTTTGTTTTTCAGAAAAACCAAGAAATCCTTGTGACTTATCAAACTCCACATTAGAACAGACTTTTAATCAACCTGAAGTATCTGACAATTATCATCAGTCATCAACAGGTATGTTTGGTAATTTATGCTTTTTAAGTTAGAGTATAATTATAAGTAAGCAATAAAAAAATATAAAACGAGAAAAAGCACCCGTGCATATGATATCAGCAATAATTTACGGAACAGAAAATATTATTTTCATATCATAATAAATCAATAGTATCATGATTAATACTTTAAGATTACCCTACTTATGTTTAACATAGGTGCCTAATGATTTATTAGGATTCCAAAATAAAATACAACTATAACAATGAGCAAGTACTAACTTAAGAGGAAGTAACTTAACTTTACCATAATGTGTTCCAGGTCAAATTGATGACCAAGCAATGGAGAAGAGTTCTTTGGATGTTCCTGAAGAATCAGACATCCAACAGTCTACATCTGGTAAGTTACAAACAAAACTCGCACTTTCATTTGCTATTATTCAATTACCATCTAAGAGTATGACTTCTGACATCTGCACCGGCCAGTGTGGTGGATTACAGCCAAATCCGTCTCACAGAGACCTGAATCCCAGCAAAACATTATTGGCTGATTATATTATGCATAAATAGTTACACAATGCAAATATAAATAATTAAACCTAATATAAACAAAATTGAAATCATCACAAAATCCAGTTTTTGGAAAAAGTAACCTTGAACTATGTAGTTGTAATATTTTATATAAAATATAAAGGAGTCGAATAAAACAATAGTTTTTTTATAACCTCTTTTCACATATTATACCCTTTGCAGTATGAATTAACTGCTTGTCACAGGTTCAATTCTCATGTGCAACAAATGTTCATATGACCTACAGATAGTTGTTCCGGGTCTGACTGCTTGTCTATTTGTGATTAATGTTTATAAACGCATCCACAATACAGGAGACATTTCAAGTAGGGGAAAGCTTATGTAAAAAAAAAAAAACCTAATTTTTACCTAATTTTTCAGGTGCATCTGTAGAAGTACCTCACAATCCACTGCTGGAGCATAATTATTACAAAGCGGTGGGGACAACTTCTAATGCAAGAAGTAAGTATTCATTATGTTATTTTGAATTCTGAAATAACTTTATAATGAACCAATCTTATCTAATCCTATTAGTAGGCATTTAAGAATTAAAGTTCATGGGATTGTTCTTACTTGCTTTTTTATTGCTAATAAATGATTAAATTTTGTAATTGAAATAACATGGTGAATGTTTCCAAAATATCACTTGTACATTAGTTGAAACAATGATGATTGATACTATTATTGTATTTTACAGGTTGGAATAAGAATAAGCTTTCTTCAGTGAATTTGAAGAAATGTATTATCTACCAAAAAAATATAAAAAATTTAAGAAGACAGATGTGTCGTCTTAGGAAACAGGGAAAAGATTTAAAGTCGCGACTGGAATATGCCGAAAAGCAATTCAAGAAATCGCATTTCTTAAAAGTTGTCAAGGATATGACACCTGCTGCAAAAATTTTCACCAACATGCAGTATTTCCAAGCAGGGAAAAAACCAACTGGACGGCGTTTTTCCATTGAAGAGAAGGTTCTTTCCCTTTCTTTGTATAAAAGGAGTCCGAAATGTTACGGCTTAATGTCGAAATATTTTGTTTTACCTTCGACAAAATCCTTAAAGCGGTTGTTAGCTCAGATTAAATTAAGCCCTGGCATTAATAAAATCATTTTTGAGCAGCTCAAAAAGACCGTGTCTAACTTGGATACTGAAGATAGACTGTGTACCCTCATATTCGATGAGATGTCAATAATGCCACAAATACATTATGACTCATCAAGTGATGAATTAAAGGGATTTACCAGTAATGGAAAAAACCAGATTGCAAACCATGCTCTAGTTTTTATGGTTAAGGGCATAAAAAAGCACTACAAACAACCAGTTGCTTATTTCTTCACCAATGCCTTAAACAAAATTGATTTAAAATCAATAATAAAGGATGTTATCAATAATATTCAAAAAACTGGTCTAATCGTACTATGTACAGTGTGCGACCAAAGTACGGTTAATGTAAGCGCCATAGAAGGCTTAATAAAAGAAACCAAAGTAAAATATTTGAGAAAAGGGAAGGAAATACCTCTTGATATGTTTGAAGTGAATAGAAAGAAAATTATTCCTCTATATGATGTTCCTCATTTATTGAAAGGTTTGCGAAACAATCTTCTCAATAAAACCATGACCTATGTTGATTATGAAGATGGAAATAAAATTAAATCAGTAAAATGGGAATATTTCCAGCAGTTATATGCTGCAGATAAATCTTGTGGAGAACTGAGCTGCCTCCAAAAGTTGACAGAAGAACACGTCGTTCCCGATAAAATTAAGAAAATGCGAGTGAAGACTGCAGCGCAGATTTTTAGCCATAGTGTGGCGGTTACCACAGACCATTTAACTGCTAGAGGAAAGTTACCCGAAGAGTGTCTCTCTCTTATTCCAATTACACTTTTAGTGGATAATTTATTTGATAGCCTTAATTGTAATACCTTTGAAATTCCAAATGGTAAAATTTATAAAGGGCCTGTAAGAAGAAATTCACCTCACCATCAATTGTGGCTAAAAGCAAAACAATATCTAAAAAGTATAAAATTTCAAGCGAGCAAAAAGGTAGGGAATAAAATCCGAAAATTTGAAAGTGTTGTTCCATCTGTAAAAAATTTTGTAATAACTATTGAAGGCATTCAAGAGTTGTGGAAAATTTTATCACAAAAATATTCTTTTGACTCAATGTTGACGAGAAATTTTAATCAAGATCCTGTTGAGAATTTCTTCGGAAGTATTAGAAATTGTGGGGCAAGAAACATTGCACCCAATGTAATGGCATTTGAAGGTGCATTCAAAACGATTTTATTAAATAATTTAAATGCTCATTCAGCTCAGGCAAATTGCGAAGAAGATAATAATAGTTTTTTACAATCATTACATTTTTTTACGAAAAATACTAATACTGCCCCCATAATCGAAACTTCTGAAGAAAAAGAAATAACGCTTAGAGAGGAAGTCCTAAAAGATGTAAAACTTCCAAATGATTTAGGCCAGAGAAATTATGTATGTGGGTGGATCTTGAGGAAATGTCTCAAAAATATAATAAAAAACTGCAAAACATGCAAAAAGACTGTTTTATGCAATAAAAATGATAAAAATTCCTACATTGCAGCAAAAGAATATTTTCCTGACAAAATGTTGTTATGTTATCCCTCTAAACAATTGGAAGAATGTTTTCTTAGTATACAAAGTATATGTGTTTCACATTTGAAAAGTGATGTGCTGAAAACTGGTATAAAAAAAGAAATAAAAACAGTAACAGAAATATTTGTGCAGTTTCCATTCAAGTGTGAAACACATAAAGAAATGTTGAAAGAATACTTTACAGATGTAACAATAAATATCTTAATTTATAGTTGGTGCAAGTCAATAAACCGGATTTTAGCAGGGAAGCTTACATTCGACGGTGAGGATGAAACTAAAATGTATGCTCAAGATTATTATAATAAACATCGCCATAATAAGATCAATAAATGATTTAAATAATAACATAATCATTTTTATTTTGTGGTGGCTTTATAAAACATTCAATTTTGCAAACATTAACTGTATTTGTTTTTTATCTTTTATGTGAATGAAGAACTAAGCACGAATTTCTATGGAACAAATACAAAATGTTTATAAAAATGGTTTTATATGGCCTTCATTTCAAATTACCCGCCTACCCATAGAAAACCTATTCAATAATAAAGATATAGATATATATCTATGTATGTACCTATAGTTTTTGGGATTAGTTCAGCGGATATAGTACCAGATGGCGACACCGTTCAATATGGGTGTCAAAAATTCTCGAGAGAGGGCTCTCTATTCCATATATATTACTATACTCTTTGGTTTATTCCCATAAATTTATTTTTCATTTCACGTTAGCACTTGTTAGGTGTTTTCATTGATTTCGAAATAATTTTTATTATTGCTTTAAAATAAAATCAGTTTTTGTTTGCAACCCAATCTTGAATCTATATTACTATACTCTATGGTGTCCAATCTTTTATTAGGTGAGGGAAGGTCGATATTATTCGATTATGGATAAACATCGAAGTGTAGCGAGAAAACATCGATTTTTAAAATTGATGTTAAGTCCTCTAAAACATCGTAACAACTAGACTGTATCAACAAAGGAACTACCCCAAGCAGAAAAGGGCCCGGTAAGTGATCTTGACGCGCGTGAGCGTGGCCTAACAGCTTCTAAAAATATAGGACACAAGATCATTATTCTCTTTTACATACGAATTCACGCAACGGTAACGGCAGTGCCACCCAAAGGGACACTGCCAGTCGAAATTTTTCCCTAGTTAGCGTAATAAGTAGAACTGTACATTTAAATTTAAATTCATTTATTGGTGTGATTTTTGGTATATTTTACATGGGATCTTAATAATAAATAATTCGTTCCTCAAAAAATCTACCATAATGGTGTACACTCTTTCACATAATTAGGAATTATTATTAAAAAATAAATTAAATAATTAAAGTAAAATAAATACAACAAAAACACAACATACAATAACTTAAGTCAGAGTAAGCAAACAAAACATTAACAATTGAGTATACATAAAAATAATAATGAAATATAATATGTAATATCACGTTGTATTGGGATCGACCTATCGTCACTGACAGGACTATTGTTGCTAATAAGCCTGACATTGTGGTGATAGATCGATTGGAGCGTCGCGCAATTATCGTTGATATAACGGTCCCGCATGACGAGAACCTCGTGAAAGCAGAGAAAGACAAGCAATTCAAGTATCTAGATCTTGCTCGCGAGGTTGTCGACATGTGGGACGTGAATACAGCAGTCATTGTGCAGATAGTCGTATCAGCCAATGGTTTAATAGCCAAGAGCCTCGACCGACATCTGAAGAGGCTCTCGCTTGGCGGCTGGATCAAGGGCTTGATTCAGAAAGCAGTACTTCTGGACACGGCGCGTATTGTTAGGAGGTTCCTCTCTCAAGAGCCCTGACCACCGGTAGCTCGGAACCTGTTCCCGGTGCTGGTGGGCTTCTATTTTATATATTTTTAAATGTTTTTTTATACTGACTTTGTATAGGGATATTTAAAAATGTAAAAATAAGTTAGAAAAATAAATAAAGGAATAAAATAATGAAATAAATATCAATGTCAAATAACTTACAATTTATCATTAAGGAATTCGTCAATAGTATAATAACATTTTTCCAATAATAGATGTCTTAATTTGTTTTTAAATTGAATAATATTTAAGTCCTTAATTTCATTTGATAATTTATTAAATATTTTTGTGGTGCCAGGCAAAGTATGCTTTTGTGCATCAAGGTGGTCTTTGATGGTCGAACGCATAATTCATGTCTATATTCTTGTCTAATCACTTTATAGCGATGTTCAGATGCTTTTCTGAATAGATGCATGTTCTTTTTAACAAATAAAGCAGTCTCAAATATGTACAAGCAAGGCAAAGTCATTATTTTTAACAATACAAAATAAGGTTTGCAGCTATCAGTTATTTTTATACCGGTAATAGCTCTAATGCATCTTTTTTGGGATTTGAACACCATGTCCTTATTATAGGAGTTACCACAAAACATGGCTCCGTAGCGTAATATAGAATCGACATATCCATAGTATGCAGTGACTGCCGCTGCTTGATTGACTACTTTCTTTAGTTCAGTAAGTTTGCTTTTGCTTTAAAAGCAAACTTACTGATTTTTTAAATTAATATTGAAGTATGTTGTTTCCAATTAAGTTGATTGTCAATGGTTAAGCCTAAAAATTTTATATTTGCAACTAATTATTTAATAAATTAAATAATTCATGTTTTATTTTATCACCACCAAACAACATTATTTTCGGGCATCCATTTTCCTTTCGATAAATATCGGACATCGATGCTTTTGAATTGACGTTTACATCAATGTCGAAATCGATGTTTTTCTAATGTCGACCATCCCTACTTTTGGCTATGTACCACCTATTATTTTATTACTTTTTTATTTCCATAGTAAATAGTTCAACTGAGAGCGCAATCACACATAACACAATCTTAAGCCTCAAGCACACTGTCCAGTACTACATAGATCGTAATACACCGGTGTATGCCTGTTTTCTGGATCTCTCCAAGGCCTTCGACCTCGTGTCTTACGAGGTGCTTTGGAGAAAGCTAAGGGATAGGTAGGGGCATACCAGGTGGAGATGTTGAATATATTTAAATATTGGTACAATAACTTACTGTGTCAATAATGGTCAGGCACTCTTTCCGATTCGTACATGCTGGAGTGCGGCGGGAGGCAGGGGGGGTTATCATCTCCAAAGCTCTTCAGCCAGTATGTAAACGACCTCATAGTGGAACTCAGCAGCATGCGTGTCGAATGCAGGATGGGTGGTATAATATGTGTTAATAATATCAGCTACGCGGACGACATGGTGCTGCTGAGTCCCACTGCACGGGCGCTTGGAGAGATGCTGTTGTGAAGCCTATGCCGAGTTACACGGACTTATTTACAATGTAATGAAAAGTCAGTCAGGGTCTTTAAGGCCACTGGTAAGTGTCCTGAATCTGTTCCACTCATTACTTTGAATGGTGTTAGCTTAGAGTGTCGCACTTTAAGTACCTTGGACATTACCTTACCGACGCCCTTAAAGATGATGTCGACATAGAGAGGGAGCGCAGGGCTCTGTCGGTCCGTGGCAACATGCTGGCCCGTAGATTCGCCCGCTGTACAGACCAAGTCAAGATCACGCTATTTAAAGCGTATTTTCAGGGTCTGTACACGGGTGGTCTATGGGTTAGTTATACCAAAATATCCCTGGACACTGCGCGTCCAATACTATTACGGTATTTGTTCAAGAGACAATTTCTCCAGCTTCTTTTGATATGTGGCACGCCGACGGTCCCTGGATGGCAGAGCCCGGTACACCATCTACCCAAATATTTAGATGAAAGCCTTGTACTAATGTAAGGGTAACATACACCACGAAAAATCTTGTAAATATTTATTTAGCGGTGAAACCAATAGTAAAACTTTACATGCAATACGTTTCTGTACTTCAGACAAAGCCTAAATTAGTCAATAGCACTTTTATTTTTGGTTCGATTGCACTTCCGACAGCAATAGCTGTCGGCAGGATTTAATGTATTCAAATCGAATGAAAATCGAATCGAATACTCGGTTTCGGTTTTGTGAATAGCGATTAGAGGACTTTTTCGATAGGACTGTCGATCGATTGGATATGACAGCCAATCGAGTAGTATTGAATAGCTATGCAGGATTACTCCTGCAAAAGAAATTTCTATTTGGCGATTCGCTTCTTTCAAACTCTATTTTTTTCCGCTAAGACTAACACCACTGCCTCACCCACTGATCGATTCTGTGGCCGGTCCCTCAATACATGTAGTAACTGTCAGTGTCAGTGTCATTTGGTTGTCATAAAATTCACTGTGGGTCATTATAGGTTACTTTTATGAATTTATGTGGAACTTAATAATTATTATATGTAGTTGAATTGAACATTAGAAGCTGAAAGGTAAATAAAAAACAATATATGTCATAACCACCAGCATAATAGCATTATTACTTTAAATAACCTAACTACGATTAGTATACTGTTTATTTGAATTGCAGGTAAACAATGGCTACAAATTACGCTAAATATTCTCAATTAATAAAGGCAACGACGAACTATGCACGTCGTATGCAGCGCCTGTCTAATAGGATCTTCGGCGAGGTCGCAATACCCACCAATTCTAAGTCCATAAAAGTCGTCAAAATGTTTTCTGAGCGGCCGCTTCATTCAAACGAGGCGATCATTCACTACTATCCGCGACATATCGAGACTCACAGCTTAATGCTGAAGCTGCGAGAGTACGGCTTGTTCCGAGACGAGCACCAGGACTTTAAGGATGAGATGAAGAGATTGCGGGAGCTGCGGGGCAAGGTCAAAGTGTGGAGGAGAAAGCTCGACCAGAATAAAGAATGAAGTACAGATTTCCGACAATGAGGGCTATGCTATTAGTGTTGTCTATTTCTTCCAGATTAGAGCTATAGCTCTAGGGGAGATCCCACGACTGCCAGTTCTAGTTTTATTTTATAAAAGCTAAAACTTTTTCTGAGAAAGTACCTTTCTATGTAAACTGTTTGGCGGCTCTTCTTCCAATAGTTGCCCAATGTCATATAAAAAATTCAAATTGAATAAAATTACTTAAGTTCACTTACAATTTAACTTGTGGGAGTTTTCCATCACAAAAAGTTTCTGGCAGTGAAGGAGGTGAATGAATGAATGAATACTCTTATGTAATGTAAAAAAATTACACTTTTTAGTATGACATAACTTAGCTATTTAGCACAGCATCATTACCTCTGATGTCTGCCAAAGCCATCACAACTTTTCATAATATCCAATTGTTACCATATTATTATTATTGTCAGGTACTTCTACAGAAAAAGTTTCAGCTTTCATAAAATGACATAGGCATGGCGTTCATGGGATCCTGTTCCACTAGCTGATAACTGCATCATCGTGTTATCTCATTTTCTTGTTGAAAGATGTCAAGTGTTCACTTATTAGAAATGCCCAGGTTAGTGTATTTAGATTTATTAGGCCATCATCTGCCTAGTTTAGATGATTAGGTTTCGATTTACTAGTTAAAACTTGTAATTGTTTGTAAATAAAACACTGTTTGTAAAATAAACCTTTTTCTTTTATAACAGCTATGATGACAAAAACTATATGTGAGTTACTTTCTTAGAATAGTGCAGTTCAGTATAAGAGCCTGTTTTATCTGTGCTGCATGAGGTGCCCGTGTAGAATGTAACATAAACAAAGAACAAGAGGTACAGCACAGTGGGCAGCAGCATTGTAACAGAGAAGTACCAAAAGGGATGAAGTAGTACTACTGTATGTTTTTGAAGTCTCTTGTGGTGAAATGAAGGGCTGCGATTAAAACAGGGGGAACTGATGTAATGTTTCATCCATCTGTAGACTCTGAAACAAGTTGTAAGTTCAGGTTAAAAGCAAAATTTCTTATTTACTGAAAAATGCAGCCGAGGCAGTTTTGTAGAAAAGTAAAAAAAAATCTATTAATCTGTAAGGACACGAAACCAGTAAACACCTGAGAACTACAAAATGATAGCCAAAGACTTCAATGTCTCAGGCTGTTTTGCATATTAATTTGACTGCATCTTCTAACTAGTTCACACGGTATGTATGTGTTTGTTACCCGTGTGGGCGCAGCCTGTTCTTGATCTTGGTAATGTTGGCAGTCTTGTCCAGCTCGTTGTAGGGCGTCCTCATGATGAGCAGCGCCAGGTCCAACCACGGGTGCAGCACCAGTTCGTGCACGCGCCGCGAAGTGGCCGTGTTCACGTTACCTGCTCAGTGAACATACTAACATATACATAACACGCCAGATAGTATATTGGTCAGAGGGCTGTCTTAACCTCCTTAACCTTTGCATATTGTTGCCGATTGGAAAGGCAAATGACAGCTGTGTGTTTCTGAACGCATGCCGCACATTTGTTCGCGAATATTTTGTGCAGCATAAATGTTTGCACACTGAGCTGCAGCACCGTTTCCACCGGAAAAGCTGTGCGTAACTTTTGTTCGCTCAGTGCAGCAGTTTATTGTGAGCAAACACGCTAGAGTACGAGAGGCCAAAATGTAAGCCTCAACGTTTTACAACTAAAATCGGTAAAGGTTAATCCGATTATTATTCTGAAAAATACTTTTTAGAAATCTTAATACGTAAACAAACAAATTGCGAATAAGTTTAGGTGATATTATGGTGGATCCACACAGCTTGACCACAAGTAAAGCCCAAGTGCCGCCAGCAGATGCGACAAGAGCAGCTGTGAATCGTACAAGTAATATTTCAGTATTGTTTTGCTTGCTGTGATTGATGCGAATTGTAACTTTTTATACGTAGATATCGGTTGCCAAGGGCGCATATCTGATGGTGGAGTTCTACGTAACACTAGTCTGTTTCAAATGATACAAGACGCACACAAATCTGCAAATTTGCCACAACTACAAAAATTAGAAGGAAGAAATACGCCATTGCCTCTTTATTTCATCGGTGATGACGCATTCCCAATCAAAGAATACGAAACGACACCGTTCTCATAGAAAGCCGTGATCGAATCCCCGAGCTGCCGTCGGCAGGCTGCGGCGGCATCGCCGGCAAAATGCCGCCGGCTTTGTTGTGGATGCCGCACATAAAGCCGGTGGCTAGGCCGGCCGCTGTGTGGATCCACCATTAGGTTGCTGCCTAAGTATTATCGGTCAAGACTCACGGTTGTCGCAATATATAATATGTATACAGGGTGGAAGGGACATCGAGCACAAACGGTTACCAACTTACCACCGTTTTTAATAGGTATATTTTTTTATGTGGGGGCTGCGGAAACGAAATTATGTACTAAATACGGAATTCGATTCCACTCTGTATAGTCTTGATGTAATGTTATCAGACAACATGTACTAAGCTTGCTAGAAAACATTTTTTATTCGGTAAACAGATGATTGAAGGGCGGACTATTAAACTGAATGCGCGAACAGAGAGTGCGTGTTCGCTGATGCGAGTCCACCGCTTCCACGTGTGCGCGTACAAATATGCACACGCCTACATTTTGTTCATATTCACTTGAGCGAATCCACCGAAAGAAACACTTTTGGATTACATATTGGTGCCGCTTTGATCTATAATTCTATATGATGTGATACTAGATTGAAATAAAGTAGGTAAGTTATATGCTATTGTACCTATTGTATAACGGGCTGGTGACCTCAACTCCACGCCCAAGCGCCCGCGCGTATTTTGCGTAGTTATAAGCTATTGTATGTTTTTACTACTTTTTTAAATTATGCTTCAATCAATATTCCTGGTATGGCGCCAAATGTCTGCACTATGCTGTTACCTATACGTTTGCAGTGTAAAATGTAACAGTTTTTTACATTTTCTTGATGGCGATTTTCAGGTTTTGTTTTGATTTTCAGTATTGCTGTTAAATTGCATGATTGATATTAGCGACGAAAATGAGTTGATTTTTACCCAAATGTTAAATGTATCCATTGCACTTTAAAGCCATATTTTGTTACAGGTCGCGAATCATATTTTAATCAAGATCAGTGTCAAGTCAACTTGATACTGACCTTGATTGCAAAAAACTTAAGAAATTTCGTACATACTTCTTTCTGGCGCTCGGAACATCCTTCAATAAACAGCGTCAAAGAGCGTGCTTTTTCTCTGTTTAGTGAAAGATGTTCCAGGTTCTTTTGAACCCTACAGTAGTTTTGCATGCGTGTTTTGAGTACCCTAGGACAGATTTTAAGATTTAGTGAGGTGAGTAAATTAAAGAAACCAACGTCGGTAGTCTCGCGTCTACGAGGTTTAGTTTCAACAGAACCCTGTAAGCTTTGATTATAATCATGTTTAGATAGAGCGTTGCGCTGCAATCGCAACAGAAACAACTGGCCAGATTTGAAGCGCTTTTCTATTGTTTAAACTGCGCGCGCATCACTTGTGGGGCGTACTGAGTGTTACCAGCCCTTGAATATTTCCCACTAGCTGACCGGCGCAACTTCGTCTGCGTAACATTTTTGATTAATGCTCCGTTCCTTTTGGTCGCAGCGTGATGTTTTATATAGCCTATAGCCTTCCTCGATAAATGGGCTATCCAACACTAAAATAATTTTTCAATTCGAACCAGGAGTTCCTGAGATTAGCGCGTTCAACCAAACAAACAAACTCTTTTGTTTTATAATAAATATTATTATAGATTAAAGGAGAAAAAAAATGTTTTGCTTTTGAGATCTATAATTTGTTTTAAGATTATATTCATTTATGATTTTTTCACATATTAGGAGTTTGTGCATATGAATTATTAAGTAAAATGATTTGTAATGAAAAAGATCATTATTGCTATTGAAGGTTTATAATAATCTAGTTAAGAACTTTTTAACAACAACATTATTATTATTATCTAGCAGATTTTTGTTTCGTGATTTTAGGATTGGTCCCATCCCATAGTAAAAGTTGTTCATAATGATGAGTACAATGTCCCCTTATGAGATTTCGTGTATGAATAGATAGACCTTATATGTATATTTTAAGAAGCCATTAACCTGAGGAATCAGTATATATATATTATCCAGCACTACTGTTAAATGGTGGCTTGAAATCTCTGAATATACTTTTCGAATCATGAAAACATTTTTTTAAATTAGCTAACGCTCAAATAGGAAATTTTACATCCAATTAACAGGCAACCCTGTAAACGTGGCTGTCAAATGGCATTACATCTGTGGATAAAATTACACTATAGTATATCATTTAATTGTTTCTTTACAATATAGTTATTTAAAGTTTACTTACCGATGATAGGTATCTTTTTTAGTTGTTTTCAATCGTCCTTTGTAATTCCTGCACACTTTTATAGCGCAAATCGTCATTTTCATATTATGTCACTGAACGCGTGTTTACCACACAATGACAGAGACGTCACTGAGCGGGCGGAACGAGCCTATGATCCCACAGTTGCCTGATATTTTTTTGGCGTTTTGACGCTCGAACTCTATCTAGACATGTATATAATCAAAGCCTGTAAGCATTGTACGGTGATAGTGATGTGATCGACACAGAAACTGGGCTCACCCGAGGCGGCCAACTTGTCGCAGTTGCCTCCGAGGGCGACCCGCTCGGCGGTGAGGTTGGCGACGGGCGCGGTGCTGAGGCAGAGCGCGCGCGCCAGCACCCACTCGCGGTTGTAGAGCGCGCCGTCGCAGCGCCGCCAGCCGCTAGCCGTCCTCACGCATATCGCCACCTTGTTGCGTTCCCCCAGCCCGTACATGGACTCCAAGATCACATCTTTCTCGGCTAATGCTCCGCTTACAATCACTACTACACAATATATCAGGAGCCACATTGTAAGAGGTCTCGATAATGCAGACTGACTGACGCGACAGCAGACATGTTAGATTTGTTTCAAACTTTTCGTGTGGCCAGTGTGATCGGTATTGTAAAAAGTTATAATGTCATGATACGAAAAAAAAAACACATTTTAAGCTTATGAATGATATAATTCAACCCCAAATAGTGCCAGTACCTACCCATGATAAATTATTACGCCATCGCGCCATCTATAGATCTATGTAACTCCACAAAATATCCCCAAACTAAAAAGTAAATTCGTGATTAGAAAAATAATTAAGTACATAGTAAGAAAATCGATGGCGATAAATCAATATCCGCCGCACACGCGCGTTGTTGCGGCGGCGGTGCGGTACCACCGGACATGCTACTACCCGCGAGACGAGGCGGGGAGGGGTGTATGCGCTGCGACGCACAGTGGGCTGAAAATCGACTTTCATAGACATATAATACTTTTTTCCCAAATGTCCACTTTTATGACTTGAAAATGTTTTGGGAGACTAAATTGCAATTTGGGAGAATAGCATTGCAAACAACGCAAAAAAAAAATCTTTAAAAATTACTATGGAGCTGGCATGAAAGTCTTATACCTCCGCCATCGTTCAACTGGCCCTAACTCCCTTGCAGGTGATTAACCTTGAATTATTTAGAATTTTTTGACATACTCCCCGAAGCGGCCACTGGCTCGACCTTTTTTTAAAAAGTCGCTTTCAATTTAATATTTTCAAAAAATATTTTTAATCAAATGTTTAACTTAATTTAAGCTTAAAATCTACACGGACTACTTAAACGATGCACGCGACCACTACTTTGTATTAACACGCCACATGATCATAAAAAAACATAAAAAAATTAGGTCTAAAGACCTAATAATGTAACGATCCTGATTATGGTCATTATTTTATGAGTTTAAGTAATATGGTTATTCATATCTATTCTACGAGTTAGCTAATGAGGGTAGTAAGTAAATTAGTTTAATGATTACACTAAATAACGTCGTTGCAATAAATAGGAGAACTCAAAATAAAATCAATTCATTTCGCCTTACGCATTGAAAGTACAAACAGTAATAACATCACCGTAAACATGGAAAGCATCGTTACAAATCTTGATATGTTCGTTATTTTAAAAGGTTCAGCCAAAAAAAAAAACGATTATCAGTTTTTATTTGAGACAGTGTTATCTCGATTGAGATGTAGTTTATCTCAGGAAGATCGTGTGACGTTTAAAGAATTTTGCCGGAAATTTACGAGAGCAGTAGAGAAGCGTTGGCATTCTACAAGCCGAAAAATGGAGTTATTCCGAAAGGAATATGGAAACTGGCTTGAGAAAAATGTCGACTGGCCTAGCTGCATCAAAGAAAATGTTCAGGAAGCTTCAACATCTGTAGCTCATGAGGAAGAAGAGCCATCAACATCATCAGTTGGTACTATGACCAAACGGAAACTCCCTAGAAAACCTTTTGAAGAGTTGGGAACGAAGCAAAAGAAGAGACGGAGTGGTGATTATTTGAACAGTGACTGCAGTGAGGTTGTTTATGCAGCTTGTACGAAGTTGAAGGAAGATGGAAGAGACAATATTGCTTCTGTAATTGAATACTTATTGAAAAATCCAGAAGCAGTTAATAGATTCCAAGACTTGATAAAAAAAAAACCGGCTGGCAAGGAAACCTTTACACCCCTAAAGTCGCTTGGATTAATGCTATCTCTTAAATTATCAAAATGGCAATATATAACTTTGAGAGAATCAGCAATTTGAGAAGGTATTAGAGACATATCCTTCCTATTACAGAGTGCAACAAGCAAAAAAAGAGTGTTATCCACCTGAACCCGAAAATTCCATGACGGTTACAGATAGCTCAGCCAGAATTTCTCTGCAGGCTCTCTTGGACCTAACAGTGAATAGAATATTTAAATCTTTACCAGAAGATTTAAAGCAAAAAGAACTGATTTTAATTTCTAAATGGGGTTTTGATGGAGCATCTAGCCAGAGTAAATATAAACAAAAACTGGATTCTATTCAAGATGATTCCAGTATTTTTATGACATCATTGGTGCCATTAAAACTGACATGTCAAGAAAATACAGTATGGCAAAACCCGAAACCTTGCTCTGCATTGTTTTGTCGTCCGGTGCAGTTTACTTTTATTAAAGAAAGTGAAGCAGTCGTGAAGGCAGAAGAACAGATAATGAAGGATGAAATATCTGATCTCCGCCCAACTGAGTGCAACAGCAATACAATTAGCCAAAAATCCTTGATGACGATGATCGATGCCAAGATATGCACATACCTTTCAGCAGCTAGATCGAACGCTTCTTGCTACATATGCCTAGCGAAACCGTCTGAGCTAAACAATTTGGAAGCAGTGTCAAAACTGGCAACATCGGCTGACATGATGGAGTTTGGGATTTCTTCACTTCATGCGCGTATTAATATGATGGAATGCCTTTTACACATATCCTACAGATTGGATATTAAAAAATGGGCTGTTAAAGGAAAAGCTGATCAAGATAAAAAAGACGCAAGGAAGAAATTAATTCAAGATCGCTTCAAAACAGAACTCGGTTTGCTAATTGACATGGTGAAGCAGGGTCATGGAACTACCAACGATGGCAACACGGCCAGAAGATTCTTTGAATTTCCAGAAAAAACCGCTGCTATCACAGGGTTAGATGAAGAACTAATCCGAAGATTTGCTGTAATTTTTTTACAAGCAATAACGTCAGGAGACAATGTAAACATTGAAAAATTCAAAGACTATGCGTACAAGACTGCTGAGAGATACGTGGGATTATATAACTGGTACTATATGTCTGCAACAGTCCACAAAGTTCTTCTTCTAATTGTCCCAATTGGGAGTCTTTCGGAAGAGGCATCGGAAGCCCGGAACAAGGATTTTAGAAGATTCAGGGAACACCACTCCCGTAAAAAGAGAGTAGAGTGAGTTCTAATGAGGATATTTTTAATTTCCTTCTTCTTTCGTCAGATCCACTTGTTTCATCAACAAGACCCATTTTGGACGCAAAAAAAAAGAAAACTTTCTTTGAGGAAACGTTGACATTGTTAAAACTTCAAGAACCTGAATTCGAGTTTAGGGACGTTTCTCAGTTAGACTCCGACTCTGAGTTAGACTCAGATAGTGATTCATAATAGGTTTAGTTAATTCTTTTTTTTTCCTTTATTTTTGTGAACATTGATAATTATGTATTAGGTTTTGTATTCGTAAAGTTCAATGTTTTTATCATTCAAAATTGTTGCTTTAGTTTACTTTTACCATGGTTCTTCTTTTGTTTTTTTACCTTTATTTTGTATATACTTTTTTAATTAGAATTGCTCATTTAAATATATAAATTATTTCATTATAATTACCTCAAGCCTTTCCCACTGTGTACATAGAAATTAAATTAGTGTGATCAGTAAACTAAGTTACTCACTACCCTCATTAAGTAACTCATAGAATAGATATGAATAACAATGTTACTTATACTCATAAAATAATGACCTTATTTAGGATCGTTATATTATTAGGTCTTTAGACCTTATTTTTTATGATCATGTGGCGTGTTAATGCAAAGTAGTGGTCGGGTGCATCGTTTAAGTACTCCGTGTAGATTTTAAGACTAAATTAAGTTAAACATTTGATTAAAAATATTTTTTGAAAATATTAAATAGAAAGCGATTTTTTAAAAAAAGGTCGAGCTAGTGGCCGCTTCGGGCAGTATGTCAAAAAATTCTAAATAATTCAAGGGAAATTAATCACCTGCAAGGGAGTTAGGGCCAGTTGAACGATGGCGGAGGTATAAGACTTTTTCATGCCAGCTCCATAGTCATATTTAAAGAATTTTTTTTTTGCTTTGTTTGAAATGCTATTCCATAATGTTGATATTTTTAGGCATGGATTTAGTCTCCCAAAACATTTTCAAGTCATAAAAGTGGACATTTGGGAAAAAAGTATAATATGTCTATGAAAGTCGATTTTCAGCCCACTGTGCGACGCCGGAGTTGGACTTTTATGTGGCATAACCTTTGTTAGTCTGTCAGCAACTCTCTATATTCTTAGTTATAGTCTTATAGAACTGCCCAACAATGTTTCTTAATACAATAAAGGGACTAATCCAATATTGTCGTGTGCTTCTACGTCGATTTCGGCGATAATGAGAGCAACACCACTTGCACACGTGGGTATCCAGAATACCTGTAGATTATGACCCATCCGTCCAGCTTGCATTAGCATGATAAATAAATGATGTTTATTTTGCAAATAGGTTTTTACAAACACTTTTACACGTCTTCTTTTTAAAACTAGATGAGGCCGGTGTTTCGTATCTGACTACTCTGAGAAGAAACCGCCGAAACAAACTCAGAGGTCATAGTCTCTTTTAAGGTCCAGACATACTCTTGATAAACTCACATGAGGACTATGCAGATGAGTGTCTGAGATGGTCTTTTGAAGAAAGGACCACACAGATTTGAGTGGACCTGTCCAGCCAGCCATGTGCTCGTCACAACGCATCGTACGACCCCAAACACAAGGTAGATGCAGCACACTGGGTATCCTGAATGATCCCGGTGATGCCGGCGCGTCAGGTCAAGGGTATCATACTTTTGTAATATTATTGACAAATGACAGGATTTCAAATTTCGAACCGACCAGACCTGTGGAAGTTGTTTTTATGTCTTCATCAACTAGATAAGATGTGATGATCTTCAAAAGGCTGAGCAGATTTTCTTGAAACAGCTAAGAACACTCTCGATTAAGACACCTTTCAAACAAAAAAACTTAATCAAAATCTGTTCATCGGTTCAGGAGCTATGATGCCACAGACAGATACAGATTCACACTTCAAACTTTTAACATCCCTCTTTTTGGCCGGGGGTTAATAATTGCGCAGTAACATAACATCAGTAATCCTCGAAGGGTTAGGCAGAGGCGTACCCATTAGTACACGCAAATTTCGCCAGTTATGTTTAAGCCCCATGTAATAGGGGATAAGCCTATTGCGCAGTAACTTCCGTAACTTAATGTTTCCACAATAAAACACGGTATTACTTGGTTCTTCCGAGTCATCATCGTTTTCGTGCCTCCTCATGAATGTTCACTCGCCTTATTTTCCACTTGATCTGTGTACAACCTGGCTGACAACACTTGCATAGCTACATAGGTTGTCAAGAATAAAACTCACAAAAAAATAGCCATCATTTATTTGATTACAAAATCTTTTGTCAGGAAATAAATTGCTACATAAAATATATATAAACAAGAAATGCCTCAACTGTGTAACGACTGGCGTGCGCGCGCGACGCGGCTGGCGCGTGACGTCACGTCCGCTCGCCACGGGACACCCGCGCCGCGCCGACTACTACTGACAAACTCATATTTTGTGAAAACATGTACTTACTAAAAATCCTTAACATTAACTTTTACATTATTCAGTTCAAAATCTAAATTTATATAAGAAATTAAACTATTTATAAGCCACAGACAATCCAGACAAAAAAATGTATCGGTAGAATCGAATAAATAAACAAAAATAATTCATCGTTCCGCAATACATTGGTTGTATATAAAATGAATTAGTAGCGAGTGCACGGTGTAAGCTCTGAGTGTACTCTGAGGCGTCGTGTCGCAGTGTCGGACTCGACTCGACCCTGTACGGTTTACACCAATAATACCATCAGAATATCATATCGGATGCGGCCGACTGACGGACTGGCCCGTCGGGAGCCGTCGCGTGAGCAGTCGCGCGACAGCTAAACTGTTTCCCAAAACTCATACTCCAGGCGGTATTCCTCCTTATTTAAATCACTATATTTATGAAAGTCGGCGAGATCCCGTAAGCGAAGCGATGTGTAGAAAACTTGCCAGCTTTAAATATATTTCTCGTATTTCTATTTCGTATTTAATTGTTACGCTACTATCACATCTCACAAAATATTATTTTTTGTAAAAAAAAATGAATGAGATAATAATAAGGTCGACAAGTACGCTCGCGTCGCACGCCGGCGCGCGGCGTCGCACGTGTTGTCGCTGTAGCGTCGCCCAGAGCGCGCGGCCGACGAGTGGCTGTGGTCGCGCGTGGAACGTCGCCACCGGCATATAATACATTATATAAACACCGACCAAATAGTTACAGTACATTGTGGTGAGGCTGAATTTCGCTAATTTGGATATACAGTTATATACAATCGGTGAGGCCACCCAATGAGGCAACCCCTATACATTATAGTTAAGACTATTATTCTTATGAATATAATCTAGTGAGAACTCTACTACACATGTTAGCATTTGTGATTCGTTAAAAGTATATAGGGTAATGATTCTTATTCTTAATTATTAAAATTTCAAATAATATAAGAGTAAACTAAGTTTCGTCATCGTCGTTCAAATTAGCGAAATTCAAAAGTCGTATCACGCGTCGTAAGCATAAAAATTACCAAAAAAATATTGAATTTCATCGAATCCTTTCTTTGATGAATACTTAAGGAATCAGGCGCAGTCGGGGCCGCTAGCTGCCCTAGGTGTAGTCGTTGAAGTCGTCGATGGCGACGCGGTGCTGCAGGTCGGGCGGGCCGGCGTAGGGCTCCGGCGCGCGCGCGGCCGCTGCCAAGCGCTCGGCCTGCGCGCGCACCCGCAGCCGCTTCAGCAGCCGCAGCCGCTCCAGCGAGTTGGACGCGTACGGCGCGCCGCCCAGCTGCAGCGACTGCGAGATGTGCGACGCCAGCTGCGGGCGAGCGGACGGGTATAGAGCGGGACTGTGCCGACTGCAGCGCCATCTGGCGGGCCAGCAGCGCCACGGTGGTGTGGAGACAAGGCCGAGTGTGACTCACCGCGCAGTGCAGCGCCATCTGGCGGGCCAGCAGCGCCACGGTGGTGTGGAGACAAGGCCGAGTGTGACTCACCGCGCAGTGCAGCGCCATCTGGCGGGCCAGCAGCGCCACGGTGGTGTGGAGACAAGGCCGAGTGTGACTCACCGCGCAGTGCAGCGCCATCTGGCGGGCCAGCAGCGCCACGGTGGTGTGGAGACAAGGCCGAGTGTGACTCACCGCGCAGTGCAGCGCCATCTGGCGGGCCAGCAGCGCCACGGTGGTGTGGAGACAAGGCCGAGTGTGACTCACCGCGCAGTGCAGCGCCATCTGGCGGGCCAGCAGCGCCACGGTGGTGTGGAGACAAGGCCGAGTGTGACTCACCGCGCAGTGCAGCGCCATCTGGCGGGCCAGCAGCGCCACGGTGGTGTGGAGACAAGGCCGAGTGTGACTCACCGCGCAGTGCAGCGCCATCTGGCGGGCCAGCAGCGCCACGGTGGTGTGGAGACAAGGCCGAGTGTGACTCACCGCGCAGTGCAGCGCCATCTGGCGGGCCAGCAGCGCCACGGTGGTGTGGAGACAAGGCCGAGTGTGACTCACCGCGCAGTGCAGCGCCATCTGGCGGGCCAGCAGCGCCACGGTGGTGTGGAGACAAGGCCGAGTGTGACTCACCGCGCAGTGCAGCGCCATCTGGCGGGCCAGCAGCGCCACGGTGGTGTGGAGACAAGGCCGAGTGTGACTCACCGCGCAGTGCAGCGCCATCTGGCGGGCCAGCAGCGCCACGGTGGTGTGGAGACAAGGCCGAGTGTGACTCACCGCGCAGTGCAGCGCCATCTGGCGGGCCAGCAGCGCCACGGTGGTGTGGAGACAAGGCCGAGTGTGACTCACCGCGCAGTGCAGCGCCATCTGGCGGGCCAGCAGCGCCACGGTGGTGTGGAGACAAGGCCGAGTGTGACTCACCGCGCAGTGCAGCGCCATCTGGCGGGCCAGCAGCGCCACGGTGGTGTGGAGACAAGGCCGAGTGTGACTCACCGCGCAGTGCAGCGCCATCTGGCGGGCCAGCAGCGCCACGGTGGTGTGGAGACAAGGCCGAGTGTGACTCACCGCGCAGTGCAGCGCCATCTGGCGGGCCAGCAGCGCCACGGTGGTGTGGAGACAAGGCCGAGTGTGACTCACCGCGCAGTGCAGCGCCATCTGGCGGGCCAGCAGCGCCACGGTGGTGTGGAGACAAGGCCGAGTGTGACTCACCGCGCAGTGCAGCGCCATCTGGCGGGCCAGCAGCGCCACGGTGGTGTGGAGACAAGGCCGAGTGTGACTCACCGCGCAGTGCAGCGCCATCTGGCGGGCCAGCAGCGCCACGGTGGTGTGGAGACAAGGCCGTCACCGCGCAGTGCAGCGCCATCTGGCGGGCCAGCAGCGCCACGGTGGTGCGGAGACAAGGCCGAGTGTGACTCACCGCGCAGTGCAGCGCCATCTGGCGGGCCAGCAGCGCCACGGTGGTGTGGAGACAAGGCCGAGTGTGACTCACCGCGCAGTGCAGCGCCATCTGGCGGGCCAGCAGCGCCACGGTGGTGTGGAGACAAGGCCGAGTGTGACTCACCGCGCAGTGCAGCGCCATCTGGCGGGCCAGCAGCGCCACGGTGGTGTGGAGACAAGGCCGAGTGTGACTCACCGCGCAGTGCAGCGCCATCTGGCGGGCCAGCAGCGCCACGGTGGTGTGGAGACAAGGCCGAGTGTGACTCACCGCGCAGTGCAGCGCCATCTGGCGGGCCAGCAGCGCCACGGTGGTGTGGAGACAAGGCCGAGTGTGACTCACCGCGCAGTGCAGCGCCATCTGGCGGGCCAGCAGCGCCACGGTGGTGTGGAGACAAGGCCGAGTGTGACTCACCGCGCAGTGCAGCGCCATCTGGCGGGCCAGCAGCGCCACGGTGGTGTGGAGACAAGGCCGAGTGTGACTCACCGCGCAGTGCAGCGCCATCTGGCGGGCCAGCAGCGCCACGGTGGTGTGGAGACAAGGCCGAGTGTGACTCACCGCGCAGTGCAGCGCCATCTGGCGGGCCAGCAGCGCCACGGTGGTGTGGAGACAAGGCCGAGTGTGACTCACCGCGCAGTGCAGCGCCATCTGGCGGGCCAGCAGCGCCACGGTGGTGTGGAGACAAGGCCGAGTGTGACTCACCGCGCAGTGCAGCGCCATCTGGCGGGCCAGCAGCGCCACGGTGGTGTGGAGACAAGGCCGAGTGTGACTCACCGCGCAGTGCAGCGCCATCTGGCGGGCCAGCAGCGCCACGGTGGTGTGGAGACAAGGCCGAGTGTGACTCACCGCGCAGTGCAGCGCCATCTGGCGGGCCAGCAGCGCCACGGTGGTGTGGAGACAAGGCCGAGTGTGACTCAACGCGCAGTGCAGCGCCATCTGGCGGGCCAGCAGCGCCACGGTGGTGTGGAGACAAGGCCGAGTGTGACTCACCGCGCAGTGCAGCGCCATCTGGCGGGCCAGCAGCGCTACGGTGGTGTGGAGACAAGGCCGAGTGTGACTCACCGCGCAGTGCAGCGCCATCTGGCGGGCCAGCAGCGCCACGGTGGTGTGGAGACAAGGCCGAGTGTGACTCACCGCGCAGTGCAGCGCCATCTGGCGGGCCAGCAGCGCCACGGTGGTGTGGAGACAAGGCCGAGTGTGACTCACCGCGCAGTGCAGCGCCATCTGGCGGGCCAGCAGCGCCACGGTGGTGTGGAGACAAGGCCGAGTGTGACTCACCGCGCAGTGCAGCGCCATCTGGCGGGCCAGCAGCGCCACGGTGGTGTGGAGACAAGGCCGAGTGTGACTCACCGCGCAGTGCAGCGCCATCTGGCGGGCCAGCAGCGCCACGGTGGTGTGGAGACAAGGCCGAGTGTGACTCACCGCGCAGTGCAGCGCCATCTGGCGGGCCAGCAGCGCCACGGTGGTGTGGAGACAAGGCCGTCACCGCGCAGTGCAGCGCCATCTGGCGGGCCAGCAGCGCCACGGTGGTGCGGAGACAAGGCCGAGTGTGACTCACCGCGCAGTGCAGCGCCATCTGGCGGGCCAGCAGCGCCACGGTGGTGTGGAGACAAGGCCGAGTGTGACTCACCGCGCAGTGCAGCGCCATCTGGCGGGCCAGCAGCGCCACGGTGGTGTGGAGACAAGGCCGAGTGTGACTCACCGCGCAGTGCAGCGCCATCTGGCGGGCCAGCAGCGCCACGGTGGTGTGGAGACAAGGCCGAGTGTGACTCACCGCGCAGTGCAGCGCCATCTGGCGGGCCAGCAGCGCCACGGTGGTGTGGAGACAAGGCCGAGTGTGACTCACCGCGCAGTGCAGCGCCATCTGGCGGGCCAGCAGCGCCACGGTGGTGTGGAGACAAGGCCGAGTGTGACTCACCGCGCAGTGCAGCGCCATCTGGCGGGCCAGCAGCGCCACGGTGGTGTGGAGACAAGGCCGAGTGTGACTCACCGCGCAGTGCAGCGCCATCTGGCGGGCCAGCAGCGCCACGGTGGTGTGGAGACAAGGCCGAGTGTGACTCACCGCGCAGTGCAGCGCCATCTGGCGGGCCAGCAGCGCCACGGTGGTGTGGAGACAAGGCCGAGTGTGACTCACCGCGCAGTGCAGCGCCATCTGGCGGGCCAGCAGCGCCACGGTGGTGTGGAGACAAGGCCGAGTGTGACTCACCGCGCAGTGCAGCGCCATCTGGCGGGCCAGCAGCGCCACGGTGGTGTGGAGACAAGGCCGAGTGTGACTCACCGCGCAGTGCAGCGCCATCTGGCGGGCCAGCAGCGCCACGGTGGTGTGGAGACAAGGCCGAGTGTGACTCACCGCGCAGTGCAGCGCCATCTGGCGGGCCAGCAGCGCCACGGTGGTGTGGAGACAAGGCCGAGTGTGACTCACCGCGCAGTGCAGCGCCATCTGGCGGGCCAGCAGCGCCACGGTGGTGTGGAGACAAGGCCGAGTGTGACTCACCGCGCAGTGCAGCGCCATCTGGCGGGCCAGCAGCGCCACGGTGGTGTGGAGACAAGGCCGAGTGTGACTCACCGCGCAGTGCAGCGCCATCTGGCGGGCCAGCAGCGCCACGGTGGTGTGGAGACAAGGCCGAGTGTGACTCACCGCGCAGTGCAGCGCCATCTGGCGGGCCAGCAGCGCCACGGTGGTGTGGAGACAAGGCCGAGTGTGACTCACCGCGCAGTGCAGCGCCATCTGGCGGGCCAGCAGCGCCACGTTGGTGTCGGAGACGCAGTGCGTGTCGAGATGCGCCAGAAACTTGGTGCGGATGCGCTCGTCCTTGGTCTTGATGAACACACGATTCATGCCGTGCTCGTACGGCTCCACGACCACGATGCAGAAGTTCAGCTGCCCCTGCGCACACAACGATAGCGAATATGATCAGTGTTTGTAACGACGCTCACTCTGTACTGATGAATGTACATTATATGATGCGACTGTATAAGCTTTCCGTTTCTTGATTGCATTTGATTTAAAGCTCACACCGAGACGCGACGCGACACAACGATGCTGTAATAGGCTCGTAGCAGCGAGGTGCACAGCTAGGCGCATCGTGAAGCTACATGAATTCGAGCTGCATCGCATCTCTATGTGAGCTGATCTATGATTCTAATTTACACGTCAACGAGAAATGGAACCATACCGCGGTAATGTG
Organism: Standfussiana lucernea; assembly: GCA_964057025.1. Classification (NCBI taxonomy): domain Eukaryota; kingdom Metazoa; phylum Arthropoda; class Insecta; order Lepidoptera; family Noctuidae; genus Standfussiana; species Standfussiana lucernea. The sequence goes on from OZ059797.1 coordinate 16,734,167, forward strand.
ACGTACTGTCATTTTTAAACGTCCTCAAAATTCATCGCTTATCCGAAAGCGCGCATGTTTACAAAACAAACGCGCAGTGAGCGTACCTTGATGGTGTGTATGTTGAAGTCGGCGCCAGAGTCGTTGTACACGATGGACACGTAGTCGTTGCCGATGTACTTGCGCTTCTCGTTGCACGTGGGGTCCTTGGCCGACGAGGGCATCGCCGTCGCCACGTGGAACAGCACCTGCCAGACGAAAACAGACTTTACAACTACAAAATAAGGATAACATCACGCCAGTATTTCCCCGAAAGGTGCTACCTAACCCTTTATTTCGCCAGTTACGTTTAAAACCATGTAATGGAGAGCGCGCCTTCACAAACCAAACGTGTCACCGTGACACGCATAACTACACAAACAACTTGTCAATATTGTCTCCTGTATTTTCATTGGTCCTCCTTCTGTCCTTTTAGTCCCGGGACGCCCTAACGCGGCGCCCAAGGCTCGTCGCTTGTATCCTTGGCGCGTAGCCGAGGTTTTAGGGTTCCGTAGACAATGGCTAAAACGGAACCCTTATAGATTCGCGCTGTCCGTCTATTTGTCTGTTAGCACCAAACAGATGTTTGGACAGTAGGCGTCTTCTATGAACCGCTACACGAAAGTGATGTGAAATTATGAAAAAAAAAATAATAGGGGTGCCCCATAGCCCCCATCCATGTAAGTGAGGGTTGAAAAAAAAAACCATTTGCATAACTATCGATAGCTTTTAAAAAAAATATATCGAGATTTCTAAAACACTTTTTTGTTTGGTGCTACGGAAACCTGAGTGTGCGATTCCGACTCACACTTGGCCGGATTTTTTATAATTTTTTGCCCTGAGTGAAGGTCTAATTGTCAAAACAAAATGGCTCGGTTAAGTAGACGTCAGGTGTCCTGCGAGATGCCATTTATAAAGATATCTCTTGTCATTTTACGAAGTGTGCCTTAAGAGTACCTGCATGACGTCCTCATTCCACACACAGGTGTAGTGGCCGTCCTTGCCGCCCTTCTCCAGGTGTTAGCTGACGCTCCAGGTGTATCGAGGTACATGTCGTGTTACCTGCATGATGTCGTCGTTCCACACGTAGGTGTAGTGGCCGTCCTTGCCGCCCTTCTCCAGGTTGAGGAACAGATGCGGCTGGTCGTCGTCGCCGCCCTCCAGCGACACCAGCGTGCCCAGCTGCGTCAGGAACTCGGCGTACCTGCGCACACGTCACGCCGTCAATACCGCACGTACGCATGTACTATAGTAAGCGCCAGATAAACGTGGAATAAAGTTCATTGCCCTTTTCTTAATTTCTCTGCGTAGGTACGCGGACAATAAATTATGAATCGTTTTTCATTACTTAAAAGGAAAGGATCACGATCGATGTCGATTCAGGACAGCTTTATGTCATTGTTTTCGGAATTAAGTATGTCAATAAATGTATGTGGGTCAATGACCGTTATTCCACGTTTATCTGGCGCTTACTATAGCTCATATTTAATTAGCTAGCGAAACTAGACCCGCTTTGTTTTTCTCACCGAGATTTCTCAAAGCGGGAATTCTCGATTTTGGCCTTAACTCGAGAATTCGCGTCTTGATACTGATGCTACACACTAGGTATTTATCGTGATATCCGGATAGTAGTACGTCTTCTTCTTAGCGTGTCGATGACAATTCAAATTGAGTCAACCCAAAATTTTCCCAGAGTTTGGCACCTTCAGTAGCGTCCATCAGCTCCTGCGATGTGCAGACAACAGGACAGGACAGGCAGGACACGATATCAAGTGCCCCATCGTAGTAGTACTGGTACTCCATAAATGATTACCACAATTTTTCGATCGATAGCAAAAAATATTATTTATTATTTTTTTGAACTTACGAAAAAAATTTTTTTTTCTTTAATTCTGTAATGTGTAATTAAAATGTACTTAGCTATAGGAATAAAGATTTTGGATTGTAAATGTTTATTTTTTATTCACGTTAAAAGAAAAAGGAATGTTTAGTTGATGATTATTATTAAAATATTCATTTTGGTTCTGTGATCAAAGGACAAAGACAGAAAGCAGGTTGTAGCTGCGTCTTTTCCAAACAAAATCTTCTTTTGAATTATCATTTCGAATATATTTATTTTAGTCTGAAGCAACAGGGGGTTTAGAAGATAATAAAAAAGTAACAAGTATATTGTTTCGAATCCAAGTATCCGCAATATTTTGCTATTTTTACTTACATTTATTAACAGTTCTGAGTATTAGCCTTTACGGCTCCTTTAGCCACAGACATATGTATATATGTACTAATATTATAAATGCGAAAGTTTGCACGTCTATCAAGTTGATTAAATTTGACTCACTGTACTTTAGTGCAGTGGTGTGTGGAACTAATGGACGCTACTGAAGGCGCCAAACTACTAGTGGCTCAGTTCTGGGCCGACACAATTTAGATTGCCATCGACACGCTAAGATGAAGTACATACATTCCGTCATAAGGGGCGAGCTGTTTTCCGTATAATGATACACAAATCTGGACGACACTGTGTCTAACCGACACAAATACAGCAACATTACAATATAACAACTGTTTAGAACAGTGGGACGTAGCGACTTACCTCACACTGCCGTACTCATTCTTCAATATTAACACTTCGTTATCTTGTTGTCCGGGCCCCACGTACAACACTCCGATCTGGTGAACATATTACGCATTACTTTACACATTATACTACCATGATCAGCGGTGTCCAAGAGTCGTCTATAGCAGTGATGGCACTGACAGCTCTTGAGCGCAGTTCTAATGTGCCGAGGCTAGTCTACAGTGAAGAGATCACATCGTCACGTAGTGGCTAGTTAGGGGAAACTAAAAATATTAGTATAATAAGAAGGTTTACTTTGTATGTTTCTACTGGCGGCACGAGGTCGAGGTTCTTGATGGTGCGCTCGTGCTGCACGCCCGACACGCGCAGAGGGCGCTCCGCTAGCGGGTTCAGGATCGTCGGCGTCTCTCCTGCACACACACCAAGCATAGCTATACCTCTCGTAATGCTGCAACTAATACCCACGAACGTAACCCTTCACGAAGCCGAAACGCACTTGTTTTGCCCGTCATTGCGATATTTTTTATTCTGGACCATAGCCTAGTTACGGACATAAATTGAAGGTCACACTTCAACGTTTTCACACGTTTTTTTAGAGTGCGTTACATTGAGTGCAACCGTAAACCATGATTTTACAGACCAAAACAAAAGACGTTCCCTAAAAATATTTTTTGCGTAATGTTACTTAGGGTGATGTGGAGAATGCTTGGTCAACGGCTTCGTAAAGGGTCCATTTACATCTTGTATTTCATTATTAGAAAGAACATTCTTGTCGTTTTTAGATGTATATTTTTAAAGGGAATTGCCCTTTAAAAAATATACATCTAAAATTGTTCAAGAAATTAATATACTTACTGTCCCCTCTCAGTTTATTTATGAAAACCTTTTATATGCACATAAAAATATTAATTTGTTTAAAAAATACAGTTATATCCACAATATAAATACGAGGAACAAACACAAATTTGTTGTTCCTGCAACGAGGCTCAAAAAAATAGGGGGTAAGTTTAGATGCCAATGTATACGTTTTTATAATAAACTTCCGAGCCATATTCAATCAATAAGCCTACATAAATTCAAATCGTTTATAAAACGGACACTATGCCTAAAAGCCTACTATAACGTTAATCACTATCTCGAAGATAAAAAGGCTTGAGAATAAGCTGCTCCAATTAAATTGAATTTGTTCAATGAATGTCGAGATTTCAAGTTTTTCATTTGTTTATTCCTTTCTTTTATACACTTTGACATTTAATGATTTGACATGAATATTTCCTTTTTTTTTCTTACGATTATTCTCCTTTATTTATTTTTTCGAACTTACTGATTACATTTTTAAATATTCCTATATAAAAAACAAAATAAAAAAAAAAAACATTTATAAATATAAAGAATAGTAGCCCACCGGTATCGGGAACAGGGTCCAAGCTACCGGCGGTCAGGGCTCCAGAGAGAGGAACCTCCTAACAATACGAGCCGTGTCTAGGAGTACCACTTTCTGAATCGAACCCTTGATCCAGCTGCCTAACGAGAGCCTCCTCTGGTATTGGTCGAGGCTCTTGGCAATTAAGCCATTGGCTGAAACGACTATCGGCACAATGATCGCCGAGTCCACTTCCCACATGTCGACAACCTCGCGAGCCAAGTCAAGATACTTGATTTGCTTATCTTACTCGGCTTTCACGAGGTTCCCGTCATGCGGGACCGTTATGTGAACAATCATTGCGCGCCGTTCTGATCGATCCACCACCATTATATCAGGCTTGTTTGCCACAATAGTCCTGTCAGTGATGATGGATTGATCCCAGTACAGTGTGATATTGCCATTTTCGAGAACTGGGTCGGGCACATACCTATAGTACGGCACTTCCGATTCCACAAGGTTGTATTTTAGAGCAAGTTGCTGATGAATAATCCTGGCTACAAGGTTGTGTCTATGTAAGTACTCTCCGTTAGCTAGACGAGAACACCCGGAGATAATGTGACGAATTGATTCGACATTCGACATTCGACAGCGCAGCTCTAGGCCGACACAGCGCGGTCAGCGTGCAGCACATGATGGACGAGCTGAGATAAAGGCCGAGGCCGCAGGTCGAGGCCTTTACAGCGAGGACAGCAAGGGCTGCAATGATGGCCAAGCTGGAAGGCCTAGAGCGTAGCTAGGCTAGCTCGAGGCAATCATAGCGTGACCAGCGAAGCAGTCATAGTAGGCCGAGGGTTGTATAGTGCTTTACTCAAAAATACAAGTACCTAATCTAAATAAAACCAGCAAGTAATTTAAATAAAAAATATATTAATTAACTATAAATTTAATTAAAATGACAATTATGAAAGTACAGTTACTAAAATTCAACACCGATTTTCCCGGTTTGATGTTACTAATAGTTTGCGATATATACCTAGCAGATAATTTAGCTTCATCTTTAATGTCTGGCGGTGTTAAACACATTGAATCGGAAGAATTTTCGCTTTGAGAGCTCATTTTTAGCAAAAAAGTCACTAAATAAAAATAAAATTTTCGCTGAACCGCGCTTTTATTACTTCTTGGTTTTTTTTTAGCAATGGTATTGGGAACTATACAGCCAAATATGGAATAAAATCTTTTTGTACCTATCTCTATAAATACAAACAGCTGTGTTTTAAATAAAATCTTTTTGCATTTGATTTTTTAAAACGTTGAAACGTCAAAATAGCGGCCGGCAATGTTTTGCCGGCCTGTTAGAGCGACCAGCAAAACTTTGCCGGCCGCTCCTTGAAACAGAACGGCAAGGTCGACTTTGATCAAACAAGGTTGTCAAAATAATGAGCACATTACATGCATTTTTGAGTAAATTTTTTTTTTTTGATTAATGTGAATGTGAGGACAATGCGGGTAATTTTTATGTTTTTTGTTTGTTTTTACTATTGTCTGGCAGTTTGAGTACTATAAGCGACCTACACAAATGTCCTTTCTTTGGTATTGTTCGTCGTTTCGTTGAGCTCCTTGAGTTATGAGTCGAGCTACACGATAACTGACAAAAGCTTGCACTAGCTGGACAGGTCCACTCAAATCTGTGTGGTTCTTTCTTCAAAAGATCATCTCAGACACTCATATGCATAGTCCTCATGTGAGTTTATAAAGATTATGTCTGGACCTTAAAAGAGACTATGACCTCTGAGTTTGTTTCGGCTGTTTCTTCTCAGAGTAGTCAGATACGAAACACCGGCCTCATCTAGTTTTAAAAAAGAAGACGTGTAAAAGTGTTTGTAAAAACCTATTGCAAAATAAACATCATTTATGCTAAAATCTATTTTAAACAGTTTAAATATGTAAAATGTATAACAACTATGTTAAATATGTAACTTTCTCTTTCGTATAAGCGATTGCGATTCGGTGACCATGTACTGTAAGCTTGTGTTTTGTTATTAAATATTAGCTCGATAATAATACTCGACAAAGAATTGTGTAAAATACTAGATATTTAGTTGCAGATGCTTAATTTACCATGAATACGGTTTTCGCGTGTAGTCGGGTCGGCAAACATGTTGATGACAGTGTATGTGTTACCTGGCACGGGCGGCGTGATGGGGTAGGTGCTCATGTTGTGGTACAGCTGCAGGAACACGAAGCTGGGCGTGACGCCGCCGCCGCCGCCCGCCGCCGCGCCCGCCGCGCCGCCCGCCCTGCCCGCGTACGTACTGTGTAGTGCGCCGCCACCACCGCGCCACACACGCAACACAAACCGAACAAAACAGAAAGCGTCAAAAACAAGACAAAACTTTTATTATCAAACAAACAAATAAAATGAACAACGGCAATTATAGTTAAACGAACTCAAATTATAAAGAATAAAAGGTAAAAAACTTAGTTGTGAAGCAAAATATAGTAAGATTAAAAGTCAAAAGATCATGCATAATACAGTTAGTTTCATAAAACTATCTACAATCACTCTGGAAATCAATTATAAGCGCTTTTGTATATGTGACATATGTGCCGCTATCTACATAGTACACACTGATGCGATCAGGAGTCAGCTAGTCAGGGCCAGCCACCGGTGGCGGTGATCATCACTGTGTACACTGTACCATCCACCCAGACAGAGCTCTTCATAAGGGTAATTAAGTATATTTTAATCCTTGTTTTTACTTGTAACTTGCGAACATTCAGATTAACATTTAAGAAGGTCGTAAAGATATTCAAGTTGCGGCGGAAACTTTGCGTGGGTATTTAAAGTAAATTTTCGTGTATACCTGTGTCGTCTCGTGGGGCTCATGACGGAGATGGTGTTGGAGCGCTTGGAGCGCGCCAGCGGCGGCAGGTCGTCGCGCTCGCGGCCCGCGGGCCCCACGCCCGGGCCCCCGGGCCCCGCGGACCCGGCCGGGGCCCGGCGGCCCGCGCGGCCCTCGGGCACGGTGCCGTCGCTCGCCGTCTGCGCCGACCGGGGAGCAACACGGCTTTTACGTTCGGTTACAAATACAACAAACTTGAATGTGCATAGTATTAGCGTATCGCGCGCACAGCCGCTAGCCGGGACACAGGCCGCCTCTCTGTGACACGGAGCGGGTTACTATAAGCCACCATGTATGTCTTTGAATTTTTGCCTCTAAGACATCGGATTTCTCACGATGTTTTCGTTCACCGTTTTGAGAGCAAAGATGTAGTGATGTAATAAATTACACAAAGTAGGCTCCCGGCTGCACGGTGACGCGAGCCGGGGCCGTCACTACGGGGCCATTACCACTACAAAAACAATTATTTTTTTGATTTGACACACTGTTTTTTTTAAGACAAATCAACCATATACATTCTAAGGATCTCTCCTTATTCGCTCTGTACATGTCCCAGTTACTTTACCCCTGACAGCAACGTTATGGTAACGAGCAGTGATGCGTACCTTCTGCAGCTGGTGGTGCGTGTGGTGCGTGTGGTGCGGCTGGTGCGCGTGGTGCGCGGGCGCGGGCGCGGCGGCGGCGCCTGCGGGCGGGCGCGACGGTATAGCTACAAAGGGGCCGCGTCACGCACAAGCACACAGCGCCGCCGAGCTACGTTACGTGCTCCGCCCGGTTACTGTTACTAGTCGAGGCTTATTACGGTAGTCTTGACTTCGGTTTGTTACATCAAAGTATAATATCAAAGAAAAGCTCTCCTTTACCGAAAACCAAGTAATACATATGCCAATAATTTGCACAAAACTATGCAAGCTTCAGCATGCATACTTCTGTGCAAGCTGCTGGCTCGGCATCTTGGCGGCAGAAGTAGACAACGTACCGTGTGGCACGTAACCTGTCGCCAGCGCTGTCGCTCTAATGCGCTCTGCACACGACACTCGCACACCTGCAGTGGACGCGCACGGTCTACAAACGTTCGTATAGACTAATCGTCTGTTGTCTACTTGTATAAACGCCTGTAGACAGTGATCTAGTCCACTATTGATCTAAATTGTTTACACAGTTACTGTGGTATATATTATTATATTAAACGTGCGCAGTTCATGTTGAGTTATCGTGTGTTAGAGACATTATTATGTGCGTATTATTGTTGCAAAGTACGAGACGTTCTGTTAAACGTTTCATGATTTGCCAAACTCAATTAACAATAATTAGTCTTGTTATTTGTCTAAAATATGAAGATAGTGTAACAAAGAGTTTTGTATTTCATTATAATATTGTTTTTACACGATTTCTAAAAAAGGAGGAGGTTCTCAATTTGGTTATATTTTTAATCATCACATTGGCAGGTTCATCTTATCTATCCACAGCTGAGGAATAGGCCTTCTATATTCATGTGCAACGCGACTGCAGCCTACTCACGTCGATCGATGACATCAACCGTTCTACCTTTTGTAGCAGGATTTCGAAATGTTACTTCAGTGAGGGAAAAATACAGCTACACGAGATGACGGCAGCCGGTAGGCCTCCAGAGTCTGTTATTGATTGAAAAATCGAGTGATCTTCAATCGACCGCAAACAAGTTGCATGTTTAAATTCTGTGAGGAACGGGAGAAGCTCTAGAATATTGCAGTGAAAGCGAACGTTTGTATAGTATGTATGTGTTGTGGTGGTGGTGGTGGTGGTGGTGGGTGCGTACCGGGGTCGGAGTTGTAGGTCATGAGGTGCGGGTGGTGCGCGTGCGGCGACGTGCCCGACATCTCCTCCGGGATGGCCTCGCACGACACGCGCATGTCGCTCTTCTTCGCCGCCTTCTTCGTGGCGTGCAGCGACAGCGCCGTGCTGCTGCTGCGACACACAACACTCGCGTCACGCCCACGCTGACGGCACAGCGCGCCAGCATGTCCTCACCAATATTAACGTCCGTGACTACGCGCGACTACCGCGAGCCTACAGTACTTCACTGCAAGGCATAGGCCTCTCCGACTGCACTCCATTCAACTCGATCATTAGCGACTGCGAAAACCGTCGCTCCACTTCCCTAAGGGCGTCTCACCTTGTGTTTGCAATTCGCAGTCTCAACTTACGAATACAGTGGTACCCAATGGTTCGTTGCTTCTACGGCTGACACACTTGACTATATTGGGCTTTAAATATGTGACGAGAAAGTACGTGTATTAGCCTAGTTGAACAGAAGTTCTTAAGTAGTAAGCGAATACGCACGTGGGCTCGCAGCTCGGCAGCAGGATCATCTCGTCGGGGTCGGCGGGCAGGTCGGCGGGCAGGTCGGCGGGCAGGCCGGCGGGCAGGCCGGCGGGCAGGCCGGCGGGCGGCGCGGCCGGCACGCGCGCGGCGCCCTTCCACGAGGACGACATCTCCGGCGACGAGTTGGAGCGCCGCACCGGGTGCCGCGACTTGCCCTGCGGGTCACACGGGCTCATGTAGGCACAGCTCTACACAGGGCGGAATCTTGACACGGGACACTAAGAGTAGGTGTGTTAACCGTGGCAGCTACAAGAAAACACTCTTAGGACGCAATCTCAGCTCTGGGAAAAAAGTTGTAGCTAAATGAAATCTATGAAAAGCCCAGATATTTTTGTTATATGAAATCTCTGTCATTAAGGTGGAAGCGCCAGGGTAGCCCCCGAAATTCAAATTTTCTTAAGTTTAAAAAAAAGTAAAGTTCATACAACCCCATTGAATAACAATTTCATGAAAAAGTCATTCAATGGGATTGTATGAACTTTGAGGGTTGTATTGATGATTTTAATGATTATAATTCTGTAACTAAATACCTATTACAGCCGCGAATCATATTTTGTTCAACGACCTGGCAATGACCGGCAAATTTCAAAAAACGTAAGAAAATTTGAATTTCGCGGGCTACCCGGGCGCTTCCACCTTAAAAAGGCAATTTATCTATGGATTCTTAACGATTATAATAGTGTGCAGACGACGGACAGGAAAGGGCACGACATGCCGAGATGGTCCGTTGCGATAGAAGATATGGAATCCTATAAACGCGACACAATGTACATTTTGTCCTGCGGTCAGGTTGTCCATCGATGTGCACCGGCCACCCGTGGACATACCACGACACGATTGTCAAAGCCAGTCTGCTTTAGATAGAACCAATATGTTCAGAAAGTCAGCAAGAGCACACGTCATGTCCTCACCTCGGGTACAATGAGCAGCATGTCGTCGTCGTCGGCGGCGGACGAGGAGCTCTGTCGCTGCGGGGAGGCGGGGATGTTGATGGGCTGCGTGCCCATGCGGCTGCCGCTGCTGGACATACGAGCGCATATTAAGGGCGATGTTACCGAGGTTGGCTTGTGAAACTCCACAGACGTAATGGGTATCGATATTTCATCATCATCTTTTTTTTTTGGTAATGGCCTCTCGCAGTTCAACCTATGAGGCTGGCTTCTGCTTAACCTGACAAACCTGTGGGTGCTTTGAAATTACATAAGGCCTCAAGCCAGGGCTAACTTATATGAACTAAGCGACAAGTCGCTCGGCAGTTGAATATCAGTTTTTGACTTGGAGCAACTGACTCCACAACTTGACATGATAAAACAAAAAACACTTTGTAACATAAAAATCCAGGTGTGAAAAAAGCAAACTGCATAGTTTTGGCGCCGCCTCGAAAGTTACATTATTTTTCGCTTTTCAGTTTCCTTTTTCACGCCAGGACTTTATTGTGTTGTAGTGAACGGATGGCGGAAACGAGACGTTTAAGAAGATTTAGTCTTAAAAAAAATATTGTATTGATGCCAGCTATTTATTAATACATATTTATTTAGTTATTTTGAGAATAAAATAAGGCGGAAGTGGGGCAGGCCAAATAATGCAAAGCCCTTTCAACAGAATCGGTTCACAGTTGAAAATTCAGTAGGTAAATCATCAATCAACCCCTATTTTTCTACCCTTAGAGGTGGAATTTATTTTTCAAATTTAAATGGTATAAAATTCGAGGTATACCGGAATAAAAAAAAACGTACCACTCTGTAGAAAGTTATGCGTGATCATACATAAAAAAGTAAATGATGAAAAAAAGGTCATTGAGGTCTGTAGAGTTTCGCTAGCTAATACAATAAGTCTGGTCGAGCATAGGTTAGATTGCATATAGCATAGTAGTGATGGATGGTTACTTGTGCGGCAGGTCGCTGGCGGGCGCGCAGGCCCGCGGCGGCACCACGCTGTCGGAGCTGGACTTGTGCAGCTCGGGCGCCGCCGACGACGCCGAGCCGCTGCGCGAGCGCGGCGACCACTCCGAGCCCTGCGACAGCGTTCTACGTGTACTGATGCCATCCAACTACACACCAACGGAGCGGTGCCTACACCTCACCTCACCACAAGAGTAGACCCTTCTCAGGAGACTCAAGAGATGCACGTCGGCTCTTCGCTCTGCTCTTTTTCACTTTGGTGGAGACCGGGGCTCACACTCACGTGATGATCGGTAAGTCTAAGACTAAAATTTGCAGAATAAACTCAATGATGTAGCTCACCACGTCCTGTCGCGAGTCGCCGATACCGCTGGAGGCAGAGGAGGGCGGGTGGGAGGAGTGCAGCCCCGCCCCCGCGGCCCCGGCCCCTCCCGGCGACAGCAGCGCCGCCACGTCTTGCAGCGGTGACTCCAGCAGATAGTCCCAGTTCATCTGCGAACACCATGTGCGAGAGCGTTAATAAGGGAACTATAATGCAACCCCAGTTCAGCAGCATATTCGACCTTTGAACGAAAATTGAGTGGTAGTGTCGTGTTAGGTGCAGCCGGCGCACGGAGCTACCTGGTTCTGCATGCGCATGACCCAGCTGACGTCCCCGGCGGGCGCGCGCACGTGCACCTCGGCCCAGCCGGCGCACCAGCACGGGCACTGCCCCGCCGCCGCCAGCTCGCCCACGCGCGACCACGCCGTCTCCTCCGTGTCCTGCGGCACATGCAAGCCCAACACGCAATCAATACAATGCTAAATAACCACGCTTCTAGCAAACTAACACCAATCAAAAGTTTTAAAGTTAAGACTGTCTATTTCGTTACACTACATTGCCGTCATTCTTTATCAAACTTACTGCAGTGGTTCAATTCTCACTGAGTTGTGATCGCGAGCAAAAATATTGCTCTTCGTTTAAACAGATCACACGGTAGCTTTGGAATGAAAGAGCTAAAAGATTTTGAAATGAAACACGTACTATTCTTAGTCTTGCCATAAATATGGTCACGAAGAAAACATTTTTTTAATTGCTAATAATATTTATTACTTTTACAGTGTGTTAGTTTAATGCATAAATATAAAACAATTTAAAATATAAAAAGCTTATTCGAAGTGGTCTCCATTGGCTGCAATACAGTCCTTTAAACGTTGAGGCCAGTTATCAATAGAAGCACGCACTCTTTCCATGGGAAAATTCTTCACTGCCAATCGTATAGATTGTTTTAGGGACTCCAAATTATCATGGCGTTTAGAGCAAGCCATGCTCTCTAAAACTGACCATAAACCATAATCCAGCGGATTAAGATCGGGACTAGACGACGGCCAGTCTTCAGCTCTGATGAAGTCCGAAACGTTCACTTCCAACCAAGACTGCGTGGACCGAGCTTTATGACCCGGCGCCGAGTCTTGTTGGAAGGACCATATGTGGTTATTGAACATGGTGTTGTTAAGGGGCTTAACTACCTTCTCAAGAATGGTATCTTGATACACTTGTGCCGATGTTTTGATACCTTTTTCACAAAAATATGGCTCAGTCACTCCTTCATAGCTAACACCCCACCAAACCATCACTGAAGTCGGATTATGCCCACGTTGCACTCTGTCGACTAATTGGGAAGCTTCTTTAGAGCTTTGAGCATAAATACAGTCATTTTTTTTGTTAAAATGTTGCTCAATTGTAAAGATTTTCTCATCCGTAAACAATTTTTTTCTGTGACCTCCCTTTGCGTACCGCTTAAGTAGTTGTTTCGATTTTACCACCCTATTCTTTTTTAAATTATCAGTTAAAAAATTACCCGTGCGTCTCTTATAGGCTGCAAGTCTTAAGTCATCTTTTAAAATACCGACATGGTTCTGGGTGCTATTTTCTTCTCCCGAGATAAAATCTTTTGCTTTCGGACAGGATTTCTTCGAATTCTTTCCCTTACTGCTTTGACCACCTTTTTCGTACGAACACTACGTGGACGGCCAGATCTTTTTCTGCCACAAACAGAGGAGGTCTCATTGTACCTAATAATAGCTCGGTACACAAACATTTGACTAATACCAAGCGTATGGAGAGTTTTAAAAATTGAATTTGGCTCCACACCAACTTTGTGTAATGCAATCACGGCGATTCGGTTCTCTTTATCACCCCACTCCATTTTAATATCGCAAAATATTGTACAATGTATTGGCGCCAAAATTAGAAAACACAATGAACAAGTGTTTAAAAATGACAGTTTCCAAATTCAAATATAATATCTTTCTTATTTTTAACTGTAACAGTATTTATGGCCAGACTATGTATATACTGAACGATTAATTGGAACCGTGCACATCAGTGAAATAAAATATTTAGAATAGTTGTTACGATTGGATAGGTAACAGGAGCGCGGGAACTCACCACTTCTCTGGAGATCCTCTCGAAGTGCTGCGAGAACTGGTTGAGCACCGCGACCAGCGGGTCGTTGCTCTTGTTGTTCTCCGACGAGTTTTGTCTGTAAGCATTACATGTCAATGTGATTATGTGACGCGGCTGCCAGTACACTACGTGCTAGTTCTATGTATGTGTGGACGTGCTATAAGAGGCCGTAATCGCTAAGATATTAGCATACAACAATAAACGGAGCGTTGTAAAATGATGTTACTGCGACTAAAAAATGTCTATACAATGTTTATTTTACAAAGACTATAAAACATGCTTCTAGTCAAACACTATCTGGACTAAATGACATGAGCGCAATCAGCTGGCGCTACCTGATTCAACAGCACTTGAATGTGATCGATAAAATACCTATACGCAACAGAAAATGAGGTGTAACATTCCGATGATAAAACAGCACCGCTAGTGGTAAGTGTAAACAAACAGAAAGAGAAGTAGGCAGCGGAGAGATGCGATGTAGTGCGGTGGGGGTGCGGTGTGCGGGGTGCGGTGGGAGGGGTGCGGGGTTGTGTGGCGGCACCTGGAGGCGTGGCCGCTGGGCAGCAGCGGCTCGGACATGCTGAGCGACGAGCACGACGTCTCGGCGGAGCGCGAGTGCTGCAGCGAGTACTTGCTGTAGCTGCACACACGCACGCGACTCGCGTCACTGGGCCCGCAGGGCTACTCGAATGCCATGTGCCGTGCGCTACCCTACGCCTACGTGATCCTCATCACACTATCTATACTTGCATTCAGAATCTTACTTGTCATCGCAACTTACTCAACTATCCACTTTATTCAGTGATAAGTTGATTTTTGAGGCGCCATTTGTTCTAAAGTGTTTTGGTTGCAAAAGTGTTGAAACTTTCTCTTGTATGATCTAAGACTCTGAATACAAGTGCACATGATCGAAGGCCGGGAAGATGACATCTAAGCGACTCGTTCCGCGAACAACAGTCATGATCATCAAGTATTGTACTACAATTTGGGAAACAATTTTGAAAGCCTTGTAAAGTACAAGCTGCTACGAAAAGTTAGTCCAGAAACCAATTTAAACGTCATTGTATAGAGTTATCATTCGAGTAACCCAGTGGTTAGTAGTATAGGAGAGTAAGCGTTAGTCAGAGCACGGTAGCACGGTATCGGTACTGCATAGTACAGTCGGTACGGCTAGTAGGGAAGCAGTCCCGAGGACACACGCGCGGCACATCGACTATCAGAAACGGTTCCGTTTTCACTAGAGTGTTGTCTCTGTTACTCGTACAGGTGTGATTAAAGGCATAGCCAAGGGCTGGGGGGGGGGGGGAGCACTGTTCAAGCTCCTTTATACCACAGCCGACTCCCTGGATTTTAGTCCAGACACGGTTGTTCAGGGTTCTCCTAAAATATTTAGACCCTTCGAGCCCCTGAACCTCCCTCCCCTTATTTACTTTTCCTATTTAGGGTTGAACCTCCCCTCCCTTCCCCCGAACAACAGGCCCATGGGAAATTTTCTATCTGGGCGTAAGACTAATAGAAATGAAATACTGTTAAAACCGTTTACGACGGCATCATTTAGACCATACCCGTTATATCGACCATCAGCATAGGTACTAAATATTT
The DNA here is from genome assembly GCA_964057025.1 of Standfussiana lucernea. NCBI lineage: Eukaryota > Metazoa > Arthropoda > Insecta > Lepidoptera > Noctuidae > Standfussiana > Standfussiana lucernea. The sequence continues at coordinate 16,749,348 of OZ059797.1, forward strand.
TGCACCTCGAAAACATCACCGGTTGTTACGACCATCGGTTTTCTCGACCAAATAAATGAGTGGTCCCTTTGATGTCGTTATAACAGATTTTGACTGTATATCTCAAATCGTAGCATACCAGGCAACTCAGAAAGTATTGCGATAAATAGTTTTTATATATAGGAGACTGGCCAGTTAGAATCTTTTTCGAAAATATGATTACTTGTAAGTAAAAATATGTGTGTTCCATTTTCAAAATTTCCCTCCACATTTTTTGCGAGCCAATTCAAAGTATCGTGTCTTACTGAAAAATGGATCTGCGCCGGGAACATTTTATAGCTATGATTTTTTACGATTTCAAGTGTCGCCTGTTTCAGGCGACACTTGAAATGAAACAAACCGTATGAATCGTTCGATAGACTTCAAATGGCATTTATGGATGAAGGCCCCTCCAAGACAACCGTGTATCGTTGGTATAACGAATTTAGGCGCGGTCGACCAACCTTGGGGGATGAAGAAAGAAGCGGTCGCCCTTTGACGGCTATTACGGAAGAAAACGTGCTAGCAGTGAAAAATTTAATCCAAGATAATAGGCGAATTACATATCAGGAGATTCAGCACATATTAAAGATTGGATCGGGAAGCGTTCACGAGATTCTACACGGGCATCTTTGCGTGAGGAGGATAGTATCGCGCTGGGTGCCGCACTACCTCACCGACGCTCAGAAGCAGGCCCGGGTGGAATGGTGCCGTGATATGCTGAACAAATTTGAAGCAGGCTCGTCTCGGCGTGTTTACGACATCGTAACAGGTGATGAGTCCTGGATTTATCAATACGATCCAGAAACCAAGCGCCAGTCGACAGTTTGGGTGTTTCAAAATGAACCAACGCCTACCAAAGTGAAGCGATCTCGAAGCGGGGGGAAGATTTTGATCGCCAGCTTTTTTAATTTGACTGGCCACTTGGCCTCAATTCCCTTACGAGATCAAAGAAGCATCAACGCCGAATGGTATACTACCAAATGTTTACCAGAAGTTTTTTCTGTTGTGAGCAACAAGCGACCAAACACAGGGCTCCGCGGACTACTGCTCCACCACGACAATGCGCCTGCACACACCGCGCTCAAAACGAGGGACTTCCTGGACAGTACACCAGTCAAACTCCTGGGTCACCCTCCTTAGAGCCCTGATCTAGCACCGTGTGACTTCTTTTTATTTCCAAAAATAAAAAATCAGCTCAAGGGGATACAATTTTCGTCGCCGGAAGATGCGCTGGCTGCGTTCGAGCAGGCTGTAAACGAGGTGTCTGCGGCGGACTGGAAAAAGTGTTTTGAAAACTGGTTCAGACGCATGAATCTTTGTATAGAGGCTGGTGGAGAGTACTTTGAAAAGATTTAATAAAAATATATGTACCTGTAGAACAATTTTTTTTAGTGTCGCAAAACTTTCTGAGTGTCCCACGTATTATTAGAACTTCATTCTAAAACAACAAGTAACTAAGTCGCCGGAGAACAGAAACAGAGCAACTTGAAATATGCTGCCTTTTTGTCGTATTTTGCCAAAGATTGAAACTAATATTCAACCTAATAATAACAGCAAAACACGGGGATTTTGTTATACAGCCTGAATATAACTTAGCCCATTCTACCGCTTCGCCAGCCTAGCTCGGATTTATGCTTAGATATATTTTTATATCATTGTGTTTTCAACATGATCGACTTAGAAACAAACGACTGCGATTGCGGTACTTGTCGCAGTAGTATGAGCTTTGATTTGAGATCTATTTCAGTTCTGTTGGTCTGACGCCAGTTTAGAACAAGACCCTTTCTGGCGACGAGTTCGGTGTGGTCTCTCTGTGAAGCTCGATGCGCTACTTGCGCGGCCGGCACGGTAGTGTCCATCGGTACTTACCGCTTCACCTCGGGCGGGTTGCTCTGTGCAGGCGGCGACGTTACTTGCAATTGGTTGCCTGTCGCGTGTGTTTGGTTTTCGCTCACTCCATCGTTCACTTGTACCTGAAAAGGAACAAGTGGCTTGTTAACGATTTTACTTCAGTTTAGAAATAAAAAATGTCGTAGTTTAATGTACATAAGGTAATTAAGTACAACAGTAATTTTTATATAAAACAGTGGCTTCTGAGATTTTATCTGTAATAGCAGCTACTCAACAAAAACCTTATTGTAAAGACAAAATAAAGATCATTTGAATGCTGAGAGCGTCGTCAGTAGCAGCTCCAGCTCGGCAGCAGAGTGTCGCGCCGGGGCCACAGCGGAGCAAGTGTACCCGAGCGCGGCAGCGAGGGCGGCGCTCTGTCACAACGGAACGTGAATATGGCGATTTTAGAATCCAAAATACAATTATTATCCTATAGCATTTTAGTTAAATTGTTAAAATTATGAAAATATTAAATTATTATTTGGTATGAGTATTTTTAATTTTAAAATCGCAGTATTTACGTTACGTTTACACCGCGAGCTCGTGCTAGGGCGTCAGGGGCTCGTGACTCCAACGTCTTAATTATTTCATTTTTACATAATATTATTGAACATGTGTCTAACGCGTCCATTCTTTATGATTCATACTAAAGCTGATTAATAAATATAAAAAACCTAGATGCACAGTTCCTTGCTAAGTATGTGTTTAGTCAAGCAAGTTCCGATTGACTAAACACAACTTCGAACTTGCCGATCACATAATGTTGTGTTTTAAACGCGAGCAACTGGAAAAACCGTGGCTGTCACAAGCAGTGGAATAAATGCACAATTCGAAGTTGTGCATGTTTTTTCTTTGGACGGTTTTGAGACACTGGGCGTGTAACTTGTTTTTTTTTATATATCAATACTAAAAGTGACCAACATCGCATTCGTACCTGCACTGTGACGGGCACGGAGTTGACGACGGCGCCGTCGTTGGTGTCGCTGGCGAGCGACGTGCCGTTGTTGTTGCTATTGCTAGTGCTGTTGCTGTTGTTATTGCTAGTGCTGTTGTTATTGCTAGTGTTGTTGCCGTTGCTGTTGTTGTGCACCGACAGCGGCGGCAGCGGCGACGACACGCTGTCCGCGTGCTGCTTGCACAGGACTGCACACCTGTCACACAACACAACACTTGACAAATAAGTAAAGGGACTACAAATAACAGAAAAAAATGCTAGGATTTGGATTGTCATTAACTTATCCGGTAAAGAACTGATATAACTGGTAGAGTAAGCAACCTTGGCATTGGGCTAGTCGCGGATGGGTCGGTTGATGGAACAAACAAGCCCTGGAGTGGCGACTACGTACCTATCTCGAAGATAAATAGACGACCGTATGAAAGGGGGTTAGACTGGGTGCAGAAGGCGGACGATAGATTGTTGTGACGGGACGTGGGAGTAACCCTACGTCCAGCACTGGACTGCGAGAGAATGGGTCGATTGATAGATTCAGCTATTAACAGTGGAATAGTGAACAAAGCACCCAAAACGGAGGAGATAGTGGATGTGACAGTTACCGGTCGCACAGGCCTTGCTTGATGGAGTTCTGCAGACAGCCCGACGTGGTGATGGTGACGAGCTTGTGGCCCACCAGCCACGTGGCGGCGTGGCCGGCCGCGAACAGGAACTCGGCCGTGGCGGAGCGCTGCGGCTTGACGCTGCACGCCGAGCTGCTGTAGCGCGCCAGCAGGTCCACGCACGTCTCCGTCAGCTCCACGTGGAAGGCGGCGGACGCGGAGCCGGCGGCGCGCGCGGGCAGCGGCGCGCGCGGCACGGCGCGGGAGCCCTGCCGACACCAAAACACTCTGCTTCTTCACGAGCTGCTTCACAATGCACAACATAAACATGTTGCTCCAACTATTTCGTGCAACTTATCCTTCCCATGCATTTAAGGTGCACGGAGGCACCAGGATAGCCCGCGAAATTCAAATTTTCTTACGTGATTTGCAATGAGCTGGTCAGTGTCGGGTTTCATGTTCATTAAAACATAATTCGCGACCGTAAAAAATATGGCTTTACAGAGTAATAATAATTAATATCATCCACACTCATAATCCCTTTAAAGTCATTTAATTCCATTAAATGACTTTTTCATGAAGTGCGATTTCGTGAGTTTCAATCATTCAGTCGGGACCGATGTGTTGTGTGTTTGTTGAGCGAGAACATAGTCGCTGGCTAGTAGCGTCCCCGGCTGCGGTCAAACGAATTCTCGTTGGAACAGAGACAATGGAAATGTTTCAGAATGTATATTTGTGACACCTACATATATTGTAACATTGTCTGAATAAAGCCGGCATGGTTGGCGCAGTGGCTGCTGCGCTGCGTGTCGCGGCTTCAATCCCCGCATCGAACAAATATTTGTATGAGCTACGGGTGGTTGTTGCGGGTGTGACTGTGTGTGGGTTTAAATGTTTATAAACGCTCCCACGTTACAGGAGAAATTCCTAGTGTGGGGAGACGTTTTTATTAAAAAAGGCTTATTATTAAAACAAATAGTCACCAGACTAGAGCTGCGCTGCCTGTTGGAGGAGTCCTCGTTGGCGGTCTGGAAGTGGTTGCTCTTGTACTGCAGCTGCTCCTCGAACGGCATGATGATGTAGTTGTGCAAGCCCTGAGGGGAAACGGTCACTCAGTCATAAATAAATAATAATTCTTTATTTATGACGACCCGAATGGCGCAGCGGTAGTGAGGCTGCCTTACGTTCATAGGGTTCCGGGTTGGAATCCCGGTAGGAGCAAGTGTTTGTGTGATAAGCATGGACATTTGTTTCCGAGTCATGGATGTTTATATGTATAATAAGTTTGTATTTACAAAAAAAAAGTATCTATGTAGTATATCAACTATCTGGTGTCCACGACACAAGCCTCGTTGCTTAGTGTGGCACTAGATGACGCTGTGTGTAATGTCCAGCGATATTTATTTTATTTTTATTTATTTTTTTATTTCACCACAAGCCATCACATTAAAATATCAATAAAACCAAGAACATTTAAGGGCTTATTACTAGACTAGGTCACAATAATTAAGATACTCTGACTGTCTGTGACTTAGGAGTCAGTGATTCTTCGTAAACAAACAACGCCATAATTAAAGTAAATCGGGACGTTTCAACAGTAAGAAATGGTGGCAAAGAAAACAGAATCTAAATGTAAATAAAGAGCAAAATGAAGAAAGTTAAACTTTATGGTGAGTTGTAAACATGTAGGGTGTGAGCGTGTGCGTAGTGAGTAAGTGTAGGGTATGTGTGAGTTTGTGTGAGTATGTGTGTGTGTGTGTAGTGAGTAAGTATAGGACGTGATATTTATGATAAAATTTGGATTTATAAATCATCATCACTATAAATTACCCAGCAGATCTTCAGTGTTATCATAAGTTAGTGTTTGGAGATAATTTCTAAGTACGTTTTTGTATTTGGGGCACGAAAAAATATTTAAGTTTTTAACCGACTTCAAAAAAAGGAGGAGGTTCTCAAAGACGGTTGCTTTTTTATGTTTGTTACCTCATATCTTCGTCAGTTATGAAGCGATTTGAAAAATACTACTTTTATTTGAAAGGTTTTTTTTTTTTTTCTGTCTCTTAAGATACAGGTCTCCTAGTTTAAGAGACAGGGTTCATTATTATTTTTGTATGCATAGACTTTTTTGTAGACACACATCTTTGGTGCACAAAACTATAGTATTATGCTTATTGTATTTCTGCTACCTTGTTTTGAACTGTGTCTGTGTGTATTACTTGGATAAATAAACAATTATTATTTATTATTATTTTATTTAAAGGATATACTTCCCGATTGGTCCCATACAAATTTCATCAACAATGGTTCAGTAGTTTGGTTTTTAAATCAAAATAGCTGGAAAAAATATGTCTTCCAAGTAAAAGAAATTGCGAAATTGATACTTGACAAGGATTTGTGTGTGATACGATAACTAAAAAGGGTAACATAAAAACTTTTTTTTCGAAAAAATAAATCGACAATAAAAATAAACGACTTCAAAAAGAAAAAAAAAAAAACTGGAAATTAACTTTACTTTCGGAAGTTTTTGTTTAGGAAGTTGAATTTTGCTAATAATAATTCAATTGGCGTTTGGCAAAGGAAGTACGATGATGTCCGTGAAGGAAAACATTACGCTTAAGTCTGCCAGTCGGTTCCTTTGGGGGACGTGCAGAGTAAGCACAGCGCGGCGGGTTGGAGTAGGGCAGCAGGGTGTACTGGTCCAAGTGTTACTCACATGTATAATAAAGCGCACAAAGTTCCGTCGGTAGGACAGGCGGCACTTCAGGAACCACGCGGCGATGACGTGGTGCGCGAGAGACACCACGTAGTGGTTGTAGCGCGACGGGTTGGTGTAGGGCAGCAGGATGGCGAACACCGACATGTACTGGTCCTCCACGAACGACGCGAACACCTTCGGCAGCCGCGTCAGCGCTGCATGCATACAATATAATTATGGGTTTTCGAAGAAACAGATAAAAGTAAACATCCTGAACCAAAGATCCGAAAGATATAATAAGTCGCAGTAAGTTACTGGCCCCGAGGCATACCATAATTGGCCAAAGGCCACTTCCCGATACTGCTATTCTTCTGATCAAGAGCTTATGTCAGCCACTAGTCGTTGGACGTCGGTTCTATCGAGCTCACCTCACCATCTTGCTCGACGTCTGCCGTGATGCCTTCTAGCTGTGTGGGCTCCACATCGTGGCTATTTTGGTCCACAGCGCATTGGGCATACGGCAGACATGGCCGGCCCAGTCCCACCTTCAGCTTATCAACGTCAGTAATTTGTGTTCTGGAGCGCAGCATAAGGGTTGCACCACAAGTACCGCACGCGGCAGCAGCGACGATACGCTCGGCAGTACGCTTTGCTTCTTGCTCTAGCAAATGACGGTTTTGACCAACAGAAAAGGATAGGAGCATAGAAAAATGAGATTTCGTGCTGCTAGATGTGGCGCAACCCGAATATTAAGAATACGGCCAGTAAACGTAAGGCCCAGAATACTACTCTCTATTGCACTAATCTAAATAGATATAGCAAAACTTGCATGATTAACATTTGCATTAGTTTTATTCACACTCACACAAAAGCGAAACATGCTAATCGTCGGTACTCACTGGACAAGAACTCGAGCATGGGGCTGGCGATGGCCTTGGTGTCGGAGATCTTAGACAGGTCCAGCAGCACCTCGGGCAGCATCTTCACCATCGTCTCGCGCGTCTCCAGCGTGAATATCGTCAGCGCGTTGATGTACGGCTGCGGCGTGCGAAGTACTAGAACAAGACATGCGTAGTAACGAGTTACGTTACTGATGGTATCTCTGCAGCAGTTTCGGTCTGCCCCTACATGATCTGGACAGCGGCCTGCTGTGGAACTACGTTGTACTCACCCATGCCGTATTTGAGCAGACAGCGCACTATCCTCTGCTGCGTCTGCGGCTCCAGGTAGCTGTGGTAGGGCGCCAGAGCGGCCAGGCCGGGCAGGGCGGTGCTATGGAACTCCGACACCAGCAGTTTCTGGCCGTTGCTCACTCGGAGGCACTCGGGGAAGTTGAGGCTGCGGTCTGATATCTGTAACGCATCGAAAGTCACATCACACATCTGTAATACAAGAAAATGTGCTCCATTCAATAGAGCTGAATAAACAATGAGATGACAGTTTGCATGTCGAGGTCCTGCGCCCTCCTGCCTATGGCCAGGGCTCTGGCCTGCAGCAGCAGCGGCAGGGCCCGCAGCACCCGCGCCAGCACGGCCCAGTCCTTGTTCCAGTGTGGTCGTACTCACCATGGAGCAGAGCGTCGAGGCCAGCATGTCGAGGTCCTGCGCCCTCCTGCCTATTGCCAGCGCTCTGGCCTGCAGCAGCAGCGGCAGGGCCCGCAGCACCCGCGCCAGCACGGCCCAGTCCTTGTTCCAGTGTGGTCGTACTCACCATGGAGCAGAGCGTCGAGGCCAGCATGTCGAGGTCCTGCGCCCTCCTGCCTATTGCCAGCGCTCTGGCCTGCAGCAGCAGCGGCAGGGCCCGCAGCACCCGCGCCAGCACGGCCCAGTCCTTGTTCCAGTGTGGTCGTACTCACCATGGAGCAGAGCGTCGAGGCCAGCATGTCGAGGTCCTGCGCCCTCCTGCCTATTGCCAGCGCTCTGGCCTGCAGCAGCAGCGGCAGGGCCCGCAGCACCCGCGCCAGCACGGCCCAGTCCTTGTTCCAGTGTGGTCGTACTCACCATGGAGCAGAGCGTCGAGGCCAGCATGTCGAGGTCCTGCGCCCTCCTGCCTATTGCCAGCGCTCTGGCCTGCAGCAGCAGCGGCAGGGCCCGCAGCACCCGCGCCAGCACGGCCCAGTCCTTGTTCCAGTGTGGTCGTACTCACCATGGAGCAGAGCGTCGAGGCCAGCATGTCGAGGTCCTGCGCCCTCCTGCCTATTGCCAGCGCTCTGGCCTGCAGCAGCAGCGGCAGGGCCCGCAGCACCCGCGCCAGCACGGCCCAGTCCTTGTTCCAGTGTGGTCGTACTCACCATGGAGCAGAGCGTCGAGGCCAGCATGTCGAGGTCCTGCGCCCTCCTGCCTATTGCCAGCGCTCTGGCCTGCAGCAGCAGCGGCAGGGCCCGCAGCACCCGCGCCAGCACGGCCCAGTCCTTGTTCCAGTGTGGTCGTACTCACCATGGAGCAGAGCGTCGAGGCCAGCATGTCGAGGTCCTGCGCCCTCCTGCCTATTGCCAGCGCTCTGGCCTGCAGCAGCAGCGGCAGGGCCCGCAGCACCCGCGCCAGCACGGCCCAGTCCTTGTTCCAGTGTGGTCGTACTCACCATGGAGCAGAGCGTCGAGGCCAGCATGTCGAGGTCCTGCGCCCTCCTGCCTATTGCCAGCGCTCTGGCCTGCAGCAGCAGCGGCAGGGCCCGCAGCACCCGCGCCAGCACGGCCCAGTCCTTGTTCCAGTGTGGTCGTACTCACCATGGAGCAGAGCGTCGAGGCCAGCATGTCGAGGTCCTGCGCCCTCCTGCCTATTGCCAGCGCTCTGGCCTGCAGCAGCAGCGGCAGGGCCCGCAGCACCCGCGCCAGCACGGCCCAGTCCTTGTTCCAGTGTGGTCGTACTCACCATGGAGCAGAGCGTCGAGGCCAGCATGTCGAGGTCCTGCGCCCTCCTGCCTATTGCCAGCGCTCTGGCCTGCAGCAGCAGCGGCAGGGCCCGCAGCACCCGCGCCAGCACGGCCCAGTCCTTCTCCCGCGTGAGCGCCGCCGTGAGGATGCGCGCTGCACGCCCCACCGGCAGCAGGCACACGCCCTGTGCACACCACGCCGACGGTCACACAACGGAAATATCAACACATGGATCGCGACTGTCAATATTTTGTAGTATGTCATTAACGTAAGTAATACACACAGCGTCAGTATGTGCTAACCCCTCAAGTTTTAAAACGTTACACTACTGCTACAACATTGAATTCTTTACGAAATTTACTAATAATCTAAGGAATACTCCAAAAAGAGTTAATTATTTCGACTTCGATTCGAACCGTCGCATCACCGAGTGTCGTCATAATTATATCGATAGTTTGAATAACTAGCCAGCGAATTATGAAATTGTTTTCTACTATCGTCCGAGTCTCTTTGTTTTTAGGACTCTGTCTCATTGATCGATGTTATAATTTGAGGGGGTATCCATTAATTTAACTTACTTGCGTTTTTTTTTTTAAATTAATCCATACCCTCTAGTTATAATTACAACTTTTAAATCAAATTGTAAAAGCTTTGTATTAAAATAAGATAAAGTTTTGTTACATAATAGAAAAAACTAATCTTATTAAATGATTATTAAAGTATATTTGATTAATACTTTAATAATCCTATAAAAACTAAAATGAAATAGAAAAATATTTTGTATAAAAAAATATAATGCATGTTAAGGGCTTAGTCCTGCTAGATTGACAGGCCGTCGAAATATTCGCGCAGGTTTACAATGATTTATTTGACTGAAGTTTTTAATGAATTGCAATTATTTTTAGAAAAATATAATGCTAGTCATGTGCTTAATAACCACGTATTTTTTTAAAGTTCATAAAACTCGTTCTTTTGAAATTAACATTATGACAGTACCTACCTTGCCAATACATCTATGAAAACATCATGTACGTTAGGAAAAATCTGCATTTATTTCGTAAAAGAGGCGACAGATACCACTATAATACTAGAACCAGGGACCATCTAGTTCAGCCAGGTTTCAGGCTAGCTAAAGTAGACTCATCTTTTTTGGGGTACTGTTTGAAATGTTACAATGAAATTCTACAATTGAATGAGACGAAATTTAAATCTTGTATAAAACGCACACTATGTAGGCAAGCATACTATAAGTTGGGAGATTACATTGATGATAAAAATGCTTGGCTCAATGCTGGTCCTGCTCCACAACCATAGGGGTAAACTTATTGGTTGACATGGGAAGTTACTGTGGCAGCTGCAGAAGATTGTAAACATATCTTTGCATTGTATAGATTCAATCTCTTAGTATTGTATAATTGCATAGCACATGTGTGAGTACTATGTACGATAAAGCTACCATTTACATCTTTTATTGACTCGCATTTTCCCTGGTGGCTGAGAGAATGTCATGCTCACTAAAATGTCTCGCTGATGGTGGCGCGTGTGTCGGGTCGTTTAGTTCCCTTCAAAATGGTTGAGTTGAATGATGGCTGATCCACGCGTCTTGTTCGTGAACGGGCGCTTTTAGTAGGGACTGGTCATCTCGCAGCTGCCATGGATTATTGTATTTTTGAATTGTTGATTTTATCTTTTTACTCTGGACGCTCTTACTCGCACGTCTTTCTACATCGTTCTCACATATGTGTATAATCTCGACATGAATGATGTAACCAAGATGTTGAACAGTGTCCATGGAGTTTCTTGCTCATTCTTCTCCATAGGATCTACGCTTTCCAATGGGCAACTACAGTACTTTCACAAGTTATTATGCCCTGCGACTGGGATTGTAGCTTAGTATATTTTTTGTGTTTTGACATTCAAAAGTGCCTGTAATGGTCTAATTGAATTAAATGCTTTGAGTTTGAGTTAGAGCACACGTTTGATTTCCGCGTTGCTGTCTTTTGGAAACGTCTCGTTCTTTCATTGTATGTTTATCGTAAAAACCTGTGCTGCTTTAATATCCGAAGTTGATGTCGACAATTATAAAATTTAAATGAATAAAAAGTTATTCAATTCATATACTGCAATAAAATACCTGTCTACTTTTAACCGACTTTAAAAAAGGAGGAGGTTATACGTTCGTCGGATTTTTTTTATGTATTTATGTTGCCGGATTACTTGAAGATGGCTGGATCGATTTGAAAAAATATTTTTCTATCACCGACCGGGACCAATCTGTGCAGGATAATTTTGATGTCCTCAGGCACCGCCGGTCTCAGTGCGGTCGGGCGCCAGCAATTTTTGACTTTGTAGTTTTTGAGGGGTCTGGTCTGGTCTTTGATGTAATAAAGTTTTTTTCATCTGTGTGTTTGACATACATGTTTTCATTTTAGATTTCCGAGATTCCGGAACTAAAAGAAAAGTGGATAGATAAGGTTAATAGGGAAAATTGGTAAAATTGGTCCAACAAAATACAGCGCTGTTTGTTCAAAACACTTCACCCCCGATTGTTTCGATGATTGTTTTGATGATTTCGATGATATTCATTTTCATCAATTTGAAATAGAATCAACAAATCATTTAATTGATTTAGCAAGATGCATAATTCAGAAATATGTAGACGCTGGTATATATTTTTTTACAAAGAACAGTCAGGACCCTAAAACTTTTATTCAAAATACATTTACCAAATTAATTAATTTTAAAAATCAATAATAACAGCTTAGGATACATGTCTTTTATAATCAGCCGCGCGTTCTTCCTCGTCCCCCGGCCCGCGGTAGTGAGTCGTGTACTTAGAAGAAATCGGCCTATAAGCTCTCTAGTGGTTATATACTCTATGCATAAAAAAATAGTTTCAGTCGATAGATTAGTTTCATTATTCGATTTTATTGAAGGACCAATGTTGAATGACACGAAAAAATATAAAGAAACATTCTAAATTAAAAATTATTTGTATACCGAAATACCCATACAATTAGTTTATATACAGAAACGTCTGCCATATTCCCCAGAGACCGCCTAGTGGTAGAGATAGCCTTGACGAAGGACGACTTCTCACTCGGACAGTCATGCTATGGCGGTCATGTTATGTCATGCAGGTTGCTCTACTTAATGATTTTAACCGAATACAAAGAAAAGAGGGGTTACGTTTTAATCTATGATTTTTTAATTTTTACACATGCGTGAAAGACACTCGCGAACGGATACTTGTGGGAAATAACATTCCTTACGATGTATCGTATCGAAATCAAAATCAAAGATAGGGGCGAAAACAATTGACATTTTCGTCATGGGTGTCACGTCGATGGTATTCGAGGGTGCTGTAAGCGAATATGTGGTCAAAATCAAAGATGGCGGATTGGAAAATTACTTATCGAAAAAAAAAACGAGAAAACTGAAAATTTTCGTCGTGACCACCTTGGATTTTTATTGACATTATTGTTGTCATCAGCGTCGAAAACAATGAAAATAACACAAAAAAAAAAACAGAAAAATTTAATGACCGCCATTGTCAGGTGTCCTATCGCGCAAATGTCCTAGATGTTTTAAAAATTAACTCCTTATTTGTATTGTAACAATTTTCCAGTGGCAAGGCGACAAGTTCCGTTACGAGGAAGCCAAAAAAATATTTTCGAAAACTAGTGATCATGAATTTTAATATATATACCTATTCGAAAAACATATTTTTTAATACGTCATTGTATGGTGCTTCTTGGAAATAAGAATAAATATAATTATGGGTCGAATTGATAACCCCATTTTTAAGTTGGTTAATAGGCAGGTCGAGCAGTTTTAGCATCATCTCAGATAATTTAAGTACGACTAGCTGTAAAAAGGGGTGGTCCCCGCACACACGATTTGTTTTTGTTTTTGCTGTGATATTTTTATTTGTCTTGTCATTCAACATTGGCCCCTCAATAAAATCACCTTAAATAAAATAAAATCGAATAATGACACAAATCTATTGGCTGAAACTATGTATTTCATGAGAGCAAAAACCGAGAAAATTTATGATATTATTGTAATCAGATTAAGAAAATAAATCGGGAAGTAGATCCATTCAGATAAAAGAAGAATTTTGCAAATCGGTTCATATGACGGAGATATGAGGTAACAAACACAAAAAAAAAAACATACAACCGAATTGAGAACCTCCTCCTTTTTTTGAAGTCGGTTAATAATTGCAATTCATTAATAACTTTAGTCATAAAAACATTGTAAACCTGCGCGAATATTTCGATGGGCATCATGTCACAGCTCTGTGTATTCGTGGTTTGGAGAATTTAGACGTGGACATGATCATCTCCGAGACGAGGTACCTGAAGGTCGGCCGGCGACTGCGGTTACAGGATCTAATATTGATACCGTAAGACAACTTATTGAAACTGACAAAAAAAATGACTTGTCAGCAAATTCGTACTTCGTTAGGCAGTGGTATGAGCCAAGTGCTAAACATTTTACATGTGCATCTGAAGGTTCGGAAGCTTTGCACTCGTCTATAATATCGTGACAGGTGACGAAACCTGGGCAGAGTGGGTCTTTCCTTTTGACGATTTGCCAACGAATGTTAAGAAAAGTCGAAGCAATGGTAGAAAAATCGTTGCTTCGTTTTTCGGCAAATCAGCACATTACCCTATCCGCTATCACTTAAAAATCAAAGGACAGTCACTGCAGATTGGTACGACAAACTTAGAGGCACACGTTTTACGAGCCCTGAATCGGCGGTGAATGCGTTCCATGAAGCCATTGAAGAGGTCCCTACGAAAGACTGGTCCAACTGCTTTGTACAATGGTTTTAGATGCATTAATTGCGAGGGATTATACAAGGTGTAGTTTTGCATCCTCGTCAAAATTCAGGAGGTTGTCATAGAAGACGTAAATAATCAATATAAATTACGGTACCTGGTCAATAATAATAAATGCTGCTTTTTTTAGTTTTTTTAATTTGACACTATTTCAGAATGAAGTCCTTTTCAAAAGAGGACAATCACCCGTTTATCGAATAAACGTCTGCGTTGGTTTGTGTGTGTCAAAGCGCGGTTATAGGGCTAGTATTAGACGAGCCGCGTTTTAATACGGGTGGTGTACATTTATAGATTACAGAGATTAAGAAAAAAAAAACAAAAAAAAATTACCTACCCATTTTATTATTGATTCGGGTCGAGAATCATTAGCATAGTTACCTCCTTGAATTTGACGAGGATGCAAAGCAACACCTTGTATTTTGAAAAACAATAAATGTACCGTATCTTTAGTGTTATTTATCCGAATCCAGAAAATTTCAGTATGCCCTAAGTACCTGTGGCAGGTCCTTAGGCTGCAGCGTGGCGGGCGGGTGGCCGCGCTGGGCGGGCGGCTCCGCCATGAGGAAGGGCGAGCACACGGGCTTCAGCCGCGTGCTGGCCGCGCCGTACACCGGCGCGCCCGCGCTGTCGTAGCAGAAGCCTACGCAGTTGAACTGGTTTGCGCGCAGACCGAACAGCATCTCGAATATCTGCGGGTGGAAGCAACATACGCAATTGTTTAATAAACTCACGATGTCCCCCCCCCTCTCCGGCTGGCGAAAATATTCGAGATGGAGATGGCGCCGACGAAAATTGTCGTTTAGGTTATTTTCACTAAGTGATAGCGAATGACGAAATATTAAATTTCAAGATAGCACTGACAAAATATGTATGTTGCGAAAAGTACTTCGTTCCACCCAGACCGGCTCAGGTCAATGCCGCGTCAATAAATGTTGTTACAAAGCCATGCAATTGCGGCAGTTCATATAATTTTGAGTCATTTGATGACCCAATAATGATTTATAAGACAATATAAAAACAAAGTAGTGTGGTTGACGGGTCGTACCTTTATCCGTATGTCGGGGTGGTGCATGAAGAGCGCGTGGCGCTTGTAGTGCGTGTCGAGGTGGTCCAGCAGCACCAGGAAGCAGCGCGCCGCGTGCGCCGCCGGCGCCGCCAGCAGCTTGGCGTGCAGCAGCTCCAGCAGCCCCGCCGCCGCCAGCGCCAGCTCCGCCGCCTCCGCGTCCCAAGGGATCGGCACGTCTGTCACGTACATCTCGAACGGCCGGTTCAGGATCTGCACGAGAGGGACGCTTTGCATTACCCATGTAACTTACGGAGCACGATCGCAACACCGTAGCATTGTGTGCACAAAATCGGCTCAATAATTATATTTTAGTGTCTAGTATTTATTTATTAGGTACAACAACAGCAGTACATACTATGAATAAATATGAAACAACAGAAATAACTAGGGATGCCTCGATACGCCTTTTTGCCGATACGATACCGATGCCCTTGTAAAAATATCGGCGATACCGATACGCTTATTGAATTCAAAAATGAAGGTAAAATAAATAAATCACAAGTCAGGCTATTTTTTTAATTAATATAAAAAGAACAAATAACAGGACAATCTAAATAAAACCGTTTAAATCTTTAGACAGGTTGAGATTAGTTAAAAGGTTCAGTAATTAAAATTAAATTTGATGAGATTTTTGTTAAAAAAACAACGTATTCTTAAGTTTTGCGGAGAAAGGCGATTTCACAAATCTGTTTGAATAAGACCTGCGGTGGAAAATAGACTCTCAGATGCGACAGAACTCATTTGGAAACTAAAGTACTTCTGCGCCATTTTTTTTTCAAGTTTTGGGTATAAGACGTCATTGCGCCAGAAAACGAACCGGTCTGCGCCTCTCGATATATTAGGAGACCTTAGGTATCTCTCGACTTCTTCTTTGAGAGAATTACAGCTCAGAGAAGACAGGCTCATCTTCCTCGTACTCTCTAATATTATTTTCACAAACGAAATTATTTGCATGGAAAAACACTGCGTACAACAGTCAACCTAGCGAAATGGGATGGTTAAGCGAGTGCGAGGCCAAAGCGGGCGGGCGAAGCAAGACACTGAAGAAACCCCGGGGTTTCCCCGTGCATAGTTAGTTTGTGCCTCGTTTCCAATGAAATATACGAGACAACACGCGCGTTTACATTACATTTTTAAAGCGCGAAATTTGAAAAAAAATCGTTGAATCAGCCATTAAAATATCGCCGATGCCGATATATCGGAAAACTTCGAGTATGGCCGGTATTGTCGGCATCGGTATCGGTATCGGATGCATCCATAGAAATAACATAAAAGTACTGGTATGTATTACACGCGGCATTCACCATAGTGACAAGACAACAACATAAGTTCCCAAATAATCAAAATTTTGAAAAATTATAAATTTTACTTAAAACTAAATGAAATGGTAAGAATTATGATGATATATGTATTATGAATGCGGTATTTAAAAAAAAAAATACATTTTTGTTTACTAATTGCGCAGTTGCAAGTGAATTGAGTTGACAGAAATTAGTTGTTTAAAGGCTAATGATTGCACTCCCGTACCTCAAAAACTGGTCTTCTAAACTTTTTGAGGGAAATACTGAATAAATTGGTTTCTAGAGATGTGCAGGAGCTATTGTAGTTTCTACATATTCGTAGCAAGGGAGTGTTGAGACCAAGGTTTGATTTGCGGAAAGGAATATGGAACAGTATTGTGATGGGATATTTGGGAAGTTTTGAAGGGACTGAATATGGAATACGATGAACTAAATCGCTGCATTTTACGATTCCGTTGACAATTTTGTACAGAAAACAAAGATCGCTCGAACGGCGATGGTCTCGCAGCCTTTATATTGAAAAACGTAGGCGTTGCTCGCACGGACAGCGATGGCTTATTTTTGTAGATATAAAAGCAAGATGTTTTGTAAAAGCTCGTTGAATTCTCTCAACTCTTTGCGAATGAACAGCGTAGAACGGATTCCATGCAATGCGAGCATATTCTAACCGACTACGCACAAGATTGTTAAACAAAACTATTCTGGTCTTTGGAAATTGAAAGCCCCTAGTATTGCGTTTAACAAAACCCAGCATCTGTGCTGACTTCTTGACAACATCGCTGATGTGTGGTTTAAAACTTAGCTCATCATCGACTAGGACCCCAAGATCACGTATTTGACGTACTTTTGACAGTGTAGTATTGTTCAGTACGTAAGAGGTGGGAAAAGATGACTTTTTTCTGGAAAAACTAATGAAGTAGCATTTTTTGTGTTTAGGGCCACCAGTTTTCGATATTTTGTAAGTCACTTTGAACAAGCCTACTGTCAGCAGGTCCCGTGATCTTTCTATAAATTTTTAGGTCATCGACGAGCAGTAAAGCTTCACAATGTTTAATCGGACTTGTGATGTCGTCAACAAATAACAAAAACAGAACTGGGCCAAGATGAGAGCCTTGTGGGACTCCAGATCGTACGTCAAATTCATATGAGACAACTATTG
This sequence comes from Standfussiana lucernea, assembly GCA_964057025.1. Classification (NCBI taxonomy): domain Eukaryota; kingdom Metazoa; phylum Arthropoda; class Insecta; order Lepidoptera; family Noctuidae; genus Standfussiana; species Standfussiana lucernea. The sequence continues at coordinate 16,766,756 of OZ059797.1, forward strand.
ACGACAACGAACTGAGAGAGATTTATGAGATAGGATTCGAAACACCTCAACAGCGATCCGTGGACACCATTGAGCTCGAGTTTCGTTACCATGAGGGAATGGCTCACCTTGTCGAACACGCTGCTAAAGTCCGTATATATTGAGTCGACTTCGTGTCTGCTATCAAGCGCTTCAGAAATATCAGACAAAAATCTGACTAGATTAGTCTCGGTAGATCACCCAACTCGAAATCCATGTTGGCTGTCAGAAAGCTTAGCATCTAAATAATTGGTTAGAATGGAACAAACGAGACATTCAAAAAGGTTTGAGAAACATGACAGTATGGAAATCGGCCTGTAGTTTTTGATGTCGCTCGAGTCACGTTTTTTGAGCACAGGCCTTTTTCCATTCATCGGGGAATAATGTTATCTAACCAAAGATTGTTTAAATAACAGACAGAGCGGCTTAGCGGGTGCTTTACCACACGACTTCAGAAAAACAAGTGGAATTGAATCGGGACCGGCACCATTGGTGGTATCATTTTTAAAAAATTTCAATTCAACTTCTTCTGACGTAAATTTAATACTACTTAACACTCCATCTGATTCTTTGTTATCTGTTGTTACATTACCATTTGGGTAGGTGAAAATTGAAGAAAAATGAGAAGCAAAAAGATTTGCAATATCAGTTCCATTACAAACTACTTCGTCATGCATGTACATTCTGCCGGGAATCGTTGATTTACTATTATTGCGTTTGTTTTTAATGTAGCGCCAGAATGCTTTTGGATCTTTTGATATTTCTGTCTCAATATGGTGTTTGTAATAGCTGTATGAAAACGGTTTCTGAGTAAATCGTAGCTCAACTTATCTCGTGGATTGTTGTATTTACGGAATTTATTGTGATAATTCTCTTTTTTTGATAGTAATTTTATGAGCGCGTTATTAAACCAGGAAGGATATTTTGAATTTTTACTATATTTTGGTATGTGCTTGTCGATCTATTCTTTTAGCTTTACATAAAATATTGAAAGTTGATTAATAATATTGTCGGATTGAGAGAATTCAAGATGCAGTCAATAGCTGGTAGGTCTGACATGATTTTAGCATAATCGCATTTGTAGAAATTAGGACGGATGTTATTCTTTGAGCGTAAGTATTTTGTATTTCCGTGTGATATTGTAATAAGCAGGACAGGATGTCTGAGATCAAGTCTAGTAAGAAGGTCAGAGGTATGGGAAGCCGTAAGGTAGTGCATATAACTAGATCTAGTGTTCTATCATCAATATTACAAACGTTTGAAAAAGACTGTAGATTGCTAAAAAGTCAACAAACGTTTCCCCTACAGTATTGTTATAGTTTTCAGGAATGGAATAAGTATATTCAGCTAAAGTCATCTTTAGCTAACTTTGAAGATGTTCATGTTGATGTTGTTGTTCTTTGTTGTTGTTTGTAGATGTGGTGTGTGTGTCTTCAAAGTTATTTATAACATTACTTACATAATTTAATAAAGTTTGACAAGGATTCTGTTTTTACTGGTGGTGGTAAATACGAGACACAAATAGCTACATTTTTAACATTATTATTCTGATTTACTTTAATAGCCACCCAAAGGTCTTCGCTATTACTTTCTCAGCTATAGACTCTGGCTGATGGAACATTCCGTGAAACAGCTAGAAGCACTCCACCGCCATCTTTTTTGGCATTGCTGTGACATATTCTATCGCGACGGTAAACAGTGTACCTTGAATCAAACAACTCACTATTTAGGATGTTTGAATTCAGCCAAGGCTCTGTAAGAGCTATAATTTTAAAATCATTTAGTAAAACATTTTGATACAGATCGTTGGTTTTTGTTCTTAGACCTCTTACATTTTGATAATATACATATATCGAACATTGCAAACGTGTAATTAGAACCAGATAAATTAAGTGAGTCAGTGGGGGAATGATTAGTAGTTGAGCTAGTCATTGTTTTTAAGTACTGATAAGTTTTCTAAGTTGCGAATAAGAATTGCGGCGTGAGGTATATCTTTCCGAACAAACACTCGTCCATTTCGAACCCACACAAACTTGTAGCCTAACTTCCGTGTGGCAGCGTGTAGCTGCTTATTAGCCGGCGGACACAAATGCTCTAAAACGTACACCAATGAGCGATCTCCTCCTATATCTAGAGGTGAGTTCAGCTTGTCTTGAGGTTGTTTTTTTTTATTGAAATCGACTACTGCCGCTATCAAGATATCGCGGAGACGAGGTGTACGTAGTTTAACTACCATCGGGCGGGGTTTATTGTTCTCGGGGTTTAATTTGGCTACTCTTGTAGCGTGAAGGATGTCGCCGTCTTCAAGTGGTTCTCCTACAGTTTTTGGCTTTGAAGTCTGATATTTGTTCCGACATTATTTTGTTTAAGCTGGTCTGTTACTAATGTTTTAATTTTGGCTTCAAGGAAGCTGTTTAATTCCTGTTTGATGATGGTCCGTAATTTTTCTCCCAGTCAAGACTTTGCACGAAGCTGTCAAAAGACACATTGCAGATGTTGGAGTTTTGCCTCAGTGTTATGTTGGATTCCCCATCGTCGGAGGAACCTTCGAGTATGCTGGTGTTAATACATTCGGCAGTTGAGCTAGTCTTATTGAGCAATGGAGTTGAAGTATTAACCTCAGATAGTTTGCCGCGACAGTCCTTACAAGTCCAGGAAGATTTGCTGATAGGCGTCATTGCTTGGAAACTTTTCTCAGTTACTTTAGCACAGTGCAGATGGTATTTCGATTTGCATTTGGAGCATTTTAAGAAGCCCTTACTTGGTAAGGTTTTAGGGCAGCATGAGCAGTTATGGTCATTCGGCGCCGTGCTAGTAATAACGCGCTAAGCAATTTGTTACCAATAAATTCTGTTCACTGTAATCCCGGAAACAACCGTGATGTTTATATTTATGAGTAGGTAGCGCTGTAAAACATGCAATAAGCCGGCCGCGGGTTGTCGTAGGTCAGGGATTAATGTACATGAGCACAAATTATATGAACTTATTTGTTAATTACTCACGAAATACGTCGAATTTTAAGCTGCTGTAATCAATGATAGATGGTCCTTATTCACAGCTACACAGTGGTATAACTCATCAATGTAAGCACTGACTTTTTCACATTAAAATAACAAAAATGAACGGAGCAAAAAAATTACGTGTTGTCGCTGCAACGCGTGCGCGCACCGAGTATGTCGCTTGAATGAAATTGTGAGGTGGGCGCCGCTTGTAAACAAGAAATTGTGTGTGGGAATTATATTGAAAAACAAGATGGCGGCTATGGCCACCCGCCAAAAGAACTACGTAGAATTGTACCACCTAGCTGACCACATACCTTCTCCAGCAAGTCGATGAGGTCGGTGCAGGCGTCCGAGGTCGAGGCGCGCGCCAGGTCCGTGAGCGCCCGCGCCGCCGCCGCCCGCAGCGCGCACTCCGCGTCCAGCGCGCACGCGCTCAGCACCGGGATGCCCACCAGCTCGATCAGCTCCTCGCCGTAGAGGTACCTGGATCATCGGCAGGGTTATGGGGGGTGCCGGTGTCAGCAAGCGGCCACAGCAGTTAGAATGCATGCAGGTATGTGCACCTGTTCCGCTTGATGAAGGCGAGGATCTGCTGCAGCGTGTGCAGGCGCACGGCGCGGCGCGGCTCGCGGCGCAGGTAGCGCTCGTGCAGCGCCAGCGCCGCGCCGCGCCACTCGGCGCCGCCCGCGCACAGCGCCGCCGCGCGCGCCGACACCAGGCGCATCGTCGACGCCTCCTGCACCGGCAACATGGCGCGCTCACTACTACACGCTGACACACCACTGCACACCATTCATATTGACCACGTTTTATATGGTTGTGATCAATGATTTCCGGTGTCTACCAAGGGGACAGTGACACAATTATAAAAAAAATCCCTTTGTCCACCAGGTGGTAGACAGCGACACAATCTTTTAAAATTATTCCCCTTAAACACCACTGGTGGACAGTGACACGACTTTATTTTTAATTTTTTCATTCTATACCTAAAACCATAAAGCGAAATTCAATTATTTTTGTCATATTTCAGAGCAGTATTATGTCGAAGGTATGTTCCGTCGAAATAGAGATCCGCCGAATGTTGTGTAATAATTAACAGTCGAAGTTCAGTGTGACACTCAAATAAATAATAAAACAAAATAATTTTATTTCGGACAACTAAAAGATCCATAAATTGTTAGCACCGGGTTTGCACTTAAACACTATTGTTAGTAACTTAACTAAAGACGAATTAATCAGAAGACCACCCATCAATTATACGGGGTGGGAGGGATACCGACGCGAAAACGGAAACCACATACTCAGTACATCATTCTGAACCATCCCACATAGAAATTTTTCGATGGGTATTAAAAAAATACAGCTGTTCCATAAATTTTCACCGTGTAGGTATTGCACTTTTGTAAGAAAACAGCAATACACTTCCTCTAAAACTGGCTGTTAGCGCACTAGGATTAGGTTCAACATGCTATGGATGTCAGGTCGTGGCTGTCCTGTTCCCCCGCGCCTGCCGCGCGGACGGAACACTTCCACACTGAGGCGGCGAGCCCACACACGCATTTATATTTTTCATTTTATTTTCTATTCCATTGAATCAATTTGGACTTAGAACAAATTTGGACTAAAAACTAAAACCAAAAAACTAAAAGTGTATTGAAAAACGTCGTTTGATGCACGTGGGCATTTGTTACTGCAGTTCTCGGCTCCATAACACCCTCGCCTGCGGCTCGTGTGTATTTCGCCTCGGCCGCAATAACAAACTTTCCTCACTTAAATAAAAAATGTACTATTTAATAACCGAAGAAGTATTTCTATGTGGGGTGGTTCAGAATGATGTACTGAGTATATGGTTTCCGTTTTCGCGTCGGTGTCCTTTCCACCCCGTATAAAAATAATTTTGCTCGTAAGCGAATTTTTTATTTTTTTCCATTTTATGTAATTTTCAGCTCGGTATCAGGTTGTATGATGATAAAAATATGAGTTTTGACCGTAACAAACATGTATTAATTTGTCCTGTTCTAAGAATATCAATGAGCACCGGTACGCAGCACAGGAAGGCCAGCGAAGAAGAAGTTGAGTCTTCCACAGTTGGAGAGAGTCCATGCTGTGATGTTGTTACTATAAGCGTAACTCACGGGCCGGTCGTGTCCGCAGCAGTCCACGAGGTCGAGCAGCGCGTCGGCGTCGCCGTAGTACTGCCCCGCGTCGTGCAGCGCCTCGATGGACGAGATCAGCGCGTGCACGCGCGAGTGGATCAGCTCGTTCGGAGGGTCGTAGTTTTCTGCAAAATATTCATTACCATGTACTCTAGCTTGCCACTTAAGCGTCCGTTTACAGTCAAAATAAACTCGTCTGTTAACGTCCGTAGACGATATAAATGATATTGCTCGTGACCGTATTCGGTCATGGCGACCAATCTCAATAGAGTCAAGTCATTCACGCGACAGATATTCTAGTGCACAAGTGTGGGCGCTAACACAGCTGCGCTCTTTCTTCCCTGACTTTTATCGACCATAGGTCCGTAGATACTAAAAGCGATAAGTTTAATGTCGTGTAAGTTGGCGACGTACTGTCCTGCTGCAGCACGGTGCGCAGGATGCTGAGCAGCACGTCCCAGGCGGGCTCGCACAGCTCCAGCGGCACGCGCGACACCACGCTCTGCACGCTCACCACCACCTCGTACGTCACCACCGGCTGGTTGCCTTCCAGAGCCTGTCATCACCACAACACAAGATAAGTAAACATCACAAAACTTGGCGTCCACTCAGTCTCGAGACGTAGAGGTTACCTTGAGGAAGGCAGGCAGCACGGCGAGGAAGGAGACGCGCAGCGTGGGCACGCGGCGCGGGCCCCACAGCGCCATGTTGATGTAGAACACGGCCCCGCGCAGCAGCCCGGCCGCGCCCTCCTCGCCGCCCCCGGCCCCCGCCCCCGCCCCCGCCCCCGCCCCGCGCAGCAGCACCACCATCTCCTGCAGCGCCGCGTGCCCCATGTCCGCGCCCATCACGTTGCGCATCAGCTGACAACATCACAATCGCTTACATCATATTCCACAACTTGACAAACAACTCCATATAGCCAGCCATACATGTCTGACGACATCATTCCTCAATATGGTACATAGCCATAAGGTGAACAGGTAATACGCGCTAGGGGAAGCGACGAACTCAGGCCCCAAAACCAGGAAGAATGGCGTACAATAGTGGAAACCTACACTCAGCATTGGATGGATGCAGTTTCTTACCTTCCAACTGTTCTGGCAGTAGTGCTCCAAGTTGACGGTGCGGCAGAGCGCGGAGACGAAGGTGCGCAGCGCGGGGCGCGGCAGCAGCGAGTACGAGACCACGGCCTCCAGCAGCGACAGGCAGCACTGCACCACCGCTGTGTCCGCGCAGTACACGCACAGGTGGCACGCGTTGCTGCAATACACAGCACACATCAACCATCACTCAACTAACTCTTACAGCGGTTGCACACTAGCGTATTGTGTAGCGCTTAAAAGCTCGTACCGGAATACGCACGCCACTTTACGCTCTTGAAAAAATCGAACGCGCGTACAAGCCCTTGTTCCGATGTGTTCGCTTAGTTAAAATAACAGCTATCAGCAAAAGTAACGACCGTATGTGGCAAAATTCTCGCGTATGCGCCCCTACACGCACGTCCGAGGCCTAGCTTATACGCGCCGAAAATACGGTAATCTGAAACCGCCCCTTAAGCTAAAAAATTCTTTCCTTAAGAAGTTTATAAATCATTGGGCCACGATCGACATGTTGGCTACAGTTTGATACCATCTTTTAATAAATCACCAACACAGTGACGTCATAACAAAGCCACGCCCACAGCACCGACAAACAACATCCTATATTTAACATCAAAACTGTATGAACAAATAAGTAAATAAGGGGAAATTAACAATAGTTTGATAACATGAGCACTTTAAATTAGCTGCTAAGTGAAAAGGAACAAGTATCCTGTTTATTCAAAAACAAGGATTGTTTTGGAAGGATATCATTGAATAACTAAATATTGAAGATGAACGTTTTGTAAATAAACAGTGAATGTGTACTGTGTGGTGGACACAACACTGATACCTACAAAGGTGTTTACTAGCTCTCTCATTAATATGCTTTGACAGTCCTCTTCTATTGTAGGTACATTATACGAGTACATATATCAGGTTTCCATACTTCAAAAAGGAAAAAAAAGCTGAACCTTTATAGGATCACTTTGTTTTCCATTTGTCTATCTATACAATTGCATTACTGTAAATCACAATTAAACTATAAAATCTTCAATTTCACACATTCAATATGATTTTGATTTGCGACTAGACTAATTAGTGATTTGAAAATATGAAAACAGTATGGTGACAATCAATTCAATTTCTATATGATTTTCTTCAGAAATTGACAGAACAGTTGGGTTCAAGGTCATTTGAATCAAATCTTGTACTTTATCAAAGGGATATCAAATACTTGATTTGGGGTTCTTTACATTTGAGTATCATAGATTTACAATATCTTGTGCAGAAGAACTAGTCAACACTTACTTGACAATTCCATGAACAATCTGCTCATCTAAGTATGTGGCATTGAACTTGACGACGTTGATGATGAGGTGCAGGAACTCCACCAGCTGTGCCGGTGGCTGGATCTGTGGCAGCCATTCCAGCAGGAATGGACCAATCTGGAACCAACACAAGTCTTTTCATGGCAATTTTCCAGTCACTATGTCAGTGAAACTAAACAATGTTGCAGTGCTAGGAAATTAAACAGTTTGCTGATTATAATTTTTACCGATTTGCATAAAGTGTGTACAGTATATGAAGAATTTTCCTGTCAGTAGTTTTAAGTAGTAGCTTGGGGCTTAATAATAACAGCTGCTCTGGTTGATCTTTAGGTTAAGCCGTGCTTGCTTAGGTTGGTCTGTGGATGGGTGTTTGATCCATTACATACCGAGTTTCCTCCGTGCCTCGGAAAGCACATTAAGACCTTTGAAAGTCATTACAGGTAGTGAGTGGCATGAAAGTCTCACTGTCTGTCTTACCAAGGTATATTGTGTTACGTAGTAGTAACTGGGTTGTGGAAGACCCCAACATAGTTAAGAAAAGGCTACGCAGATGATGAGTTTTAAGTAGTGTTAAGTTTTTAATAAAAACAGAGCTGATGGTAAGATAACAATTAATTTAAAAACACCACGGACAGACCTCTTCTTCAAAGCAGTTGATATTCTTCCCGGTGTTGGTTAGTGTATGCAGTAACTTGAAACGTAGCTGTGTGTCCTCAGGAGGATGGCGGGCATGTGTCTCTCGCAGATAGTGGAACAGGATGGTGCGCATGATCTGCAGGTAGTCTGCCTGCCCCTCGGCCAGGCACCGCAGGAACCACAGTGCCGCATGCCGAGCCTCCACATTACTCTCTTCTAGTAGATCTCTTGTTAATGACCAAAGCTTTTCAACTCCGCCCTAGAGACAGTGAAGTTTTTATTATGTTTGTTACAATAACAAATAAAGGTTCTGTTATGTAAATGATGTGAACTTGTATGAAAGCAGATGTATTAGAAAACAATTAAAAAGGTGAGTTTGGAAAATCACAAATGGGTTCACAAAGCAGAGCTTGTATTTATGATGATGTTTTTATGTAATTTCATTTTAATTCTTCTTTCAGTATGTTTGTTATTGGTTGAGCAGGTGACAATGTTTGGAACTCTCTGTGGTGTACCAGTATTACTGTTCAGTAGGTTGAGCGCAAGTAGAAAAATTTAAGAGGTCAAATTATCATAACAACATTTTACCAAGAACCATAACAAAATATAATAGTCAAGTGATTGCCAACAAAAACAGCTGTCTTAAAGATGTGAAATAATGTTGTAGATAAATCATATCAAAACAAACAATTCACCCAGATATTCATAATCAGATAATGAAAATGATAAAATAGTTTTTATGTAGGCTCTGCTTGACAATAAAACAATGTCCAAGAAATGCAATCAACAAAGAAGTTTCAACAACAGAGAAGTATAAAAGAAAGAAATTGCATTGTAATGTTGCATCAGAATGTGTTTATGAGGGTACTAATATAATAAGTGTGGTGTGACGGGCTCACCTCCTGCACGCGGACGTGTATGGCCTTCTCGCCAAGCTCTTTAAGCGCGCGCAGGCGACGGTGCAGCGGCGTATCGGCGCTCAGCTCGCGCTCCACCTCGCTGCTCACCACCAGCTCGTTGCGCGCCGGCAGTTGCGCTGCACATAACCAGAACATGCACTAGTGAGCGCCCCGCCGACCGCAATACTCACACGTCATCTCACCCGGCAGAACCAGCCCCAATACTCACCCGATGGACCCTTTTTGAAGAGCACTTTCAACTTGTCTTGCAGCGACCTATCTCTCGAACTCATTTTACGACGATGCCGGTATTGGTTTTCGTTTGTATTTATGCTAAGGCTTACGGCTAGGCGCGGCGATTACCTATTACTTTGATATTGCCAATAAAAAGACATATTTATTAGAAAATATTCTCACTACCGCTCCTGCTTTGCTATTCACCATTTGACAGCTTCCCAACCAAAGTACTTGTACAGCTGACAGGCGGCCATTCAATTCAAGATTCTGAACGAAAAGTATTATTGATTTCCGAACACTCATTAAAATACACTACATGGCTTTAAATCCTTCCAAATACTATTAATAAAATAAAAAATATAAGCCATTTTCCTATTCATGGGCAATTTCGTTTGATAATACATTATATCACGATTGTAGTGACATGACCTTGATCGATTAAATTTCTGCACGACTTCAATTGTTTTATTTGAGTACAAGGTATTGGTCTTTTAGCGCAATACAAACCTATTACAGTGTATTACAGTTCGTCACGATGATGCTTTTAAAATATTAAAGTTATCCAGGTTTTAAGTTGTGTTATAAAGGTTAAAAACAATATTTCTGGTAATTACTATGATATTTTGAGTGATAGTGAAGTAGTGCGACAAAACGATCTACGACTTATAGAATAGATGGCGTTACCAGTCCCTGCCCACCAGGTAATTGGGCTTAGAAACTTATTTTTTTGATCGCTTCAAATAAATTAATTTTATAACGATTTTTACGTAGATAACATGACAATTACAGATAGAGCCTGATCTAGCCATTTACATAGAAAGCAACGAGGTTGTCGATATGTGGAGTGGCCAATGACCAGGCCCCGCATTCACAACGCTTCGATTAGACTTCGATTTCGGAAAGTCGTATGTCTGTCTTTGCCATGACAAAAACGAGCGAGATAGACATACGACTTTCCGAAATCGCAATCGAATCGAAGCGTTGTGAATAAGGGGGCTGATGGACAAGAGCCTCGACGAACATCCCTCGAGCCTCTCGTTAGGCGGTTGGACCAAGGGCTTGATTCAGAAGGCAGAAGGTACTCCTCGATACGTCTAGCTTTGTGAGCAGGTTCCAGTCTCTGGAGCCCTAAACACCGATAGCTTGTACTACTCGGCCACGTACGAGTTGGACTCGCACACACAGGGTTCCTTAGCATCAAAGGTTTTTTTCCAAACCTATTTTTTTTCAGAATTTTTTCTTCCCGTCGTTGCGATAATTTTTCTGAACCATTCCTGGAAACCTTCTAGTTACGGAGATATTGAGGCTCAAAGTTCCAACTTTTTCTTGTAGTCTAGTCTAGTTTTATTTTCAATACTTGCAAGTTTTTAATGTGATAACTTTACTTTAAAAATCTCCACGACCCCCGTACTATTCAATGCATTCTTCAGCTCAATGTTCGTGTTTGTGTCTTGTAAATGTAAATGTTTCGGCAAATGATTGTTAACTAGTCCTACCGTAAAACATGATTTTTCCTTCCTAGAAAAAAAAAAGTCGTTTCCCAGCAATAATTTTTGCGTAGAGTTACTTAGTTTGATGTACAAATTACTTGGTTGACGTCTTCGTGAAGGGCCCGTTTACACCTTGTATAAATAGACACAAAATTATTCAATCCACTGCTTTTCAGCATTTGAAGAGTTAATCGACTTGACAAACAACAGCTTTAAAAGCATCTCTATGAACTGCATTAGAACCAACCCACTCACACCTTTGACCCCGTGCGAGGAGCTACAGATCCTGAGAAGCCTTCATTCAGTGAACGTACTCTTCATTCTTCTTCAAGCTTATTGACGTGACGCCACGTTTTTCTATCCGAGCAAATTAATATCGAGTACCTATAAAAATGCGTGTACAGCGTGTCGAAGGTAGACTATCAAGCTCGTACATAATAGTGTGGGTAGCCTTCAACCCTCAGGTAATGTAGGAGGGTTTAATCTGCCGCCGTTGACGAGGGTCGACAATTTGCTTCCACCTGTGACAGCGGGACACCGCGGCCCGCCAGCAGCGCCATCTACGGACCTAAATACTTGCGTGACGTCAATTTATTGTGAAAGAATACAACACACTTGTATTCAAACATGGTGGCTTCGGGAATCGGGACCTTTATTGTTACAGTCAGGGCTGTGGTGTGTCACTGACGGTAACAGCTCGCTAATACCGTTATTGTGCGACAGTACGAGTGTTGTTTCAATATTCTTAGTAGTTAGGTGAATAGGTATAGGTACGTGCACTTCACTAGTAAGCAGTCATGTTTGACTATGAGCTTTTTTGGTCAAATCTCTAGTAAGCACATAATGTATTTATTATGTAGACCGTACCTGCCTAGTTACTTTTATAAAATCGACGTTATGCAGGTGCATTTCTGATCTCAGTGCCTGGGTACCTTTACTAGCTACTCTATCGATAGTAGAGAATAATGTACGTTTTCGTATTAGGTATACGTAAGCCCTTTAGGAAAATATGATACTTTCCATAATAACATAACCCTCGGTAATACGTACCCACGTACCCCGGCCGGGCTCGGCGGCGTGTCGGTCGGGTCGCTACTCGCTACGCTAAGAGCGTGAAATTCAGCAGCTCCAGCGTGCCGATACTTCGCGCCATCGATCATCGCTGAAACAAACGACCGTAACCCTATAAGTTCGTCCTGTCCGTCTGTCCGTCGTCCACATGTTGCATCAGTCGTTTTACTCGTTTTTCACTCGGCAGCCATTGATAGGCACCATATTGTGGAATCTAAACTTTGTAATAAAAATAAAAAAACTTATTACGACCTATGTATTATTTTAGCTGTAAAATATCTATAATATTTTTTACAAAACATCACTTTGAACAGACGGAAGATCTACTTACGAGTACTTGCTTTTTGCAAATAAACCGCTAGTAGTAACACGCTGTTTTTAGGGTTCAGTTGCCAAATGGCAAAAACGGAACCCTTACAGATTCGTCCTGTCCGTCTGTCTGCCTCTCTGTCTGCCTGTCCGTATGTCACAGCCTTTTTACTCCGAGACTATTGGCACCACACAGTTGAAATTTGGAGAGTAGGTGCCTTCTATGAACCGCTACACACTAAATTGTGAAATAAAATAAAAATAGACACCTCTATTTAATTTTTTTTCATGATTTCACATCATGTAAAAACAAAATATATCATACATGTAACGGAGGGTTGAAAAAATATATTTACGTATATTAGTTATTGTGTGAGGTATCTATGGATAGCTCTTGAAAAATAATAAAAATAAATAAAAATTGTACCGAAGTTCCTTGAATCCTGTTTTTCTTAAGTCAATGGTTGATGAGATATTTGCTTCCAAAGTCGTAAAAATTGTGCCCGAGTCGAGAAAAAAATTGGCTTGTTGAACGTAAAAAAAACTTTCAACGGAAATTGGTTTGAATAAGATTTGATGTTTAGTTTTTGATATATCGTCGTTGCGACTTTAAGAACTCTTATGTGTAAAATTCAACTTTACGAGAAAATCGATATAAACCGTCTACTGAAAAAAATATAATGAAACCAACTACAACAAAAAATATAGGTATCAGCCATATAATTTCCTCCTTTTTATTTTGCTATTGTTAGTTGAAATTATAAGTAGTATAATAGTTGAAAAAAAAAAAAACAGTTTCAGTTCACACATAAGAGATTTTCGTTGCGATTTACGTATCACATCAGAGCTTTTGAATAAAAATGCCTATGAAAAATTAAAATAAAAAACTATTAGTTTTAATGAAAAAAATATAAATTTATTTCTCGGAAAAAAAAAAATTTGGTTATGATAACAGTAGAATCAAAAAATAGAACAAAATGAAAGTTACAAATCAAAGTACCAATTTTACGTTTATTTTACTGGATATAATTATGCATTAAGAACCCGGATCAAATTTTAATGCATTGTAAAACGGATGATAATCCTGATCTATTACCATTTTCAGTTCCTGTAAATGTTTAAACTTGCTCTCAGTAATTTTTAGCGGAGATCTGTACAATCGGTTCGGAGATACCAGACCGTTTCTTTGGTTATTTCTTCCCTTGGGAAGTACGGTCCACTCATCGACATGTCTTAACCTATAAAATACGGATCCGTCAGATAAATATTTAAGACCTCTAATGTCCACCACGACGGCATCTCCCTTCTTTTTGCCAGGCCGTATGGATTTTAGGTTCGATTCCATCTCTTCGAAATTCAGAAAGAAATCATGGTGAATGGATTTGACATCATAGGGCTTTTGTGGTCGAGCTTGTCTTATCCGGGTGATGTAATCACTGGTAGCGAATATTGGTGGTTTTATGTATTGCTCAATGTCCCCCTTTTCCAGGTAAAGTTGTTCGATACAAATTTTCCTTCTTTGAGCCAAATCGCTTAGGGCACTTGACAAAATTCGGTTCCGGTTTTGGTGTCCGCATCCATCAGAAGTGATGATAACGCGCTCTGTGGAAAGTAGCAGGTTTTGACAGTAGTCTATTAAACAAGATGTGAATTCATTAGCAGTCACATTACCATCTGCTTCGTTCCAAAAGTAAATTGTTACGTCTTTAGATAGAACGTTATAAACCGTGTAGTACGTTGTAGTACAATGCACTAGCCAATAGCTTTGGGGCAAGCAAAACACTTTGAACATCCACTGTTATAACCACAACTTTTTCGTTTGCACTAGCTACGGCATTCTTTTTGGCTTCACGAGCTTCAATTTTCTTTACAATATGGCTATCATATTCTTCTTTGGAAATGTTACCAGTTTTATAACTACAGCACGTGTCGCACTGGTCTTTGCGAGGATGGTGAATGCTGATATTTTCTTTAGTCAATACCTTCGAAAATGTCTTTCTAGAGGCAGCTCTGTAGTGGTTTTCTATACACCACTCCTTAAAAACCTGATGCATGTGGAGTTCAGATCGAAAAGTTCATTCAACATAATTGTTTTTCGAGCTAGAACGACAGTAATGGCTCGGCACTTTTGGGAAAATATCCAGCCATGTCTTAACAGTTCTTGTCAACTCAACGTTCCTTCCTGGCCTAGCAATAATATTTGAACTTGATACAATTTTTTCTGCAGTCTGTTCCTCAATATTTTCTTCCAAAGTATCAACCTCTCTAGTCCAGCGGCGAAAACTGTCTTCTCCAATGCAACGTGGTTTCAAAATTCTTTCAGGCTTCTCAACGCACGCTGTCCATTTGTCAGCTAACTTTTTATACCCAAGGTACGATTTACCAGCAACGCGGGCTTCTTTGTTCTCTTTAACGGTGCATGGAAGTGGTCTTTGTACAGATACAGAGATATTACCATCAATATGGTCAAGCAATGATACCCTAGTAACATTTTCATCACTATCACTATCTTCATCATCCAGAGAAGGCAAGATCCTCCGTGTTTTTAAAAATAAATTCCTGTTTCTCTTCAAATCTTGCACAGACAACCTGGCTCCGCAATGGATAAAAACTCCGCCTCCGCCGCGAAATCACTGGAACCCAATCTGGATCATCATCACTGTTATCACTCAAATTTTCAAAGATAGGTATTGGTGATAGCACTTGCTTTGATTCAGATGCAAAACTCAGGTCTTCAGTGGCATGGAGTATGCTGATGCTATGATCAGATGAAGCATTCGTAACGTAATCTTCAGACGCAATACCCTGGTCTTCAGCGACATGGAGCATGCTGATGCTTTGATCAAATAAATCTTCAGTAACATCATCTTGATTATTTAATCCTGAAGATATTAAGCCCAAATCTTCTGGCGTAATAAGGGAACTGCTAGAACAGCTTTCCACCCTTGGAGGTTCCCCAAAATCATAAAAAGTACTTGATTCAGAATCACCTGTATTTTGCTGATTAACTAATAACTCAATCTCACTTGGACAGAGCGGTTTACTCATTTTTTTGAAACAAGTAACGACTCCAATGAGCGACATCTATCATCTACGATTGGAGAATAATCATACGATTTATCTGCCTCGCTCGTCCCCGTGATATTATTGACCTAAAGTGACATAGGCATATAATTTAAAAATACCTGCTTTTCTCGTCCTGATGCACATAAGATATTTTGATCTAATAATTGCCGAAAGGCCCCGAGTATGAAATAGAACTAAAAGCTCCTATGTGTACACTGACACATAAGATATTTTAAGCACCAACATTTTATTAGGAAGCACATTGTAGATTTTGAAATTAGTAAACAAATGACGATTAAATCGTCGTATATACATGAGAGTTTTTGCATTCGATAGAGCTTCAAAATGTGAAAAAGGCTGGCGTAAAAAAGTGATTTTGCCAAAAGTGACACATAAGAGGTCTTAAAGTCGCAACGACGATATG
Organism: Standfussiana lucernea; assembly: GCA_964057025.1. Lineage (NCBI taxonomy): Eukaryota > Metazoa > Arthropoda > Insecta > Lepidoptera > Noctuidae > Standfussiana > Standfussiana lucernea. The sequence goes on from OZ059797.1 coordinate 16,782,477, forward strand.
GTACTTTTTCATCAGCAGTAACTTTGTTTTTCATTAACATACTATGAAAAACAAAATTGAGCTTTTGTGTTGAGTGTAAATTTACATATTGAATGAGCGTTGATAATGTTATTATTATATTGTTTAGTGCTACGGAACCCTGTGTGTGCGAGTGCGTCTCGCACTTGGCCGTTTTTTTTTTTTACTTTTATATAAGCTTTAATTTTAGTAGGTACTTACATTTTTCTACCTACTACTAACTTTACTGTGCGGTGTTTGATGGTTGAGTGTATGAGGTGGAGATTACTGTCTCATTTACATAAAGATGCGGACTTCTGAAGGCTATGGTCTGCCGCGCCGCCGATTCCTGTTGTTCGGAACCCAATCAGTGGATACTTTCGCCCAATTCTGATGTGACATGCGGCGTATATGACTTGCCCAGTTCCATTTTAATTTGACGACTGTGTTGCCTACGTCTGCAATTTTTATTTTGGAACGAAGTATGCTGTGATTTTGACTACGGAATTAATTACGGTTAGGTAATTATTTACTGACAAAACTGAAATATCTCCCCTGTTCCCAGTAGTTTTACCGAGTAGTCTTACCAGTAGTACTACTGGGATTTTCCTTCACAATAGACTTACTCGTAGTAAGACTTCGCTAGTCTTATATTTTTCCCATTAGTATTACTGTAAAAAAAAAAACACATAGACCTCGCAATTGATAGACAGTAGCAATTAAAGTTCAAGATGGGAAAAAAACAAAAATAGAAATGATTTCCTTTTTTTAATGAAAAACAAAGAACAATTGCATTAGCTAATTAAATTACAGAAATATCTTCGTTATAAATGCTTTGTACCAAAAATAAATGGCGTTATAATCTTGTCCGTTGCTTTCAGACCGCTCACAGTTCAAGCAAAATACTTCTGAACTAGAATTTTATTAGAAAAGTTGGCGAGACTGGAGAGAAATCAAAGAGGAGCGTCGTTGTCGGCTCAGATAATGGCGCTGTTTGTTGGCACTTTATAATTTACGAGTGTTGTGCTATTCACTCAGTTGGGGTCGGCTGGTTATATTTTAAAATAACTGTCAATACAAACTCCATTAACCGTCGGCATATTATTTATTCGCAGGATGAGCACCGGCTCCCCATCCAGAACGCCTCCAAACTTTATTTAAGCTCGTAAACAACAAGAGGGAATTGTAAGCCTCTAATACAAATATACTTAAGCGATATACTTAGTCAAATTGAATTCTCCCGGACAAAAAAAATTAAGATCTCAAAATTGTGTCGTCATGGGGCGGCAGGCGGCGGCGGGGGCGCGACGGGGCGCGCGCTCTACGGCCGGCCGCGCAAACTTTTAAAGCTCCCAGGAACGACTCAGTCTGTTCTGTATATTTAAAACTCTTACATTATTTTTCCATTAAGTGCGGATTTCTAATACGTAACGTATCGATTACAGTGTAGGACAAGCCGATATTCTTTTAGGTATACCTAACTAATGAGAAGTCTTCTGTAAAGTGGTAGGATCATAGATTATACGACTCGCACCAAATATACTGTTGTTTCCGACCGTAGGTAGGTTGCTACTAACTTTTCGAGGAATTCAGCCAGCGTAAATAATTACTAACCTTTTTTTCTAAAATTTCTCAGATGATTTATGGCTGGAGCGACCAAGTGAAATCATTTCACCTTCAAAATAAACTCCGTGGTCAAGCACATAAGTGGTACAATAGACTCGATGAATATAAGTATCCCTGGGACGAATGGAAATGCATACTACAAGTATTTCTCAAACATCGTGACTTCAGTGCATTGTTAGACGAAATGATGAACAGGAAGAAGTTACCGAACGAATCAATGACTAAATATTACCAGGATAAATTCGCCATGTGCTTTCGTTGTAACCTGTCTGACGCTGCTAGTGTTTCGTGTATAATCAGAGGGTTACCGCTCTCATTACAAACAAACGCACGGGCTTGCCAATGCCAGCATCAAGATGAGCTGTACGAGGCCTTCCTCTGTGCCCTCGATGACTATCGTTTACTGACGTTCGAAGTACGAGACAAGCCGAACAAGGATGCTAGACAGCTGCCGAACCCGGATAAGAAAGTGAACCCTGAGACCGACCCCTGTCCGCGTTGTAAGAACTCATTACCTGATCAACGCATTTGTTTGAAGTGTGGTGTGCAAGGTCATATTGCCACGCACTGCCCTGGCTCTTCAACTATACATGCCAAGTCGTCTGCTAAATCGATCAGCAACGTCAAGGAAATTAAGCTAGTGCAAAATTACAATGAGATTTACAAAAAATTCACAAGGGTCAACGGGTTTTTTTTTAAATCTTACATTGATATAGGAAGCCAGGTAAATGTTATAAATGCACATATTGTTGGTCTTTTGGCATTCGAAGTTATACCTACGAGCACTATTCTAAAGGGCTTTTCTGGTGGTTTACTTACAAGCCGCGGAGAAGTAGAATTCGACCTAGAAATTGATGAAATTCACGTGAGATGTACTGCGCATGTAACAGAGGCTGACATGCAGGACATTCATTTACTGATTGATCAGCCAGTTATCAACGCTGATCGTGTGTCGCTTGAAGTGACTAATAGAACTACTACGTTAAGATTGGGTCCTGAGCCTGTAGGGTGCTTCCCTAACATAAGTGATGTCAATACCAATGTAAAATGACAAATTTAAACTTAAATGCAGAAAATGTCAGTGAATGCTCACCGGGATGAATCTAAATAAAAATGCAAGTTGTCCGACTCAAACCACGTCTAATTGAACACTAAAAATGTAATATACATAAAATACATAGAACAATGCAATATGTCAGTGTCAATGCACTGCCAAATGTAGGTCGCGTCCAAAGTGCAAACACGCGAGCCTACTGGCTAACTTATTGTAATAAATATATTTTAAAACCCATGTACGTGCACCGTACAGAGCCTCTTGCTGAACTTCAAGTAGTCAAATATATTCAGAAATTCAACGTAATGACATCAAAGAATCCTTGCCTCCCGGTGCCTCTATCATCAAAGTTCGGCTCCTGAGCAATGCCGGGGAAGATGATGTCTGCACAGCGTTGCGTCACTATGAACTGCAGGGAGTTTCGTACTCTTTACCAGTTACGTTACTTCGAGGTGGAGGTGGCTTCATGAAGGTCATCAATACCGGCACAAAAGACATCGAGTGGGAAGCCGGCCAGATCCTCGCACGAGCAGATAGCAACGACGAATCGAAGATCCAATCAAGCCGGGTGTGCGACCGGCAGAACCAAAATTAATTGCAGTTTCGTATTTTCCTGATCAAGGAATGTATATGAGGTACGTCAATTTATAGGCCTTTGCTTCCGAAAATTTATATTAGGTTGGGGAAAAGTCTTTTCGCATTATAGTATGTATGAACTTGTAATAAAATCTCTTTAGCTATACTATTTGTATCTGTCTGGTTTTGGTATCACTGAAAGTTTAAATTTTAAAGAACATAATTCCAAATTCAAATTAGGAAAATGTGTGATTTTCATTTGTTTTTCGTACCGTCAAGATGAGTGAATCTAATGAAGAAATTCGATACATTTTAAAATTTTACTACAAAAAAGGTAAAAAGGCAACGCAAGCCGCGAATAAAATTTGCGATGTTTATGGACCTAGTGCAGTGTTTGTGAGAGTAGCACAAATTTGGTTTAAGCGTTTTCAATCCGGAAATGATGTCAAAGATGCACGTCGCTCTGGTCACCCTATTACGGATAAAATGGATGCCATTTTTGAAAAAGTGGAGCAAGATCGGCATATCAGTAGTTACGACGTAGCTGAAGAACTGGGAATTGACCACAAAACAGTTACAAACAAAAAAGCTCGATATTTGGGTACCTCACGAGCTCACTGAAAGAAACCTAATGAATCGTGTACTCATTTGTGATTCTTTATTACGACGTAATGAAACCGAACCATTTTTGAAGAAGCTGATAACTGTTGATGAAAAGTGGAACACGTACGACAAGAACGTGCGAAAAAGGTCGTGGTCAAAGGCCGGTCAGGCTTCACAGACTGTGGCGAAACCCGGTTAACTCGCAACAAGGTGATGCTGTGTGTGTGGTGGGATTGGAAGGGCATTATTCATTATGAGCTGTTACCACCAGGCAGGACCATCGATTCTGAACTCTACTGCGAACAACTGATGAGATTAAAGCAAGAAGTTGAGAGAAAGCGGCCGGAATTAATCAGAAGGGGTGTGGTTTTTCATCATAATAACGCTAGACCTCACACATGTTTAGCTACTCAGCAAAAATTAAGAGAGATTGGCTGGGAGGTGTTAATGCATCCGCCGCATATGACATCATAGATACTGTCTAGAAACTACTTCAAATATTTTGTACTTGATTGTACCAATGTATGGAGAAATTGAATTCTTTAATATCTTTTTTATTACACACCGACTAAATCTGTGGCTTGGCGACAAATTCCGACAAATTGCCGACTAAATCTGAAAGAAAGCAGATCTTCGCTAGGTGCCCTACTTTTTGAGATATAAATGTGGCCAAGCTGGGGAGAGTCTCTACAGATCGGCCACCAATACACCCTTATAACTTTTGAACCAGTGACCAACTAAATCTGTGGCTTGGCGAGAAATTCCGACAAATTGCCGACTAAATCTGGGAGAAAACAGATCTACGCTAGATGCCCTAGTTTTTGAGATTTAAATGTGGCCAAGCTGGGGAGAGTCTCTACAGATCGGCCACCTATAAACCCTTATAACTTTTGAACCAGTGACCGACAAATTCTGATATTGGGCGACAAATTTCGACTAATTACCGACAAATTATTTGTGTTATCAAAATTAAAATCCCTGATGGTGGCCAAGCCAGTGTCAGTCACACAAAAGCGAGCATTAAGAACCATCCTTCGTTTAAACCAAACAGAATCATGTAAGGAGTATTTTATTAAGCTTAGAATGTTAACGGTACCATGTCTTTATGTTTTAGTTCTCCTTACTCATTTATACAAAAACCTAAACGATTTTGAAATAGACGATGAAAGAAAAAATAGACTAGATAGGTACTCGCAGAAAAGATCTTCTTACTATTCTGCAGGCAAAGCTTAATGTTGTCAAACACTCGTCACGCGTGCAATCTGTCAATCTGTTTAACAAATTACCAGCAGAGTTAAAGATATTCAGAATGTGAACAAGTTTAAAAATAAACTCAAGGCTTTTGCTAAGCAAGAAAGCCTATTACTGAATTGACGAATTTTGTAATGACAAAAATCTTAAAAATAGTATTTGAATTAATTAACGGTATCAATCTTTGACTTGTTTTAATTTTTTTTTAAACATAGTATTTCGACATTTTATGAATTTGTGTAGCATTTTTTTTAGGGACTTTTATTTTGTATTAATATGATTAATAATGTTTGTAAAGTTAGTTTTAATTTGGATAGACGTTCTAATTTCGAATGGGTGAGGAACGAGGTTCTTATTATTATAATTGTTTATGTTACTTCTTCTTGTGTACCTACTGAGCAAATGTTCCGACACAAATGTATTTTTGTTATGAAATAAACAACTTGAACTTATCGTGGGTATGGGGAGTGATAAACAAGTCGATAGTTTTAACGAGTTAAAAACATTTGTTTGTGCTCTAAACCAGTGTTAGCTTTGTATGACCCTACATTAAATATAGAAATTCATACCGATGCATGCAAATTAGGAATAGCAGGATTTTTATTACAAAAGCGGTCTGACGGTACTTTGCGCCCCATAATGTTTTATTTATTTATTTATTTCACCTCACAATGGCAAGCTTATTCTAAGTTTCACATAATATTATTTGTTTTTTTGTTCAATGTGAAGAGCTGGTGTCTGTGTTAGGCATAAAATGCCTGTATTACAAATCACCAGGTCCCCACCCCGCGGAAGAACAGATACTTCAAAATATAATTATATGATTTAACAAACCAATATTACAGATAAGGAGATTTAAGACTAAAAAAATATTTTAATTTTGGCGGTAGAAGTTAAAAAGAATATATCAACAAAAAGTTAATCAGGGCGCCTATATATGTGTGTGTGTCTATGAGAGTGTATAATGTTATTGTGTAGTGTTGAGTGTCGGTTGTAGTGTAGTGTGCCGATGTTTGCGTGAGAGGGTTTTGGTGCAAGTTATAAACTTATATCGTACCAATTTAATTTGAATGAAGTAGACTTTCTGTAAAATTATAATCCAATTTCTTTAACCAGTCCGAAACCAAAGACTTGCATTTGGTGTTTAGCAAGGGATATAGTGTTAAGGCTTGGTTTACCTTATTGTATAGATTTGAACCCTGGTAGCCGAAAAACCGATGTGCAAACTTAGTTTTGAATAACGATGAAGAACAGACTATATGTTTGCGTCGTTTGTTTCTGATTCTTTCTGGTTCAAAGGTTGTTACAGCATGTTGTTTCATAACTGTTCTTAGGATGAATAGCTGCCTCACAGTAGGTACCTCCCACTTCGAGTAGAGATCAGTAGTTGGGTGATAAAAAGGAAGAAACAGACTAACCTTTAGGAGCGCTCTTTGTGCTCTCTCAATTTTTAAGAGATGAGTTTTACATGTGCCACCCCATGTGGTGATACAGCATTCAAGCTGAGACTGACAGAGAGCATAGTAGACCGATTTTATTACATATTTTGGAGCAGAGTTTCTTAAGGCTTTAAATATTACTATAAGTCTACGCACTCTCGCTGATAGAAGTTTAATATAATCATGAAATTTAAGATTTCTGTAAATAATTACTCCTAAGTACTTAGTTGATTCAGTGTTTTTAAGGTTGGGACACTGACAAATTGTGTCATTTGCATTTGGGCACGAATGGGAGACAATACTTAAGGAGGGATCCGGTTTGTCATTAGTTTGTATGGAAAACGTGATGAAGGTCGTTTTTTCTACATTTAATGTAAGTAAATTCCTATTCAACCAACTGATCACAGTGTTCATGCCTATCTGAGATTTGCTAAAAACTTCATGCCAGGAGTGACCACTGAAAAGTAATCGAATCGAAGAAATGATTGTATTCTAGCCGAGTGACGTATAGGGAGGAAACTATGTAGGTACCATAGCTACGAGTTAGAAACATTAGCAGGCGTGGAATCGTTGCGTTTTCGGATGTACATAATAGGTAAACACGTGAAGGTAGTCACCGACTGTACCGCCGTCCGAGCCACTCTCACTAAACGCGATATTATATCACGTATCACGAGACGGTAGCTGTTAATTCAGGAATACAATGTAAGTGTAGAATATAGGCCTGGTGAACGAATGAAACATGTCCAAGCGTTAAGTAGGAACCCAATTGATGCTGTGAATATTAATCGTTTAGAATGATATATGTCGACCATTTAGGCCCGGTATGTAGGACAAAAAAAGGTTATGAATATAATGTTAGTTATAAATAAATAAAAAAAATAAATAAATATCGCTGGACATTACACACAGCGCCATCTAGTGCCACACTAAGCAACGAGGCTTGTGTCGTGGACACCAGATAGTTGATATACTACATAGATACTTTTTGTTTGTAAATACATACTTATTATACATATAAACATCCATGACTCGGTAACAAATGTCTATGCTCATCACACAAACACTTGCTCCTACCGGGACTCGAACCCGGAACCCTATGAACGTAAGGCAGCCTCGCTACCGCTGCGCCATTCGGGTCGTCAAACTAACGCGTTTTCAAAATTTGTTATTGCAGAGTGTAGTCGATCAGTTAATTCAGTAGAAACCATTAGAATACTCAAAAGTATGTTTTCATGATTTGGTTATCCGGATAGAGTAGTAACCGACCATGTCAAGGCATTTACTAGTAGGTATTTTAAGAAATTTGCGGCAGACAATCAATTTAAACATACGTTAAATGCAATTGCGTGCCCGCGTGCCAATGGGCCAGTTGAGCTCACCAATCGTACCATACGAAATGCCCATAGAGTATATAACCACTAGAGAGCTTATAGGCCGATTTCTTCTAAGTACACGACTCACTACCGCGGGCCGGGGGACGAGGAAGAACGCACGCCTGCAATTGGTCAGTTCAAGGTCAACTTGCATAGGTATGCATATCGTTAGGGCTGATCTATTTGAATAGGGGAAAACAGTCGATTTCGATAAAATGGATTTTAACATTATGAAAAATACTCAATTAAAATCGTATAAAATAATGATATTTAATCAAAAACAATCGATCACAAAAAAACATGTATTCTGTTTTTATTGATTTTTAAAATGAAGTAATTTGGTACTTAAATGTTTTCTGAATTAAAGTTTTAAGGTTCTGACTGTTCTTTGTAAAAAATGATAAACGAGCGAATTATGCATCTTGCTAAATCATTTAAATAATATTTTGTTGATTCTATTTCAAATTGATGAAAATTTTATTACATCAAAGACCACTGCTCTCAAAAACTACAAAGTGAAAAATTGCTGGCGCCCGACCGCACTGGGACCGGCGGTGCCTGAGGACATCAAAATTATCCTGCACAGATTGGTCCCGGTCGGTGACAGAAAAATATTTTTTCAAATCACTCCAGCCACCTTCAAGTAATCCGGCAACATAAATACATAAAAAAATTCAACGAACGTATAACCTCCTCCTTTTTTAAAGTCGGTTAAAAGTAGATAGGTATTTTATTGCAGTATTTGAATTGAATAACTTTTTTACTAATTTAAATTTTATAATTGTCGATATAAACTTCGGAAATTAAAGGTGACAGCACAGGTTTTACGATAAACATACAAAAGGAAAGAAAGGGATAAAAGAATTAGAATTTTCTAATGAAAGAACGAGACGTTTCCAAAAGACATCAACGCGGAAATCAAACGTGTGCTCTTTCCCCCAGCCACCATTTTAACGAGACCTGTGCGGTCGCTCATAATTTGATAAAATCAAAAATAATTTTCTAACTGTTTACTTACCGGTGACCCGGTGAACAGGTATGCCATCTTTTTTGTAACTAGATGTTTTGGAATGTTTCCCACACCACTTCACCGCATGAAGGCATTTTGATGCGTTATAAATGTTATAATTGCATAAAAAGTTTTAAAAAATTGCAATAGTTTAGCGTGCACACAGGTTTAATACTTGGTCACAACTAAAACGGTTACTAGTACCGTAGCCTATACATAGGCGACAAAACACTAATAGTTTTCGAGAGTTGGGACACTGTATAGTGGTTATATAGTCTTTGTAAATGCCCTATGTGCGACTGACTCTAGTGAGGCCGCTAATAGCTGGGCTAACCGTCTAGTCTACCCAATGTGATTTGGGGAATAAATAATACTTTAAATGAGACTACTGGGATTAAACCATATGATTTAAGGTTTGCGCGTAGTGATAAGCCAGTGTGTGATGTAATCATCCCAGATCAAATATCTGAACCAACCCAGGCCAAGCGTAGCAAGGCCAGTATCAATAAAGCTAGCGCTAGGATGAAACATAACTTTGTTAAGCGTCGCAAAAATCGTCATTTTTATAAGAAAGGAGGCTTGATTCTATGGAGGCAGGCGCCTACGAGTAGTGTTGCTAAAGTCAACACAAAGCTAGACGACTTGTATTCAGGCCCCTATATAATAACAAAAGTCGTTGGCAATGACATACAGGATCAGGAGCATTAAGGGTTTAAGGGGTTACAAAAACTTTACGGGGCTTGTTTCAGCAGACACTCTGCGACCTTATCGTAGCCAGCAGCTCTGATGACCAGCTGAAGACTGAAGACTTAATTGATCTATTAGAAAGCTAATGAAAATCGTGTGTTCCATTGCGGAAGCAATTGTTACAGGATGGCCGATTGTACCGCCAAGCCATGTGTTCAGTCTACGCCAAGCCAAGCCAAGCTAAGCTAAGCCAAGCCAAGCCAACGCCATCTTACAACAATTTAGAGTCAAAATTGTCAGCCAAGCCAGCCAGTGACTGTTAGAGAGGTCAGATCCGACAGCCAGAGAGAATAGAGGTACTCGGGTCGCTCATTTTGCTGACATTCAGCGTTTGGATATGGAATTACTCGAAACTCTGCCAAAGTGTGAAAAATTACATTACCCATTAATAAATAATTGTAATTATTCCTGAAGTGTGTGAGTGTATTATTGCCTACCCGTTCCAAATATTTAAAAAATAATGGATGAAGAGGTTGCGTGTGTTTATGTGGAAAGAAAAGGTGGAATGGTGATGCTATGGAATTGTCGTTAATACTATAAAGTTCGTGTTTACAATAGTGGAAATGTATATTGGAGATGCGCAAATAAAAGGAAAATTACTTGCAAAGGATCGGTGACCGTTAATGTACGTATTAATAGGTAATTCTGTGTATCCTTGAATTTCTATTTAAAGTCCAATCCTAATCCTAATCCTACAGTTATTATGGAAACACGGTTAATAATAAGTAGTGGAAGATTTTCTTTAATTTTAGATAAAGGAGGAAGTTGTAAACACGACGCCACATTGTCATGATATTTTAACTACATTCCCATCATATTCAAATAATACGGAAGTAATAGAAGTACCATTAAAATTTAAAGATTTTTATTTACTGAGTATTATTATGAAGGAACGCATATAATAGTTTTTTGTTCATTAAAAGTAAGAGAGTTGATGAAAAAGTTAAATGAGTATTTTGCGGACGGAACCTTTAAATGTTGCCCCAGACCTTTCGTACAATTATATCTTTGATTATATAATGTCTAGATAGAGCGTCGCCCTACAATCGTATCACAGAAAACGAGTCAACATTTTCAAGTATGTGTGTGATAGATATATGTAATTATTATGTGTCTAATATTTAAAAACTAAACACTTGATATACCTATAAATGTAATTAATATCTATTGTTAATTTACTAAATGATTTTTATAACAAACTTATTTTTCTATAAGTCAAACACTGATTTGACTCAACGGTCACTTGTGAGTCATACTTGTTTGTTAACGGGTATAAAAGAGCGGTGCCATAGTAGAACAGGCAGTTGCTCTTCGACTTTCAAGGCGTTAACATCTAAGGTATGATATTATTCTGATTATTGTTGATGATGATGTATATTTATATTATAATTATGAATTATGTAAATTAATGTTATTATGATGGTTATTTGATATTATACTATGAATATTACTGATAGCTATGTGCTAGAAATATGTTGTAATATGGCTTATATTGCTTATTGTTTATCTACACCTATAAACTGCTATAACTTGAGAAATGGTCCAGGACAATATAGATTATCCTGGAATTATACTTTTTAAGATGTTACCGTGGAGTTTCTTGTCCATTCTTCTCCACGAAGACCTAGGTTTGCGAATGGACGTAGTTTGATAGTTATAAATGAATAGTCTTGTCTTTCTGTGGTTTCCTTTATAAAATCCCTTTACCCTACATACCTTTTAGAGACACTTTCAGACATAGTAAATAATAAGTTACCATTCTGACACTCAAAGCTTATAAATTAAATAGATATCAATACATATACATGTAGTTTACATCTACTTTCTAACATCAGAAGTGGGATTGTGCTCTGGCCTATTTATTATTCCTAACGACCTTTGAATTTTTCATGACCAATGTTGGAGCTATTGGTGTGATGCTGAAAGCTGTGATGTCGGCGGGTCGCCGCCTCGACTCAACTAGGACCAGAATGATGACGACGTGCTGCCGACTCTGTCGGCAGAATTAAGAAGCTGCTGCGACAGCATCGAAGCCATGCCGTGGATCAAACGGAGCAGCAGTACGAATTACCTAATATCGGTAAGGCCTTTAGAGGCTCTGCTTAAAGATTTTGTTTTCTGAAAAGTTAGAAATGAGAGATTCTAGGGAAAACTGAATCAACTTCAATATTTAATATTTACCAAAATATTGTTTAAAAAGTTAAAAGCTTTGATTTTTCACCCTCTTTCACTGAAGCTATCGTAACTAAAATTTGGCACACACGTTTTTCTTATTATCAGATCAAAAAAAAAAAAAAAGTACAGATTTTAAATTGTAAATTATCTCAAAGGAAATGACTCAAAAAGAAGCAAATCATAATTAATGAACACAAGCTTTTCATCGACCTTCGATATAATTTCCGATTAGAATTTATCGGAATCGAAGGTGTAAAATTAGTCGGATGTACTGAACTTTCAGATTTTGAATCGAACCTTCGTAGCATCTCTAGTATGTATATTATTTTCAAAACTTGAATAGAATTAAAATAATAGTACGAATATTTGTACAGGTATCAATGTGGGCAAATTTTATTTTAAATTGGTTAGTCAATATTTTATTGAAGCTTGGATTTATTAATAGCTTTAGCTTTAGTTTTAGGTTAATACGAGTATTATATTTACTTCGTAATTCTAGTTCTCACAAAATATAAGACTGAGAATGAAATGTATAGTATGGAGCTTGACATAAATACAGTAAAATTGTAATACTCACGAAAATAAGTTAGAAAATAATATACCAGTTACTTATACCTGAGCATTTCTATCTAATGTTAAATCATTATAAAATATACTCAAAACTGAATGAGTATTTAGTACCTGAATTAATCAGGTGGGTTAAAAAATAAATTACTTTGATCCAATAACGGCTTATACACATACATTATAATATTGTTCATACATCATTTTGACAAAGTTTAAGGTTACTGATGAGCATTTCTCAAATTTTACTTAAAATCAGTTAAAAACACAACGGCTATGCAGAGCTTAATATATTGTATAAAAACAAACAAAGAAAACAATATAAGGTACATAGGGTTCATAAATATACCTAACTGGCATTTTTGTGAGATGTATACAGGGCTTTAAAAAAATCCTTTTTTGTTACCCCGCGTTCCGATTATACGTTACCACGAGAAAGTAACAAAAACAGAAGTAACGAAATGAAGGTTTTGCATTTTCAAAAAAATAAATTAAGTTTAAAACCCAACAGTCAAAAAAAGTATTTTACATCAAAGTGTAGGTTATAAAACGAACTATCAACCAATTTTAACAAAAATATGAAGTATCTTGAACTTACCTTGACACAGTGTAACAAAATCCAGAAAGATTTTGTCGCAGTAGTCAGGGTACAGTGCTATCACGGCTGTTGTCGATACCGAAATGACAAAACAACAAAAAGGTGGATTTAAATGTCATCAGATAGTTTTCCCAAGAGTAAAAAACGAAATAGTATGATGATTTAAAAAAATCTTTCCATACAAAATTCGGTAACAAAATAAGAATTCAGTTTTGGAACCTTTTATAGGACAGAATTATTTTTCTAAAATTATTAAACTGTTGCCGTATTTTACTATAAACTCAATATAACATGGAATTTGAGGCCATAAACAGTGTTTTGAGACTATAACATACGTAGCTTCTTATAATGTATTGAAACTAAATAAATTTCGGCATTATCAGATTTTAAATTTTAAAATTAACTTAATAATGTGTACACTGTTTAGAAAATTTTGTCTGATAATTTAATAACATCGATGCAGTTACGAAAATCATGATATTACTTATAATGTCTCAGTAATAAAATAATCACAGACAAAAACATGGGACATCGACATTATTACTATGGTCAAAGATTTTGAGAGATGCTCTGATAGTGCTGATTGATGGTCTTCCTGAAACAACATTTTGACTTTGGCTTCTAAACTATTACTTTAACAAAAAGTAAAGTAGCTATTGATGTTCTGTTTTATATAAATGTCAAATATCTGAAAGATATTATCATAAAACATAAGTACATAAATGTATGATCAATCAATCAAATCAATCAATCGTTTATTTTATAAAAAGGTGCACAGTTACTATAAAATATCACAACAATTAAAATAGAGCACAGTTGCTTATTTGCCTGAACTAGGTTAAACCTGTGTCTCAGGCTACAAAGTGCAAGTAGACATCTACTTAAAATAAATAAAATTAACATTAAGTGAAAAGTAAAGTACTGAAATTAAAACTTACATTTTAAAGTGTCGACTGGCTTATTGCAATGATATTGTCAGATTGGCCGAACGATAACTTTTTTTTCGACAAGTAAATTAAATTTTGAATGATTCAACGGTTAAATATAGGTACTATTGGTACGGTCTGGGTACATTTTTTAGGTAAAAGTTGAAACCTAAGTAGAGTGTTGGGTCTAAAGCTAAGTCAAAAGCTAAGTCAAAAGCCAAGGGCAAAGCTAAGGACAAAGCCAACGACAAAGTCAAAGACTAAAGTCAAATAAAGGGATCAAAGTGAAATACTGTTTACCAACTTATAAACTGATAAAAATTCAAAAGAAAAAAAAAAAGAATTCTTGCAAAATGTATGTAAACAATGTTACAATGGCTCAATATGCTACTAGGCTTTTACTTAGACACTCCAACTTGACTGAATTTTCGCTACTAGGCCTTTGCTTGGCGTCGATTGATCTCACCGGTAGCGGGTGAATGTAATCGGCGTGTCTAGGTAATTGGCTCAAATATAAGAGCATTGTATGTCTACAAAATAATGTAGAAATATTATCTGGTTACTTCATTTTGCAAGGATGTAGTTAATGTTTTAAGAAATGACTTAAGATTTTCCTGTAGCAATTCTAAACCCTTAATATGTAGGGTTATTTTACCGCCTTGTTTCGATAGAAGCTAGCTAAATTTCTAACCGATTCTCTGACCCTAAAAATCCGCTGGGCGATCATTTACTTGGTGCTTGTCTATCTCACCAGCAGCGGGTGAATGGGACTTGGATGATGAGGTAACCGATAAAATTTGTTTCCGCTGGTCGGTCATTTGCTTGGTGCAAGTCTATCCCACTAGCAGCGGGTGGAGAGGACTTGACACGTCTAGGCATTTGGCAAAACAAAAACTAATAAAATTTGTTTCCGCTGGTCGGTCATTTGCTTGGTGCAAGTCTATCCCACTAGCAGCGGGTGGAGGGGACTTGACACGTCTAGGCATTTGGCAAAACAAAAACTAATAAAATTTGTTTCCGCTGGTCGGTCATTTGCTTGGTGCAAGTCTATCCCACTAGCAGCGGGTGGAGGGGACTTGACACGTCTAGGCATTTGGCAAAACAAAAAGTAAAATACAATTGTAGAAAAAGGGTATTTATTTATTTATTATTTATTTAAACTTCATGTACAATAGTGGTACATAGGCGGACTTAATGCCACAAGGCATTCTCTACCAGTCAACCTTTGGGTTAAATAGGACAAAATTGTGATAGGGTACAAAAAATAAATTAAGAATACTACTTTCGATAATGTAGGAATATACTTTTACGGTATTTAATGTACTTCGAGAGCGAAGTACTTGTCAGTATGGCCGTGATAGATATATGTAATTATTATGTGTCTAATATTTAAAAACTAAACACTTGATATACCTATAAATGTAATTAATATCTATTGTTAATTTACTAAATGATTTTTATAACAAACTTATTTTTCTATAAGTCAAACACTGATTTGACTCAACGGTCACTTGTGAGTCATACTTGTTTGTTAACGGGTATAAAAGAGCGGTGCCATAGTAGAACAGGCAGTTGCTCTTCGACTTTCAAGGCGTTAACATCTAAGGTATGATATTATTCTGATTATTGTTGATGATGATGTATATTTATATTATAATTATGAATTATGTAAATTAATGTTATTATGATGGTTATTTGATATTATACTATGAATATTACTGATAGCTATGTGCTAGAAATATGTTGTAATATGGCTTATATTGCTTATTGTTTATCTACACCTATAAACTGCTATAACTTGAGAAATGGTCCAGGACAATATAGATTATCCTGGAATTATACTTTTTAAGATGTTACCGTGGAGTTTCTTGTCCATTCTTCTCCACGAAGACCTAGGTTTGCGAATGGACGTAGTTTGATAGTTATAAATGAATAGTCTTGTCTTTCTGTGGTTTCCTTTATAAAATCCCTTTACCCTACATACCTTTTAGAGACACTTTCAGACATAGTAAATAATAAGTTACCATTCTGACACTCAAAGCTTATAAATTAAATAGATATCAATACATATACATGTAGTTTACATCTACTTTCTAACATGTGCGTGCAGGCGTCGTTTTACACTATGCGTCTATGTCTTTGTGTGCGTAAATAATGATACCAGCTACTACAATTCTCTCATAAATCACATTAAAAAATAGACTTATTAAATAAGATAAGTTTTAGGTGTATGACACGATCTGCACTGATTGGCGGGCAAGTACTTGTGAACCAATAGTTGGTTGACACTTTTTGACACGTTTGCGCGCACTTGACGCTCCATCTAGACATTATATAATCAAAGAATTATATTTGGAGATACGGGAAGCACAAATGAGTCTACTAATGTTGCGCCTTTGGTTTTTGCTTTTCTAAGTTACACAAAGCAATTTACTTATTTTGCGTTTGAAATGATCACAGTTAAATTGGGATCCAAAAATATTACATTGTGACTTTGAAATGTCTATTCTGAACAGCATTAAAGAATTTTGTCCGACAGTTAAAATTGTGGGCTATTATTATCATTAGTCACAATGTATTTGGAGAAAAGCAAAAAAATTGGTGTCTCAAAAACTAAATCAAAAAGAGTCAAAAGAACTATTTCATTATGCTCAGTTTTTCCACTAGTGCAAAATGATAAATTTGTAAAAGGCTGGGATTACATAAAAGAAGAAAGTGGTGTTGAAGCAACAAACTGATTCAATATATAGAGCGTTATTGGATTAAAGGAAATTTTTATGAATTTTCTCAGTTTATAAGCGCATTTAGCCAGAGGCATAGGACTAATAACATTTCAGAAAGCTCACATGCAAAACTAAGTCGGCGCATTATTGCAAAAAATGTTACAATGTTACGTCTAAAATTTTACAACTTTGTCAAGCGAAATCGCACACAAAAGACGTAAGGTCCAATTTGAAAAAATGGCTTATTTCTCAGAGCTTTTATTCCATAGCGGAATTTCTCAAACAGTCTAATTGTCAATCATACCATTACCGGCATGCATTGTAGATAATAACGTACTTACATTATATGATGTTGTGTTATTTAATGTTTTACTATACAAAAAATTTGTTGTATGTTAAAAATAGTTTATTATGTTATAATTTGTTTGTAGTGTTTAGCAGCAAAATTCTATTTTGTGTTGTGTTTATTAAACTTAAAATATCCTACTTTATTTAGTTCCTACCTAATCTAATGTTTGTGTTCATTTGGTTACCTACCTAATTTAATGTTTGTGTTTATTTGTTTACCTACGTAATATAATGTGTTTTATTTGGTTACCCAGGTACCTAATTTTATGTTTTTATTTATTTGGTTACTCAGGTACCTAATTTAATGTCTGTATTTATTTGGTTACCTACCTAATTTAATGTGTGTTTATTAATATTTGCATGCTATTTTTATGGCGAAATGTGTCACTGCACTACATCTTATATTTACCATCTTTTGTACCACATTTAACGCAAATAAATGATTTTGACTTTGACTTTGACTTTGAGAATGATGATTATATACGAGAAATTCAGCTACAACTGATTTCAGAGGATATTACTGTAGGTCATGCTTTTGATAAATTTCGTTGAATGTTGTAAAACATTGTAAAAAAATAAAGTTTAAAAAATTAGTCACCAGACTTTATTTTGTTATTTTATGTTAAATATTGTAATAAAGTGGCAACATTTATATTTTAATAATTAAATTTCGAGTATGGCAACTCCTCCCTTCTTCCAACGCCGGTCAAGGCGGTGTGTCCATTTTTTTGTACTGTGCCTAATAATAAAATTAAACAACGTTTATTCCTTCTCCAAGCCGTTTTATTTCGCTCCATCCACTGCCGATAATAACTGTAAAAGGTTATGGGCCCAGGCATCCGGAGCGAAATAAAGGAATATTGACTTAAAAGCTGTGGTAAAGCGGCGCGTGGTCCTGCGGTCAAGCAGAGGCAAAGGCGGAACAAGATGGACGGCGAGGGCTATATTTTTGGAGCTTCAAATAATCGCATGTTATTAGAAGATGTCGGTAATTGGCATACATGGAAATTTCAAGTAAAAGTCATATTGAAGGCGGTAAATGTCTTTGACTTGGTGGATGGCTCATCAAAATGCCCTGAAAATGAAGATGAAAAATTAACCACATGGAAGAGGTTAGATGCAAAAGCCCAAGGAATCATCGTAGCAAGACTGGGTAACACGGCTATGCTGCATGTTCAAAATTGCGAAACAGCCAAAGAAATGTGGGACAAATTAAATACAGTTTATGAACAAAAATCTGATATGTCACTCCACATATTACAGCAGCGCTTCTTCGAAGAGAAACTTAACAGTTCGGAAGATGTATCTACGTTCATAGCTAAAATAGAAGCCATTGTGACTCAAATAAGGCAAGCAAAGGGCGAAGTTGCCGAAAACATGATTGTTACAAAAATCATAAGTTCGCTAGGTGAAAAGTTCAGACACTTTGTCTCTGCATGGGACTCTGTGCCATTAGAAAAGCGAAATCTTTCGGAGTTGACAGCCAGGCTCATCATAGAAGAACAAAGAAACAAACTGTACCAAAACAGTGAAAACAGTAGTTCCACAGCGTTCAAAACGAACACAAACTCAAGAAAATGCTTTAACTGCGGTAAAGTGGGGCATTATAAAAAGGACTGTAAGGTAAAGAAGCACAAAAGTGATAAAACTGAAAACATCCTATTTTGTAAGCAATGTAAAAAGCGAGGACATACAAAAGAAAAGTGTTGGTTTAGCAAAGACAATAAACAACAAAGTGAAGATAAAAAACAAAACGCATTTGTCATGTCAGTGGTGTGTGGACTTATGTCAAAAAGTAAATATAATGAGTGGTTCTTAGATAGTGGTGCTTCTGAGCATATGTGCTTTACAGTGGACAGTTTCATAAACTATAAAAAGTTATTAGTGCCTAAAGACATTGTTATTGGGGATGGGACAATAATAAAAGCATTAGGTTATGGTGACATTAACCTAGAGGCATATGATGGTGTAAATTGGATTAAAACATCAATAGGCAGTGTGTTACATGTGCCAAGCCTCAAGGCAAACTTATTTTCCATGAGTGCTGCTCTGGATAAAGGTTACAAACTGGAGTCGACTGCTAACGAGTGCCAGTTTATCAAAAACAACAGTGTGTGTGCGGTAGCCCAGAGAAATGGTAAAATGTACACAATGTTATTCAGACAGTATGAGAATAATGCCATGGTTGGAAAAGTAATGTCAAATCTGAGGGAATGGCAAGCCAAACTAGGTCACCAAGACATAAACCAAGTGAAAAGCATCTTGATGAAGCAAGACATTAAGTTCGAAAATAGTGAAGAAGAAACCTGTTTGCCATGTTTGAAAGGAAAACAACATAAGTTTCCCTTCCCATCCAGTACCCATAGGGCAACGAAACCAGGAGAGGTTATCCATATTGACATTGGAGGTCCAGTAGAACAAACTTCACTAGGAGGGGCAAGGTTCTTTCTGCTCATCAAGGATGATTATTCCAAATTTAGAAAGGTGTATTTTCTGAAGAATAAAGGTCAGTCTGTAGAATATTTAAAACAGTATCTGAAAGAAATAAAAGTTAATCCTGGTCACATAGTGAAATACATAAGAAGTGATAATGCAAAGGAATTTATCGGTAAAGAAATGGAAAACTTGCTGAAATCACATGGGATACAACACCAAAGAAGTGTAACATATACTTCACAACAGAATGGTTGTGTAGAGCGTGAGATGAGGACGGTGGTTGAGTCGGCACGAACTATGCTTCTGGAGAGCGGCCTAAACAAAAATATGTGGGCTGAAGCTCTCAACACCGCTGTCTACATAATTAACAGAACAGGTCCTAGTCGTGTGAAAGACAAAACACCATATCAACTTTGGTGGAACAAAGATTTTGATGTCAACGGCCTTCAAGTCTTCGGTAGTCAAGTATCTGTACATATTCCTGATCAAAAACGGTTAAAGTTTGATAGCAAGGCTGAATTAGGCTATTTCATAGGATATGGAGAAAATACAAAAGGATACAGAATATATTTTCCAGAGGAAGACAAAGTAGACATCAAAAGAGACATAGTATTTATAAAACAGTCTATAGAAAACAAAGATAGAGACAGAAGACAAGAAAAGGAGTATCACATAGTTTCTGACACTCAAGAAGAGACAGAACAAGTTTCAGAGGAAGAAGAAAGCCAGTATGAGGATATTGAAAACCCTGAAACAATAGAAAGTGAAAATGAACAGGATTCCATTCATTCTTTTCATGAGGAATCAATACTAGAAGAAGAGGTAGAGGAAGAAATAGAAGAAGAACAGGAAAACTCACAGGAAACTTCAGGACAGACAGAAGAGGCAACAGAAAGATCCAGAAGAGTAAGGAAAAAGCCAAGCTGGTTGAAAGACTATGTACAAGAAGACGAAAACATGTTCCTGAGCTACTGCTGTGATGAACCTGTTTCCTACCAAGAAGCTATGAAAAGACCAGATAAAACTAAATGGGAGGAAGCCATGAATAAGGAGTTGAAGGCACTGGAGGAAAATAATACCTGGGAGGAGGTGACAGAAGTTCCTGATGGAGAAAACATAGTGAGTAGCAAGTGGGTATTTAAAATCAAGGAGGCGGAAGGAAAATCTCTGTATAAAGCTCGCTTAGTAGCCAGAGGATTTGAACAGAAGAACTGCGACAATCAAACATACTCACCTGTCGCCAAGTTAACAACCTTCAAAGCTATGATGGCTGTAGCTACCCAGAAAAGGCAGCCAGTGTATCAAATGGATGTCACGGGAGCATTTCTTTATGGAGACATAAATGAGACAGTTTATATGAGATTGCCTGGTAATAAGGTATGTAAACTAAAGAAGTCAATCTATGGTCTTAAAAGGTCTCCTAAATGCTGGAATGAAAAGTTTAATAATTTTATGTTGAATGAAAATTTTCTAAGATCAAAGAATGACCCATGTTTATATTTCAAACAAATAGGAAATGACTACATTTATGTGTTGTTATTTGTGGATGATCTGTTGTATTTTGGTAGTAATAAAAACCAAGTAAGTGACTTTAAAAGTTCCATATGTAAAGACTTTAAAATGAAAGATTTGGGTCTAGCCAGTAATTATCTAGGAATAAATATTAAACAGGATCTTGTTAATTGTGTAACTATAATAAATCAGAAAAGATATTTGTTAAAGCAAGTAGGCACGTACATAGTATTGAGTTTATAACATTGTTTAAGGTATCTTGTGTATGTAAGGGTTGTTAGGTATTTCTAGATTTAAGGGCTCTTACATATTTGTTTAGAAGTTTGTTAAGGGGAAGCATCTCAGAATTTTTCTTAAGGGGGTGTAAAGAATAAATGTTTTGAATTGTTAAATTAAAGGGTTGTCTGGGAATTAAAATATAATGTTGAGGGGGTGTGTTAAATATTGTAATAAAGTGGCAACATTTATATTTTAATAATTAAATTTCGAGTATGGCAACTCCTCCCTTCTTCCAACGCCGGTCAAGGCGGTGTGTCCATTTTTTTGTACTGTGCCTAATAATAAAATTAAACAACGTTTATTCCTTCTCCAAGCCGTTTTATTTCGCTCCATCCACTGCCGATAATAACTGTAAAATTTTACTGCAAAGAGGTTCAATATACCTACTGCCCCGGACTGAGCGAAGCGTACATTCTGCTGAACGGTTCTTCCAGATCTTGTGAGGTAGGGCTGGATGATGTTGATAGGGGCACGAAGATCCACATCTTCTTCCGACGCATTGAAAGTCTACACTTTGACTCAAGCCGGCCTACGCCGCGCCGGCTTGAGTCAAAGTCAAGCCGGCCTACGCCGGCTTGAGTCTGTCTAAAGATACTACCGATGTATCTTATCTATAACGCATATCGCGTAATTTGAGGCTGTAGAATTTATCGCAGCGCTTGATAACACATGTGTGCAAGTTGCGAACTTGCGAGGTCCTTACGTACGACTGCTGCTTGATTGAGGCGCACTTCTGATTGATTCCATGGTTTCAGTAAGGTGGCGTATGTAGTCGTTTTCATCAATATTCGACTTGTTTAATAAATAAAATTATATTAGTGCTGCATTCATTGCCAATCTAGAGGGTCCACGACGGCTTCGAATTAATGTACCAGGCACGTGGAATGTCTCGTTTGGAAGGTAACAACGTGACTGGCCAGCTGCAGCTTAGTGCTCGAATTGCGTCTTCATAATTCTGTTTCCTACGACTGTGTTCTCTTGCGACATTTTACTTTCGGGGTCAATAATTTCGAGGAATTCACGCATATGCATATAATTTATTTTACAGATTGACAATCCGGCAAATGTCAAGAACTGTGATTATGTGTTTTGTGATTCTGTGATTATTTATTTATGTCGTCAAGAATCAAAGACAATTTTTCTTAAACTCTATGAATGAGCGGCCAGTTACTGCTGTAAACTATAATTATATTGATCCCTGTTTAGACTACAATATGTTATAATATGTTATATAATATGTTATCGTATTTATATTCCTAAAACAAAAGTAATCACAACCAGCCGTGATGTGATCATCATTGAAAAACCTACAACGGTGAAGAATCTAGTTCAGATCGAAGAACTACAATCACAGACTGAATCCTCTGAGGTGAAGTTAGATTCAGTGGGGGACATATCAGATGACACTGAAAGTGAGGAGTACTATGATGGTGATGAAACTTATGTTCCTGATGAAGAAGAGATCTCCTCTAGTGGTGAAAGTGTAGTGAGTGTGGTTAAAAAAAGGGAGTGTATGAGGCGCAGACAGCGACCCGATAGATATGGTTTTTCTAATGTTTGTTTCGAAAGTGATAGTACCTACAATAGATGTCAGTGAACTCTCATTACAAGATGTGTTAAATGGACCTGAAAGAGAACAGTGGTTAGAGGCAGTGCGAGATGAGTTACAATGTTTTGAGGACAATAATGCGTGGGAACTTTCAGAAGTACCTGATAACAATACTATAGTTCAATGTAGATGGGTATTGCGAAAAAAGTATGATAGTGAAAATAAAGTAAGGTTTCGTGCCAGGCTAGTTGCTAAAGGCTTTTCACAAAAACGAGGTATAGATTATACAGAGACCTTCTCGCCTGTTGTTAGACACACAACCCTACGTTTATTATTTTCACTGTCAGTGCAATTAGGACTTGATGTAACACATTTGGATGTAAAAACTGCTTTCCTTAATGGTGACCTAGAAGAAACCATATTCATGCAGAAACCAGATTGTTTTGATTCCCCAGGTAGCAAAAATAAAGTGTTAAAACTTAAGAAAGCCATTTATGGTCTAAAGCAGGCCTCAAGAGCCTGGAATAAGAAATTAGATAGTTGTTTGCTTGAATATGGCTATAAAAAATCAAAGCTTGAACCATGTATGTATACAAAAATGAATGAAAATTATAAAACTATTGTAACGGTTTATGTCGACGATTTCTTCATATTTTCTAATGATAAAAGGGAATGTACTAATCTCAAGGAAATGTTGTCAAGTCAGTTTAAAATAAAAGACTTAGGACAAGTGAAACAATGTCTAGGGATGAATGTAAAATTTAATAAGTTGGAAGGATCTGTAACCTTAAGTCAAGAACATTATATTGATAGTTTGTTGCATAAATTTAACTTGACAGATTGTAAAACTTTTGATACTCCAATGGAGCATAAATTGAATGTAAACATAGGTCAAAATGTAAATAATGAAGTACCTTTTCAACAGCTTATAGGTAGTTTGATGTACTTATCTGTCTTAACCAGACCAGACATAACTTATTCAGTCAGTTATCTAAGTCAATATAATAATTGTCATACAGATGAGCATTGGGGTTATGCAAAGAGAGTGTTGAAATATTTGAAAAAGACTAAATCTTATGGTATTAAGTATTGTAATAATGGAATTTCCAGTATAGAAGGTTTTGTGGATGCCGATTGGGCGAATAATACAATAGATAGACGGTCTTATACAGGATTTTGTTTCTTGTTGTCTAATGGTGTCATATCTTGGGAATGTAGGAAACAAAAGACTGTAGCCTTATCAAGTTGTGAAGCTGAGTATATGGGCATTTCTGAAGCTTGTAAAGAAGCAATATACTTAAGGGCTTTGCAATTTGAAATAACTAAAAAATTGTACACTTTAACATTATATAATGACAATCAGAGCGCACAGAAGCTGTCGACAAATCCAGTATTTCACAAGAAATCTAAACACATTGATGTGAAATATCATTTTACTAGAGAATGTGTTTCAAATAATATAGTAAATTTGCAATATTTGCCGACAACAGACATGCCTGCTGATTTGCTAACAAAAAGTCTATGTGCAAAGAAACATTATATGTTTATGGAAATGTTAGGTGTTGTGAATGTGTAAAATGATTATATGATTATTTGAGATAGTGGGGGTGTTAAAATGTATCTAAAACAATCATTCTCAAACAAAGTAGCGACCTCTGTTGTCATAGTTTGTAAGTTTATTGATACATTATCTGTGGCATGTCTATTAGGAAATAAAACTTTGTTCTCTGTCGAATCACAACGCGGTCGTTTTATTAGACAATATAACATTGTAGTTTTAAACGGAGATTTTTTGTTTGTTCTGAGCGATTGAGCGAAGAATCAATCTCTCATTCTGAAAGTGAATCTACGGCCGCTCGTTTTGTTCCAGCGTTATGTCTATTTGAAGTCTGTGTACTTTGTTTAGAATAATAACTAAAGCAAGTAGGTATAAGGTTAAAAGTATTCTACTCTTTGACCTAAGGTTAGGGTTTATGCCTTTTACCACTAAGCAAAGAGTAGCACTAGCACAGAGTACTTATATAACTAGAGAGCAGGTATGTATAGACTCTTTGCTAGGGAGTAGAATGCTGACACAGAGAGTATATAATCACTGTACTGACATATCATCCGCCGATCAATAGTCATCTTATGGCTACACTAATTAATTTAATAAGTCACTCACTACTTACTAAAATTCAGAATGAATTTAAGATTACTCATTTTTAGGGCGCGATCTAAAGGTGTACCGGTTTATTGCTTTTTTCTCTTCCTGGTATACTTGGTGTATAACAGGTTTTATCCGAGGCCGCCACAGCTGGAGCGCGTCCCGACAGTCATGCAGAGATATGTCAAGTTCAATGAACCGGTGCGATTCCCCGAGAAGACGCTGAGCAGGGCTGAGATCAATAAGCTCATCAGCATCACGGAGATGATGAACTTCGAGCGCGAAGTGCTGCAAGCGTGGCGCTATGGCTCCGTGCGCGCAGACACCGACATGCTGGTGGTGCAGGTGCACCGCGACGTGGAGCGCCTGCAGTTCCTCATCGTGTCGCTGGCGCAGGTGCGCTACATCCAGTCCGTGCTGCTCGTGTTTTCGCACAGCTACTACGATGACGTCATCAACAAGCTTGTCACCAGCATCACGTTCTGCAGGGTCTTGCAAATATTTTACCCCTACTCGCTTCAGCTGTATCCTAACCAGTTCCCCGGCATCGATCCCGATGACTGCCTGAGTGGCTACGGGACGGCAGACTGCAGCATCCGCGACGGACGCCTCACTGAGCATAAACACCACTGGTGGTGGAAGGCTTTTTTCATCTTCAATGGGTTAGACTGGTCGGAAGGTTACGAGGGGACTGTCATATTCCTAGAAGAGGACAATTATGTTTTACCGGATTTACTGCATATGCTACGATATACTAGGCGCTCTAAGGCATTCCTGCGAGGGATCCACGTCATGTCCTTTGGAAGACCGTATGCAAAAGATTTAGATTATAACCTCCTGTCGGTGAGCGCGTGGCGGCCACCGTATGACAAAGGACTGGCGTTCAACAAGACTGTGTGGGAGAAGATCGCGGCACTGTCGTCGTACTACTGCAAGTACGACGATCTCAGCTGGAGCTACTCGCTGCTGCACACGCTCGGCCAGTTCCGTGGCGGCCGCGCCGAGATGGCGGCCGTGGAGGCACCACGCGTGCTGTCTACCAGCTTGTACGCGAGCGGCCGCGTCGCGCTACAGCAGATCAACTTCTGGCTGGGTGACGCTCAGATGTTTCCAGTGAGAGTAAAGGTGGTAATGCTGTACAGCAGTAAGGGTCGCGTGGACACGGGAGTGAAGCCTCCCCCGGCCGGGAACGGCGGCTGGAGCGACCTGCGGGACCATTTGCTTTGCCAGGACCCTCTACGGGCCGCCACAACCTATCAACCAATTTATAACAACTCAACAGCGAACTTCAGGGAGTATACGGGCATTGGTGAGCACAACACTAATAACTCGGATAACTTAACTTTGAGCTAAAAACTCAAGGATCATAACTTATGCGTTACGTAAGTCCGCGGCAACCGCGATGTGAATTGAATGAGTTTTTTTTTTGCTGCTTTTATTGAACTGCATATCCATCGTGGTGGTCTACGGCAGTCAGCCTACGCGTATAGAAGCAAGACCACCGAGTAACCATTTCTGAAGGCTCCAGTACAGTTTCATGAAATATTGAGCAGTCTCTGCAAAGCTGCACGAAGCTTGGCGCGTTACTATTTAACGAGGGTGTACTGTTACACTCACAAGAAGTTAAGCTCGAGAGCTGAGTGCATTTCGTAAGCGTTCAGGAGGCGGGATTGCAGACTCGTTTATAGTTTGTGTGGGAGAGGCGCCTGGGGCTGGCGGCTGGCGCGCTGCCAGCCCCGCTCCCCGCGTCCCCCGCGCTGCCAGCCCCGCTCCCCACGCCCCCCGCACTTCAGCCCCGCTCCCCGCGCCCCCCGCGCCGCACGCTGCAGCATCCACGACGTACTCATGTCGCTACACCGTCGCCGCACGCACATATGCAACACGTTATCGTAATTTTTTAAGTTCTTACTTGCATGTCGATCCTGTTTGCAGTGGTGTGGTGGTGCTCTGAGTGTGTTCTACTGTGTGACCGTAAATTATCGCACCGGTGACTTGACTCGTCCGGCGAGGCAGCGCGGGCGGCGCGTTTTATCTGCCTCACTGATGTGAAACGCTTTAATTAATAATAAAACAGTTACGTTGAGTAACCGGTGAGGCTTTAATCAGAAACTCATTACAGTCATTATCAAATAATTATTATAGAAGGGCTCGAATTTGTATAGAAACCATGATTTATTTTTATAGCTTTGTGCCCTATTGTATCGATTATTTTATTTTTATCGTGAAATATAAAATAAATTAAAAGTAAAGCATTCGTTTCTCTTGTTTACAGTGTCTCTCGCTGGTAAATAAATGCCCAAGGCCTTACCCAGGCACTTTACTATACTTGCTTATGTATGAGATAATCTTGCCCAATAATCGAGGCCAAATTGAAGTTTTAAGCAAAATTATAGTCCCTCTAATTTCATTGAAACACAGCTAGGTGCACACAGGCAGAGCTATGTGGCGGTCGTTGCGATTGTTCACGTGGCTCGCTGCCCGGCGCCGCTTGCTGGCCGGCACATTATTTCGCCAACGTATTCTTCTGAGACGCATTGTTTCGTCACGTATTTATGAACTAGCTGTGCCCGCGGCTTCGCTCACGTGACAGTGTATTCTTTTGGCATTGTCAGGTTACATTGTATGGGAACGTGATGTCATAGTATATTCCTAACATCCTCTACAAATAATATACTAATTAACTGACTTACTGTTAATTTAAACTAAAACCTGATAGTACATCTTTGTTTTAAGTATTAAAGGAACTCATAGTCAATTTCTGGGGGGAATCAATTTAGATTGCCATCGGCACGCTAAGAAGTTTATGAACGAAAGCAAATACATGTAATTCATGATCTATCCTGGGCCCAAACCCAAAGGTTATATCCTTAAAGATTAAAAAAGACGCTCATTTGCAAATAGAGAAAGGAAAATACTTATACTACAGCAAGAACATAATATAAACTTAACAGAATCTTTTTGGATTTTGAAGAAATCATCATCATCATTCTCCTGCCCTTATCCCAATTTATTTGGGCTCGGCTCTCCTTCTTCCATACTTCCCTATTACTTTATGGAGAAATTGTTTAAGAAAAATAGAAATGCAAACGAAATCAATACAAAAAAATTGGGAATCTCACAGCATCAAAAAAATATTTAAACAAATCACAAAAAGTGAAATTAATATTGGGGTCGTACTTGCAACTACGTAATTTACAGAGCGGTCATGAAACCGCTAGGCCGTTTATTCCGTTGATATAATATATGTAACTCTTTGGGCATGTAGTATAACTTAAGCCTTTCTCATGCTTGTCATGACTGAAATGACAAACAATTGAAGAATACGGGCATAATGAAGCTCCTCAAGCACATAGCGTGATAATACGAGTATATAGGCTAATATTTGAAGAAGCTTTCAAATGGTAACCTGAAACCAAATATTAGTAAAAATAAAGTTTTAAGAAACGAATATTTGCGCAAAATTTTAACAGTAGCACACATGCAGTATTTATTGCGCCATTTCGTTTCGTTTCGTTTTCAATTTATACAATTTTAATATTGTTTATGTATAGATTTAGGAGATTAATCAATCATTTTCTACCACAAGACTATACTGTCGCGAGCGCAGTTCATTCATGGAAAATCTTAACACCGCGATTCAGAAACTGGCGTCAAATGTACACCGCCTTCTATCGAGCACAGAGTTAAACTGCTAAAATATAATGCATGGAAAGCGATCGAGCATTCACTCTATATTATTTAGATTTTCAAAGCAACGCCATATAGAGTACCTTTCGCTATAATAACTATTTGAAAAACTCGGGTAGTCGATTTAAAGTGATCTTGTGAGCACATTTATTCATTAGTACCATTTTGGTTCAACAGATGTCGTTGCACGTATCTTAAGTAATGATGGTGATTGCTTCTTCAACAGTTTAAATGCATATATATTTTTATTATGAGCACGGATTGCAATTAAACAAAAACTAATACCTTCTCTAAGTTACGCACAATACTTGTGCATTGAAACTAACCACATTGGTTTTGTAATTTTCACGTGATACTTAAATAAACAAACATAGCCTTAGACTCACAGACTGCAGACAAACAGACATACAGACAAAAATTCTAAAAATAGTAAAAATGGGTTCTGTTTGTTATCCTTTAACACCCCTACTATTTTTTTTCTAAATATTTTCAATGTCCAGAAACTCCACGTCTACAAATTTATATGTATAGATAGATATGGATAGATAGATAGGCGTCCAATTCTGAAGTTGGTTCGGAAAATAAACAATATAAGAATTCTGTTGCTACGATAGTACGGTGGGCATAAAGGAAGTACACCTTAGTAATTTAGTACACATTCCTTCAAGAAGATTATACCTACCTAATCCCTATTATATTATGGAAAATAAAGTGATCACTAAGGTAACACGACACAGGTTGACAAGTCAGTTTCTTCAAAAGTACGTACTCACATCGTTATTTTGCTTTTGTAATGAAAAGAATTAAATGTTTTTGTAACAAAGATCGGGCAAGAGAGAACTAGCTATTAGCAGATAATATTATACTTGAAGGATCTGTGTTATTGTGATAAATAGGAGGGTGCGTTGTGTATTGCGCGCTGCGCCTCATCTAGCAGTATGGCATCGCATTTTTACCGGACTGACCCAGAAGGAGGGTCCCATTGTGACCTTGTAACTCTTAAACGGATGAACCGATTTGGATAAAATATATGTCGTTAGATATGTCTTGGTAGTGCGAGTGTCACTGGCTTAAAATGAAAAAAACAAAGAAAATGCCAGATTTTGGGCGCCATATTCTTTAGTTCGTATTTTTTCATCCAAATCTTTTGATTGAGACATTGAAATAAAGGGTTTTAAAGGGTGATTACAAAAATATACATAACATACATGTTTAGAAGTAATTCGAAAAGACAAATCGTATAAAAAGTGAAAAAAGGGTTGTAGTCATTGTATTGATTACTCTTAGTCATTACTTGTTGTTACACAATGATTTCATAAAGATGATGTTAGCTGGCGCGTGGTGCAGAGATGCAAGCGCCGTACTTATTTTTCGTGCAGTTCTTATATTCATTTTTATTTAAATTTAAATCTTTCAATATATTTTATTTGTATCTATGACAACTTTTTTTTGATAAAGATTCGTTTTTCTCTGTTAACTAATCGACTGCCACTTCTGACGATAGTTTTTGTTCCCCTTACAGACATTTTTGGTGATCTTTTACGTCAAAGCTTTAACCAAAATCTCGACCGGCTGTTTAATGTTTGTCACATGAATGCCCAGAGCATAGTCAGTCACTACAACGAACTACGAGTATATGCTACTTTTACGATCAACAACGTCCATGCCGTCCTGGTTTCTGAGACTTGGCTAAAACCTAATCATCTATCTATCACTTAACTCTCCCAGGATTCGTTCTTTTATAGAATGATCGAATCGGTAAGAGAGGGGGTGCTGTAGCGATTTACCTTCGTGCTGCTAAAACCGTTCTTGGTTTTGTGTATTGTCCCCCTCACTTGATTACTTCATCGAATTCGAATCGGTCCTAGAATCTTTAGGTTCGGAGTACGCACATCACATCCTCATGGGGGATTACAACACCAATCTCCTTGCCCACAACTCCCATCGATCCCGTAAACTTTTACATCTCGCCGAGTCAGCTCGTCTGCATGTGTTCCCTTTCCAACCCACTCATCATAACACTGCCGGTAATGATACTTGGCTCGACTTAATCCTCACCTCAAATCCTTCCTCACATTGTGCCCTTCCCTCTCGGATAGCAAGCAGTGTGGACGTGTATTTAGCGCAAAGAAACTAATTAAATAAACGTATTTTAAATAAAAATTAAAATAAAAACAATTCAGTGGAAGTACCAGGAGCGTAGAAACAAGCGGCGGTGAACGTGCGACGCGGTGAGCGTTAAACTACTCACATATATACGTTCGTCACAACCATCACCACTACGCGAGCGTGTATTGGCGACAGCAAAGTGTGAGTGTTCTCTGTCCTTGTCCCCTGTCAACGCCATTCCCAGTGTCATCTGTCAATATTATCTGTCAGTGTCATTCCGTCAAAGTCAGCTGTCATTGTCAACCGTCTTTTGTCATCTGCTGAAAGCGTTCCAGGAACCTATTAAATCAGAAACTAGCTAGAGCATCGACCACCTCCATTTCACGCAGGTGACTTTACATTCCAGAGCTTGTAGTTGATAACTTCCTGGTACAAGTGATTCTGAACTGAGCCAGCCATGTCAGTTCGGCGCAGTCCGAAAGACAAAGAAAATCTAAAGGAGCGTGCTACTGTGTTGCAGTATGAGTCTGAACGGAATCTGGATGAATATACAAATGAACATGAAAATGTCTCCTGTAGGACTATTATAAGACGAGCTTAGAGAACGCCTCCTAAAATTAAAACTGCAAATGCTACGGAAGTGGGTGATGTTATGCAAGAAATGCGAACACTATTCAGTTCTCTGGCAGCTGAACAAGATTTACGCTTCCGGGAGTTGCAAGCGAACTTACAGAAACAGAGCAAAGAGATTAAGGAAAGTATCAGTTTCTTATCAGAGAAGTACAACGTGGCTCTAAACCAGATTGAATCGCTACAAAGTGAGAAGAAGGAGGACAGGAAACGGATTATTGCGCTGGAGGAAAGAGTAGATTATTTGGAAAGGAAAACCTGTTCAGCGACAATTGGAATTCGAAATGTACCAACACTGATCTCCGACCAGAATAAATTTGAAGGGAAAGAGGAACTAATCAATTTTATATCAGAGCTGGGAAAGATAGTTGATGTTGAGATCAGGGACACTGATATCAAAGACATCTATAGAATAAAGCCACATGAACATTCGAATGACATAGGTACTATCATTGCCGAGTTTTCCACAGTACTAAGGAAAGAAAAGGTTCTAACAGCTACAAAATAATTTAACAAAGAAAAAGAATTAGCCCCATCAGGATGGAATTTGGTGTGGAAAAATGTGCGGTCATGCATGTAAAGCGAGGCGAGATTGTGGAATCTGTGGGAACCCAGCTTTCGGATTCCATAAATCTTAGATCCCTCTCAGCAACCGAAACCTACAAGTATTTGGGTATGTCGGAAGCGCTGGGCATCAATGTAGCATGAAGCAATCGTTGAGGGTGCGCTTCTATGGCCGCCTGAGAAAAATATTTAATAGTCTTTTATCGGGCGGAAATAAGGTGCGTGCCTTCAACGGTTGGGTCATGCCGATTTAGATGTACTCTTTTGGCATACTCAAATGGACACAAACAGAACTAGACGCCCTGGATAGGAAAGTCCGTACATTGTTGACGGCATATCGAATGCATCACCCACGCTCTTCGGTTATGAGACTGTATATCCCGCAGGGGTGTTGAGGTCGAGGCTTTTTAAACGCTTCTCCACGATCGCGAGATATGCAGTCTCAGGGATTTTTTCCTAGAAACCGACGTGGGGATGAATCGAGATGTGGTCGTAGTGGACAAGGGCCTCACCCGCCTCCTTGGCTAAAGAGAACTGGCGCAAACCTATAGTACTTGACATTAATGACCGCAGGGAGGTATGGCATTGTAAGGAGCTCCACGGACGCTTTTTCCAGGCCCTGCATGGGCCCGATGTAGACCTATTAGCGTCCGTTGCCTGGCTACTTGCTGCCTGGTTTTGTCTGTGCAATAATTATGGATGAAGTTATGATGACGAATAACTACCGGATATTTATTGTGAAGGACGGCATGGTTGACATATAATATGTCGGGCATGCCACCGTCCGGGCGTCTCCGTCACATTATCTCTGGATTTTCTCGTCTAGCTAACGGAGAGTATTTGCATAGACACAATGTTGTAACCAGGATTATCCATCAGCAATTTGCTCTAAAATACAGCCTTGTGGAATCGGATGTGCCGTACTATAGGTATGTGCCCGACCCAGTTCTCGAAAATGGCAATATCACACTGTACTGGGATCAATCCATCATCACTGACAGGACTATTGTGGCCAACAAGCCCGATATAGTGGTGGTGGATCGATCAGAGCGGAGCGCAATGATTGTTGACATAACGGTCCATGATGGGAACCTCGTGAAAGCCGAGAAAGATAAGCAAATCAAGTATCTTGATTTAGCTCGCGAGGTTGTCGACATGTGGGATGTGAACTCAGCGATCGTTGTGCCGATAGCCGTTTCAGCCAATGGCTTGATTGCCAAGAGCCTCGACCAATACCTGAGGAGGCTCTCGTTAGGCAGCTGGATCAAGGGCTTGATTCAGAAAGCGGTACTCCTCGACACGGCTCGTATTGTTAGGAGGTTCCTTTCTCTGGAGCCCTGACCGCCGGTAGCTTGGACTCTGTTCCCGATCCCGGTGGGCTACTATTCTTTATATTTTTAAATGTGTTTTTTTTTTTATTTTGAATTTTATATAGGAATATTTAAAAATGTAAAAATAAGTGAGAAAAATAAACAAAAGAAATAAATAAATTTATTTATTTCAGGTAAATAACACCTATTACCACACATAAATTGATATAAATTCAAGACATAAAAACAAAAAATTTTGCAAAACATAAAACCGACTTAAGCTTTAGAAGTTGGTGACTTTCGTTTTATTGATACGGTTTTTGCCATCGACTTCTGAAGCTAAAGTTATTTTTCACTTTTTTGTGTTTTTGAAGTCGGTTTTATTTTTTGCCAAAAATTTTTGTTGTAATATCTTGTACAAATATTTGCCATGCATTTATTTTACATTGATAACAATACATGTTATGGTAGGTAATAGGCATGGCTTATCCCCATTACAATGGAACCTGTCGAAATTTGGGTGTACTGTACACATCTGTGTACCCCCTCAGAGCATACAGGCGCGATGTTATGTTATGAACTGGTGCAAACAATAGACAGACATGAGATTTCAGCAATTCCAGTCCATTTGCTATCATTTATTGAGGAGTTCCCTTGCCTATCTCCGAAGTTTTTCATCAGATCTTCACCAAATTGAAATGGGACCACTCCGAAAAAGTATTCTTCCAAAAACTACCCAAATCGCTTCAAGTGTGCCTATAAAATTTGAAGAGTTCTCTCTATTTCTCCAGGATTCCATCATCAGATCCTGACTTGATGATCATGGACCCACTTGGAAAGTATACCCTTTCAAACAAAAAAAATATAATCCAAATCGGTCCAGACATCTTCGAGTAATCGGGGAAGATACATGAAAAACAGGTTCCGACGAATTGAGAACCTCCTTCTTTTTGAAGTAGGTTAAAAATGACACAATATTGCATAATTGCATGGGGGGGGGAGCAACGAAATCTAGTTTTCTAGACTTGGAATGCGCTCAAAGAGCAATACTTAAGATACTTACGATGTACTTCAAAAAAAGAATAATCTCCACTGAAAAACTTAATATGCGAGTGCTCTTATCTCGTTAAGGTTAACCGCCTCCGATTCCAGCCTTGGTGACACTGGGGGTTGAATAGTGGCAGCTGACACTGGAGGTTGAGTAGTGGCAGCTATTTTACATTTGCTGCAACGCCACGTCAGTTTTCTGTCACCCAGCTTCCGGTATCCGGGTTCTGTTATTCCAGCACAGTGGAAGTGAAGTTCTTGATTACATATTCCCTTCCTCCCGGACCTCGGTGACGAGCACAGCACACGTCTCATAAAGCCACGCAGTTTTATTTTAATTCGTTTTAAATCAAAATTAAACTCATAAAAATCAGTGCGAAAAATAGGAATTCATAAATCATAGGAGCAACACCGTTCCTCGAGCACTTATTCTGCCATCTTGAAGACCCGTTGGTTCCACCCTCCTGCGCACGACCTTCTCGGCAGGACATAGAGCTGCCTCGCTCACGCAACGCTTCGCCCGCCAGCGAAGGACAAAAGGTACACGCACCTCCATCTTGTCTAGCAGACAGTAATTAGCTCCGCCCTTGAAGGTCACGTCGCCGCTACCGTACTGTCGCCTGCTATGCGCGCCTAGTACTTAAGAACTTGGAATTGCATATTTTATTCATATTATAAACGTCGAATGAAAGAAAAAGAGTTGGAGTGGAGTGGAGAGACTTGAAATTAAGTGACAACATAGTTACATCAGGTACTACATCAATTTACTAGGATTTCAAGAAACCCAACAGTATTTATGGAGTAAAGTCAAAACTGTGAACATAATATTACGTTCGGTTTTACGCAGTTGGAAATACTACAAAGCAGTGCCCTCTCCTCGAATACCTCGCGCCCTAGCACTTGTTAAATTAGATAATATGCCGCAGATAAACAATTCACCACCACTAACTCCTACTTCGTCACTTCTGCCGCCGCTAAAGACTCCGTTGCATCAAAGTTCCTTTGAACCTGATTTTACAAAGACTGACCAGTTAGTCAGCATTGATAGTGAATTCCTGAATGTTACTCACCGTAGTAGCAAACGTAGATGCGTTGAGTCAGGGATTTGCGAGGATATCGACCTATCTTCGTTCATGTCGGAAATGAAAACAATGTTTCTCGAGTTCAAGGAACAACAGAACAGTAAATTTGAGCAATTATGTGCGTTGGTTGAGGAGATTAAAATTCAAAATTCCATATACAATCGACGGTTAACTTTCTGTTGCAAAACTACGACGAACTCAAAATTAAATTACAAAACATGGAATCACAACTTGAAACTGAACGGGAAAATAACTTAGCGTATTTGAAATCCTTAGAAGATAAACTGGAGAACCTGGAACGAGTTGCGAGATCGTCCTGCGTGGAAATTAGAAATATACCTATTAATAAATCAGAATCCAAAGAAGGCTTACTAAATACCGTTGTTAAAATAGGGTCAACCCTTAATGTCCCTATTCAGCCTCTCGAGATAAAGGATATTTTCCGTATAGGATCCAAAGACTCCGACACCAGAACTATCGTCGTGGACTTTACGAGCAATTTGCGGAAAGAAAAGTTTTTTCAAATGTATAAAAGGTACAAGAAGGAAAACCATAAATTGTCTACCGAGCACCTGAAAATCAGCGGCCCAGGTAAACCTATATTTGTGTCCGAAAATCTTTCACCAAAGATGAAACGCTTGTTTTTTCTGGCCCGTGACTTTGCAAGCACTAATAAGTACCAGTACTGCTGGATTAAGAATGGCAAAATTTTTGTCCGAGAAAAGGATGGAGCCCAACATATCATGATCAGGGATGAGCCTGACCTTCCGAAAAAATGACTAGGTATCGATCAATTAATAATAGTATGTCGTAGGAAGGTCGTTTTGCTTAACTCTTATATTATTGCCATAACATACTATAAAGAACAATTTTTTCGAAGATTTATAAATATAAACAACCTATTTTTCATTATTATGCATGTTCTAAAATTAGTAAATACTTCAATAATGTTATATTATTATTGTAATATTACTTTACGCACACATAACCACTTACATTCATTAAACTCACAACGGAAGATGTATTCTGTTCAAATTCTACTACAAATGGAATACTTTGGTATCTCCTGTACAATCTCCAGTCATTTCGAATTATGCTATGTTACGTACAAGAAATCAAATCACTTGTTTGTTCTCAGTTTTGATTATGAATGACAATGTTAAAATAATAGACGATTTAGAACACCTCTCGGCCTCAGCATCACATCAATGCTCCCCGGAACAAGTTGAGTCACACGTACATAAAGTTAAGCACGGCTTGAAAATTTTTCACGTTAACATCAGAAGCATCGGCAGCATTGCAAATTTTAACAACCTCCTGATACTGATGCATCAAATAAAGACACAATTTGACGTCGTGGTCTTATCGGGATGCTGGTTACGTAAATGCCCTCATCTTCCCTCCATACCGCGTTTTGTATCAAATCGTTCTGATCACTCAAACCAAAATGATGGTGCTGTGGTGTATACTAAAGTAGAGTTACAGTTCCTTTTAGAAAAGCCTATACTCGCCGATGCAAATTGTCTTGTACTCAAATTAAAAAATGAGGTGGTGCTTATCGCTATATATAGATCACCCTCAAATAGAAATA
This sequence comes from Standfussiana lucernea, assembly GCA_964057025.1. Taxonomy (NCBI): domain Eukaryota; kingdom Metazoa; phylum Arthropoda; class Insecta; order Lepidoptera; family Noctuidae; genus Standfussiana; species Standfussiana lucernea. The sequence continues at coordinate 16,819,431 of OZ059797.1, forward strand.
TTCAGCACTTTATTACCAATCTAGATGTAATCCTCAATTCACTAAATACTTTCAGAATCGTTATTTTGCTTGGAGATATCAATATAAATATAGCCCCAAATTGGGTTGATTCGAACTCCGACATGTACCTTAATGCTGTTGCGTCACATGGTATATTGCCTGCTCATGTGTTCCCGACATGCAACGATAGTTGCATTGACCATGTTATGTTAAAATCAAATAAACCAGCTATTACCTTAGTTCTTGACTCTCTAATTACTGACCATGCTCCTGTTGTAGTTTTTTGTAATCTGAAATTAGATATCCCTAAATCACCCTCCCGTCAGCATCTTGTAGACATTAATGCTTGCGTAGTGGCTCTTGAGAATGTTCATTTTACTCCTGTTATGAGTTGTCAAGATGCTGAAACTTTTGCTTTCATCATGGTCAAACTTGTTTCCTCAGTTTTAGATAAAAATAGTGGTGATTCTGTTGTTCCGAACCGAAAACGCATTATTAAGCTATGGATCACATCTGGGCTCCTTAGGTGAATTCGAAACCGAGACAACATGTATCGCAAATGAGGAGAAATGCTGATAATAATACTCTGAAGATCATCTATAATTGATATAAAAAAAATTGCAACAATCTATTATAGAAATTAAAACGAGAATATGAGCGACATGAATTTGAAAAACATCGCAAGAACCCGAAAGCTACCTGGAATCTTATTAAAACTATCTCCAATCTTTAAAAGAGTAAGACCTCTGCCAGTAAGTTGCTATCTATAACTCCAGATCCAACTCAATCCCTTGATTCTGTCAAAGACTTTTTCGCAAACGTGGGAACAAAACTGGCATCTAAAATCTTTAACTCCCCAAACTACACCTCAACCAACACTTCTGACTCTGGCACCTTGGATGTCCAGCCTAACTCGATGGCTATTTTTGGCACGGACAACGAAGAGATAGATTATCTTATTCGTGGCTTACGACTAACTAGTGCTACGGGTTGGGATGGTATCCCCGCAACTGTAATTTATAGTGCTAGAAGCACTCTTGTCCCAGTTATCTGCCACGTCTTCAACCTTGCCCTTACATCCGGATTATTTCCATCGGTGTTCAAAAAGGCCGTTGTGCACCCTATTCACAAGAGTGGAGACAGAGACAGTGTCAACAACTACAGACCCATATCGGTATTATCAATTCTGTCGAAGCTCCTCGAAAAAGTACTAAACAAGCGTCTACTGGATTACCTTAGCTCAAAAAATATACTCGCAAATAACCAGTATGGATTCAGATCAGGCAAAAACACAGAGGATGCCATATTAGAATTGATAGGTTCGGTAGCTCAAAATCTGAATAACATGGATAAATCTATCGCTATCTTCCTTGATCTTTCTAAAGCTTTTGACACTGTCTCTGTCCCCCTTCTCCTCAATAAACTAGAAAGGATTGGTGTAAGAGGCCTTTTTTTTTTTCCGGATGGGAAATCATCAAATTACTTCTCCCGCTCTGGGCTGAGCGGGAGGGTGTGTCAGACTTTTACTGACTAAAACCCATCCTTGTTCCTTCATCGCCCTTTGTGTTCCGGGGCCGCGGTATCTCTTTCGAACAACCCGCAGCACCCGGCAGGCATCGGCCCTTGCACGCCCCTTCCCTATGCTGACATCTCTTTGAGGCGCGCGTGGAACACGAACGCGCCGTCGACACGGCCTGTCGTCCTAAGACGGAGGGACGGCGAGCTAGCCCTTAGCTCACCGTCCACAGGCCCGCGTCTACGGTGGCCGGGGGCCACCACGTGGTTCGGTGTAAGAGGCCTACCGCTTAGTTTGTTTAAGAGTTACCTTAGTGGTCGCTCCCAAATTATCAAGATAAACAACCACACCAGTAAGGAAACATTCCTTACCTACGGAGTTCCGCAAGGTAGTGTCTTAGGACCTACCCTTTTCCTGGTTTACATAAACGAGCTCTGTAAACTTGATCTAAGAAACTCCAAGGGGATTGCTTACCTGATGACACTGTTATACTGGTTCGTGACAGTAATTGGAACGAAGCTCGGCTTCGGGCAGAGTCAGCCTTGCGAGTTACTATGAGATGGCTCACAGAATTTGCTCACCCTCAACTTGGATAAAACCAGATTTATCACTTCTAGTCCAAGTAAAGCGTCACAGCTCTACCGTCTGACAGTGGGTGCCATACAATAAGGACTGCCACCTGTGGCTCTCCTGAAGTTATACGCACGGACTCAATAAAATATCTTGGCGTCTGGGTCGATAGCACGTTGACATGGTGTGAGCAAATCAATTCACTGGTCTCTAGGGTAAGAAAATTAATTTTTGTCTTTAAAAATCTCAGAACCTCCGCCAATTTCTCTACCCTGAGAACTGTGTACTTTGCTCTTGCCCATTCCGTTTTAACCTACTGTGTTTCGGTCTGGGGTGGTGCTGGTAAAAGTATTTTGCTGCGGTGAGAGAGGGCGCAGAGAGCTGTCCTTAAGGTAATGGCTTTCAAACCCTATCGCTTCCCTACCAGCGAACTGTACACGCTTTGGAAGCTACCTAGAGTGAGGCACTCTTTTGTGTTAAGTATAGTGTCTTTTGACCCTGAGTTTAGAAGACAAAAACGTAGAACTGATAGAGTCTGCCCGACATCATGTGTTAAATTGGAAACCTTCCGCCGGCAGTTCATTTTCTGCAGTCCCGTGCTCTATAATAAAGTAAATAAAGTTCTTACTATTTATCCTTGTACTCTCCGGGATTGTAAAATTATTATTGAAAAATGACTTCATACTCTCACATACGAAGAATTGGAAAATTTAGTCATTTTCTTCCGCAGACATGCACATCAATTACACGTAGCGTAGAGTGTACTCGAAGGGAGGTTCCACATCCGGAGAGTGGAACCGGCGAAAGATGTCGTGCGGTGTCCCACAGGGGTCGGTTCTAGGACCGCTCTTGTGGAACATCGGCTACGACTGGGTGCTGCGCGCCGACCTCCCTAGCGGCGTCAGCGTAGTGTGCTACGCTGACGACACGCTGGTGCTGGCACAGGGGAGGTCGCACGAGGCGGCGGCCGATCTGATGACACGCGGGGTTGCGATAGTCGTTGAGAGGATCCGGCAACTGGATCTCGAGGTGGCATTGCACAAGTCCGAGGCCATGTACTTTCATGGGCCTCGGAATGCACCACCGTCGGGATCCTCACTGACGGTAGGAGGGGTTTCCATCGGCGTCAGGTCGACGTTGAAGTACCTGGGACTTGTCCTCGACAGCCGGTGGAACTTCGCGGAGCACTTCCGAGTTTGGCCCCTAAACTGGAACGGACTTGGGCTGCCTTCAGGCGGCTCCTGCCCAATCTGGGAGGGCCGAACGCCTCCTGCCGGAGGCTCTATGCGGGAGTCGTGCGGTCCATGGCCCTTTACGGTGTGGGCGCGTTCCTTGAGGCGGCGAGCCGCCCATTATCTGAGCGCGCCCCAAAAGGTGGTAGCCGTAAGGATGGTCCGTGGGTTCCACACGATCTCGGGCGAGGCTGCGAGCCTCCTAGCCGGATTGCCACCATGGGATCTGGAGGCGATAGTCCTCGCGCGCCTACATGAATGGCGCGCGGAGGTTCTTCGCCGGGGGGTTACTCCGCTGCCACGGCTAATTGCCGCTCAGCGGACAAACCTCCGGGCCGATCTCATGGTGACATGGAGAGAGCGACTGTCGCAACCCCGTGCAGGGCACGCCACGATAGTGGCGATAAGTCCCCTCTTTGAGGAGTGGCCACGGCAATGAGAGGCGTCACGGCGTCCTCACCTTCCGCCTGACACAGGTCCTCACCGGACACGGTTGTTTCGGGAGGTTCTTGCACCGAATCAGGCGGGAGGAGACGCCCGGGTGTTTCCACTGCGAGGATCGACCGGAGGACGCGGTGGAGCATACGGTGGAGGTCTGCCCTGCTTGGGCGGAGCAACACCGTGTCCTCATAGCGGCGATCGGCGGCGGCGACCTCTCGCGTCCGGCCCTGGTTCGAGCCATGGTCCGGAGCGAGACAGAATGGGAAGCCGTCACCTCCTTTTGCGAAGCAGTCATGCTAGCAAAGGAGGAGGCGGAACGTGAGAGAGAGCGTTCCTCCTCACGTCCCAGCCGCTGCGCGAGACGCACCATGCCGGGGGCCACCACGTGGCCCCCGGCCACCGTAGACGCGGGCCTGTGGACGGTGAGCTAAGGGCTAGCTCGCCGTCCCCCCGTCTTAGGACGACAGGCCGTGTCGACGGCGCGTTCGTGTTCCACGCGCGCCTCAAAGAGATGTCAGCATAGGGAAGGGGCCCGCAAGGGCCGATGCCTGCCGGGTGCTGCGGGTTGTTCGAAAGAGATACCGCGGCCCCGGAACACAAAGGGCGATGAAGGAACATGGGTGGGTTTTAGTCAGTAAAAGTCTGACACACCCTCCCGCTCAGCCCAGAGCGGGAGAAGTCATTTGATGATTTCCCATCCGGAAAAAAAAGGGAGGTTCCACAAGCACACTCTACACTTACACCCCACAGACATGCACTACACTCACATACATACATCACTCCCACATGCACAACATTTGAGCACTTACCTATTTTAATCTTTAGTATTATATATTTTTTTTCTACTATCTCATTTTCTATTTTTTTTTACGATTTTATTTTTTTCCACTTTGTTTTTTTTTTTTTATATTGTTATTGTTTCTTTTTTAACCTCTACTGTATTTTCTTGTTTGGTATCTGGAACGCTGTCGTCTCCATCTTGGAGGTGGGCGTTAATAGCTGCGACACAGTTTTTAACCGACTTCAAAAAAAGGAGGAGGTTCTCAATTCGGTTGTATGTTTTTTTTTTGTGTTTGTTACCTCATATCTCCGTCATTTATGAACTGATTTGAAAAATTCTTCTTTTATCTGAATGGATCTACTTCCCGATTGGTCCCATAGAAATTTCATTAAAATCGGTTCATCAGTTTGGTTTTGAAATCAAAATAACTGGAAAAAATGTCATCCAAGTAAAAGAAATGGCGAAATTGATACTTGACAAGGATTTATTGAATAAATAAATAAATAAATAAATAAATAAATAAATTTGTGTGTGATACCGTAACTAAAAAGGGTAAAATAAAAACTTTTTTGCAAAAAAAAAACCGACTTCCAAAGAAAACACTAAAAAAGTGGAAAATAACTTTACTTTCGGAAGTCGGTGCCAAAAAAGTCAATGAAACAAACCATAGTCACCGACTTCCGAAAGTAAAGTTATTTTCCTCTTTTTTTAGTGTTTTTTTTGGAAGTCGGTTATGTTTTTTCCTACCAACTTGCCTGTATTTTAAATGTACCTACTTGCCTATATTTTACTTTATTTTATGTTTTATTGTAATGTTTTGTCTTTTCTGTATGTGTGTTTTTTTTGTTAAGTTATAGGTTTCTATGCCTCAAATATGGATCTATTTGTCCGAAATAAATAAAGAATTAAAAAAAAATCGATTGGTCACCCTAGGAAGAAGGTACTACAGTTGACTATAAAGTTACTTTTTTTAATAATCTTGTTGGGACCACTCCCATGGTCATCAGATCAGAATCTGATGATGGTGTAGGGGATCCCTTCACTTATGATGATGACGAAGGGTCGATTCTTAGGGGATGATGATGAAATAAAACCGACCACCGCGAATGTCCGTTGAACACTGATTTATTGAATTAATTTACTTATACAAATTACTTTTAATGATAGGTATAAAATGCTGAGATCACAGAATGCACGGCGGCGCGGCGGCGTGAGTCTGCAAAATAATGTGCGGTTCCGTACAGATGGGATCCTGGAGATATGAGGGAATTCTTCTTTAATAGGCACACTTGAAGCGATTTAGGTATTTTTTCTAGTAACGTTATAAACTTGACAAAGATTTGTGTGAGAAAACAACAACTAAAAAGGGTAAAATAAAGACTTTTTTGCAAAAAAAAAACCGACTTCCAACAAAAAAACACAAAAAAGTGGAAAATAACTTAATAACTTTACTTTCGCAAGTCGGTGGCAAAAAAATCCATGAAACAAACAAAAGTCACCGACTTCCGAAAGTAAAGTTATTTTCCACTTTTTTTTTTGTGTTTTTTTTGGAAGTCGGTTATGTTTTTTGCAAAAACGTTTTTTTCTATTATATATTTAAATTCATCGTACAATTTGGATGAATTATTATTTATTGAGTAATTTTCAAGTCATGATGTGTTACATTCCTGGAATATTATTATTATCTGCCTGCCTCTTTACAACTATGTTGGTATTGATTTGCAGACTAGCCGGAAGGATGCAACAGAATCCCAGTTTTTTAATTTATTTAAAGGCTTTTATTTAACTTGCAATGTATGTATGTTTGATCGGGTGGAATCTTGCCACTCAATTTTGAAGCAGATATCTTCAACTGATTGAGCTGAAATTTTGTATATACGTTCAGTTTGGATGACAATGTATGCATAACTGTGTGACGTCATTCCAAATTCAACATGGCGGCACACCCAAACCCATTGTTTCGGACACCATTGTTTCCCAAACAATGGATCAATCCACACCGGCCATTTCCGAGAAGATGGACACGTCAGTGTTCCACTCTGACTCGGAATCCATGTAGGATTCTTCCTCCACCTCCTCGTCCTCCGAAGACGACTACCAAGTCGTCGGAAAGGGCAAAAGGAAGAAGAGGAAGAACTCCCAGGCCAGTTTGGCCAAAATCGGTCTGCTCTCTCACAGGCATTTCCATTGAGAAGCCTTATCGCTCCAACATTGTAGGCCAGTGTCACAGATGTCAGCTGCACGGGCACATTCAGGCCAACTGCTTTGCGCCACATAGGTGCGTCAAGTGCCTCTGTGGCCACAGCACGTCTGACTGTCCTCAACCTAAGTAGCAAATGCACTGAGCCACCTAGCTGTTTTCTCTGTGGACAGTCCGGGCACCCGGATAACTACCGGGGCTGTCTGAAAGCGCCCAAAGCCTCCTCTTCCAAGCTGGCGAAGCAAGCACGCCCGCCAACAGAGAGAGCCCCTCTTCTTCACAGATGCCCGAGAGACTTAGCCCTCAAAGGCCCACTCCTAATTAATTTTTAATGAATAATAAAAATTAACGTGTACCAAACCCCGATCCCTAAAACAAGGCTTCTTTAATGCCATGGCATTAATGGCCAGCGTGATGAGATCGCCACTTTCCTCCGCGACCATCAACTAGATATCCTCCTCATACAGGAGACCTTTCTAAAGCCCAGCCACCGTAATCCGAAAATTGCCAACTATCGTATAGTTCGCAACGATCGGTCGCGTTGTCACAAGGGCGGTACACTCAATTATTATAAAAAGGAGCTGCCCTGCATCCCAATAGATCCCCCTCCGTTGGAGTCTCTCCTCGAGGTATCCATCTGTCAGCTTGGCATGACCGGTCAGCAACCGATCAGCATAATCTCTGCATACATGCCTCCCGGAGGCACGGCCGCGGAGCATACTTTGCTCACCAAGGACCTCACCGTCCTCTTCGGCTTGAGCGACTCAGTTATTATAGCGGGCGACCTCAATGCCAAACATCCCACCTGGAACAGCACGACGACCTCTGCCAGAGGACGTTTCGTGTACGACTGAGGGGCCTCTCTTAACTTCAACCCCATTGCTTTGAGCACACGCACTATACGCACGATCCTAATCATCGTTCTGACGTGCTCGATATAGCGCTGCTCACGAATGTCAACTTAAAGTTACCTCTCATCGAGACGATACACGAGCTAGATTCCGACCACTGTCCAGTGCTCATGCACTTAGTTCCCCGCTCAGGTCCTTCAGACCCCAGCAAGCCCCCGCCTACCCAAGTGATTACTGACTGGAGGAAAGTCAGCGAAAAGCTGAAATCCACCACGTCACCTCACCTGGACACCATTCCCGAACATATATACCCATATTCTAAGTCAAAACCACATGATTTCCTCGACTCGACTCAACCTCACTTAGGTGTTTTCATATTCATAGTTGCAATTTTACTCCTCATCTCAAACAGTTTTATCATTCGAGGCGAGTTTGATTTGAGAAACCAACTGTCAAATGTAAGGTACGTCGCGATCTACCTTGAAGCTTCCTTGAGGTAGTTAACAAGGGACTTTTAACCAAAACACGCGTATTTTAACCGATTTTCAAAATGTCTTTTTAAGAGTTTATTGAATATTTAGATGATAATACTTACGATTACATATCGCGACGCTATTTAAAAGATGCAGAAAATCATATTGAGTTTTATGATGAAAATGAGTTTAAAATTAGATTTCGCTTTACTAAAGATATTGTGATGAGTTTCTTGCTGCCTCTATTGCTTCAAGATATTGATGGTAACAGACGTGGATTGCCAATTCCACCCATAATCCAAGTGTTGGCCGCTTTACGATTTTATGCAACAGGATACTTACAGGAATCTTTCAACGTTGACACTTCAAGTTGAAAACCACAGATAACGCGCTCACACAGACTGCTCTCAAAATGAGCTTAGCCAATATAACAAATGGAATATTACTTCAAATAATGACGTATTCGTGACGTATTACCTCGACTCACACTCATTCGAGGAACCTCATAATTTCCTTAATCTGACGAATATAAATACCGATTTTGAAGATCTTTCGAGGCACGTCTTGAGGTCTCCTCGACAGAGTTTGAATCGAGTAACTTTGGAGGTTACAACTCTGAATATGGGTAATAGCCTCGGTCGCAGACACGACGGCCGCCATCAAGTCGTTCAATCCGTACTGAAGGATTGTTCACGGGAAGTCCCAGCAATGAGTGATCATCGCTGGAGACTACCCGCTGACGTACGTGAACTGATAACCGAGAAGAACGCGGCCATCCGTGCCTACAGCAACTTTCCTTGCGACGCGAACAAGGCTCGCATGCGTAATTTACATCTTGCTGTAAAGAACCGCGTCAGTGAGCACCGTTCCAGTCAATGGGACAAGACGCTGAGCGAACTCGAGCCCACTCAACAAGCTTTCTGGCAACTGCAGAGAAAGATGCGCAATACCGAAGAGGATTCGATGGCACCCATCTTCAATGGCGTCCTTACTAACAACAACTTCCCGCAGGTATGCAAAGAGGACACTGTCATTGGTATCGCCAAACCTGGCAAACCCAAGACGGAGCCTTCGAGCTACCGGCCCATCAGTCTCCCGTGTGCACTCGGCAAAATCTACTAGAGACTTATTTATAAGCGACTCAAAGACTATGCCGAGGCTAAGAGCCTTATTCCGAACGAGCAATTCGGCTTCAGGACCGAACACTCGTGTATCCAACAGGTCCACTGCATCGTAGAGCGTTTCCAGCGTGGATCGATAACGGGCGTGTTGTTCTTCGATATAGCGAAAGCCTTCGATAAAGTCTAGCACAACGGCTTAATATGCAAGCTGTACCAACTGGGAGTGCCAGACCGTCTCGTGCTCATCTTGCGAGACTTTTTGTCGAATCGCACCTTCCGCTATCGCATCGGGGGGTGCTCTTTCTTCCCCTCACCCAATTTGAGCCGGAGTCCCGCAGGGTTCGGTTGTCTCCCCTCTCATTTTTACCTTGTTCACTAATGATATCCCTAAAAGCAAAAAGGCTCAGTTAGCCCTGTTCTTGGACGACATGGCCATTTACTATACAGGTCGTTGTCAGAACGTAATCGCCAAAACCCTCCAAACCTTAGCCAGCGTCCTTGGCGCTTGGTTCCAGAAGTGGAGAATCGAGGTTAATCCCGATAAGAGTCAGGCGGTTCTATTCTCAAAACCGCGTATTAATCCCCCCAGCCCCCGTCCGATCACTATGTACGAATTGTAAAGCAATATTGGGACTCATAAATTCTTTATTTAAGGGGAAGCGAGTCAGGGATAAAAGCCGGCTGACAGGTCAAAAGTAATATTTCGACAAATTCTTAGGAAACAATATAGATATTCGATTTTTAGGTGCATTCCACAATACAAGTGCTTCATCTGGTTGCCGCATGTTGGGGTTACCCAAACGAACCTTTAAAAAGACACGCACAAAAACTACAATAAAGAGAATTCTGAAAAAGTATAGGAAGACGCTTGGCTCGTGGTATTTTTTAGAAGGTTTGGGGATAAAGAAAGGAAACTCGAGGCAGTCGGTCTTAGACCGCTATAGGGTCCGGACGAAATAAGATAATGAAGTTAAGTTAGGTGACTCGGCAGATAGCGATGCCTATGTCCAAGTGGGTTATCGCAATAGTGCGATAGTGATTGAATAGGTTAAATATAGTTGAATTAAAAGCCTTGTTTAGACAAATCTAGTATGTGTGTGTGTTTGTTGGTGAGCGGCTGGGTGAGTCCTTTATTACAATAATTATCCTAGGCTGATGGTTTTATCAAAGTTCTTAAAACTAATCAGACAGAAACGTGTTGCTGGGGAGTTTGTTGCGCCACTTCTTCTCCCCAGCTCCAACACTAGGAAGTGGTGAAGGGTGGGCGCTTTTGGGGCTGTATATAGGGTTTCAATAGAGTTGATCTCCAACTCTATTCAAAAATGATTCTTGAGTTCTGATTATCAACTCTAATATCTGGTAATTCTTGAATTATGTATTCATTAGCTCTAACTAACAATCCAGCCATTGCTTTTTGAGTTTTGATTCTCAACCTTATTATGACCAACCATATAGTGATTCTAGAATAATCTATTCTGTATCTTTTACAAATGATTCGGTCAGGCTGACATGAACACATGTCTTGCATATGCGATAGTTGTACAAAAAGTGCACTTTCCATGGGGAGGGATTGGAATGGTTTGATACCACATCTATTTTATAACCAGTCTAAGGACTGTTAGGGACCATGTCTATTGATTAGCATGATGATTGACTTTCTGCCGCTGAAAAGCCGCCTGGTCACGTACACCAGTTCGAAAGAGCTGCTAGGGACAGTGTTCACTAGGAGCATGATGTCGACGCATTGCCGCTGAAAAGCCGCTTACGTCACTTATGGAAGTGTAGCTTTGAGTGCTCCAGGTGTAGATGCAAGGTATCGTGTGAGTCACGATTGACCTATTACCTATTACGTTAGCGTAAGGGTTACTTACGAGAACTATACTGGTTGCAATATAAATATACTTGGCTTCCCCAGTTATGTTTTACACTTTTGAAACCACTTTCAATATATTTCAATAACTATGAATTCCCTAGTCTGATTTACTATATCTTTCAATCCTTTCCTCGTTCTTATGATGATACGAGGCATTGGACTTCTTCATGTTAAGGGATTCATTTCTTATGTCGGTGGAGAGACACCCAGACAGGGACGAAACTCACAGGGGCGCGCGGATGGCGGGGCGCGTCTCTTTCCCCATCGGGGAAACCGACTTTCATACTAATATTACCATGAATTAGGAATAACGAAAATTTTATCAGCCTAGGGTAATTTAGGAACAATCACAATAGTTAATTAACGATACCTATAATTAGCTAATAAGCCTAATAAATTGAAATAAATGAATAGTCTTGTCTTTCTGTGGTTTTCGTCATAAAATCCCTTTACCCTACACACACGACATAAGTAAATAACAACCATCCTGACGAATTAAGTAGGTATCAATACATGAAGTTTACATCCACTTTCTAACTCCTACAATATGGGTATCAAATGAAAGGGCTTGCTAAGAATTACTCAAAAAAAGATAAAGTGACGTCATTCTAAATCCAACATGGTGGCACATCCAAGATGGCGGACAAGTTAAGTTTAGATCAATAACTAAAAATAAAAATAAAATAATTAAAAGTAAAAAACTTAAAAAAAAACAAGCATTTATTTAAATGCGCTAAAAAGAAAAAAAACTTTTACTATCAACTTATAACGTCATTACACAATGTATGATATAAAAGCTTGTCGTGAGCTTTACTTGTGTAGATAAACAAGTAAATTAAATAACTTGATGTGATAGATTTTAACTATTAAACTTTTCAAATCAAGTAAATACGAGTAAGTACTTAAATCTCGCGACAAGCTTTTATATCATACAATTTATTTATAACACCTTAAACTATCATCACAGGGTTTACCCTAATGCGACGGCTAAGAACTTAAACTAAACTTGCAACAAAATTAGAAAAAATTAAACTAACAACATTATTAAAATATTATATTATTTAAAAACACAAAAACATAGCAAACATAAACATAGTACAAAAAAAAAGTTATAATTACATATTATTTCGCCTGTAACATAATATAAATAATATTACCCTTGCGAATTCACTAAAACAACATGTAAACACATCAATCTGAGTTTGAAGATCGTTGATGGTACGGATAGCTCTGGTAAGGGGTGCCTTGGCAAGTAGGTTAGTACTGGCTGTAGGTACCAGTAGCAGTGGCGGGCTGCGCCGCCGCCACACGTAGTGGTCCGGCACACACAGACTCAAGCGCTGCAATACTCCCGGGTGACTTTCCACTCCACGAAGCACCTTCACCAAGTAGGCGACCAGCGTAAACTCCCGTCGGACATGCAGTTGATTATAGGCAACCATGCCCAGAACAAACAGAGTGGGATACATCAGTGGGTAAAACTGATATACCCCATATAAATTCCTGTACAAATGCCGCGAGAACTTACTCTGAACGCGCTCCAACATTACAGAGTACTTAGCTTCATGCGGAGACCATATGACCGCACTATGTTCCAGATGACTCCTGACTAGTGCGTCATACAGGACCCTAACTGCTGTGATGTTTGTGAAGCTTTGTGTCTGTCTCAGAACAAATCCAAGTTTCTGTACGCCTTTTTACAGATCTTCGTTAGATGCTCACGGAATGCCAGATCGAGAGTCATGAAAACACCCAAGTCTCGCACCTCCGTGACTCGTTGCAGTGGCGCCGCGTCCACCACGTACTCATAGAGCACAGGTGGACGCGGCGCCTCATCAGCGAAACTCATCAACGAGCACTTGGATACGTTGAATTACAGTTTGTTTTCATGGCTCCATTGTACTATTCGATCGATGTCTTCCTGTAGGCGCCTGCAATCAGCCTCAGACCTAATCTCAAGCAGCAACTTGAAGTCATCAGCAAATAATAAACAAGTGCCATGTGTAATGATGTTATAAGTTGATAGTAAAAGTTTTAAAGTAAGAGTTAATTTTTGCTTTTAGCGCATTGAAATATAACCTTTTTTTTTAAAAAGGTTTTTACTTTTAATTTTGTATATTCAATTTGGTTACGATACCTCTTGAATGATATCAAAAGATCATAAAAGCTCCAAAGTTCCAGAGCCCGGGCTATTATTAAGAGGTAAAAGAGTTTTGAACACAACGCAGTGCCCGAGTCGGGGATACAATCAATGCTGGTATTCGCGTTTATCCACTAGACAACGAGGGAGTTTTTGTTTTTGCCTGCTGTCGCACCGGGCCATAGGCCTCCCTCAATTTCTTCCACGAACTCTTTCCTCGCGCCATCGCGCCACCTCGAAATAGCCGTTTCTCCATGTTTTCCCCTTAAACGAAACCTACCACAAGTTTTGCTAGTAACCGGGGTCTGGGACAGAAACCATCACCGCCTCTTATGATATTAATAGAGTGCTTCGTTTGCTATCGGCCATAGTATAAGCACCATCGCGTGCGGCCGACGCAGGCCGATAGCTGCATGCCTTCACGCCACACCCGCAAGGTGCTAAACTACATGCTCTCGGTATTTCTGATCCATTACCGTCATTATGTATGTCACACCTCAGGGGGCGTTTTTGCTTGGTTGGAATAATTCACGGACGACAAAGAGACTTCTTAGTGATGGAGGTATATATTAGGTTAGATATTTTCGCATTGCTGAATTCTAATTGAAGTCTACAGTCAACCGTACGTCAGTGGAAAAATATCGACATTGACAGCGCCGCGTACGTTGTAGTTTTATGGCGGACGGAGGCGCCATGGTAGCTCGCGAAATTCATTAAATTTCTTGTTTTTTTTTTTGCAATTTGCCGGTCAGTGTCAGGCTGTACGTTGAAGAAAATATAACTCGCGGCCGTAATACGCATGTACTCGTATTTATAGAATTATAATCGGCTTAAATGAACTTTAGAGGGTTGTGATGATGATTTTAATGATTATAACAGACTCCGTAAGACTTTATTAGTTACGACCGCGAATCATATTTTAATCAACATAAAATCCGACACTGACCTGTGAATTGTAAAATACGTGAGAAGAATTGAATTTCGCGGGCTACCCTGCCGCTTTTACATTAAGGGCGGCAGTTTCCTTATGCAAGTTATCCTATTGACATGCGTTTGTCTGCTTCTCATCGTATACCCCCGCGTCGCGTATCGCTCACTTGCCAAGCTATAACATACAAACCTTCAGTGTTACGACTCACAACTCGCTGGAGATATCATGCATCTATTACATGTTATTCTTTTATTCCCAGTTCAGCATATAAATGCTCATATTTGTTTGCGGGTTTTGTCATAAACGTGAAAAGGATCTTTTCACTTTTTATGACAAAACCTATATTTGTGTTTGTGTTTTACGTGTATGCCTTATTAGAACTGTTGCGGAGTTTTATTCGCCTTCGGACAGGCGCTAGGGGTCAGTGGGGGCTGTAAAACGAGCCAGCGGTACATGACTATAAGCTATTACTTATGTAAAGTGATATTATTTGCGTATTTATCCCGTTGTGCCATAAGTAGATACTCGTGCCGTCGTTCAAGCTCGTGGCCGAGTGCTCAAAGGATTGAGAGAGTCCAGTGGGTCCTGTGGTCCTGTGGGTGGGATTTACCTTTACACTCGAATAGATAATTCTGAAACTTAACTATAGCTCAGTTTACAATAGATCCTCAGATCAGACAACTTGAGCGGCAAAGTGCCACTGTCCGCGAAATAAATCATTGGTCTGCTAGATTCAAGAAGAAGATTTGATGTGAATATGTCTCTATCTCAACTCGTACCAGCTGTAGAAGTCTGCAGTCAATAAAAACACTTTATTATTAGTTTATTGGTGGATTATGTGCTATAGGTGACGTTCAGTGACCTTGATAACTTCTAAAGTTGTATTAGTAGCTCGCTGTTCTAGGTAAAAAACGTCGAAGTAAGTAATAAGGTGCTTACGATTGAGAATATTTTTCATCTAGTTTTAATAGAAGCTCCTTTTAATACTGGCGGCATTTGAATACAGAAGACGTGATGTCGCGGCGGCGGCGGCGCCTTAGCGAGCGGCCGCTAACAAGCACCATTACGCGCCGGCGCCGGCGTGTCGCTGCTGGCGCTGCTGCTGGCCAGTTATGAATTGTTTCTCAACTTCCCTGTGACCACGATTTGTGTGTCGACGTTGAGTAAAAAGCGGCGACCAACTTTTATGGACTTACTTCAAGCATTTTCTGACATTATTTAAAGACCTTCAGGAAAATCTTAACCGTCCACGTACACACGTTTTTTTTGTTGAATAACGTCTCGGTGGATTGACTTACGACTTAGGTGTAATTTAAAAAATGCTTATTATGTTATGCTCTATCCAAATAATATTTTTGTTGGCCAGTACTTTTGAAATTAGCCCAATCTGGGTGATGGCCTTTATCCCAAATTCTTTCCAATTCAACTATAAGCGAATATAAGTTTCGTATGCTATTGTAAAGGTTAGTTTTTGTGTAAGGTTAGAGTTGTTTTATGTTGGAGTTCGTTACATGTACGCTTGAACAGTCAGCGGCGGCGCCGGCGTTCGGTTTTGTTCTGTTTTTGTTCGTATTATCCCTGATATTCTTTTTCTATTTCCATGTAATATTTAAAAAGTCCCTAGTTAATTAAAACCTAACAAATATGGAGAGCTTTTAAACAACTCCTAATAATCTTGTTTGCTTACTACCAAACAAAGTTAATACCCGAGCCCGAGGCACCCGAGCCAAGCGAGCCATGCCAGGACTTTTATTTCGTCCATTATCCCCATTCGTCCATTTTACATTCTGAAAACCCATTTCTCATTCCGAGTGTAATGTAAGCAGTTATTCGGCCAGTTTCCATCTCCTAAATCATGATCAGACAAGTTTGCTACAGGCTGCGACAAAATCTCGGGACGGCGGTAAAGTCGTTGCGCCCACCTGCAAGCATTACCGACCCAATCCGGTTCCACATCGCTACCACTGCGAGCGAAAAAAGCGCCCGCAGGCCGGCCATGAATATTCATAGCTAAAGTCCCTCGCCCCGTGCCCCGCACCCCGCGCCCCGCCGCCGGCGTCCTCTGCCCACGTGGACGCACAGACCCGAGGCATCCCTCGTCTGACTTTATTAATTTATTTGTTGAACGAGTTTTGATTTCGATAATTACGTGCGAGACCAATATAATAATTAGACCACCCACCGTGTGTGGACATCAAATATTTATACAGCGGTTTGATTTGTTGGTGATACGTTACCATTCATTCATGACGATAACTTAATACATTTTTAGTATGATACAACAGATACTCGTACAATATCATGGTAATCTTACATTGAATTTATGTTACGACTCAGTTCATTTTCTCGAACTTCATACTGTAAAGTTGAAGTGAGCAAGTAGCATCATAAAAGGCTTCTCTTCGGGAAAACTCAGCTAAGTTTGAGAGGTGACTTGAAAGACTCGCAGGTCAGCGTAATAGCGCGGGATGCATCGCACCGTGCGTGAAGACGAGCTAACGCGAATCTTTCGACTAACAGTGAGACAGTATTCAGAATGCAAAAGCGTTGCATAAGGTCAATGTGTGGTCTTCAAGTAACAGATAGCTGTGTTCCTTGTTTTAAATCCTTGAAAATATTAACTCTGCCGTCATTATATGTATATTTTAGAAACTGCGTTATTTGTAAAAATGAATCCTTATCTGTTCCCTAAATTATCAGCAGTAAAGAAAAACCCAATACGATCTCAACATGCAAATCAATTATGTAATTTAAAATGTAAAACAGCTCTTATGTCTAAAAGTTTTTTCGGATTAGCTCCTAAAATCTATAATAAATTACCTGACGGCATAAAAGACATGCCAATAGTTAAATTCAAAAGAGCTCTACAGAAATTTTTAACAGAAAAATGTTATTACAGAGTAGACGAATTTTTAAACGAGAAATATTTATAAAACTAAAAACCTTACTGTAATAGTTCCAAATTATATTTTAAATTAATTTTATTGTTATACTTTAATATTTGTTATTATTATCTAAGCATGTGAATCTAGTTATTAAGTTCACAACAAAAAACATTTGTATGCCAATGAAGCAAAACATAGAGCTACTATTTTTTTTGTTTAATAAAAAAAAATAGTATGTAGAACCTATGTTTACAAATGAATAAATGATTATGATTATGATTTATTCACAGAGAATTGCATTTTATAGCAATGAGAAGTAACAGTGTTGTGAAGACCAGCACATTGTACATATGTTAGTTAGTGAACACCAAGTGTTACAGGTTTAAAAAGAAAAATTGTTGTGTATTGATGACGACACATCTACACTGATGGACATATTTAGAGGACCGTAAAAAAAGGTGAAATAATATTTTATTTGATTTCATTACGCACTGGCCATCTTTATAACTATAAATAATTTGAAAAAAGAAAGATTTTGACTGTCTTTTATTTCCGAGTAGCATTTGTTTTTTACGGCTATGATTCAATTTAATTAATACGTGCTGTAAAATGTTTGCTGATGTTAGCTGTGTTTTACAAATTCAAGTTTTGTTTTTAGTTTTTCGTCAATAAATTATCTTGTCGTGTTAAGTAAACATCATTTAATAAATTGAAGTAATAATGCCGGATCTCAGCGTAGCTCAAAATGGTTTGACTTACAATGAAGTGGCTCAAACATTGCGAGTTTCCAAGTCTGTCATTATCCTTTTTTTTCTGGAATGTTTAACGATATCGGCAGACTGGAGAGTATACGAGACGTAAGAGCAAGGTCGCAAAAAAGTCACAACAGCGAGGGACGACAGATTTATAGTGAACAGTGTGCTAAGAAATCGTACTTCAACTTCTTCTGAGGTAAAACTAAGCTCCAAGAAGTTCGTCAAGTGACAGTTAGCACCAAAACCATAAGAAGAACCAAAACCTTAATGCGGTTGGAACAGGGGCATACTTACCGCCCGAGGACCCTTACTAACCACAGGACATCGAGAAGCTCTGTCCAATTTTGCTCGCTCACATCGAAACTGGAATGATGCTTGGAGAAAAGAAATGTTTTTCAAAGTGTGGAGACGATCCGGAGAAAGATACGCACAATGTAACACTGTTGGAAGAGAGCCTTATGGTGGTGGGTCAGTGTATAGAAGTACGCACGGAGCACGATGTTTACGTCGTTGAAAACGGGTCCCTGACTGCGGCACGGTA
Organism: Standfussiana lucernea; assembly: GCA_964057025.1. Taxonomy (NCBI): domain Eukaryota; kingdom Metazoa; phylum Arthropoda; class Insecta; order Lepidoptera; family Noctuidae; genus Standfussiana; species Standfussiana lucernea. The sequence goes on from OZ059797.1 coordinate 16,837,741, forward strand.
CGTAGCGGACATTTTAGAACAGATTGTGATGCCTTTTGCTCTATACATTGGAGATAATTTTCTTTTAATTCATGATAATGCTCGGCCCACACAGCAGCGATAGTTTTGGATTATTTAAGAGAGGTTGAAATTAAAGTTATGGAATGGCCAGCTCACTCGCCAGATCTTAACCCTATAGAGCATGTTTGGGGTAAACTTGGAAAGCAACTTAAACAAAGAAACTCAGTACCAGCTAACATAAGGGACCTCAAAAGTGCGTTGATAGAAGAATGGCATCTAATGCCACAAAGTTTCATTGATGATTTAATAATAAGTATGTAGTGTCCAGACGGATGTAGGCTATCTTGACAGCAAGACGAGGTAACACTAAGTGCTGAGTATACCAAACATTAGGAAAAATCAAAGGTTTGAACAATATTCGATTTCCTCTATGAAAGGACAAGAGTGATAATTTTCCATATAACTATTTGTCCCTTTTTTTTTTTTTTTTTTCAAAGACGCTAAGTTTTGTTTTGTTTAAATGATAGTTTTATTGATTAATTTTAATAAATCCCTTATTAATCATAATTAAAACTGTTTTTTCATGAAAATTTGTACCTTTTTTTTGCCTAAATATGTCCATCAGTGTATATGTTTTGTAATCTTGTAGTTTCTGTTTTCGGAAAGAGTCCGAGCGCAAGTAGGTAAGATTAAACGATATTTTTTTTACATTTCTAGTTATTTGAAGCAATCATTTGCTCCGCATTGAGATAAATGCTCAAAGGACATTTCCATCTGTGTTACAACTGTGTTTAGGCATAATGTTTTTAAACGTGGATGTGTGAGTGAGTGGATTCGGCAGTGATTAATTAGTAAGTAATGAATATTGCTTGCATCCATAAATAAAATCATGTTCATTTAGGCCCCGCGAATCTTGCGGGAGAACGGGTCCAATCAGGGCCGGGGCCATAATGAGACGCTGCTCAAATAGACCATTATCGGAGTTGTGCATATTCCGAGCTGCTGATAAACTTTCAGCTAACGATCCATCACTGATACTACAGTCCTATAAACCACTAAATATGGAAAGATAAAAGGTCTACTGTGAAATCTATTTAACATGAAAGTCTGCTGTTTTTCCAATGCCAACTACTGAAATGTCGGCAGACGTCAAACAAAAACACGTCTACGGGTGAACTGACTCTATGGTCTGTTTTCTCGCATGGTCGCTCCACCATAAGCTCAAAACTGCATCAGTTGAATTAAAAACATACAGGCGGTTCATATTGGTCGCCCATTGTTGGTTCTCATGCCTCGAACTGGCCAAGTTTACAATTGATATATTCCTCCATACTATGGGTTACCTCATCTTCGCCAGGCAAATGATATGACTCTTCTGCGAGTACTAGTGTTTGGAAACATCGGCGTCATGGCGCAGGTAGAGCGAAACATTCGGACATTATCCGCGTGACGAGCGAGTTTAGTTGTTGCTGCAACAAATCATCGTGTTGCGACTCCAGTCCCTAACTATACAGGCTGTAAGGGTAAACACCGTTGTCACTAAAACCATAGGTAGTTGATTTAATTATAAAAATGTTTATCTGAATTTAAAAATAAATAAACGAATTTTTCTTTAAAAACTTCAAAATGTTTCTGTCCGACACCGTCCGTAAAATCATGGATAATATGCGCCCGAGTTACGTAATCACTGCAAAGGGCGTTGACCTGCTGCACTGGCCGTCCGTTATAACTACCTACATAAGTTTTAACTAACTACATCATTGTAATAAAAACACAATACACGTAACCTGTGATGTAACTTTCCCTTCATACTTTTCCTGGCTTAGGACAGGCAAAAATACCTACCTTTGTTGCGTGACGAGTCCAGATGTAAGTTAGATTTAACAACAATGAAAATTAAAAAAAATACAAACAACTGGGTAGGTATTTTTGGCGTATTTAAAAGTTAATCACATTTTTATCTACAATTTCATTAAAAAATACTGGTTTTATTTACACTGATTGAATTATTTTTACACTTACATTAATCTCAAAAGCTGTTCAAAATGGGATCCATTTACGGCCACGCATGCCTCCGCACGTTTTCTTAAATTGTTTCTCACTCTCGAAAGCACAAAAGTGTCATTTCTCAGGTCTCTAAACGCACTACGAATCCGCCTTTTGAGTTCCGACGTATTACGGAACTCAGTGGCATACACCCGGCGCTTCATTTCACCCCACAGATAAAAGTCCAGAGGTGTAAGATCTGGCGAGCGCGCGGGCCACGCCACTGGCCCTCCACGGCCAATCCATCGCCCAGGAAACTCTTCATCCAGCATAGCCCTGACTTGCAGCTGAAAATGTGCAGGGGCACCGTCATGTTGGTAGAAAAGGTTTCTCAGGGAACGAAGGGGCACATTGTCCAACATCCTGTCGAACACATGTCTTAAAATAGCCATGTACGACTGCGCATTTAAATGTCCGTCAATAAAATAGGGTCCGAGAAGTTTCCCATCCAGAATTTCCGCCCACACGTTTACGGAAAAACGGTGCTAATAACTGTTTTGCCGGACGCGGTGTTCATTTACCCGGCTCCAGTAATGTTCATTATGAACATTGTAAATGCCCGACCTCGTAAACATTGCTTCATCCGTAAATAAAATGGAAACGTTGTCAAAATTTTGGATTAACCATTGTGAGAATAGCACCCGCGGTATGTGATCGTTTTCATTTAATTCTTGTACTGGCCGAAAATGATATGGATGTTGACCATCGATATGAAGAATTTTCCAAACAGTCCAGTGGGAAACATTAAAAATACAGGCTGCCCGCCTCGTACTCTCCTCTGGGTTCTCCGCGAAGAAATTTAGTATGCGTTCCTGAAGGTCAACTGGCAGCTGCTGGTTGCCACGCCCCTGAGCATGGGCCGGCACGGTGAACTGGCCATAGGTACGTAACCTTTGAGTAGCCGCCAACATCGTTTCTCGGTTTGGCACAGGTTGTCCAGGGAATAACTCTGCGTACATTCTTCGAGCCTCGTTTAGGTTATCACCCGACGCGGCGTAAACCCGAACCATTTCGGTCCACTGTACGTTTGTATACGACATAATCACTACACAATACCTAACTACACAATTGCGCGAAAAATGAGCGGTGGTGCGCGGGCGGCGCGGGCGCGAGCGCTGCGCTGCGAGCAAGCGTGTCGTAACGTGCGATCGATAGCGAGGCTGCGGAGAGACTGAGGGGTGTGGGCGGGGTCGCGCCGCGTCGCGCGCGCGGCGTGTGGCCTGTTTGATCTAGCGCTGTGTTCCCGCGCTCCGTCCTCTTTGCCCTTGCGTATAGGGTGAAATAATTTTGAGGAAAAATGGAGATTTTACTTTAAAAAAAATGTTATTTTTTTTTCATTGAATTTACGTTCTATAAGTGAAACCAAACCACTGGTTTCAAGGATAACGGTGTTTACACTAACAGCCTGTATATATATATATACATATGTACTCGTAGCTACTGGTAGTTTGCAGGTAGTTTGGCTATCTCGGGTAGGTTTGTTTTGTAAGCGGTTGAGATAAGTGTGGTTCACGTAATTTATTCGTTTTTATATCAGAGGTTTTAAAACGAGTTTTGATTATCGTTGTTGAAATGTGCGCTCTTCTCCTAACCGATTGTCTCTGGCAGTTGAAAATCTTGTTTCTGTAGAAAAATACCATTTGAATTATATTTACAATTTCACATTCGCAGGAACATTTTCTGAACATTTCAGTAGTGCAGCTGCGTCAAGTACTGGTGTTCGCGCTTCGTACAAATTATTATACTTCCGCCCGCGCCGTCGCGTCGACACCTTCACGTCGCCGACGGATACCTGTAGATCTGTGCAAACTGAATTACAACTCTCAACAACACTACATATTTTTGTTTGTGGCTCCATAAAAAATAATGGACCTGAACATAGTTGTAAAAATCTAGGTAGATAATGGGTTTAATAAACTCTGTTGTTGCTAGAGCGAGCTGCATCGTGCTCACGTACCCACAAACTACTAATATGTAGATGAATGACTTCCGCAACTGAATCAGGACAGGATTGAATGTGTTTGGTTCGTATATTCCGACAGGATCAAATACATATGATTAGGCCAGAGAAGTGCATTCAATGTACTGGAGTTGAGCATAGTTATCAGAAGAAGAACCTTTTGTACTCATTGGATGTCAGTCCCAAACGTGTTGCTTTAATAATCATATCGAAGGATTCAGCCGCGCCCTGAAGTGCTCTTATTGAATTAATAATTGATTGATTGTTTCCGACGCTTGAGTGTGGGCTACTTAACTGTATTGTGTGTATGTGAGAGCAGAGGAAATTGCGCCTGTTAGCGACAGTTAGTCGAATTCATAATGGCGCGTTTACAGTAAGTTGGTCAGCCGGTTGGTTTAACCGAACTGATTCATCGAATGACACCGACCAGTGTAAACCCGTTTACACTAATCGGTGACCGAATACGGGCTGCAACCGAATCGGTCAAATGACCTAATGTAAATGAGCCATTAGTGATAATAACCGCCGCCGGCCTCTTAAATATCCTCACTAATGTAGTTAGTTACCGTCCCGATCGATAGCCGAGCCGAGGCCACAGGTAGCTGACAGCACCGCACAGTCTCGATACTAACAAGAACTGACAAGTATCGCGAACTTGCTCTGTTATCTCAATGTTCATAATTATGATCATGTCGACGTTGTGACGACAGGAGGGGAGGGGAGAGGGGGGAGGGGTCTACCTGTCAGGCTGAGAGACGAGTGAGTTGAACAGCCGATGTACTACAATTATTTAGGAGTCTCCACACTTGTCGACATCGACTCGATTTGAGCCGCTCACGTATCACTTATTCACCACATTTTCCGTATATGACGTCGTTTACTTTTTATCTACGTGGAAATAAAGCTCTTTCCGACTTACCCATACCGATTCTGCATCGATAACTGTGCTCACTCCCCTAATCTTCAACATATATAGGGATTTCTAAAAGTCTATATTTCAAACTTTAAAAACGTCAATGTTATTGTTCAACTGATTCAAACTTATCACAAATCGTCAAATTCTCCACAACACGTCCGTATGTATGTCTGTGTCAGAGGTAAATACAAAACCAATCGTTGTGGAAGAGTGCGCTAGTCGGGTAGATAAGCCGCCGCGATCCCATTGTAATTGCTGTACGTCGGTACGTGCTCTCTAATGCCAATCATTTACATGGAGATTTTACTGTTGTTTAATGCTGTAATCCGCTGAAACGCGTCCGATCGCGGACGTTCATCAAACAATGCGCGGAAACTGATTTAAAAGTCAAAACAGATTTTTAACTCGGAATTGAAACGTTTTTAACTGAAAAATATGTTTTTGAGTAATTAATACTTTGTGATTGTTGTTGAGTCGTCGAAAATTACAACTTGAAGTACCCGGGACTCTAACCCGCAACAATAGTCAGTCTGCTTCGGGGGCGCTCCCCCGAACGACAACAATCATTATTATTGATACTATAGCGAATCCACGAGTATGTTTGCAAAAATGGGGATATGATATGAATCTTTGGCTAAATATCTTTAATACCCTATTTTTTTTCGGATGGGAAATCATCAAATGACTTCTCCCGCTCTGGGCTGAGCGGGAGGGTGTGTCAGACTTTTACTGACTAAAACCCACCCATGTTCCTTCATCGCCCTTTGTGTTCCGGGGCCGCGGTATCTCTTTCGAACAACCCGCAGCACCCGACAGGCATCGGCCCTTGCGGGCCCCTTCCCTATGCTGACATCTCTTTGAGGCGCGCGTGGAACACGAACGCGCCGTCGACACGGCCTGTCGTCCTAAGACGGAGGGACGGCGAGCTAGCCCTTAGCTCACCGTCCACAGGCCCGCGTTGGCGCGAGGTGACGGCTTCCCATTCCGTCTCGCTCCGGACCAAGGCTCGAACCAGGGCTGGACGCGAGAGGTCGCCGCCGCCGATCGCCGCTATGAGGACTCCGCCCAAGCGGGGCAGACCTCCACCGTATGCTCCACCGTGTCCTCCGGTCGATCCTCGCAGTGGAAACACCCGGGCGTTTCCTCCCGCTTGATTCGGTGCAGGAACCTCCCGAAACAACCGTGTCCGGTGAGGACCTGCGTCAGGCGGAAGGTGAGGACGCCGTGGCACCTCTCAAGCCACTCCTCAAAGAGGGGACTTATCGCCACTATCGTGGCGTGCCCTGCACGGGGTTGCGACAGTCGCTCTCTCCATGACACCATGAGATCGGCCCGGAGGTTTGTCCGCTGAGCGACAATTAGCCGTGGCAGCCGAGTAACCCCCCGGCGAAGAACCTCCTTGCGCCATTCATGTAGGCGCGCGAGGACTATCGCCTCCAGATCCCATGGTGGCAATCCGGCTAGGAGGCTCGCAGCGTCGCCCGAGATCGTGCGGAACCCACGGACCATCCTTACGGCTACCACCTTTTGGGGCGCGTTCAGATAATGGGCGGCTCGCCGCCTCAAGGAACGCGCCCACACCGGGGCACCGTAAAGTGCCATGGACCGCACGACTCCCGCATAGAGCCTCCGGCAGGAGGCGTTCGGCCCCCCCAGATTGGGCAGGAGCCGCCTGAAGGCAGCCCCAGCCCGTTCCAGTTTAGGGGCCAAACGTCGGAAGTGCTCCACGAAGTTCCACCGGCTGTCGAGGACAAGTCCCAGGTACTTCAACGTTGACCCGACGCCGATGGAAACCCCTCCTACCGTCAGTGAGGATCCCGACGGTGGCGCATTCCGAGGGCCATGAAAGCACATGGCCTCGGACTTGTGCAATGCCACCTCGAGACCCAGTTGCCGGATCCTCTCAACGACTATCGCAACCCCGCGTGTCATCAGTTTTGCCACCGCCTCATGCGACCTCGCCTGTGCCAGCACCAGCGTGTCGTCAGCGTAGCACACTACGCTGACGCCACTAGGGAGGTCGGCGCGCAGCACCCAGTCGTAGCCGATGTTCCACAAGGGCGGTCCTAGAACCAATCCCTGTGGGACACCGCACGACATCTCTCGCCGGTTCCACTCTCCGGAGCGACCAGGGTAGATAACGGCTCTGTCCGTCAGGTAATCCCCGACCACACGACGAAGGTAGGTCGGCACCCGGTGATACCGGAGTGCCCTAATGCAGCTCCAGGGCATGGAGTTGAAGGCGTTGGCGATGTCGAGAGACACCGCCAAGACAACCCCACCCCGGGACACCGCATCCCCCGTCGTGAGGGCTCTCACGCGCATGATGGCGTCCACCGTGGAGCGCCCTTTGCGGAAACCAAACTGGTGTTCCGCAAGATCCGGACCCATCCCCGCAAGGTGCTCGGCGAGGCGGTTTGCAATGACTCTTTCAAAGAGCTTGCCCACCTCGTCGAGCAACACAACGGGCCGGTATGCGGACGGAGAGTCCGCAGGGCGCCCCGGCTTGCGAATGAGGACCAGCTTCCCCGTCTTCCAACGAAGCGGGAACTGGCCTCTCTCCAAGCATGCGCTTAGGAGCCCCTCCAGTCGGGGCCCGAGAGCCTCAAAGGCCAGGACCCAGGCTTTGCCAGGCAAGCCGTCGGGTCCCGGGGCGGTATTTTTGGCCTTGAGCCGTCCTACCGCCACTCTCAGGTCTACCCCAGCCACTTCCGGGACGTCGTCGTCGTCGTGGTCCGCTTCCGGCACCGCAGGTGGTGGAGCCATAGGCGGGGGGGGATGTTCCCCTCGCGAGGGAAACAGAGCGCTCACCACGTCCTCCACGAGCTGAGGCCGGAGACTCTGCGTCAGTGGGGGGGCCCAGGTGCGGAGTTTATCCCGCACCATCTTGTAAGGGCGCCCCCACGGATCCCCGTCAAGAGTCCCCAGCATCTCCTCGCGGGCCCGATCTCTGGCCCGCAGGACAGCCTCGCGGAGGGCGGTCTTCGCCACTCTGTAGCGCTCATATAGCTCCGCCTCAATGGCTTCCGCATTCGGCGGGCGAATGCGGAGCCTGCGATGCCTGGCGTACGGGTGTCGCGCAGCGACGCACGCCTTGCGCAGAGTTGTCAGCTCGCGCGACCACCAGTACACCTGACGCCGGGCGCGTCCTGGCCGAACTCGGGGCATTGCCACGTCACATATGTCGGACATGGCCTCCTGGAACCACCCTGCCTCATTATCAACGTCGGCAGGCCTGTCCGGTGATGTCACCCAGGCCTGCACGATCGAGGCTTCCAGGAGGAGCTCCCGGTCCAGCTGCTTCAGCGCCCAACGCGGACCACTCGGGGCCTGTAAAACCGGTGCGCTCGAGGACTGGGCGGAGACGTCAAACCGGATATACCGGTGGTCGGAATAGGTCTCCACCCCCTCCATGACACGCCAGTCCACGACACGCGGCGACAGAGCGGGGCTAGCGAACGAAATGTCCACCACCGACTCGCCCCGCATCCGCACACACGTGGGTACAGTACCCCGATTCAGGACGACCAGGCCTGTTTCCAGGGCCCAGTCCTCCACCATCCTTCCCCGATCTTTAATACCCTACATATACAGTTCGTGATACAACTTTAAAGGTAACTAACTTTTTAAATTTATACAGTAATTCTAACACCAACATAAAGTTGATATGGCTCACGCGGGAAAGCAGCAACCTTAGAATAAATGTTTATTAGATAACTAAAGATACGCACCAACTTACACGTGTACTTACCAACCAAGCATGTTGTTCTATTCCTTTTGTTCTGTAATCTGGCGCCGCAGTAACACGGGTCGGCACAGATTTCACTCACTGTCACTGTCAGTTGTGACTGGTCATCTCGCAGCTGCCATGGATTATTGTATTTTTGAATTGTTAATTTTATCTTTTTATTCTGGACGCTCTTACTTGCACGTCTTTCTACATCGTTCTCACATGTATGTTTAATCTCAACATGAATGATGTAACCGAGACTTTGTAACAACAATGATTTAAAAGAGTGTCCATGGAGTTTCTTGCCCATTCTTCTCCATAGAGATCTACGCTTTCGAATGGGCAACTACAGTACTTTCACAAGTTATTATGCCCTGTGACTGGGACTGTAGCTTAGTTTGTTTTTTGTGTTTTGACATTCAAAAGTGCCTGTAATGGTCTAATTGAAATAAATGCTTTGAGTTTTGAGTTTTTGATTTACTTTGAAAGCGATACAACTGTGTGGTGTGATAGTATCGCTCAAGCCGCCACTAGTTCGCCGCTAAGCTGTCGTTATTGGTGGCCACTACTGCGAATAGATTTTAGATTTGTATAGAGCAGTAGGAAACTTAAGGGTTCCTGGTTTGACTACGGGATCGTAAGAACACCTCTTGTGACAGACTGCTGAGGTGGTGACCATCTCTCGCCTTGGGTTAGAAATTATTCTTTTGTAGGCATGTGTTTGTCTTGCGACGTAAGCTTCGGGCGCGCTCTCAGGCGCAGCCGACGATTTCGTTCAATGTTGTCTAAATACCTTGTGTGCTTGTATTTACACAGATTCGGAGAAACTTTGGTGTCCCTTTTAAGTGACACGCTCAGATGTAGAGTAGGCCAGTTGTTTACTACAAGTGTTAGCGCTCAAGTGTTGTGGCCACATCCACGCGTGGGACTCTCTTTTTGCGCAGTCCACTACTTCCGAGAAGTTATTGTAGAACAAACGTTTAAAGACCATTTAAATGGTTGTAATTTTCTTACAACGCACCGTTCTTTGAACACTTGCACTAAAACATTTGGTTCTAATGAATCCATCCAATATTCATGACTTGTCACAGTACACACTGTCCCATAATCTATCACCCGTCCGTCTATAACAAAGTACGTAATCTCAATACAGAGCGATCGCGGAAGCGAGCCTCACTTCCGGCGCGGCTGAGCTGTTGCGTCGCTTCCGGTGACAGTCACCATTAACTAGCAGCTTGCAGCTTTCACTATAAATGTTCAGAATAAGCTGTTACTTTGAGCATGTATGGAGTCGGATATACTGTGTTTGGCTACAAAATGTAATATGTACAACGCAAACATTTCGTTTTAACCGGTAGATGGTTTACTCTTCTTATTACAATCCTAGTGTAATATTTGAGCTTTTGTTTGCACTGGTCATGTTACGGTAACCAAGACGCCGTAGCACTATTCGACGTAGCGTTAGTACATTGTAGAATCACTAATACGTAGCATTACTACGGCGTAGCACTACTACGGCGTAGCATTTCTACATCGTAGAATCACTAATACGTTGCAATAGTACGACGTAGCACTTCTGCGACGTAGCAATGAGTTATATCATTTAACGCAATCTACGCAATCATGTAATGGGCAACGAACGACTGCACAGATGCTGCGACTTAGCTGCTATGTTAGATGCGAATGTGGTACGAGTTATTATTCTATTAGTTTGTTTAGCAGCCGTCCACGACTGACCGCCGCTGTGGCCGCCTGTTGATCGGCTGCTGTAAGACTAAATTCGTTTTAATACCTCGCACTATTTACGTGCACTGGTAAATAACAGTACTGCACAGATTTATCTACACTCTACGGCAGTTTGAACAATATTTTTCATGCATAGTAAATAAAATAACTGGTCGTATATTATACACGTACTTCTATACGGACATAATATTTAATTTATGTATGTATGTAGGTAGTAAATGTAAATTACGTGTGCGATATTATTCCTCAATTTTGCAGCGAGCGCCGCGGATCACGCGGGTATATGCAGATATGTGCGGATATACTGTGGCTATCCTCATGTACAGCTACCGTGTGCCGTCCGCAGTCGCACCCCTCACTCCGCCGCACCGCACCGCGGCCGCGAGCAAGTCATACGGATATAAAACGCCGAGTACCTACCGACACATCCTTCACTAGTAACAATATACATATGTACATAAAATCCAGGCATGTCTTACTGATAGTGATCTCGTAGCGAACCGAGCGGATCCCATCAATAAACTTAAATGATAGTTGTGTTGGTACCGGGGTCGCGCCGGCCGGCCGGGTTACGGCACTGTCAGGCGGAGACCGCACGGTGCGCGGTGCTGGATCATCCAGATTCTATGCATTTAGAAACAGCGGGATCCCAGGCGGCCCTCTTGCACCCTTGGACCCGCTGGGTCCATAACATACATTATATAGACGTCAAGCATCTCTGTCGGTCAGCTCCTACTATTACATCATACTGCCCGGTGTCGTGGTCCCCTATCGACTGTCGAACACTCATCGAGTCAAGCCTCGCTCCACAGTCTACACAGATCATTCGGAAGGTAAATCCATTATTGCCACATCTGCCAAGTTTGTTACCTACTCTGTATGTCACCGACCTCAGATCGATCGTAAAAAAAAAGATTTTGTAAAATTTTTCAACAATAGAGTAAAATAATGTTATCGTCCTTCAATAACTTCGGTATCTCAACTAAAGATATTACTTGAGGGCTTCGTATTTGATATTGTAAGTGGTTTACTTTGTGTTACTTTTCCGAAAACTTCCCAGTTCGCCTGTAGATATCGCGGCGTTTACCAATCTGATCTCGTTACTCGCTTGTTGAACATGTTTGTGCAGGTTTAGAGCAGAATTCTGTCTTCTTACTTTAATCATTTTGTTTTGTCCTGTGCGAGAAAATTCCTTTCTTTTCATCGTTCTACCGTTAATGTGTAGTATGAATCTCACTAAATATTGCGTTCAGTGGTCAATAGATTGAATTGCTGATTTTGATTATACTGATTTGAATGTTGGCGTAGCAGAATATTGTTGTGTTTGCAACATTAAGCGCAGGCAGCCACGGCACGGTGCGCGGTGAAATAGTGCGCGTTTATCAACAAACAGTCGCGCGATCTAAACGAGGCGCTTGTAGCGCAAACAGTAGGGCTTTTACCTTCGCGTGACAACGTAATGTATGTGTATATGTAGTATATTCTATTCTATTCTATTCTATTCTAATGTGTTGACAGCAAGTGCTGTCGACGTAGCTATCTGCAGTGGGTACAATATCAGCTATGTTCAATACTAAATCATGATTTAGTGTACCAGAATACCTTGAAGATCTAGATGCAGATATTCATTCAATAATTCAATAATTATTGCGCGCGCGGAGCGTCAATAATTATTGTCAGCGAGAATATTTTGCCGGTCTCGATACGCTCTGTGCCACGCAACGAATGCGACGCACAACACGCGATGGTGTTGGTCGGTGACGGACTTGAATGGACATAGTCGCATACTTTTCAATACAAAGTTTTTTTTGTCTGATGCGTTCATATCACGGAGATGGTATGGTGTAGGGGGCAGACTCTTTTAGACGTTATGCATCGTACCTTTTGCGTCTTTAATAACACTGTCATTCGTTCCGAAATTTCATCGTTGAATTCTGCAGTGAACAAGTGCGAGATCAGCGAGTACATACGACTGCCACGCCGCGCGCCGCCGTCGCTGCGCTGAAGCAAACAGGATTGTGGCCCAGTGCTGTTGCAGCGATGACGCCTGTACGTACATTCCACTGTCTTGAAGTTGAATTATGTAATCCCTGACAAAATGAACGTCACAAAATGTGGATCTTTGTCAAGGATGGGTACTGTAGTTCACAGACCTAACCACAAAGGACTACACTCAAGCATTAGATCTTGATTCATTTTCGATGAAGTGGTAAAGGCTAAAGGCATCAAAGAAGAAATTAAGATATGCAGTTAGTGAGTGCTTCAAGTAGCCGCGCCGTACTAAGGCGTCCATCCGGCGTGTACGACCCGCGGCGGCGCGCGGCTGCGGTGCTCTCGGCCGCTACCTCCTTTATGAACGTTAACAGGCAATCGAAGTTGCGTCTGCCTGTTTAAGAGTTTAATGGCCACCGTGGAGTGCTAAATTTAAAAGTTATGATTAATTTAGAACAATAGTCGCCGTCATGCCGTCGGGGCCGGCTTAACGGCACAACTTTCAATTGTCCGTCCATTCCGTTATGTAAACGGTAGTGCGGAGTTGTGAGGGCTGAGCAATGGCTTTTAACGCGCACCTATTGACGCCACATTATTGAAGTGGCGTGACGCCGCCCGGCACCGCACCGGTCCGGGTGACGCCGGACGACAGCCGCTCGAGACGTTACGCACGTTGCACAAGTTGCAGCTCGGACACGGCGCTTTACGATGTGCAGTTTTGTTTAACTGTGCATTTTGTGCAGATGTAGAACAATTTTGGTGTATTGTGTTCGGCGGGTGATTGCTCGCTCGCTTACTCGACGAAGCGGTCTCAGATAACCAGATATTTTATTGTCTTAGCCAGAATACAATCAGTTGTGCGACAGACTGAACTAAAGTTATTTAGCAGTGGACGGACAGTGCGGCGCGTCCTACGATTGAATTTAAATCTTTCTGGGAACGGATTTATAGTTAAAGTTGGGTGTTGTTGGGCTGGCGGGGGTGGGACACACGGTACAGGTGTGTGTGTGTGTGGGGGGGGGGGTATAGTATTGCGAGTACACGTCCCGCGGCGGTGCGGTGCTGCGGCGACGCATGCTCTGACGAACAACTTACTAAGCTGTGCTCCATGACTTTATGATGTCAACTCTGTTGCGTTCATGAGTTAGTAGATACGTCGCCTTCCGGACGGATGCGCCGACACTACTCATTACTTACAAACAGCCACTAGAAGTAACGACGGAGACATACAGCTTAGATTGAACCTGTTCTATCTGAATGAGAACAAAGCTCAGTACACACTAGCGCGAACTATGATGCTCTTGAGGTAACATCTCGACATTGTACCCAGCGCTGAGTGCTAACTGTTCACACCCGCGGACGAAGCGCACTCAAGACGAGTGGCCGACTCGGCTTACTCGACTGACTCGAGCACTGACGCGAGCACTCGAGCACTGACGCGAGCACTCGCGCGGTAACCGAGCACCACTGATTCATCGCGCGGCAACACTCTCGTGTTGTGATCATAATAATGTGGCTCTATTAGCTAAAGCATGTACTCTTGAGTTATTGTTCGCTACACTGTGCATTGATAAGGATTTGAATAATGGCGTTGAAACTCATAATCTGCCTAACCATTTCCCAACTATGTTGGGGTCAGCTTCCTGTCCAACCGGATGCAGCTGAATGCAAGTATTTTACATGGGGTGACTGACTATCTGACCTCCACAACCCAGTTAGTACTAGGTAATACGAAACCCCTTGGTAAGGTTGGTTGTCAGATTTTCGGGCCACTGACTACCTGTAACGACTGCCAAAGATCTACAATTGACAGCCGGGACCAACGGCGTGCTTTCCGAGGCAAAGAAGAAACTCGGTATGTAATGGGTGGTCACCCATCCACAGACCAACCTAGGCAAGCGAGGCTTAACCTGAACATTGATTCAAGCGGCTCTTATTATTTAGCCACGAGCTCCTCCTATTCCTACCTATTCAACTTTATCCAATACCTTATATAATTTTATGTGAGTTGTTTCGAAACCATTATTTATAACAATGTATTCAATAGTCAGAAAAGAGTGCGTCCTTTTAATAATGCGTACCTTTGCAATTTAAAAAGTTTAACTTGCGCTGAGATTATTGAGATACGATACACATACGCGTTGCAGCGTTGTGTTCCCGCTGGCCGTGTTATTTCCGGATATTCCCGTGTAAGCATTAAACGGTAACGTGTATTGCCTGATGGTACCTTCACTGAATGGATGTTGCTTGTCTTGCTAGCCCGTGATGCTGGCGCTGATAATGTAGTTGTGCTATCTATAAGGTTTTGGTTTTTACAGTCTACGATCAAGTTATAATGACACAAAAAATCTACACCTGTGATGGGTTTGGTTACGTCTGCTACAACAAATCGCCATGGATAACTATGCCGGAGTCCGAGGTTCAAGTTGAGGTGCGCGTAGCCATATGTGCTGATGGAAGTCCCGTTGGTCGCGGTGAGCTGGAAGTTGGTAGGCGCTCGTTGCTCTCGTGGCTGTGTTCGGGGATAGACACTTAAATCACTCCCTGTGTCGACCAAAAATGTAGTACTCGTGCTGTGGTCGGTGGCGAAGAAGCGACCGGGTGCGTCTGGGCAATCGTCTGTCGCCGTTACTGATGATTGCCCGCGTTGTTTCCCGACTCCTTGTAATCGCACGGCTTCTGGCATTTGCGTGCCAGCTGTTAGGGATGACTGGAATGCTACGACGGTCTGAATGCTATGTGTCCCCGATGGTTTGTAGGAATTCTTCTGGCACACTCGAGCCTGCCAGGTCTTGCAGGTGTCGCAGAAACTGGGATGGCTTTCTATCTCCTAACTCCTCGTGGGTTAGGAGCTGACGGACTTTTTTTTCGTGGGAGGTTGTGAGTCGCTTAATCAGCTCGGTCTTTATTTTTCGTAACGGTTCTGGGCCGGCGGGTTAATGACTATGTCTTTGTCTGACTTTGCGTGTGCGATGTCCAGGTTTGCAATGACGTTGTAAAACTTGGCGGAGTCTTCGGTAATTCCATAATTCTCAAATTGACCCTCAACAAGCGCGAACCATAGCTCGGGATCGTCCCGTGAGAATGCTGGGACTTTAAAATTTAATTTTCTATAATATTCGGATGATTGTCGTTCCGTATCAGTGGAAACGCGCATTTATTTGGGGCCTCGCAAGGTGACGCCACCTTGTGAGGTCACTGTTTTGGCCGATTCGCTGCTATCGCTTTCAGAGTGTTCATTCTGGCGTTCTACTCGGGGTCACCTATTCTGAGATTAAACAAACACTGGCACAAGAATAGTTCTAGACGAATAGCTCTACGCACTATACACTATTGCAAAGCACAAGCACAAGCAAAAGATAGAACTGAATTACGCTATAGCACTGAGAGCAAAGCAATCATAGAAATTGAAGGTGGAAGAATATAAGCGCTTGTAAGGTTAGCAACACGGGCTTCGCAGGCGGAGGCAGTATATCGACTGGCTGACCGGCGAATGAACGAGTGCGCGGGCGCCGGCCGTTCCACTCAGTTGCTTACGTCACGCGCCGCGGTATGTGTCCACAATTCGGCTTACGGAATCACAAATATTTGTTAGATAAATGTTAATATTGGTTTTTAGGTGTATGACTGAATGTATGGGATTAGTGTATGTTATGTTATTGTATGTGTGTGTGTCATTATTGTGGGAACAGCCCACAATAGCAATGATCTGTGGGCTTAAAATGGCCACTTTAACATAACCTAATAGGCTAATAATATGAATCACATTAAAATTCTTAAAATAGTCACAGATACAGTTAATATGTTGAATTATCAGTTTGTGACCATTTTACGAATTGTAACGTAATAAATATTAATATCATATTATGTTCTGCTAAAGTGGCCATTTTAGACCCCCAGTTGTGGAGACAGTGAAGCGTCGCAATGTTGACATACACCTAAACATCTTACAACATGATGACAATCCCGTAACAACGGCTGCTGGCTGCGGGGACCAGCCAGTCGTACGGTCAACTCAATAATCTTATGCATGACTTGAAGGGCTACCATCCCATATAATAATATGTACATACGTCTGCCAGATGGATATGGATGTGACTTTCTGATAATTTGGCCGAGTCCCAGATTTATAATATTGTTTTCATAAGATCAGGGCATGATTGGCACAAGGAGAAAATAGCGGTGAACAATGGCGGAGGCTCATGCAAGGGGGGAAGACAAGGATTGTGCATTTATTGATGATTAAGATTGGTTGCATCGGATTAGAGTTATTGCAGTTGATTGAGTGCGTGAAGTCTCAATACCCTTTTGAAAGTCATCACAGACAAAACTAACGTTACTTTCACTTGAAAAATTATTTAATTGGATTACACAGATTTAGGATTTTCCGTCACAGAGCAAATCCAAACAGTTTTACATGTCTCTATTTATTTGTAAGAACTAATAATAATTATTCAGACATCTCCTATATCCTCTGTGGTGGCAACCTTGATAGCATGCGGGGCCCTATCGGGAGCAGTTCGTCACCGACCACGACGAGGCGACGTCAGCGCCAGCTAATCCGCACAACAACCAATTCTAGCCGAACCCAATATAATCCACAAGTCGCCTCTCGCTTGTCATGTGCCAATTTACAACATTGCCCACAAATGTTGATGGAGAGGCGACGAGCGAGGGTATACTATTGTGATGGCGGGTAGTCGGTACTATGGGTTTTGTTACTGGGGTGTTCTAGTGGTCGTGTAAGTGAGGTTGTGGCCGGTGAGACCCTCGGAGACTAATACTTGTAAAGTATATGATACCTTTTGTATGAAGGCACCTTTACTAATCATACAAAAGACACAACAACTAACACAACACAACTATACATAGGCCAGATAGTCAGACAACAACTGTGGAACTAACCACTTGTCAAGAGAAAGAATCGCTACCGCTTAAACTTGTACCTTTTACTTACATTTTATAACTTTAAACTCAACTTGTGGTTCTTTCTGTGTACTCCACAACTAAACCAACATCAACTAAGTGATAGTGTACGGTGCCTACAACCATTGGCTCCTACATTAAATGGTAATATAAGTACATAGGCCAGATAGTACGGCCAGCTGGCCGTTGGGCCAATTACTTATGTTAGAATTCCTAAGACGTGGTTTTTCAATCATCCCGCAAAAGGTAATATTTACCTGTACCAGTATGAGGTGCAGAAGTATGGAACGGCCTGCCTATAACTATTTTACCGAACGGCATCAAACATTCATTACTCAAAAACGTCAAACGCAAACCCGCACACTAGGCTAATAAAAGGCTTTTTTAAAACATTTTACAAAATATGCAGTCACTTTAGTAGAGTTTCGGGCAGTACCCGTCCATTCATCACGCTGCACGTAACGACGAGCGACGGAGCGATGGGCCAGTGTCGATACTTTCGAGCGATCGCATATCGCTAGCGCTAGATTACTTCCCGAGCGATTCGCAACTACTCTATTATTATTTACAGTTACGTTGTTATGTTCGGTTTTGATGACAGTGCAAATAAAACCGAACACGGCCTGTGTAAGTTACAACATAACTTATAAATATGATGGGTATTTTTGCATAGAATGGCGAAAAAGTTCATAAAAATAACGTTGTCGTAAATGTCAATGAAGGAATCATCACACAGAAATACTTCCAGACGGCGCGCGGCGCTCGACAGCGGCGTCCCACATAAAGATAAGCGGAACGCGACCCGCTTTTATTTCCAACTCGCTATCAGATACGTGTGTAACTTTACACCAAGTTTGGGAAGTAAGTTGCAGTTTTTTATCTTTATCCATAGCGGATTTACGAGGGTAGCCGTGCCAACTGTCGGCTCACCGGCTGCGACTCGAGTCGAGGCACCGCGCACCGGCTCGAGTGCCTCGCACG
The DNA here is from genome assembly GCA_964057025.1 of Standfussiana lucernea. NCBI lineage: Eukaryota > Metazoa > Arthropoda > Insecta > Lepidoptera > Noctuidae > Standfussiana > Standfussiana lucernea. Next base: position 16,856,038 of record OZ059797.1, read on the forward strand.
CAGCTCGCAACGTAAGCAACACATTAAAAAAGCTTCCTGTCGCAACTCGAGGGAAATCAGGGCGCCTTTGATTGGCTACTTAAATATAAAACGCGTGTTGTTGCTCAGGTGTGTAGAACTCGAGTACATAGAGAGTGTGGCGATTAAAGTTTCATGCCGGGTGGGGCCGGGGGGGGGGGGGGGGGGGGTGTTGTATTCGGGGACGCGGTAAGAAAGGTTTCCACAAGTTGGCGAAAAAGTAAAGCAGCTCAGTATGGCCTCAGAGGTTTTGATTTGTTGGATGAAGTAGAAAGTGACTTTGATATATTATACATACATTAGTTTGGCACCTTTCTTTCCGTCTCAAAACACGATATGATCCTTATGTTGCATGTTGCTCGCTTGTTGTTGTACTCAACGTTTGTGCACTCTTGTTTATACCCGACTAATGTGGAGAACACACTCATAGGTCTCACATCTGTCGAGAGATTTATTACATCCATAATTCCCCTGGACACCACAACGTCACATTTCAGCCGGCAGCAAGTACGCCATATGTCAAACACTCTTCCACTCGGTTTAAGATTGTAGTAGTAGTGGATAAGTGTATCGGTACATCAGGGGCTATCGTAAAGCACCCGTATCGGCACAATGGCCACCCTTGCTATAACTGCTTCGTTTCGATAGCTAAAGGATAATGCGCCGTGAGCCCATCCGGGTATCCGCGCGTCTGCGGCCCGGCTTTACGACGCCATCACTTTGTATCATCCGCTCAACGCGTACTTATGAGCGAAATATATTATTCGTTGTATATTAACGAAATATAGGTACACGTTATATCCGTATCATCGCTTCCGACTTTTGTCAGTAGTAGTAGTTTGCTTGATTGATTATTGGAGCCAGAAGACGATGCTCACCAGATATAGGCTGAATGCTGGCTGTCATCATCATCATACCCTGGCCTGCGCGATTCTCAACCATATCTAACCCATAATAACGCTTATTTTTACAGATGAAATAAATGAATTAAGCTTATGTCCAAAAACTATTTGGACTGGTAAAGTACGAGGCTTGTACACGAGCATGAACCTATCGTGTAATATTGCTATCTTAAAGTCCGTGTACCATGAGACTACACTGACAAAATTAGTAACAATGGCAGCCGGATAAAAAGTTTGGCCCTGGCTGGTGAAGTCGAAGCAGATGATAAAGCTGTGCCGAGCGCCGAGCACCGAGCAGCGGCCGAGGAAATTGAACGAGAGACTTGATTTATGTGTAATGGGAGCCGCCGCGCGCCGTGGTGCGCGGTGTGCCTGCATGGCCGCTTACTGCAAGGTAGCAAGGTAGTGTACTCATAAAAAGAAAAGGATACTTGACACACATCTGATGTTATAAGCAATAGAAACCATTGCGCATATCATAACTGTTTAAGTTTAATTCGCAACCCATGCGGTGATTGGTCTGTTAAACCCAGAACCTCGCAAGAATTAATAAGCGGAATTATTCATTGTATTACTGCGATTTGTATTTATACATCTCAAGCAGTATTTCGTGTGCAAACTGTGTATATTGCGCGGCCTCTCGCGGTTTTGTCGCGATCTCATGCTAATGTAATCCGACCATGTACAAGATGTACGCGATGTAGGCGATGTAGAACAGCCCCGTGTCGTTTGCAAACACTAATGAACACGGGATTCGCATTACTTTCAATTTAAATGCGGCGCCTCGCAATCTGTCCGCCGAGCGCCGTGATGAGGGTTCCCCGGACCAATAATCAACCAATTAGGCTCGCCCCGACGTGACCGACCCCTGGTACATACTCTTTTGCAATTATAGTTGTCATTATACTGATGAAAAGAACTGGAACTTCGCAAAAAGGTTTATTTCAATGGCCTTCCTTAGTATCACAGTGTTATCAAGGCTGTATTGAGTTTGACTGAATTCATGGTTTTTAGAAACTGCTCACGAAATACGATCCTGTCTTTTTTAGCACTCAAGTGACGGCAAATACTTTTAAAATATCAACCGATTGGTGTTATATTGAAGTGATGGTATCTATGTATCGCGTTGCATCTCCGGAGGGCGGCCGAGCGTACACTTTAATTGAATACTCGTTTTTAATTATTTAAAATGGAAACGCAGTTCATGTGTTTCATAAGTAGCAGAGCTGTAACTGACGGAGTGGTGGTACACTTCAATTCCCCCAATGTCTTTGTTTTCAAACGTTTTGGCACAGAAGTTAAAATGGTTCTTTATATTCTCTTTCTTAATCTTTCGACTTAGCAGTGTAAACCAAATATCAGCATTTCCTCTGCACGCAATGGCCGATACAATAATCTCATGGAATTTCCACATAACCGTTACCAAGCCCATTTAAATGTAACACACAAAATATCCGGCTGTAACGCGCTGATATAAACTTTTATGATGGCATGCGTGTGGAACTGTGTAGTGTGTACACATCGGGCTCCACACAGCCCATCAATCGACATCAATCGGAATTCAATTCGCCGCCGAAATAATATTTATATCGGAAATCCATTAGCAGGCGAGGTAGCTACGTGCTGCTGTGTACCTAGCGAGGCAGCCAGCGACTACCTGCACGGATTATATAACTAGTACATTGACATGTTTCTTAATGTTATTTATAGGCTTTTACGCACGCACTCGTTTAAACAATTTTTCGTGCTTTGGACGGTAGTTGTGGTTTACCAAATGTTATTATGCAAACGCCTTTAAGTTGTTGTGTTGACAGGTTTTTGTTAATAACCCAACGACATCAGACTATTTGTTTGACAAAAGCTTAAATATATCAGTTAACAAAGGGACAGTACTACATCGAATAGTTCTTCCTATCCGGTTCCTTGGTAAACAATATAATAGTTGTTGTAGTATTCACTTTCCGTTCCACTGACAACGTTTTTGTTTCCGTGCCGCAGTGCACTAACCGCGCAGCAGATAGCGATCTAAACGAAAGTTTAACTTTAACTGTTCGAGCCCAATACAGTTAGTTATAGCGGTATGTCTTTGTTGCCAAGTAATTACGTCGCTTCGCGTTATGCGCCGCGCTGCTCGGGATTCTTTGTTTTGTAACATCGCCGGCACGAATGTAATCTGCATGCAATTGCTTTTAGATAACTATCTATTGTGCTGTTTTCTTATCATCTCACGATTGGAACACGATCGCATTTGGTCGCAACTGAATATGCAGCGAACATTGCTACATAAAGGTAACTTTTAACGATATTACTAAAGCAAAGAAAAAAGCATTTTGCAAGTAATTAATTTTGGGAACACTGTGTTTGAATATGTAATCTAACTAATTAACTATCGAGAAAAGTCAATTTACTTGGGATCGTGCGGGCTTCTGATGCTGCCTAGTATTATATGTACCTATATAGGTCTGCGGGCTGCGGGATGCTAGCTAAAGTGTGGGAGCCGTGAAATGAGCGCTGACTCGTGCAGCAGAATGTGTCGACTCATGATATTATTATTGTCGCCGAGGCGAGGCGGCGCGCGCGGGCTGGAACTACTCAACGTTGCAGTTCCACGAGTCACGACTACATTCATGAAGAGAACAGCTTCAATAGATATCCAGACAGACTGGTGTCTTAGAGAGGATGAAATAATTAACAAGTTTCGCTAGACATTGTAATTTTCAACTGGTAAGAATAAACTAAGAAAGAAAAATATAAATTGTTAATAGCTCCAGATTTCGTAGCAGTGTGTGGGTCGTTTTAATAGCAAGTACTTTTACAAAGGTCACCTTTAGTATTTCAACAAGAGCTGTGTCTTCAATATTAAGTAGTTTGCTATCGACCAGCAGGATGCTGCGAACACGATTCATCTCGTTTGTGCCCGTTCGTAAATTCACACGATGCCGCGAGCTCAACGAATAAGCCGTGAAGGATGTTCCAAATATAGCGCAATACTTTAGGATTTATATAACGGAGTGTGAGACAAAGTACGGCGTTCAGTGTGAGAACAGAAATATGTAGAGGACAGAAATGTGTATGTGTTGTGACGTGTGGCGTGTGCGTGGTCGCAGCTCATGACGCCAGGACGCTGCACGCCGGATGTTGCTGTAAGCGGCAACAAATTGAACTGTGAGATACTTATTTTAAGCAACAAAACATATATTTGTGCTGCTCAAGGTAGATTTGGAATGACTCACCTCATCTTTCATTTTGAGGGATAATATTAGTCTATCATTTAAGAAAGAATAACATTCAAACTTTATTGTTATTTTCATTTAGTCTAGCATATCCCTAGGCATCGCGTGTGCACCTCGGGAGCTGACGCGACGGTTCGGTTCCTGAGCGGTTACATCGCAGCCGGCGGCTGTGGGGCTCGTATTGTGATTGTGTTACGAGCGCTCACCGTCACTCGGTCCTCTCGGCCGCCACACCCGCGGCGCGCGGCGCCCGGGGCGCCTGGGACCGTCTGCTGCTTACTGGACTGTTTCTGTTATTAATGTACCTATGAGAAACGTGGAGGATCGTTAACTAGAACACATTAAAGACTAAAACACACAAAAGGTTTCTTTCCCATTATTTTCCTTAAAGATCTACGCTTTCGAATGAGCAACTACAGTACTTTCACAAGTTATTATGCCCTGTGACTGGGACTGTAGCTTAGTTTTTTTTTTGTGCTTTGACAATCAAAAGTGCCTGTAATGGTCTAATTGAAATAAATGCTTTGAGTTTGAGTATTTCACACCGATTTTGATATAAATTACTTTCATGGGGATGCACCAGGTTTTAAACTGAGCTTGCTTTAAAGACGGTTTACGTCAAACGACAAGCACCTATCGGCACTCGCTGTGGCGCTCAATTGTTTATTAGTTCGACGTGTTTATTACTTCACCCTGTAGCATCCCTAAGACGACGATACTATTCGTGTAGAGGTTCTGTCACAATCCTTCAGCCCCAAATAAATGTGAATCTTAAGCTAAATAAATCCGGTATTCAGCTATTCGTATCTGTGAGCTGTGTGCCGAGGTGGGGCACTATCTCATAGGTCGAGGCGCGGGATATTGCCTCCAAATGGAATATTCACTGCTGCCACACGCCCACAACCAAGGATGACAGGTTTATAACAAAAATGAAACCGAATTTACTCTAAATCTGAAAATGTTCCTAAAGTGTTCCAGATGTGCTAACTAATAAGAATAGCATTCTAGAACAAAACCTTGAGTAGCCTGTCTTGCGCCTATTTGTTTCTTAGTAACAATCAACTATTTCTTATCGACCATTTGTCCCGCCTTCTACACGAATGTGAAAAAAAATCTTGGGAAGTTATCAATATATTAGTTTGTGTAAAGTTATCTGTCAGCATACAGCGCAGAACTACTTCTAGTACCAATCATGTCCATGTAGATGTTTGCGACGAGCAAACACATTTACCCTTTTTAGGTTGTTTCAGCTTCTAAGTTTGAATAAGACTGTTTGTAATGAATGTCTATTAAATCTAAGATCATCGTAAGAGTATCGAGAGTACTGAGGGCGCTGGACTGCACAGTTGCGGACTGGCATACGTTGTACACTTGTAAGAGAAATACATATTGATAGCCCGCAGCTCATCATCATCCACCTAGCCTTTTCCCAACTATGTTGGGGTCGGCTTCCAGACTAACCGGATGCAGCTAAATACCAGTATTTTACATGGAGCGACCGCCTATCTGACCTCCACAACCCAGTTCGGGCTGTACATGTTGATAGCCCGCAGCTATGTGAATAAATATTTAAATAGCAGCTGTAGGAGCGATTTAAGACAAATTAGCATTATTATAACCAGAGGTTGTATCATAGGACGCATACCAAATACCAAGCAAGCCATAGAATTCACTTAATGTCCTAATGAAAAGTGACAGATTTTATGCAAAAAAAGACAAAAAATATATATTGAATAGATTCCTGTTAGTGGGAAATAGTGGTGTTGCAGCCCTGTGCAGTGTGGGTGCGCAGCGCGCGGCGGGCGCTATGAGTTCGCATCGCTCAGGTGCTGCACTGCGCCGCAAATTGTGTTCCGTCGGCTAGGCCGCCCGGGCGCCAAGAAGCGAGGTGGCGGGGGAACCGGGGACGCTGCAAAATCGAAATAATATTAGTTCAAAATAGTCAGAGAATCAACATGTTCTGAACAATCAAAAGTTACCCCACTTCTGGTAATTTGAGATGGAAAGAAGACGCATCAGCCTCTTCAACAATGAAAAAGCTATGACATAGCTTATTTTTATATTGGGAACGCAAAGGATTATGCAATGCTTTATGATTTCTAGTGGAAGAAATTTTTTCAAATAATTGTGCGTTTCTTTTTACAAACAACGCAGTTTCAAAAACGTATAATGCTGGAAGGGTCAGTATTTTTAAAGACTTAAAGTAGGGTCTACAGCTATCCGTTGTTTTTATATTACACACTGCTCTGACACATCTTTTTTGCATCCTAAATACAAGCTCACGGTCAGTCGACTGCCCCCAAAAAATTACGCCATATCGCAACACAGAAGCTACAAGTCCATGGTATGCCACCAATAACGTATCTTTATTTACCTTTTCTGATAACTGATAGAGTGCATAAGCAGATTTACTCAGGCGTTTACAAAGTTCTTCTAACATTAATACCTAGAAACTTAGCACTATTAACTTCTTATGGTTATTATAAGTAACATCAATATGTGTAGTAACATCAGTGTAACCGGATGCAGCTGAATTCCAGTATTTTACACGGAGCGACTGCCTATCTGGCCTTCACAATCCAGTTAGTACTGGGTAATACGATACCCCTTCGTAAGACTGCTATGGTTGTGTGACTGTTCGTAAATTACCTTAGGCTGATAAAATTTTAGTTTTTCCTAAATCATGGTATATTAGTATGAACGTCGGTTTCCCCGAAGGGCAAAAGCATCCTCACGGCCCTGTAAGGTTCGTCCCTGACTGGATGCCTTCCCACCGACTAGAGAAACGAATTCCTTAACATGAAGAAGTCCAATGCCTCGTAACATCATAAGAACGAGGAAAGGATTGAAAGATATAGTAAACCATACTAGAGAATTCATAGTTATTGATATATATTGAAAGCGGTTTCAAAATGGTAAAACTTAACTGGAGAAAGCCAAGTATATTTATATTGCAACCAATATAGCTCTCGTAAGTAACCCTTACGCTAACGTAATAGGTCATTCGTTACACACACGATTCCATGCATCTACACCTGGAGCACTCAGAGCTACGCTTCCATAAGTGACGTAAGCGGCTTTTCAGCGGCAATGCATCATGCTCCCAGTGAGCATTGTCCCTAGCAGCTCTTTCGAACTGGTGTACGTGACAAGGCAGCTTTTCAGCGGCAGAACGTCAATCATCATGCTAATCAGTAGACATGGTCCCTAACGGGTACGTATCAAAATCCCGAAAGTTCATAATACCTATGATTGAAATACCGACGTCCAAAACACCGAAATTCAAAATACCGAAAGTTTTAAATGCCGATAGTCGTTGTATCGAAACACAAAATACCGATGTTCAAATGCCCGAAAGGTCGAAATCCCGAATGGACGAAATCTCGATGAATGAAATCCCAAAGAGCGGCGACGTAGTTACCGCGATTACTCATAGATGGCACTACAACACACCACCAAACTGTCGGCGGCGCCCCGCTGCGCGGGGCTCCTATTTCAAGAGTTTAAAGGAACCTAACCAAACCGAACCTCGGGGTGCCCCTGACGTCGGCCGTGTAGGGTTAGGATTTAGGGTGCTAAAGCTATTTAGAACTGTCATTTTGGGTATTAATGTTACTATTTCAGGGTAACAAGATTTGGTGAGCATTTATCCATTTTGGTACGCAAAAAGAATATTTTGGTGAGCATTTAAACATTGCACTTTTGAACATGGACATTTTACCCGTTGGCATTTTAATTTTCAACATTGAAATGGTGGATTTTAGGGATTTTGAAAGTAGGTTATGTTACGTTAGTTCTTTTAATTTTAGATATTGCAATACGTACTCTTTTTGTCATTGTCTTAGAGATTTTAAGCTTTGGGATGTAATTTCGGGATTTTGAACTTCGGGATAATATGGATCTTCGGGATTTTTTGAACTTTCGGGCAAATGAACTTTCGGGAATTTAAAATTTCGACCAAACAACCGTTCGGCGTTTCAATGATCGGGATTTCGTCCATCGGTATTTTAAAATTCGGTCTTTTAAAATTCGGGATTTTGATACGTACCCTCCCTAACAGTTCTTAGACTGGTTATAAAATAGATGTGACATCAAACCATTCCAATCCCTCCCCAAATGTGGCATCAAACCATTCCAATACCTCCCCATGAAAAGTGCACTTTTCGTACAACTAGAGCATAAATGCAAGACACGTCTTCATGTCAGCCTGACCGAATCATTTGTAAAAGATACAGAATAGATTATTCCAGAATCACTATATGGTTGGCCATAATAGGGTTGAGAATCAAAACTCAACAAGCAAAGGTTGAATTGTTAGTTAGAGCTAATGAATACATGATTCAAGAATTACCAGATATTAGAGTTGATAAAATCAAAACCCTCTTAACTCTTTTATTGTATTATTAATTATTTTAAATTGAATGTGGATTATTATCATTTTGAATTTGTTATACTATATGTGAATTATTAATGGTTTCTTTTTTATTATCTTTGACATGTTTTTCGATTTTACTGTTTTACTTTATATTTTATTTTACGAAATTTCTACACAATATATATTGTTCTGAAATAAATGAGTTATGACTCAAGAATCATTTTGCAATAGAGTTGGAGATCAACTCTATTGAAACCCTATAGACAGCCCCAAAAGCGGCCACCCTTCACCACTTCCTAGTGTTGGAGCTGGGGAGAAGAAGTGGAGCAACAAACTCCCCAGCAACACGTTTCTGTCTGTTTAGTTTTACGAACTTTGATTAAACCTAGGATATCAAATCAAATCAAATCAAATCATTTATTTGTTAGAACATGGTCGGTATGTATATAACATGGTCTTGAGTTTATATTGATTGTGTCATCATATTCTACCACATGGGCGTACAAATGTTAATTAATATTGGTGATCAATTATATAAAATAAAATAATAATGTTTTTAATAATTATAGCTAAACTTCAAAACGGAATGTTAGTTACAAATGAAAAAAAATATAAATAATAATTGAATTAAATTAATATGTCAGTGTCATTTAAATAATCATTCAAATTATAATAGCATTTATAACATAAAAAATCTTTAAATTGCTTCTTAAATCTAGCCAAATCTAACTCTCTAATGGATTTACTAATTTTATTATAAATTTGCGGGGCTCTGCAGAATATGCTTTTACGCATAAGAGCTGTCTTGGCTCTGCGTCCGCGTAGCATGTCATTTCGCCTGTTACGTTGTACAGTATCAGATAGATAGGAAAACAAATTTGGATTTAATCTTACAAATAAGGCAGTTTCATATATATACAAAGCTGGTAGTGTCAGGATTTTATGCTTCTTGAAATATGGTACACAACTGTCCGTCACCCGAAGCCCAAACATAGATCTTATGCAGCGCTTTTGCGCTTTAAACGCGGCTTCCCTATTTGTAGAGTTACCCCAAAATATGATGCCATATCTTAACACAGATGCCACAAGACCATGATAGGCTGTGAGTAGTGCATCCGTGTTAACAATTGGGGCAAGTTTATATAGGGCATAGGATGAGCAACTTATTTTTTTGCATAATGTATCGATATGATTCTTCCAGTTAAGCTGTCTATCTATTATAAGTCCTAGGAATTTTGCACTGTCTACGTCATTAATAACGTTGTTTTGGAATGTCACCTCCATATTTGTACTAGGTTTTCTATGACCAAAGTGCATAATTTGAGTTTTACCTAGATTAATTTTTAAGTTGTTATTGTTAAGCCAAGCGATTATTGCGATTAACACTTCATTTACATCAGCTTCGTATTGGTCAGGTTTATTACTAGCTACAGTTATCGTGCTATCATCAGCAAATAGGGTTATAGGGTAATTTATGGCTTTGGGCAAGTCATTAATATAGATTAAAAAAAGTAAGGGACCCAGAACACTGCCCTGTGGTACGCCAAAGTAAACAGTACGTTCTTTGGATAGGTATGTAACTACTTCTTTCGTCTTTAAATTTAAGTCTGTTATGGCAGATTTTTGTTTTCTATTTGAGAGATAAGTCATTAATAAATCCAGGATATTACCTCTTATACCATAGGAGTATAGTTTCTTTTTTAGGATATTATGGTCAACATGGTCAAAAGCTTGTGTCATGTCACAGTATATAGCACAAACAGGTCTCTTATTATCAATATTAGTCATAATTGTATTCAAGAAGTCATAGATTGCCATATTTATCGTCTTATTTTTCCGAAAACCTTTTTGCTCGTTGCAGAGAATCATATGTTTTTCTAAATATGCATATAGCTCGTTATAAATATACTTCTCATATATTTTTGAGAAAATTGACAAAAGCGCAATAGGTCTATAGTTTTCCATTTGCTGTTTATCCCCTTTTTTGAAAACGGGTTTTACAATAGAGATCTTAAGACGATCAGGAAAAACACCATGACTGATGCATAAATTAAGTATATGACTCAGATGTACAGAAATTAGATCAGCAACATGTTTTATGATCTTTGTTGAAATTTCGTCATACCCTACGCTATTGGTGTTTTTTAGGCTTTTTATAATATTAAATATTTGCATTGGTTGACATGGTGCCATGAACATGGATTTTTGTTTGTTTAAAATGTGCGCAGTTGATTGTTTGCGTATCACTGGTATTGGTTCAATTTTATCAATGAAATAGGCGTTAAACTTGTCAGCAATTAAACTTGTAATTGAGGATTGTTAATTGTTCTATTGTCAGCTTGAATTGTATTTATTAAGTCATTTGGTACATTAAATTTAGAGTTCTTTATTAGTTTCCATGTCATTTTGCTTTTATTGTCAGAGTTTTTAATATTGTTGTCATTTTGAGATCGCTTAGTCAGTTTAATAACTTTTTTAAATAATTTGGTGTAGTTAGAATATTTTATTTTGTTTATTTGTGTCGGTTGGAGTCTAGAAGCCCATAATAGTTGCCTTTTCTTTAAGCTACATAATTTGATACCACGCGATATCCATTTTGGCTTTTTACTTGTTTGCACTTTAATGAGCCTACTGGGGAAGCATAAGTCGTAAAATAATTTAAATTGATCTATAAATGAGTTAAAAACAACATTTGGATCATCGCTGTCATATATTTCAGAGAACGTCAGCTTCTCAAGACAGGATCTGAATTTAGTCATATTCTCCGGGCTAAAGTCCCGTTGAGATTTGAACCAATATTTCAAAACACAATCCACCCTTACGGGACATTTCAGCAATTGCGCAGTGTGATCCGATAGGGCAAATTCCAACACTTCCGCTTTGCATTTTTTCTCAAAATTGTGAGCAAAGTTATCTATGCATGATTGACTCTTCATTCTAGTGGGCTGATAAATATTGTAATAAAGGACTCACCCAGCCGCTCACCAACAAACACACACACGAACTAGATTCGTCTAAACGGGGCTTTTAACCCAACTAATTTAATTTATTCAATCACTATCGCACTATTGCGATAACCCACTTGGACATAGCCTCTCGCTATCCACCGAGTCTCCTAACTTAACTTAATTAGCTTATTTCGTCCGAACCATATAGCGGTGTAAAACCGACTGCCTCGAGTTCTCATCCTTTCCTTCATCCCCAGCCTCTCTCTAAAAAACACCACGAGCGGCTTATTCCTCCTATACTTTCACAGGGCTGTTTTATTGCCGTTTGTGTGCAAACGTCTTAATTGTTACCCAACTGCGCCAAGAGGGTTATGTTTTTCGAGAGTATGTATGTATGTATAATTGTTTGCCATGCTCTGCGGCCTGGGCTCGATGGAATTTAGGCTGAGAGGTGTCGTTAGATACGTATTTACTGTGAGAGTGACACTGGGTATATCAAAATAAAAAAATAAACAAAATGGCGGATTTAGCGCCAAATTCAAATGTTTGGCACGTCTGCAGTCTGACCGGCACGATAGATTTTAGCTTGAGAGGTGTCGTTAGATTCGTATTAATTGTGAAAGTGGCACCGGGTATAAATTTTGAATCAGATCACAACATAAGATGGGAGTACCTCCACGCGGTGAAAGCGGTAAAAATTTGTTTGGCTAATCGTCTGGGAAATCTTTCACATTTGTAAACTAAAAAGCTGGAAATAAAAAAAGTAATTAAAGAAACTAAAAAACCCGACTGCAGTATTATACTATTTCGATCCTCGTGACCGGGGTCTATTGCCACCAGATGTTAGCGTTTCTTAACAATTCATTGAAGTATTAGATTTGGCCTGTCAGTCAACACTTGTGTCTAGTCCGTTTCCCATTAAATAAAGAATTTATGCATTTGCAAGTGGTCCAATATTGTTTTACAATTCTAAGAAGGAAAGGGGCGTTTTGTTATTAATTACGGTAACTTGTCAGGCTGTCAAGTCATAAAATAGAGGTTTAATGTGTTTGTAAGTGTCCCGATACCGTGTGTTGATGTTGATATAAATTAATATCTATTAAGACATGTGCTTAATAATTAGGAGTACGTGACAGACAGTCACAGTTGTCAGACTTTCGGGTCACACTGACTACCTGTTTTTTTTTTAAAACGGTGAAACATGCCTAACGCATACCGCACCGTCCGGGGAGACGGTTTGGTTATGTGGGGCTTGCACCCACTAAACAACACTTTGTGTAGGTAGGTCGCGGGCAACAGCTAGTCACGAATACATCTCCGAAGTCTACAGTTCCACCACATAAAAAGCTCACTAGAAGCTTACTAGAAGCACGTCGTCAAGGTACGTCCTCACATGACTGTAACCGTCACATTATATAATAACGTGCGCACAATAACTCCACCAAACGATCAGTCCGCTAAGTGTTTATGTGCTCCAATTGTCGGCACCGCGCGGCGCGAATCAATCCGGCCATTTCCACCGTAAACTATCAGACGGCAATATCCGTCGCCGGCGATAAACCGGCCGGCTTTACGACGGGTATATTGCCGTGCGATCAACGACGCGGCGCCCGAATATGAATAGCTGCTTGTCACGTGCCCAACTTGCGAACTGCAGCTAAGTGTTCATGTTGATTGTTACTCCAATTTTAAATTTTTATTTATTTATTTAATCAAAAAATAAGTAAAAATACAATTTCTTGTTGTTGGTTCCATGTTGACTGTTAGTTTCACCGTAAACTATGGTCTCTAAACCAATGATATACATACATGGTTAAATTTAAGTCGTTTTAATCCTCTTAAGGGGTCATTGTACTCATTATAACGAACAACTTTTACTATGGGACCAACCCTGAAATTGCTAAAAAAAATAGCTGTTATGTAAATTTATGTTCACCTAACTCGTCAAAATGTACTTTTTTAAATTTATTTTTATCGGCTTTTTATATTTGAATTGTATGTCAGTAGGGACAAAACATAGCGAGAACCTTTATTGCTTACTAACCCGCCCGCTGTTGCGCGCGACCATCGTCTGCGTGAAATTATTACTGTGCTAGGTGCAGAGGAGAAATGCGTAGTATGATAAGTCGTATGAGCGACAGCGTGCGCGCAGGCAACGCGACGGTGACGTTACGGCGACGCGACGGTGGCTGGGAGCGGGGCAAACCAAAACACAACATTCCTTCTTATTGTATTTTTCGGATTGTCAGGATTTATTCCGTTAAACTCGTACACCATGTGGACATGGGTTTGCGCAACGAAATCACACTGGGTACGATACAGTGCTTTTATTAAACTAACCAATTACTTGAAATTACACTTTAACACAATAACACTGAGCATAATTAATCAGGTACAGTTCCGGGACGTCTCAGCTCCGCTGCGATCAGACACTTCTTGTCTTCCTCGCCACGAGCTCAAAACATCACGGCTCTATAGAAGAACGCTGTGGTGTGGGTAGAGTGGTAAGTAGGTCGCGTGATGTTACCACTGGCGCGCTTACGATTCATTCCATGTCCGTACTAATGACCGGATCCGACACATAAATTTCGATTTTTTTTTGTGTTTATCTTATATCTTATGGTTGTTTTATATTATAATCTGAGTACATCGGGATATGGTCGCGGTGAACAAGGGCTTCACCCTGCTCTCCTTGGCTAAAGAGAACTGGCGCTAACCTGTAGTGCTTGACACTAACGACCGCAGGGAGGTATGGCGGAGTAAGGAGCTCCACGGATGCATTTTCCGGGCCCTGCATGGGCCTGATGTAGACCTATCAGCGTCCGTAGCCTGGCTACGTTCCGGCGACCTCTTCGGAGAAACCGAAGGTTTTGTCTGTGCATTTATGGATGAAGTTATGACGACGAATAACTACCAGAGATTTATTGTGAAGGACGGCACGGTTGACATATGTCGGGCATGCCACCGTCCGGGCGAATCAATTAGTCACATTATCTCCGGGTGTTCTCGCCTCGCTAATGGAGAGTAATTGCATAGACCCAACCTTGTAGCCAGGATTATCCATCAGCAACTTGCTCTAAAATACATCTTTGTGAAATCGGAAGTGCCGTACTATAGGTATGTGCCCGACCCAGTTCTCGAAAATGGCAATATCACACTGTACTGGGATCAATCCATCATCACTGACAGGTCTATTGTGGCCAACAAGCCTGATATAATGGTGGTGGATCTATGAGAGCGGCGCGCAATGATTGTTGACATAACGGTCTCGTATGACGGGAATTCCGTGAAAGCCGAGAAAGATAAACAAATCAAGTATCTTGACTTGACTCGCGAGGTTGTCGACATGTGGGAAGTGGACTCGGCGATCATTGTGCCGATAGTCGTTTCAGCCAATGGATTAATTGCCAAGAGCCTCGACCAATACTTGAGGAGGCTCTCGTTAGGCAGCTGGAGCAAGGGCTTGTCCAGGAGAACCGCTTTCTTCAGAAAGCGGTTACACTGCTCGTATTTTTAGGAGGTTCCTCTCTCTGGAGCCCTGACCGCATAGCTTGGACCCTGTTCCCGGTATCGGTGGGCTACTATTTTTTGATATTTTTTAATGTTTTTTTATTATTATTTTATATGACAATATTTAAAAATGTAAAAAATATGAATGAAACATAAATAAAGGAGATAATAAATAAAGTGTATAAACGAATAAATATATAAGGTATAATAAGTGTGTAAAGTACACTCAGAAAAAGAAAATACCCAACGTCATCACAATGTTTGACTATGCCATGAGTGTCAATGGCGACACAGAGAGAGACTGCATATCTGTCTATGGAACATCATAGTGAATAAGTCAGCGAAGACAAACCAGAACAATAAATCAATGCGTTTAATAGTATGATAGCGCAGCATCATGCTGAGTGCTCGTCGCCGTCATGACGTGCAAGCTGTCAACTGTTTGTTCCGTCCTGCTTTATTATTATTTATAAATATTTGTTATGCGTTGCATGTTTATTGTATGCAGGTCGTGTCCCTGAGAAAAATAAATATTATTTCTTTCTTTCTTTTTCTATAAATATAAAATATTAGCTGTCCCGGCGAACTTCGTACCGCCTAACAGTCAATGAATCCTACCCACCTACCTTACCTGCCCCACCTACCCTACCTACTCTACTTACCCTGTCTACCCTATCTACCTACCCTCCCTACCTACCTACCTATCCTACTCTCCTAGTACCTACCTACCGATCCTACTCTCCTAGTACCTAACTACCTATCCTACTCTCCTAGTACCTACCTACCTATCCTACTCTCCTAGTACCTACCTACCGATCCTACTCTCCTAGTACCTACCTACCTATCCTACTCTCCTAGTACCTACCTACCTATCCTACTCTCCTAGTACCTACCTACCTAACCTACTCTCCTAGTACCTACCTACCTATCCTACTCTCCTAGTACCTACCTACCTATCCTACTCTCCTAGTACCTACCTACCTATCCTACTCTCCTAGTACCTACCTACCTATCCTACTCTCCTAGTACCTACCTACCTATCCTACTCTCCTAGTACCTACCTACCTACCTATCCTACTCTCCTAGTTCTGACATAGCAATACGATTATTTTCTTGATCTGTCTCTCTCTGGTCATCAGTGCGGTCAGCACGTGAGGTAGCTCTTCGCACATTTGATTGACTGCGACGACCTAAGTCAGGTCGTCTTCTCCTCGGCATCGTAAATTGTAATTAATCAAATTGAGAAAATTTCTCGCTCATTTAGCAGTAAAGTCTCACTATCACAAAATATCAACAAAAAAGAGCACATTACTTGGAATGTCACTATCACAAAGGATCACCAAAGTAAATAAAGTTCTCGCGCACGTAGCCACAAAGATAGAAGGATGCACTCATAGATATCGTAACACAATATCGTAATACTTTTTTCCGTGTTCTGAAGTGCGACAGGATGGATTGACATATTAGTTGGTTGTCAAATCTAATGTCAAATATTCTTCTTCTTCTTTATTTTATGGCTTTTGTATCCTATCCTAGGATAACACTGAGACAATGACAGTGAATGTGTAATGTCAAATATTATGATTGATAAGATTTATCAATCTTATTAAAAAAATAAAATCAAAATCAAAATCAAAGCATTTATTTCAAGTAGGCCAATTACAGGCACTTTTGAATTGTCGAAACAAAGACAGCAATAAAAAAAATCTCCATGGACACTCTTTTAAATCATAATGTTTTTACAAAAAATCTTGGATACATCATTCTAGTATTCTATTCTAGTATAATCTGACAGATTAACAACTGAAGTTAGCTTAAATTAAGTTTCTCGAAGCCGACCACTATTTATGTACTATGTATGTATTTTGTGACTATGCAATTTTGCCGCGTTCGCGATTCACTTTTGTTGAGTTTCGGAACGCGACATTAGATCCTCCAACGCGCACGCGAATTTGAACTTTATGCAGCGGTAATAAATTACAAATTGACTCTCCATTTTATTTAGAAAACGTTTGTATGGGAAATAGAAAAGGGCTGTTTTGAGGGTTTTCCCGGCAATTATTCGAATTTTTCTCAACTTTTAAACCTTCCCTAGACCTCCACAAACATTTCAAAACCAAGATAAGTTAAATCCGTTCAGCCGTTCTCGAGTTTTAGCGAGACTAACGAACAGCAATTCATTTTTATATATATAGATTATTTATATTTGAATCGGATTTAGTTAACAATTTCAAGGATTTTAATTGTTTTGCACGGAATCGTAATCCTTTTACTTAAATAAAAGTAAGTTACTCCCGACAACATCAGCTATCTGCTAGTAAAAGTCCCGTCAAAATAGGTCCGGCACAAACAGACACACATACAGACAGACGGACAGAGGAAAATTAAAAAAAAAATGTTATAAGTGAATAAATTGAGGAAAAACATAACTATTTTCTTCAACATAACTTGACTTTCGGTGTCTTCTTCTCACCAGCGCGTCCTTTGACGCTAAGCCTCCTCCAGGCTGCTCCATTTGTCAGGATCTCTTGTGTCTCTAGCCCGCAAGCCACCAGCTGTCTCAACTATGGCATCGACTTAGCGTGCAGCGTTACCTTCCTCTCGTTTTTATTCTTCCTTCTCGTTGTGGAAATGTTTATTATGTTCAGAACTTCGCAATTTCAATCATTTCGTGTGCAAGTTCACTTAGTTTATTCCGATCTTTAGCTCTTTCTTTTAAACCAATAAATTGATCTAAATCTGTCATCTGAAAGTTTGAAGCTAAAAGCCGCCGTCTATAACTGATAGCGAAGGACATCCATTAGAAGCGCGGTGTAAGCAAAGTGATCGAGTATTTGTGCCGCCGCGCTGCTATCCACCACCGCGCCGCTACCAATCGCCGCGCCGCGCCGCCACCGACGCCGACTAATTGACTCCACGAAGCTTTATTTTAACCACTTCTTTATTAGAAACAGAAGGTTCACTGCCTAGGAGTTTACAGAAACAGCAACTTTGCAGCGCTCATCACAACACCGGGAGACGTGCCCTGTTGGGTGAGCGTAGGTGCAGTCAACAGTCCCCATTACGATTAATCCTGTGGTGCGCACATTCCGTCCCTAGATGCTGCACCCGCACCCACTGTGCCCGTACGCAGTATGCTATACGTAAGCTTAGTATTACTTGGCTGATGAAACGCGGTTGATAGTCGTATGATGGAATACCTTGTGAGAGAACTCGTACGATCTGGAACATAAATTCAAAAAGCCGCACTGGGCTGGCGCGGCGAGGTGGATTCTTCTTAATTGGAAATCGTGTGAACATTGTAGGCTGATAATGTTACATAGTCATCAGGGTCCTTTGATATGAGGTGTCCTTTCTGCACCTATCTACATGGTGTACTTAGTTCACAAATAGATATTGTTGCACGTCTGATTCGCGGCGCGTTCAACTTCGGGCGCCGCTATATTCCAAGCTCTCCGTTACAACAGCCGTTTATTATG
Source organism: Standfussiana lucernea (assembly GCA_964057025.1). Taxonomy (NCBI): domain Eukaryota; kingdom Metazoa; phylum Arthropoda; class Insecta; order Lepidoptera; family Noctuidae; genus Standfussiana; species Standfussiana lucernea. Next base: position 16,874,503 of record OZ059797.1, read on the forward strand.
AGCGGCTTTCATCATATACAGATATTATCCGTGACATTATTATATCCGAGCTGATTCAGACTGTTTTTATATTTGAAAAACACTTAATTTCATTTTAATTTCATAATTCTATGAAGTGCTTCTCAAATATAAACTTTATGAATAGCTATGCTAACTGGGTCTACCCTTTATGGCAGAACTATTTTCGTCATAATATTATTTTGCTAAACAGCGGACAGTATAAACATCATTTCGCAGAAAGTCGTTTGGCAGACATTCATTTATCATACATTGGAAACACATAAGTTTGTAAGTCAGAATCATCTTTAGGCGTAAATTTTTTATCCATTATAATTAAAAAGTAAAACTATCATATCGCAGAAAGTTCACAGTCAGAATCGTCTTTTGGTATACATTTCATATCGACAGTCATTAAAAGGCAGAATTATCATTTCTCAGAAAATTTACAGTTAGAATCATCTTTTGGCATACATGTTGATTTTGAACTTATGTGGTTTTTATTTCCCTGTAAGAAGCATGCAAACATGCAAAAAAGCATACACCATGCATGCAGCATGCAAGTGAGCATGCAGCATGCAAGCGAGCATGCAACATGCAGCAAGCATGGTTTCTGTCAAGGCGCCGGCGTTGCGGGGCTCCGGCGCGGCGGTCCCACGCGAGCTTATCGTCGCAGATGGTTTTAGCGCTCACCAACTGCTCCTCAGCTCGTGGGCCGCCTCGCCCCTCCGCGCCTACGCGGGCTTAAATTACACTCTAGGGGTAGGGCAGACAAGACTACGTGGAGTCGGTTTTGCAGAAATTCTTTTCTGTCACTAACTTTTGTAGCACAACTTAATGACTTTTTAAGAATATTATTTTAATTTTAATTGAAAGTTAAAAATGCTATCAGGCATATTGTCATTTCTATACTGATAAAATTATTTCAAATGAAATTCTGCCATCTTCATACGAGTAGTATGCCAAGTAAAATTGTACCAAATAATCGTCGCTTGAAATAAAAGTTATGCTAAATGAAATTATGCGGAATTTTAACTTTGCCAAAGGTTATTATGCCAAATAAATTCTGCCATCTTAAAGGTATGCCATTGTAAATTCGGACATAAACATTTGGCCAAACAATAATTATGTATATTAAATAATTTTTATGCCTTAATAATATTCGTTTAAAGAAAATTATGCCAAGTGTGTTATGTCAAATAAATTTCGGAGCATCAAGAATCTGCCAGATAGAGGGAACCCATGCTAACTACACAGAGAGCGTCTTATGGAATTGTATTAAAAATCTGCATGATGCTGTTGTTTGCTACGATGCGTACAAAGCGTAGCCAGAAATTCATCGCTTTTACACCATACAAATTGCAGATATTACAATTTAGAACTTGTATTGTATAGCGGGCTGGTGTCCGCAACTTCACGTCCAAAGCGCGTATTTTGCGTACAGATTATTGCGTAGGAATTTTATTCGATCCACACCAGTTCCCCGAGAAAGGCCAGCAACGCCTTGATGTTGCTGACAATCTCGCGCAGAGTACCTGGGTTACCGGTTAAGTTCTTTGCTCTCCCTCTGAGTAGTGTAGAAGCACGTTGGCAGCTGTCTTGTCTTGCTCCATGCAGGCTCGGCACAGTGGGCCATCTGTGACTCCTATGACAAAGAGGTGTTTATTGAAAGAGCCGTGTCCAGTGATGGCGGCTGCAAATGTGCGCAGCTGTAGTTTGGACAGCCGAAGCGTCTGTTTGGTGAAGCGGCCGTCAATAGTAGGAAGTACTTCCTTGGCCTGCCTCCACTCGCTATGGCCCAGCCACAGTTTGTGGTGCTGTTCACTGATGCGTTTCCTACCAGTGTGCGTAGAAACCCGAAAGGGAGGCGCACGATGGGTTCGGGTCCCACAGCTGCCATGCTCGATCCCTTCTAGCGAGTTCGTCCGCTGCATTATTGCCCCGGGAATCACTGTGTCCTTTGATCCATTGGGTGATTATGTTATTGAGATTACTAACCTGGTTCAGGCGCTGCTGACACTCGTTTATTAACCCAGAATTAACTCTGTGGTTGTTTAGCGCTAGCAGTGCAGCTATGCTGTCTGAGAGTAAGAATTGAGTGTTCCTTGACCTCCCTGGCTAGGATGCCTGATGCGGCCAGGGAAATGATTCATCTCATGCATCATCATCTCATGCATTCTGCCTGAAATACAGTGTTGTTGACCCAAGTAGTGTGGCTATGTGGATATTGAGATTTTCCGAGAAGACTCCAGCTCCAGTACCACTACCTGTTTTGGATCCGTCCGTAAAGATCCGTAGTTCTGGAGGGGTTAACCCTTCGCAGCGGTGATCCTCATGGAGCTGGATTTTGTATTTCTTGTCGAATACGAACTGTTTGGGTCCCCCATCATTTATGGCTTTCGCCAGGGGGAACTCGTTGTAGAATACCTCCAGTACCGCGGTATGTCGTGTTTCTTTCTTACCCCAGAGTTGAAGTGTTTTAAGGCGTACTGCCGCCATCGTCGCCTCCTGTTGTATGAACAGATGGAGCGGTCGAATTTAGTACTTATAAATTGACACGGGCAAGGCATTCCACAGCTGCACTGCTTCGCAGGTAGAATGTAAGCATTTGTAGTCTCAAGTTTTGATAACCGATGCCCTCAGATATCTATGATGTGTGTCATGAAGGAACTTGAAATGTTTTAGATAAGAGGGGGTTGTAGAATTGAAAAAAATATTGTGTGGCTGAAATAAGATATGAGAAATCCAGCGAAGTCGGAAGCCATTTGAGCTTTGTACGAAATTCAGTAATGTGATCATATCTGCGCAGGTCAAAAATAATAATTATGAGTATATTTCTTATTTCTAGGTATTCGATTCTCAAAAACAATGATAACAAAAATAATTTCGGACGATTTTTTTTTAATACATACATGTAAACTGTTAGATGTCAAGATAACTGACATCAGCATTATAACTGGCAGCAGTAGCAAAAATTTTGCGACTTACGTCCTGCAGCTGGGGACCCCAGGAGAGATGTCGGTCGATCCCAACTCAAAGGCTCTTAACCTTTTCACTGATTGGCGTAGCAACGTAGCAAGAATGTCTTCTTGTCTGCTACGGCGTAGCAAGAACGTCATCACGTCTGCTGCGGCGTAGCAGCGTGAACAAAGCGTACTTAGAACTTCATCGCATCGACGACGTAGCATCAATGCAAACTCACTTGCTATAACTTTTTATGTTGAATTACTAGAAACCTTGTCTTGACCATAGCACTGTAACGGCTCTTTTAAAGGTTACTGACGATATTCGATGGGCCATGGACCACAAGTCTCTTACTTTACTTGTACTTTAGCAGGGATTAGGCGCACGATGCCACATTCGCAAAATGACATATTGAATTTCGCAAAAAATGTCACATTCTCAAATTGTCATATTCCGAAAACGCCACATCGCAAAACGTCACATTAGCAAAATGCCATTTTCGCAAAATGTCATTTTCGCAAAATGTCATTTTCGCAAAATGTCATTTTCGCAAAATGTCATTTTCGCAAAATGTTATTTTCGCAATATGCCTTATCATCGCCTTCAATTCTGTTGATTTCGACATCCTTCTTAGGATCCTTAAATCTCTTAATTTCTTCTCTTGTACTATTGGTTGGTTTGATTCCTATTGATGAGTCTTCCTCCAATTGGTGCCCTCTCAGCGCGGGTGTGCCTCCGGGTGGCGTTCTCTCTCCTCTTTTTTTTCTAATTTTATTAACTCTGTCACCAGAGTAATCTGTTCCTTTTTTATTTTGCAAATAGGTTTTTACAAACACTTTTAGACGTCTTCTTTTTTAAAACTACATAGATGAGGCCGGTGTTTCGTATCTGACTACTCTGAGAAGAAACAGCCGAAACAAACTCAGAGGTCATAGTCTCTTTTAAGGTCCAGACATAATCTTGATAAACTCACATGAGCACTATGTAGATGAGTGTATGAGATGGTCTTCTGAAGAAAGAACCACACAGATTTGAGTGGACCTGTCCAGCCAGTGCAAGCATTTGTCAGTTACCGTGTAGCTCGACTCATAACTCAAGGAGCTCAACGAAACGACGAACAATACCAAAGAAAGGACATTTGTGTAGGTCGCTTATAGTACTCAAACAGCCAGACAATAGTAAAAACAAACAAAAAACATAAAAATTACCCACATTGTCCTCACATTCACACTAATCAAATGAAATTAATAATACTAACAAAATAAATGTTCAAAAAATCATTAAATGTCACACATAATAAAAATAATAAGAAAAAAAATATTCATGTCAAATCATTAAATGTCAAAGTGTATAAAAGAAAGGAATAAACAATATACAAATGAAAAACTTGAATCTCGACATTCATTGAGCAAATTTAATTGGAGCAGCTTAATCCCAAGCCTTTTTATCTTCGAGATAGTGATTAACGTTATAGTAGGCTTTTAGGCATAGTTTCCGTTTTATAAACGATTTGAATTTATTTAGGCTTAGTGTTTGAATATGGCTCGGAAGTTTATTATAAAAACGTATACATTGGCATCTAAATGTACCCCCTATTTTTTGAGCCTCGTTGCAGGAATAACAAATTTGTGTTTGTTCCTCGTATTTATGTTGTGGATATAACTGTACTTTTTAAACAAATTAATATTTTTATGTGCATATAAAAGGTTTTCATAAATAAACTGAGAGGGGAAAGTAAGTATATTAATTTCTTTAAATTTTTCTCTGAGGGAATATCTGGGACTTAATTTATACATTGAACGAATTGCCCTTTTTTGCAAGATAAAAATTGTTTGAATATAGGCGGCACTGCCCCACAAGAGAATACCGTACGACATCACACTGTGGAAATAACTAAAATAAACCAAACGAGCTGTCTCTAAATCAGTAAAATCACGAATTTTCCTAACGGCGTATGCTGCAGAGCTAAGCTTTTTTGATAATTTATCTATGTGGGGGCCCCACTGAAGTTAGGCATCCAAAGTTATGCCTAAAAACACTGTGTTATCTTCCGGTTTCAACTCTTCATCCTTGATTAGTACACTAGTTTCCACTTGTCTTACATGAGGTATTGTAAACCTAATACATTTCTTTTAATTTTATTTTTATTTTCTCATTTAAGAGTAGATTATTAACATTAAACCAATTAACGACTTTTGGCAGGGCGCTATTAACATCGTCAGTAACTAGCTGCTGACGTTTGAGTTTAAATAAAAGAGAAGTGTCGTCTGCAAACAATATTATGTCGTGATTATCTTTTATGAGGTAAGGCAAGTCATTTATATAAATTAGAAACAAAAATGGGCCAAGAATTGAGCCCTGGGGTACTCCCATTCTTACTACGGATCCGGGGGATCTTTTCCCGTTAACATCAACTCTCTGAATCCTATCACTCAAATATGATGTAAGAAGATCCAGAGCACTATTCCGGATTCCGTAGTGGGGAGTTTCCTGATTAACGTTTCATGAAGAACGCAATCGAAAGCCTTGGACAAATCGCAAAAAATGCCCAGAGCATCGCATTTATCCTCCCAGGCATTATAAATATGTCCTAACAGTTCAACACCGGGATCGGTAGTTGAACGACCCCTTGTAAAACCGAACTGTTAACTGTGCAATAACTTATGTTTATTGAAAAATCTTTGCATTTGTATTAAAATTAGTTTATCAAAAATTTTACTAAATGTGGGTAGTACTGAAATAGGTCTATAATTAGTGGGGCCTGATGTACTACCCGATTTAAACAATGGTATTATTTTACTATTTTTCATTAGATCAGGAAACTCACCACGGTCAATACAATCATTAAAAATTACAGCTAAAACAGGAGCTACAATGGTGACAATGGACTTAGCAACGTTCACAGAATGACCTCATAGATCAACGGTCTTCTTAACATTTAATGTATGAAAAATTTTAATGATATCCTTACAGGTGACATATTCAAAATTAAATTCGGAATCACAGATTGGAACATTTTCTTTTAGTAATGACTCTGCAGCAGCAGGTGACGAGTTTGGCGATTTAGTAGTCGATACGGGAATATCCGCAAAGAAATTTTCAAAGGCGGTGGCGACTGGAGTATCTGAATTTAAAATATTATCGCCAATAGCAAGGCTATTAATATTCTAAAGTTACTATATCGGTTGCAAGACCTTCCCGTTTCGCTATTAATAATATTCCATGTCGTTTTGATAACATTACTACTGTTTTTAATTTTTGAACTCAAATAACGTGACTTTGCTATAAAACAAACTCTTTAAAAAAAATTGGATATTTCTTTACTTACAAATTAAATTCCATAGTGTTAATAAAAGTCCGCGCTTCATACAGCTCATAAAGTCGTTTTCTACTCTTATGAATACCAATGGTGGCCCAGTAATAATTGAAAGAAGCGTTACTATTAACCGAGATTGTCTTAGGAACAAACGTGGTATTAAATTGTGTGCAATACGTATTGAAAAAATCGTTATATTGTTGATTGGGGTCATCATTAGTTGACCAAAGTGGTAATTTTGACAAAAGTTTAGTTTTAAAAGTCTCTAGGCGAGTTTTAGTTTTTGGGTTACCAATGATATCCTTTTTAGTTACTATCTTGTTTACATTTGGAATTGTGATCAATTGCCCACAATGATCTGAATCTATTAAGTTAATAATTACTTTGTGGGTTGGTGTAACATCTGTATAAATATTATCTAAACACGTGGCACTAGTCGGGGTTATTCTAATGGGCTCCAGAAATTTGTTTTCAAGATTATATGACTGAAACAGGCTTATGATTTTAGTATTTAACACAGAACTTTCTAACAAATTAATATTAAAGTCACCACAAGTGATTATATACTTCCCTGAATTGCAGATTTTATGCAACACTTCATCCATTACCCTTTCAAAACAATCATGCAACCCTGAAGGAGGTCTATATACACTTAATATGATAAACTGCTCCAATTCTATACAGGCTATTTCAACTGTTCGCTCAACATATAAGCTTATAATATCCTTGCGGTCTTTAAATTTGAGCAGATTATTTACTAAGATTAATGTGCCGCCATGTATAGCATTTACTCTGCTGAATGAGCTACCAACCTTGTGATTACTAAAATTGAAAATTAATTGGTGACTTTTGAGCCAATGCTCCGTTATACAAAGAATATCTATGTTGTTGCAATTCAGGAAAAGTTCTACTTCTAATTCTTTATTCAAAAACCCTTGAATATTTTGATGCACAAGGTTGATACTATTAAAATTCTCAAATTTCTCATCCGATTCATTATCTGGCTTCCTTATATTAAAGCAAGAGGTTGCCTCCATTGTCTCAATTTCTAATTTCAGCCAAATTCTTGGCTGTGATAAAAAAATAATTTGATAGCGACACAGCTACTTGTCTTTTAGAATAGTTCGTAAGATAGCACCTATCCACAAGGTATCTATCTTTTGTCAAATAAAAATTGTCACCAATATATTTGTTGATGTCAATTAAATGAAATATATTACTATAAAATGTAAAATTATGCAATGTCTGATTAATATTATATCTAAAGTAATTTTCTTCCTGTGGCAAACTTTTACTATATGGAAATGTAAACAACAGTATTTTTCTTAAATTTAAGTTTGACAAAGTTCTATGATACTGAAGCAATTATCCTTTGTTCATATTTCGTCTATTACCTATCAAAATGACTAATATGGTGTCCTGGTTAAAGTTGAATTTAATAATTTCTTTCATTATATGATATAAAGAACATCCTGGCATACAGTTGTTTATTACCGAGTGTCCTGGATATTCATCAGTTAACAAATGGCCTAGGTCTTTTCCAATCACATCACAAAATATTACTATGTCATTATTTACACTTTGTTTATATTGTTTATGGGAACTATTCACAGGAATATGTAAATCAACACATGGCTGCGGTAAGGTGGTATTACATGTTGTTAATGAATGGTCCGGTGTATGTACTTGGGATGTTGTTTGACAGTGCTCAAAGTTGTTTGTTTGTGAGTTTACCAGATCATTGATCGCCAACACATATTCCCTCATTAGATTTTCAGAGGTATTATTGAATTTGCTAGTCATTGAACTTAGCTTCTCCTGTAGATGGTCAAGTTTGGATTGCAGGTGTTCTGTGTCAACTTTGTACCTCCTATTGCCTTGTTCCAAATTTAATGAGTACACATCTAATTGTTTTAGTACATTTAATCTTTCTCTATTTAATTTAACATTTTTAATGAAAAACTTTTGCCTTTTAACCATTTTTGTGTTTTGACAATGTATTTATTGATTTTAATGTATTTTTTTATCTTATTTTTACTAGTGACTGCCCTCACTGAATTACATAACTTTGAATCTTCCTCACCTAAAAAAAATCTATGGTAAAGGAAGGATTGGTAGCAGAAACCATTGACGTGGCAATAGGCACCAGTTCACTGAACAAAACTTTCAAATTCAAATTCATTCATCTCTATGCCGATGACTTGCATCTTTATCGTCATTTCGTAAGGTAAGATGCAGAAGCCGCCGTGTCTGCCATGAACAAGGATCTGGATTTCATTAGTTTGTGGTCGCAGTCCTTTGGACTGCAAATCAATCCTAAGAAATCTCAGGCCTTGATCATCGGCGGCAGGTATGTATATGCGGAATAAGCTCGATGCTGCGCCGCTGTCTCCGCTCAGGCTGAATGTAGTCCAGATTGACTACGCAATTAAGGCTAAAAACCTGGCGGGACTGTGGACTCCTACTTATCATGAACTGCCCAAGTTGCTGAAGTTAGTTGCAAAGAGCACTACACGTTCCAGTCATTGAAATGCTCCAGAGCTTCTTGCCTTTGAAAACCAAAATCACCCTTTCCGCAAACTCTCATCCAGCCCGTCATAGACTACGCCGATGCCTGTTATTTGGATGCCACCGAGGAGCTTTTAAATAAACTGGAGCGGTTGCAAAATATTTGTATTCGTTTTGTTTTTGACCTTAAAAAGTATGATCATGTTTCCAATTCGACTTCGCAGGAACTCTCGGATATTGTGTGTGCTATTTAACATCCTTCACAACCCTAAAACGCCATCCTATATATATGCGGGAACGCTTTTCGTACTCCCGTCCTTCTGATGCACCTTGCAGGTCGCATCTTAGGAACCTCCTTAAGTCCCTTCCATACTCTATCGATTTCTACTCCTACTCCTTCACTGTGCACGCCGTGCGGTTGTGGAATTGAGTTCCTTCTGACATTAGGGACTGCCAAACTATTGCAGTTTTCAAAAGAATAGTAACAAGTCACTGTCGTCTTGAAAGGCGACGTCTTGCAGCATACATATTGTGTAGAACTGGCAAAAGTGCATGCCAGCAGTTAGTTCAATCTATCCACGACAGTACAAAACAAAGCTTAGTTTTATCTGCCAGCGCAGCGGTTAATGGCGTGCGGCGTGCGCGCCTATTTATGTGACGGGCGCGGCGCAGTGGCGGCCCGGCAGTGGAGCGGCAGTGGAGCGGCAGTGGCGCGGCTGTGGCTCCGCATGGCAGGCGGTGGGGCGAGGTATGGCCTGGACATGCGCCAGACGTCTGCTTCTGTTAGGCTCGGCAGGATCTACCGACATGCAGTGCCTTGTATTGCATTCTGAAATGTAATAAGTAGGTACAACAGGTACGCTTTTAACTTACGGTAGAATATACTCGTAGGACAGGAGGACTTTAATTTATAAGAAAACATCCATCTACCAATTACCCATGTTTGCAAAGAATAAATCATTTGATTTGAATTGAACTTAAACATAACATAACCAAATAACGTTCCCACACGTGCTCTTTACTGTGAGTGGGCTTAGGTAATACTCTGGCACGCTTTTATCTGCAGACATGATTCTGATTGTGGTTTTAGTAGAAGACTTAGATTTTATGTATTTCTCCACAGTTTTCTGATGACACTGTGACCTGTGCTTGTGCCAGGAGATCAACATATAAAGGCTTATTAAACAGGTACCTTAGCAAAACTCGAGTCATTATCCTTTATAAAAACAAACTAAAAAAATCTGATATCATCGTTGAATATGATATTCGTGGAAGCCGTGCTGTGCGGGGACCGCGCGCCGCAGGCTGCAGCGGAAACGTGCAAGTTAAATAAGCCACCGCACCGCGGTGACTGCGTTATGTGTCAGGTTACCTCAGTGCTGCTGTACAATAAACAAACTATATTTACCGAACCTGTAGTAGCAAAACATTCTTATTTTTAAAAGCACAAACCTCCGGTGCACTAAGAGTTTTTTCGTCGACCACCGTTACTTCAGGCTTGCGTCAGCCAAGTGCTGGGCCAAGACCTTATCCCCTATGACTTGCAAGTCGGTATACATGATAAAATTTATGATAACGACTGAATGTGACGAAAATGCAACTCTTCACGAAACACCAAAACGTACCTGTGCAAAGTCTTACTTACATTATTCGTCCAAGCCAAACGCATGACGGCGCCTTTGTCCGGCGCTTAGGTAAACACAAATAAAATATCAATTTCCTGGCTGCAGGCGCCGCCGCCGCCGGCGCGCTCTAAACTATGTATAATCTGCCGCGACCAAAGACATTCAAATATTTCTTTTAGATCTCTTTGGCCTCGACAAAGGGCGGCGCCACAAAGCGGGACGGCTGCTTATGACAGCGCAGCGCTGCGGCGCACCTTTGTTATACCTTAACCACACGGGGTTACATCACCACTTACATTTATTGCGCTTGGAGTTACTGACGCACATGTTAAACATATTGACACCACACAGGATCTTTAACTATTCAAATGTACGACAAATGTTAAGTGTGTGTAATAGGTAACACTAACGATGAATATGTTGCTATTCTACGAGTCGTAACGTATATATTGTATACTAGCTTTTTCCCGCCACTTCGTACTTAGAATCTAGTTAAAAATAAAAATAACAGAAAAAGATAATTTCCTGCGGTAAAATGTAGCCTATATTTAAGTTTGGCATCTAGCAGTAGAGAGGTGAAAACTGCACTCATGCAGTAGTTTTTGCGTTATGCGTGAATAAAAATACAGACAAACAGACAGACAAAAAGTCTAAAAACTGTTGTTTTGGCTTCTAATAAAGACCCCCTTATATATCTTTTCATTACCTTCAATGTACAGACATCGGCCTGTTACAATTTTAATATACATATGCATAGATATATGTAGATAAGAATCAAGTGCACAGTACAAATAAGTAACTTTAAAGTTTGTGTTGACGAGCCGGATGTTACAGTTGATGCTACTACTTATAAAATCTTAGGTTTTGTTTACTCTACATCCAAAGAGAGTATCCTTCAAAAATGTGAAAAAATATCCAGTGTTCCATAACTTAATTAAAATGTGAACACTCACATGTATGGAGCAACTGGTTATTAGTAAAAGTTGTTCATATTATAATTAAGAGTACAGTGACCGCTGCGCTGGTCAGGTTTACGATAAACAAAAGTTAAGTTTGTTTACAAGCTAGTTAATTTCAATGGTTCGCTTCAAAGTGCGTACATACATAGTAGTGGAACTTATTCAGACAAACTGACGCAATCTTGTGCTAATGGTAATTGGTTCCTCGCTGCCTTATTCAAGTCTGTTCTTAAACATTCTCGTGCGGCGGATACCTACTCTAGGACCCGGGCAGGTAGTGCCACCACGTGACTGAGGCAGAAGGCCCGCTTCACGCTTCATGTTAGTTAATGTTTTCGGTAGCCGGGTCAGAACGACGAACGTTTGGAAACAGCATTCAGGTTGAGGCCGTGTCGACAGTGATTGTTTATACATATATTCATGTTTGGAATAACAAACATGAATATATGTATGTCGGAGAAAGCGATAACTTTTAAACATCAAGTTGCTGATTTGACCATTGTAGTAGGGGTAAACGCCGTGACGTCAGATGTTGTTTTAATGGCGGCACGTGGACAGAGTCGTTTTGTAGAGTGGGGATTGTGCCGAGATCACTTTTGCTCGGAACTCCAACCAAGTCACTCCTTCAGAACGAAACTGTCGGTTTGCCCATTTTGTGGAGATTATTTGTTAGTGTTATTTAATGTAAATTTGTGTTAAATAATAAACTGTGATTTTTGTGTACCGAAACCGAAACTATTATTTTAACATGTCATCATGAACCCGGTACCACCGAACCCTAATGACAACGGTACTATCGCTCAGCCATCGCTTTCGCCGTCATCAGAATTGGGATCTGGACTCGATTCCCACTGGCGTGCTATGTTCGAGATGCAGCAGAAGAACATGATGCAGCTGATCGAAGCCATCAGGACACCAACAGTGGCACCTCAGATCATGCTGCCAGAAATTAATCCGGAGCTACCAGATACCGATCCACGTGCTTGGTGCGATACTATCGATATTTGCCTCGACGAACGTCCACTGGAGGGTGCATCGCTTATTATAGCTCTGAGCAAAGCCCTGAAAGGTAATGCGTCATCGTGGCTGTCGCAGATTTCGCATGCAGGCATGACGTGGCAGCATTTCCGCGACTTATTCCTTGCGCGTTATGCATCCACTGAAACTCTTGCTGCATCGCTTGTTAACATCCACAACGGCCGGCCGAAGGAGGGCGAATGTCTCGCAGCGTACGCCAGCCGCCTAATTGCGAAATTATCGGCGAAATGGAAACATCTGTCACCAGAAGAAATAACGGTATCGTACGTACTTGCCCATACATCTCAATTTGATACTCGTTTACATCGCCTCGCTTTCACCACTGAGATTCTTGATCGGAATAAGTTGCTGCAAGAGATGAAGTCATTGATCTACTTGAAACGGAAACACACTGAAGATCATCCCGCTACGACAGACGTTGAACGCTTCAAGTGTACACAAACAAATTCATTCTTGTGTAATCATTGCAAAAAGCCTGGGCATAAGGCCATAGATTGCCGCCTTAGTAACGCAAGAATGAACACCACTCACTATAACACGTCACAATCCAATTCTACGCGAGGGGACAAGCCGATGACTCCCACAGCTGCAAGCACTACAAAGCCGCCGGCTTCTTCGTTTAAGAAACCCATCACTTGCTTCCGATGTGGCGAGAAAGGTCACATCTCCTCGCAGTGCAGCCGACCTGGAACGAGCACAGCCATAGGCGCTCACGGGACCAGCGATTCCGGTCCGAGCACCGTCCCGCAGCGACGTGTGGACAGTTGTGAGGTTCGCGGCGTCCTTGGACAGCTACAACAATCCGGTGAGTCGTTTTCATTTTGTTTTGATTCCGGCGCCGAGTGTTCTCTCGTTAAACAAAATGTAGCTTATAAATTCTCGGGCAAACGTTTACTTTCAACCGTGCAAGTAATTGGTATCGGTAACAATTCGAATGTTTTTAGCACTGAACAAATTCTTAGTGATGTTGTGGTCGACAATAACGAACTGTCAATTTTATTTTACGTACTACCCGACGATTGTATGAAATACGATGTTATGATCGGACGCGATATTTTGACACTTGGCTATACGGTACATTTAACTGAATCTACCCTACGTATTTCGAAAGTCACAAATGTAGGTTGTTGCTATTTACCTCCCGTAATTGATCTTTACAATGTTGATTCTGATATTTCAAACGAAAACAAGGACCGGTTGACGTCCCTTTTGAATGAGTATTCGAATGCTTTTATCAATGGTTTACCGTTAACACGAGTGACTACGGGTGAATTAAACATTCGATTAGTGGATCCATCACGTACGGTACAACGTCGCCCACATAGGCTTAGTCTCCATGAGCAGCCAGCACTATTAAAGCTTTGAAGTCCAGCGTTGCTTTATTTGGCTCTCCTAGTCGTATAATCGCCGACCAAGGTCGTTCCTTTGCCAACAAAGTGTTGAAGGAGTTTTGCGATTCACACAACATTTCCTTGCATTTAATTGCTACGCGATCTAGTCGCGCGAATGGTCAAGTCGAAAGGGAGATGGGTTTGTTAAAGGGTATGCTAACCGCGGTAGAGACGTCGGAAAGGTCGTGGTAGGATGCTTTGGACGATGTACAGTTGGCTATCAACTGCACAATGAACCGTGTTACGAAATCAAGCCCCTTAGAGCTTTTGATAGGAAAAGTTGCTAGGCCTCTAACGCTAATGGCTTATAATGACCATGATGAAACCGGAATTGACCTAACAGAAGCGAGAGAACACGCGGTGGACGGTATTGAGAAGAGTGCGGCTTATGAAAAAGCCCGTTTTGACAAAAATAAGGCCAAAGTAGTTAATTTCAGTGTTGGTGATTTGGTTTTAATTCAAAATAAAGAACGGAATCAGATTAAATTAGACCCCAAATATAAGGGACCGTTTAAAGTTGTAGAAGTACTTGACGGTGATCGTTATCTTTTAAAATCTTTGAATGGTAATAGAACATACAAGTATGCTCATGATCGCATAAGAAGGATGCCACAAGGTCATATCCCCAGCGAATTAGATGTAATTAGTGAAGAATTGGAATTGGATCTAGATGATGCGGGTGAAGGCCCATCAACTCGTTCCGATTAATGTCAATGCACAAAGTATTTCTTAAGCGGACGGTTTACCGGAGAGAAGGCCCGGTAACATGCGTCCTGTTTAGGGCTTATCAGTGTGAAGGACTGATACTGTCCAATCTATTGTGTGCACGACAGCGAGAAGGGCTGTATGTGATGTATCAGATATTACCAGCGAGAAGGGCTGATAATAAGTTGACTACTTTGTTTTTACTTGGTGCATTGATATTGTGTTCTAGTTTATTTCATTTGACTTTTCTAAATCTTGATGTGTCGCTTCAAATGCAAGTCCTTTGTTTGAGGTCAGGTAGGCCGAGCAATCTTATATTGTCTACAAATGCATTTTGTTTTGTCGCCAGGTAATACAGCACACGAGGACGTGTGACTTGTCAGTATGGCCGTGTCGGAGAAAGCGATAACTTTTAAACATCAAGTTGCTGATTTGACCATTGTAGTAGGGGTAAACGCCGTGACGTCAGATGTTGTTTTAATGGCGGCACGTGGACAGAGTCGTTTTGTAGAGTGGGGATTGTGCCGAGATCACTTTTGCTCGGAACTCCAACCAAGTCACTCCTTCAGAACGAAACTGTCGGTTTGCCCATTTTGTGGAGATTATTTGTTAGTGTTATTTAATGTAAATTTGTGTTAAATAATAAACTGTGATTTTTGTGTACCGAAACCGAAACTATTATTTTAACATGTCATCATGAACCCGGTACCACCGAACCCTAATGACAACGGTACTATCGCTCAGCCATCGCTTACGCCGTCATGTATAAATAGTTAAAATAAACTATAAGGTAGGCAATGAATATGTACATCACTAACATATAAAAGACAGCCCCGCCAGCGCTGACTCCAAAGGTAGCTTCGATAGTTTAGCACTACTGTACTCGGTTGCTGGTGGCACTGCTCCGGTGTGCGTCGTGTGCGCCTCGCACGTGTGCCGTGTTTGTATTCCGTGGAGGGCGCACCTCCGGCGAGAGGACTGCCATCAATCTTTAGCGACAAACGCTGATAGCTCCCCCCTCCTCCAGTTCACCGTACCTCCTCGTGCACACTACCGCTCGTAACACACTCAAACTTGCGCTAAACAAATTGACTTTGTTGGACTTTTCAAAACGAAGTATCTCCTCACGATGACTTGTTAAAAATTGAATTTGGAACGCGAAGGAATCGGAGGTAATGGCATCAGAGAGATGTATCTGAGCAATTGTAGAAGTTGTTAATGGACGGGGAGTGAGTATCAGTGACCGCAGCCAACCAGCCAGTCGGCAGCGATGATACAAAATGCATTAAATTAACTTGAAAGAGAAACTGTTAAAAAGAAAATGTCGCCTATATTGTCATTACTTTGAAGTTAAAATCTCGACGTTTGGCTATGGCTCTTCAACGCAGAATCATGTTGACTCTGTTGAAATGTCACGTTAATTACGTCAATTTTAATTAAATGCGGACCGGAATGTCCGCGGAACTAAATAGCTAAGCGTTAAATTAATTAAACGTTTAATTAATAAGTTTATTTCAAAAGAGCATTCATTACGACCATCGTAATTACAAGCTTTTTGATCTACCCACATAATATATTTTTTGTAGAATTGTCTAGTTTTTGTAAATCTCCCAACAATATTGACTTATGTTATAGTTTTAATATTTTCATGCAAGTGAATTTTGTATTCTTATGAGAATAAAGTTATCTCAAACTTCAATACGTGCTAATTCGATCACTTAAAGCTTAATACATAATAGCATGAAAAGCTCAGTGAACAAGACGTTGAACTTCCCGATCTTATTTCATAATGAAGAAGATGACTATAGATGGACGAATTGAGATTTGAGTGACATGTATATGATGTATCAAAAGAAAGTGAATGAAAAAGACGGCTGATGTCTCCCCGAGCGGAAGGATAGCAAGTTCCACGGCACAGCGGCAGGCAGCACAAGGAGAGTGTCAGCGGGAGTGCTCGACACCTCCGGCGGGCAGCGTGCTCCAGTAGAACAGACGGCTGATGTCTCCCCGAGCGGAAGGATAGCAAGTTCCACGGCACAGCGGCAGGCAGCACAAGGAGAGTGTCAGCGGGAGTGCTCGACACCTCCGGCGGGCAGCGTGCTCCAGTAGAACAGACGGCTGATGTCTCCCCGAGCGGAAGGATAGCAAGTTCCACGGCACAGCGGCAGGCAGCACAAGGAGAGTGTCAGCGGGAGTGCTCGACACCTCCGGCGGGCAGCGTGCTCCAGTAGAACAGACGGCTGATGTCTCCCCGAGCGGAAGGATAGCAAGTTCCACGGCACAGCGGCAGGCAGCACAAGGAGAGTGTCAGCGGGAGTGCTCGACACCTCCGGCGGGCAGCGTGCTCCAGTAGAACAGACGGCTGATGTCTCCCCGAGCGGAAGGATAGCAAGTTCCACGGCACAGCGGCAGGCAGCACAAGGAGAGTGTCAGCGGGAGTGCTCGACACCTCCGGCGGGCAGCGTGCTCCAGTAGAACAGACGGCTGATGTCTCCCCGAGCGGAAGGATAGCAAGTTCCACGGCACAGCGGCAGGCAGCACAAGGAGAGTGTCAGCGGGAGTGCTCGACACCTCCGGCGGGCAGCGTGCTCCAGTAGAACAGACGGCTGATGTCTCCCCGAGCGGAAGGATAGCAAGTTCCACGGCACAGCGGCAGGCAGCACAAGGAGAGTGTCAGCGGGAGTGCTCGACACCTCCGGCGGGCAGCGTGCTCCAGTAGAACAGACGGCTGATGTCTCCCCGAGCGGAAGGATAGCAAGTTCCACGGCACAGCGGCAGGCAGCACAAGGAGAGTGTCAGCGGGAGTGCTCGACACCTCCGGCGGGCAGCGTGCTCCAGTAGAACAGACGGCTGATGTCTCCCCGAGCGGAAGGATAGCAAGTTCCACGGCACAGCGGCAGGCAGCACAAGGAGAGTGTCAGCGGGAGTGCTCGACACCTCCGGCGGGCAGCGTGCTCCAGTAGAACAGACGGCTGATGTCTCCCCGAGCGGAAGGATAGCAAGTTCCACGGCACAGCGGCAGGCAGCACAAGGAGAGTGTCAGCGGGAGTGCTCGACACCTCCGGCGGGCAGCGTGCTCCAGTAGAACAGACGGCTGATGTCTCCCCGAGCGGAAGGATAGCAAGTTCCACGGCACAGCGGCAGGCAGCACAAGGAGAGTGTCAGCGGGAGTGCTCGACACCTCCGGCGGGCAGCGTGCTCCAGTAGAACAGACGGCTGATGTCTCCCCGAGCGGAAGGATAGCAAGTTCCACGGCACAGCGGCAGGCAGCACAAGGAGAGTGTCAGCGGGAGTGCTCGACACCTCCGGCGGGCAGCGTGCTCCAGTAGAACAGACGGCTGATGTCTCCCCGAGCGGAAGGATAGCAAGTTCCACGGCACAGCGGCAGGCAGCACAAGGAGAGTGTCAGCGGGAGTGCTCGACACCTCCGGCGGGCAGCGTGCTCCAGTAGAACAGACGGCTGATGTCTCCCCGAGCGGAAGGATAGCAAGTTCCACGGCACAGCGGCAGGCAGCACAAGGAGAGTGTCAGCGGGAGTGCTCGACACCTCCGGCGGGCAGCGTGCTCCAGTAGAACAGACGGCTGATGTCTCCCCGAGCGGAAGGATAGCAAGTTCCACGGCACAGCGGCAGGCAGCACAAGGAGAGTGTCAGCGGGAGTGCTCGACACCTCCGGCGGGCAGCGTGCTCCAGTAGAACAGCTCACGAATGTCCTGTCATCATCATCATCTGCTTGCCCTTTCCCAACCATGCTAAGGCCGGCTACCAGTCTGCCTGAATGCAGCTTAATAACTGTTCATACCACATACATACTATATGCAGCGACTGCCTGTCCGACCTCTAAAACCCAGGTAAGGAGTAGCACGGTGCAAATGCGAACAATCGTGTCAGTAACGAGATGCTCGGCGATATCTGCTAGATATTATTCGCGCACAAAGTTCGCCGTCTTTATATCTCTCTCCGCTAACTTTAGATAATTAGGTAACTATGTGCCGCACTCGTTATTGTAACGAGAGATCGGAGACTCTCGTCGCGCACTATGAATTCGTGAAGGAGTTATGTTAGTTTCTTTGACCAAAAACTAGGCCAGCCCTCTGGTCACGAGAAGTGTCGAACAACCGCTCGGCGATGTCCCGAACAGATAATACTTACTAATATTATAAACGCGACAGTTTGTATGTAAGGATGTTTGTTATTCTTTCTCGCAAAAACAACTGAACGGAATTGGATGAAACTTGGCATACAGATAGTTCATAACCTGGATTAATATATAGGCTACTTTTTATCCCGGTAGTACGATCCCGTGGGACAATAACCGAACTCCACGAAGGCGAAATCGCGGGTATAAGCTAGTTAATGATTAAAAATGGGCTGTGCACGTTAAGCCGGTGGGAGTATTTCTAAACAAACTAATAATATACATAATTATCTAAATAAAAAATACCAAAGAACCAGAAAAAATCTCAAACGAAAGGACCGCTGCACACATTTTTTTGACATTGTCTATGCCACCGCATCATCATCATTCATCTGCCTAGCCTTTTAACCATGTTGAGGTCGGCTTCCAGTCTAACCGGATGCTTTTGAATACCAGTATTTTACATGGTACGATTGCCTATCACCACATCCCAGTTAGTACTGGGTAATACGATAGTCCTTGGTAAGACTGGATACCTGTAATGACTGTTAAGATCTACAATTGACAGCCGGGACCAACGGTGTAACGTGCTTTTTGAGGCGCGGAGGAAACTCGGTATGCAATGGGTGGTCACCCATCCACCAACCTAGGTAAGATCGTCCCGAGCGGCTGTTTTTATTTCGCCACGAGCTCCTCTGGTCTATGCCACCACAATGATAGTATATTTCATCATCTCGACGAGTCAGTCCATGCGCTCTATACTAATTGTGGTATTTGTACTCAAAGCGCGGTTTTGTGTGATGAATGAACGCCTTTTTTACATAATTACGCCACTTTTACATATCGGCTCGTATGAAGTCCAAGTTCGGTTCATTTGGGAGGCGATCTAAGTTCCGCACTTAAATTGCTCGTAGTAACGTGCTAGCCTGCCAGCAATGTAATGCGAATAGTTCACGTCGCGACTTCATTAGCAAACTCGAACAACTCCAGCTGAAGGAGTTGCCAGTTATTAAGGAAGGATTTTATCGCCGCGGCCGGTGGTGGCGCGGAACGTTGTTTCACAGTTCTATCGATGATGACGGTGCACTCCGTGGCTTCACCGTCCACCTCCACCTCCACCACATTGTGTTGGAAAGGTTTTCGTTCTACATCTATACTCTATACTAATATTATAAATGCGATAGTTTGGATGGATGGGTGGATGTTTGTTACTCAATCACGCCAGAACGGTTGAACGGATCTCAATGAAATTTGATACAAAGATAGATTATAGTCTGGATTAGCACATAGGCTATATATTATCACGCTAATAACTTAGGGGGATGAGCAATATTGCATTATGTCAATATTCCTCACTGTTTGACAACTAACAACTGTCAAAACATGCATTGGAGTAGAACGGCTATTTGAGTCCATTTATCACCGAAGTAAGTGGCCTGACGGTGTAGCGACCTCCCTGAAAACTGGGGTTTGCAGGTTCGAATCGCAGCCAGTATTCACTTTTGTGTTGTTTTTAATGCTAGATTTTTTCCAAAAATAATAAACATGGTTCACGAGTTCGATCCCCGGTTTCCACTTTTTGTAAATAGGTATTTTGTTTTAATTTAATTAATAATGATTTTATAATCATGACAAAAAAGTTTAATGTAACTAACCATCTCGAGCTTCTTGGTGTAACTTTGGGCTCGACCCTCAACTTTAGGTCCTATATTGAGTCCAAGGCCCAATTAGCCGCAAGAAAGCTGGGTGTTCTCGCAAAGTTGCGGGTACTTCACGCCGGAACAGCTGCTCATATTATACCAGGCACAAGTTCGATCGTGCATGAAGTACTGTTCGCACCTCTGGGTTGGATTAGCCAAGTACCAGCTGCATGCGTTGGAAGCTATTGAGCGACGTGCCAAGAGGTTCGGATATTTGCCTAGGGTACGGATTGGGAGGTGGATACATAACACATGAGATAATAGTATACATTGTGATACAATATAGAAGCTGCTCCGTCAGCTGAAATGAATGATTATTAACTGTTCTTCTACGAGCTTCTATGAGCTATTAGTTAATTACAGTTAACACTTACCACGTGTTCATTGAAACTAGTCACAATTCAATTACAGAATACTGCACACATTACCAGTTTTGCCTCCGCCACACCTTATCTCCTTCCACTTCTCGACACTGATTTTAACTAGATTTATTACTACCACTTATATTTAACTTATAAAATATTAATTGCTCTCTTACAACAGTCCACTGGGACATGTGCATCTTGGTACCAAGACTACGCTAATTTGACTAGCCTAACCTAGGACATCCTAGCACTACGTGGTCTTAAATCAACCATTCTAACTTTTATTTATTTATTTATTTAAAACACATACCACTATCATCACAGGCTTACCTAATACAATAGTGTAGTTATTAGCTTAACAAGATTAGACTTACAATTAACTTAACTTCATTAGCTCATTTCGTCCGAACCCTATAGCGGTGTCAGACCGACTGCCTCGAGTTTCTCCCTTTCCTTTCAAACACTCTAAAAATACCACACCCGTTCGTTCGTAGTTCGCTTCCCATTAAATAGACAATTTATGCATTTACAAGTGGCTAATATTATTTTACAATTCTAAGAAGGGACGGAACGTTTTGTTATTAATTACGGTAACTTGTCAGGCTGTTAAGCCATAAAATAAAGGTTTAATATGTTTGTAAGTGTCCCTATACCGTGTGATGATGTTAAAATAAATATGATTAGATTAGATTAGATTATGGACTAAGATATTCGCTTAATAATTAGGAATACGCGACAGACAGTCACACGGTATTGGAATAAATAAATAACTAGCGGCCAGAAAGGCGTTTGATTGTTCACTTTAAAAAAAATTGTATAGCACCTTAATGTTCCAGTTTTGAAACCATATCGTCTCCTCAACGCCACTTAATTTTGTTTTGGACCTCTGCCGCCCAGAATTACAGCGCCTAAAAAGAGCGCTTTTTGTAATCATCCCCACATTATTACATTTTGATCAGGCTGTCAGTTCTCACACATAACATAACATCCCGCCTGCAATCCCCGAAGCGTTAGGCAGAGGTGTACCTAATCGTACACCCACATTTCGCCAGTTATATTGAAGTCCCATGTAGTAGGGAGCTAGCCTATCTCTATGCCTATTGCCATCAACCGGGCACAACTCCAGATTAAAAAAAAAGGCAGTCTCACATATACACATAAAAATTTCCACGCGAACGATGTCACGGGCAACAGCTAGTTAAATATATTTTTCTGTGTCTTTTCGAACGTACATGAAAATCTATTCATCTTTTCAGCCGTACAGCTCGTAAGTTTTTATAATTGTCTCTTGTTCATTTCATCGCAGCGATTTTCCCTGGCTCAAGTCCAACCCTTGCCGTGTACTGTTATGTACAGAAGAGGTTCTGGTGCCTACTGCTCATTGGTCGTTATGCGCCAGAATATGAGCGGACGTTTGAAAACTGTAAACAAACGTAACTCCTTTATTTCTTACCTTTTCTAAGTTTAAAACTGTGGTCGGTCAAGTGTATGTCTCAGATTGCGCTCTGGGCCCCCGCGCCCCCCGCGCCCCCCGCGCCCACTTGCTCTCCCTGCTAGTGCTCGATTGGAAATTTTTAATTGCAACTTGTATTGAGTTGGAAGTTTAATTCGCGCCGCTGCGCTTCCGCGAACACCTTTTGTCCTTACCAACGACTCCGTACCAAGAACAGACGCGTCTTTGTTTCATGTTTCGAGGTTCGGGGGCAGACCTGTTTGTTTCTTTCTTTCTACTCTGTCTACATCACATAGACTTGCATCATGGGCCTTCACTTGAACCATCCCGATTGATAAAAATTAGGTTGCGGAGCAGTTCGACGCATCGATTCGATTATATCTATATTCTATATACATATATTCTTCAACGGCTGTGCAGTCAGCCTTTCTAGTCATTGTCCACATTTAGGTATCGTTGCCCCGCGGCCGCGGCCGCACGATCTGTATTGCAAGATAACACTTCCATATGTATAAGCCACAGGTGCGTCCAGCGGGCGCAACAAATGGCTCTCATCCAGTGATGTACTACGGCTTCGTCCCCAGAGACACAACTACGCGATGCTGCCTACTGCCAAAATGAGTTAGGTCTGTCTATTGAAACTTCTCGAACTACACATAATTACAACTCCTGAAACAAGCACTAAACGAGTCAGTGCTTGCTCAACGTATAAACGATACACGTAAACGTTATACGTCATACATTTAAGCCACAAGTTCAAAATTGAGATTTCTATCATAGTTTAAAACCAAGTAAGGCTTTCTATCTAGTTAGCAGGTACCACACATACACCCAGTGAGCTCGGGGTCAATAACCCGCTGCGCACATTGCGCTCATATCGGCACATATTTCACGGTTAGTATAAAGTCTCATGGTAGTGGTTACGGCGGCTATTCTGCTAGATTTTCCTACTCGACTCGAATTTCAATCGGACGGCAATTTCGCTTCCTCGCTTCTCGAACGATTTTCTTTTTAACGGCCGGCGGGTCCGGCTAACTATTAATAATATACTAACCTCCATTTATATTTGGCTTCCTTTCAGCCGTCGTTGTGCGACTGTGGCTGTAGCGCCGTCCAACAGCAACGGACAGAAGGTTCCTAGCGCACGGAAACAGACTCCGACATTAATGTAGCTCTTGTGGGGAAACGGAATGTAATGATCGCTATCAGATAATATTGGTCTTACAAGGTTGTTTCGATAGTCATGAGTGTATCTGCGGCTCCTGCCTGCTGCTGCACAATGACACAACGGTGCCCGCTGCTCGCGTTGGCAGACGCTCAAAAAATCACGTCCAGCGGAGTTATTGAGTTAGTGCACGTTTTATTGTTTTCCACCGCAATATTGCCATCGATAAATGGAGCTGAACTCACTAAAATTCAACTGGAAATATAAACGTATTTCTGCTGAGGTTTCAGAAATGTAATGGAATGGCATTGTTCTACGGTCAAGATAAAAAGAAAATATAGTAAGACGAGCACCTACATCACGCGTCTGTTCCAATGAACTGCAAAGTTAGCAGGAACACATAATCCTTCAGGAGGTGGTATCCATACATTGAGCTGGAGTTAGCGTGACTTCTAGCAGTTCTGTGTAGCTGGTCCCCAAGGCCGTGGATTGATACGTAGCTAGTACGACTATTATAAGTGTGTGTGTGTGTGTGGCTACACAGACGGCTAGTAAATGACACGCCCGCAGGGACCCACTAATTGTCGCCGCATGGCTTCCGCCAATACACAACTTTCGTAACTGGCATTACTAATAAGATGGCGATTAGTGTAGCAAGACTCTCCAGTTGCGTGCTCCCTACAGATCTGTAAAACTTGTGACATGGAAACTTATTTGAGACTATTGAATAGTATTGTATTGTATCACGGGCTGGTGTCCGCAACTCCACGACCAAAGCGCGTATTTTGCGTAGTATCATTAGCACTAATTCATAATATCAATGTCATAACATTGTTGGATATTATTTTAACTATTACTTCGTAATATTCGCGACTGTTGCGAAGTACGAATATGATAGAGCGCCGAATAGTGCTCGTGTAGTGACACGAAGATAAATGAATGTTATGAAGCGAGAGCGAGCTGTGAGCCAGTGAGCCTGTGTGCCGGGTGCCGCCCGGTGCGATGCAATGCCGGCTGCGCTTCCGGGGCGGAACTACGGGATTATGAATAATCATGACGTCGCTGTAATACTAGCACCACTCCCTCCCAACGTGACGCCTTCGAAACTGAACAGCACAGTTGCCGCTAAAGTTAACTACGATGTATGACATCCTGCCTGCCACACACTATCAGTCTGCTTTCTCCCACATGTGCTGGAGTCAGCTTCTAGTCTAACCGGATGCAGCTGAATACCAGTATTTCACATGGAGCCCACCTGACGTCTATAACTGAGTATCTGGGTAATACGATACCCCTTGGTACGACTGGTCCTTTATAAACAGATTTTCTTTTCGAATTTTGCTGTAATCTGAATTGTTATAAAATGCAAACTCCTAAAGAAAGATGCTATTATATTCAAAGCAGGCGAACGAGTCGCGAGTTATTCGAGAGCGAGAGACGAATGGCGGGATATAACATATCTCACAACGCGCGAAGTATCGCACGCGGCGGCGGCGCGCGCTTATCCGCGGATAGCGACGTGCCGCGTCGGCGGGAATACCGCGCGGTGCGCACCCAGCCGGGCGGCGGCGGCGCCGGGCGCCGGGCGCGGGCCCGAGGTGCTTGCTATGACAATTGATTTTACATTGTGAGCGGAATGAGATTTTATTTTGACTTCACGACGTTTTCAAACAGATGAGCGTCGTTTTTTAAATCGAAATAGAGTTGAATAATATTGTATCTTCGAGTTTCTTCACTTATGGTTTTACTGGAGTTTTCTTTCAGTGATCGAATATCGTTTACAAGTTGTGTGAGCTTATTATCTAGTAGTCCCAAACACATTTGTTTGATCTTTAACTTAATTAATAAACTCTAATGCGGGATCAACTTTTAACGCGTTTGAAATTACGTATTCTAATTAGTGGATAAAACTTTAGGCGTTTATCACCGTTTAATTGTCTTTTTAACCGATTTCTAAAAAAGGAGGAGGTTATGTATTCCAGCCGCATCTTTTTCTTTTGTTTTGCACACTGGTTCCTCTGTGATTACAGGTCCGATTCTTTTAACATTTGGTAGAAGTAATTCTGACTTATCTTCTAGAATATGTATTTTTTCTTCTTCGTCCATGTTGAAGACGTGATGATTTCCTAAAAATTTCTCGTTACAAAAAAAAATATACAAACAGGGCGTCCCACGGATATGCCACATGGAGGGAAATTACCTTGAATATTGTAGATGGAACATTTGACTGAAAGAAGACATTATTTGAATTGAAAAAACAATTTAAATTGCATTCATAGATATTTAAACAATTACATGGTTGAACCGGGAATCGAACCCGTTACATGAGAAAAATAATCACCTTGTAGATTTATCATACCGATGGAAAGGCTTCATCATAAGGATTATTTTTTGCTAAATAACATAGTGTCACAAATAAAAGGAAGACCATGAATTTTAACATTTGATGTGAAATTTTGTTCAGAAAAATGAAAAGCTGACATTGCCGTAAGGATATACAACTGACACCATCATAAGTACCTATTACTAATAAATGTACCCACTTGAGAAGTACGCATCATTTCCCTATTGTAATTTAAGTGCATGCTTAAATGATAAAGAGATACGTAATTAGTAGGTACCTGGTTGTATGCAACAAATCGAGCCGTATCCTTTTTTTTTTTGGGTGGGAAATCTTCAAATTACCTCTCCCGCTCTGGGTTGAGAGGGAGGGCGTGTCAGACTCTTACTGACTAAAACCCACCCGTGTTCCTTCACTTGCCTGTGCCAAGGTTCCAAGGGCCACGGTAACTCTTTCAAACAAATCCGCAACCCTGGCAGGCATCGGTCCTAATGGACCTCGTCAGTTTGTGCTGACATCTCTGAACACAACGCGCCATCAACCCGGGCCTGGTCCTTACCGGACGGCGAGCTACCCATTGCTCACCGTCCGCAAGCCCGCGCCTACGGTGGCCGGGAATCCGCTTGGGATTCCCGACACCCGGGGCGTCTCCTGCGGCGGCTAGGGGCGTGAGGGCGCAGAGATTGCCTCTCCCTCACGCGTTCCGCCTCCTCCTTCGCGAGCATTACTGCTTCGCAGAAGGAGGTGACAGCTTCCCATTCCCCTTTCGCTCCGTACCATGGCCTGGACCAGGGCCGGACGCGAGAGATCGCCACCGTCGATCGCCTGCACGAGGACACGGCGGTGCTCCGCCCAAGCTGGGCAGACCTCCATCGTATGCTCCACCGTGTCCTCCGGGCGATCCATGCAATGGTGACACCCGGGCGTTTCCTCCCGCTTTATCCGAAACAGGAACCTCCCGAAACAACCGTGTCCAGTGAGGACCTGCGTCAGGCGGAAGGTGAGGATGCCGTGGCGCCTCTCCAGCCACTCCTCAAAGAGGGGACTTATCGCCGCAATTGTGGCGTGCCCAGCGCTGGGTTGCGCAGCAAGTCACAGTCGCACTCTCCATGTCGCCATGAGATCCCGCCGGAGCTCTGTCCGCTGTGCCGTGATTTCTCGCGGCAGCGGAGTAACGCCCCGGCGTTTTGCCTCCTCGCGCCACTCCCAAATGTGCGCGAGGACTTTTTCCTCCAAGTCCCATGGCGGTAATCCGGCAAGGAGGCTCGCCGCCTCACCGGAGACCGTGCGGTCTCCCCGGACCAGCCGGATGGCCATGACCCTTTGGGACGCGTTCAACCGGCGATCAGGTCGCCGCCTCAAGGAACGCGCCCACACCGGTGCCCCGTAAAGGGCCATGGACCGCACGACTCCCGCGTAGAGCCTCCGGCAGGAGGCGTTTGGACCTACTTGATTGGGCAGGAGCCGCTTCAAGGCAGCCCCGTCTCGCTCCAGTCTGGGAGCCAAACGTCGGAAATGCTCCACAAAGTTCCACCGGCTATCGAGGACGAGTCCCAGGTACCTCATCGTCGACTCGACGCCGATGTGAACCCCCTCCCACCGTTATTTGGGAACCCGACAGTGGCGCGTTCCGAGGACCATGAAAACACATGGCCTCGGACTTGTGCAATGCCACCTCAAGTCCCAATTGCCAGATCCTCTCAACGATTGTCGCAACCCCGCGTGTCGCTAGTTCGGCCGCCGCCTGGTGCGACCTCCCCTGCGCCAAAACCAGCGTGTCGTCAGCATAGCATACCACGCTGACGCCGTTAGGGAGGTCGGCGCGCAACACCCAGTCGAACCCGATGTCCCACAGATGCGGCCCCAGGACCGATCCCTGTTGGACATCGCACGACATCTCTCGCCGGTTCCACTCTCCTTGGTGACCGGGGTAGATGACTGCCCTGTCCGTCAAATAGTCCTCGACAACACGACAGAGGTAGGTCCGGTGACACCGGAGTGCCTCCCTGATGCAACTCCAGGGCAGGGTATTGAAGGCATTGGCGATGTCTAGAGACACCGCCAAGACGACCCCACCCCGGGCGACAGCATCCTCCGTCGTGAGGGCTCGCACGCGCATGATGGCATCCACCGTAGAGCGCCCTCTGCGGAAACCAAACTGGCTCTCCGCCAAGTCCGGCCCCACCCGCACCAGCCGCCCGAAGAGGCGGTCTGCAATGACTCTTTCAAAGAGCTTGCCCACCTCGTCGAGCATCACGATGGGCCGGTAAGCGGACGGAGAGTCCGCAGGGCGCCCCGGCTTCTTAATGAGGACCAGTTTCCCCGTCTTCCAACGAAGTGGGAACTGGCCCCTCTCCATGCATGCGCTTAGGAGCCCCCTTAATCGAGGCCCGAGAGCCTCCAGGGCCAGGACCAGGCTTTCCCAGGTAAGCCATCGGGTCCCGGGGCGGTATTTTTGATATTCAGCCTACGTACCGCCACTCTCAGCTCTACCTCGGTCACCCCCGGAGCATCGTCGTCGTCATCGTCGGTGGTGTGGTCCGCTTCGGGCACCGCAGGAGGTGGAGCCATGGGCGGGGGGTATGTTCCCCTCGCGAAGGGAACAGAGCGCTCACCACGTCCTCCACGAGCTGGGGCCGGAGACTCTGTGTCAGCGGGGGAGCCCATGGGCGGAGTTTATCCCGCACCATTTTTTAGGGGCGTCCCCACGGGTCTCTGTTCAGAGTCTCCAGCGTCTCCTCGCGTGCCAAAACCCTTGGCCCGCAGGATCTCCACTTGGAGGGTGGTCTTTGCCACTCTGTACCCCTCGTATAGCTCCGCCTGAATGGCTTCCGTATTCGGAGGGCGGATACGGAGCCTTCGGTGCCTGGTGTACCGGTGTCGCGCGGCAACGCACGCCTCGCGCAGAGCGGTCAGCTCTGGCGACCACCAGTACACCTGGCGCCAGGCGCGCACTTCCTGAACCCGGGGCATTGCTACGTTACATATTTCGGACATGGCCTCCCGGAACCATTCCGCCTCGTCGTTGATGTCAGCAGGCCTGTCCGATGATGATGTGACTGTCTGTCTCGTTCTCTTAATTATTAAGCAAATATCCATATTTATTTCAACATCATCACACCTTATCGGGACACTTATGAACACATTTGGCTTGATGGCCTGACAAGTTACCGTAATTATTAACAAAAGGTCCCTTTCCTTCTTAGAATTGTAAAGCAATATTGGAACGCATAAATACTTTATTTAATGGGAAACGAGTTAGGGATAAAAGCCGGCTGACAGGTCAAAACTAATATTTCAACAAATTCTTAAGAAACGATATAGATATTCGATTTTTAAGTGCATTCCACAATACAAGTGCTTCATATGGTTACCGCATGTTGGGTTTACCCAAACGAATCTTTAAAAAACACGCACAAAAACTACAATAAAGAGAATTCTGCAAAAGTATAGGAAGACGCTTGGCTCGTGGTATTTTTTAGAAGGTTTGGGGATAAAGAGAGGGAACTCGAGGAGTCGGTCGGACACCGCTATAGGGTTCGGACGAAATAAGTGAATAAAGTTAAGTTAGTTTTAGATCACGGACGGGGTCAGACCTTAGAGTAGTCAAAATAAGTCAAGATGGTGGATTTAAGACCACGAAGTTCTAGGACGTCCTAGGTTAGGCTAGTGAAATTAGCGTAGTCTTGGTACCAAGGTGCACATGTCCCAGTGGACTGTTGTAAGAGAGCGATTAATATTTTATAAGTTAAATATAAGTAGTAGTAATAAATCTAGTTAAAATCAGTGTCGAGAAGTGGAAGGAGATAAGGTGTGGCGGAGGCAAAACTGGTAATGTGTGCAGTATTCTGTAAGTGAATTGTGACTAGTTTCAATGAACACATGGTAAGTGTTAACTCTAATTAACTAATAGCTCATAGTAGCGGTCTGGCGGTAGTGTAGAAGAACTGTTAATAATCATTCATTTCAGCTGACGGAGCAGCTTCTATATTGTATCACAATGTATACTATTATCTCATGTGTTATATATCCACTTTCCGTATATTCGTCATCTGCGTTTGGTTATAGGGAGACGGGGAAAGCCTCCCACTACTCTACGTTCACCTCAATGCATACGCCATTACACTGTACAATAATACACCCGACTATTGACGATGAGACTTTTACCTGACGCACCACAAAAGGGAGGCCGAACCGTAATATTCGCATTACGATTAGAACAAATAATATTGTTCAATAGTGAAGGCAACACCGTAATATTCATAGTTGATTAAAACAGATAATATTGTTATTCCGACTTGTACTTGGAGTACAAAACAACCAAACGCTGCTGATGAATACTGCTTCCTATAAAGGTCTAGCTCAGAAACATTGCGTTGAGACTGTTGACGCGCATTTCCGGGAGCGGGGGTAGGCATCACCAAGTATTCCAGCCTAAATTGATAGCTACGTTCTAAGGAACGCTAGGGACTGTGTCTTGTTAAAATAAACCCTGGCATATGGTACGCCAAATACTGAATCGACATTATTTAGCGAGACACGCAACCTCGACATGGGGCAGAGTAAGGAAATGTGAAGTGACGATAGTATTACCACTTCGGCGTCCACCAATAACAATCGCAATATGTTCTGCTACAGATTGAGCCTACGGTGCTCTTGTGCTAGTTGAGTTTAAAAGGGGTAAACCTGCCGTAAGGGAGTTGTTAACATGAGTTCGCGTGTAATTATAAACACTGAAAACGTGTCTTCCTCAATGGCAGTGGCCTCACAACCCACTGCCTTAGGATTGGGAAAGACATGTAAGTAACCACATGTAACCGACTTTAAAAAAAAACACAAAAGAACTTTACTTTTGGAAGTCGGTGGCAATAAAGTCAATGAAAAAAAACAAAGTCGCCGACTTACGAAAGTAAAGTTGTTTTTCACTTTTTTCATGTTTTATTTTGTAATTTTTTTGACTTACCTAACCGATTAAAATGTTTTCTCGGTCAGGTAAGTCACTTTACTATTTCAATGGTGCTGGTAACTAACTAACGTATTTTATCAAGTAACTGATAATATCGTCTTTGTGAATGCCGAGACTGATCGCTTGGCTTATATCACTTTAGTATTAATACAGCGCACATCAACATGAGCGGAGACAGAGATTGATTCGAGCGCCAAGTTCGCGCGCTAACTCCGACACCCGGCTTAGTTGTGTACAACGTGCATATGTACCGCCGTGATGCATTGGATGATCTCTCCTATACACAGCTCTGACTCTCTGTGTACTGGACTAAATACTACGTATTCATAGAACTTAACATCAAGCCTATAACCCTAAAGGTTTAGGCAGATAATTATTTATTTTAGTGCAGCCACATTTAGCCAGTTATGTTTTAAGTCCCTGCTCAGCAGTAGCGCTTGCCACCACTGCCGACCGCTGCCGACCGCTAGACTAACACTAACGAGGCAGTCAGTTCTAGTACAATTTCGTTGTTAAAGTGAACTCGTGTTGCTTTGTATAGTAGGTGTCGGGTTATTTTAAATAACCCAAGCCTTTTGGGTGCGTTTCACAGATCACGTTACACTAACATAAGATAATTCTGTTTGGGAACTCTTGAAGTCAGTTGCGGGGAATATATTCGCTGTAGATAATTCGGATTGTTGTTAGATTGGCACAACTTTTTTCCATTTTAGCGCGGAGTTTGAGTTGTATATGTTATTTAGATTACAAACAGTGCTGTTTTTAGTTAGATCGTATCTAGTGTGTATTGCGAATTTCATAATGGACAAAAACATCGAACAAAGAGTTTGTCTTAAATAATTTGGTTAAATTTTGCATCGCCAATCGAATTTCGTGTTCGGAGTCCCTGAAAATATTACAGAAGGCTTACGGTGAATCGACTTTATCAAAAACACGTGCTTAGAATGGTACAAAGCGTTCAAAAGCGGTCGAGATGTGATGGAAGATTTACCTCGCTCTGGTAGGCCATCAAAATCATCAACTGAAGTTAACATCGCATAAGTGAATGAAATAGTGACAGAAAATCCTCGTTCAAGTTTGAGAGAGATAGCCGCTGAACTTTCTGTGTCTCACGAGTCGTACCATTTTAAATAATCATTTGGGTATGAAACATTTTGCCGCTCGGCTAGTCCCAAAAGACCTGAATTTTCTCCAAAAACTAAATCGCATAAGAGTTGTTGAGGACATGCTAGAACGAGTCAATTGACCCAACAATCAACATTCATGCAAACGCATTGTTACTGGTGACGATAAGTGGGTTTACGAGTGTGACATGCAATTAAAAAAAAAACACAAACAAACTAGTCAATAAGCTTCGGAGTGGCGCCTTCCAACTGAACCGAATCCGAAAAAACCACGCCAAAGTTGATCAAAAGTCAAAGTCATGTTGACCGTTTTCTTTGAATATCGCGGTGTTGTGCACTCGGAATTCTTGCCGGAAGGTCAAACAGTAAACAAAGAATATTATTTGAGCGTTATGCGGCGTTTAAGAGCGCAAATTCGACGAAAAAGGCCAGATTTGTGAAAAGAAAATTCTTGGATTTTGCACCACGATAATGCGCCTTAGCACAAGGCTACTGTTAGGTACGCAGGTATGAAAATGAGACTCGTGGCGAGGTTGAATATGGAATGTCTGTATTCGGAAAAAATGGTCTCTTTTATACAAAATCTGTTAATAAAAATTAATGCATAGTGGGTACATATAAAATGTTAGTTTGCACACAATATTGTCAAAATACCCTACGTGCTGTATAATATCTGTGAGGTGGAATAGTCCGCTACACTACCATAGTGAACGAATATTTGCCCAAAAACTCAACAAATACCATCGAGCAACCACCTTATTCACCAGATATCGTTCCAGCCGACTTCTTTCTTTTTCCTAAACTCAAATTATTACTTCGTGGCACCCATTTTCATTCGACGTAAAGGAGAATTCGCGGCGAACACTGAACTCAATTCCGGAAAAAGCGTTTAAAAAATGTTTTGATGATTGGATTATTCGTAAGACGGGCCAGAACTCTTTTGGCATGGTGCTGGCGATATGTAGGTAATTAAAGTATTATTTTATAGATTCGCCCTGCCCGTCTGTCTGTCTAATTTCTAAAGTAAGAGGAGGAAAATTCAGAAAAAAGTTATGCATGTAGGATGTACAAAAAATCAACGAAAATAAGTTTGAAAAAGATTGATATTCAGTTTTTGAGATAAGTATGGGAGTTTTTCTCCAAAGTGCTGCAGTAACTTTGTTTTTACCCGACTGCGCCAGAAGGAGGGTTATGTTTTTCGAGAGTATGTATGTATTATATGTATGTATGTATGTAAGTGTGTATGTATGTATGTGTGTATAATTGTTTGACACGCTCTGCTGCCTGAACGGCTCGATGGATTTTAGCTTGAGAGGTGTCGTTAGATTCTTATTTACTGTGAGAGCGACATTGGGTATATCAAAATAACAAAAAAAACAACATGGCGGATTTTTGGCGCCAAATTCAAATGTTTGGCACGCTCTGCAGCTTGAACGGCTCATTTCAGCTTCAAAGGTGTCGTTAGTAGGTATTCGTATTAATTGTGAAAGTGACGCCGGGTATAAATTTTGAATCAGAACACAACATAAGCTGGGAGTACCTCCCGGTGAAGGCGGTAAAAATTTGTTTGGCTAATCGTCTGGGAAATCTTTCACATTTGTAAACTAAAAAGCTGGAAGCAGGCGGGAGCCATACTATTTTTATAATATATTTTCAAACTCAAATGGGTCCCGCCTGCTTCCAACTTTTTAAAATTTAAAATGTGCTTGTTCTTAGCTTTTTAGTGTTTTTTTTTTAACTCATGTTTTTTACCGCAGTCGGGTTTTTTAGTTTTTTAAATTACTTTTTTTATTGATTAACATACTATGAAAAACAAAACTAGTTTTGCTGTTGAGTGTAAATTTACAATTAGAATGAGCGCTAAAATGATTGTTATTATATTTTTTGGTGCTACGGAACCCTGTGTGTGTGTCTGACTCGCAATTGTTTACTTTTGGTATCGCACGCACATTCTTGTAATTTTTATTATATCTGTAAATATTTATATTATTAATCTAATATTGTGTTGTATTAAATACTAATCATTTGTGTGGGAAGATTAAATATAAAAATTAGCAATCTAATTTCTTAGGAGTTTCAGTGAATGGAAGATGCAAATAAAACTAATGTACTGCATCTTAGATCAGCTCTTCAAACGGAAACATTGCGTGCCCTGCGGCGCTGCTCGGTGTCATTTAGTTCGCTTGCCTTTTTAGTAGCCGCTGAGTTGCCACCATGTTGCCACTGAGCAAACGGAAGCTCTGACATTTGACGGACGTCAAAATTTTTATTTAGTTTTGCGGTCTTACATGTTACTTATTTTGTTATACTAAGCCAAACTTGCTGCTGTACGGTAAATGATTAATGTATTTTTTAAACATACCTAGCTGACGAAGCGTGGGTGTACTATAGTAGGTACATCTCTCGCTATTGAGACCTATAGTAGCAACATAGTATCAGCCACGCTTGCAGAGCACGCAGGGGTACGACTATAGAACGTATTGTGCACCACATGGGGGCGGATTTCGGGGACTGACAGGACACTAACAGACAGTTCATTGCTGTCGTCGTCTGTTTCCTCACTACGTACGACTGCATGTCACTGAAACAGCCTTTGCTCGGCATGCCCTGCACAGTGCACAATGAGTGGAGCATCGTTACGTCTCGCATCTGTGCCTACTTCCAATAGTATCTACTGGACTATAAATATGATATTATGTTTCCAAACAAGTCATAACTTATCAGAAAGCTAGCTTGCTAAAAGTATCATCGATTTCAATCTAGTTACTTGTTTTTAATTCAGGAGGAGCTCGTGGCTAAATAATAACGACCGCTCGGGTCGATCTTTAGGTTAAGCTGTTCTTGCCCAGGTTTGTCCGTGGACGGGTGACCACCCATTACATACCGAGTTTCATCCGTGCCTCGGAAAGCACGTTAAGTCATTGGTCCCGGCTATCATTTGTAGATCTTTCATTACAGGTAGCCAGTCTTACCAAGGGGTTACAAAGGTGACAATCGTTGTAGTCGGTGGTCCGAAAATTTGACAACCAATCTTATCAAGGGGTATCGTATTACCCAGTAGTAATTGGGTTGTGGAGGTCAGATAGGCAGTCACCATGTAAAATAGTGGTATTCAGCTGCATCCGGTTAGACTGGAAGCCGACCCCAATATAGTTGGGAAAAGGCAGGCAGCTGATGATGATGATCGGTCTATATAAAATGATTTGTTTCTACGTGAACGCGAGTATTTCCCTATACATATTGTGTATGTACTTACGCATCCGCCTGCCGAAGATAAAAATGTAAATACATAGGGATAGCTGCAGGATGTCAGAGCACCCAATTATACAAATTAATTTGAAAGCACTTAAACAACCAATTCAATTATACTGAATATTTTGTCACAATAAAAAAACAACTGAAAAAACTTTAACAAAACGTGAATCGTCCCCGGAAGCCGTGGAGTGCCGGAAGGCAATTCTTGTTCATTAATAGAATTTCCTGTGCGGGGGCCTTTTTCAGAGCCTTTTCAATAACACTGGAAAACAAGGGCGCGATTGTTTCGTTCCGGACGGGTGGAGGAGCGGGGGGGGGGGGGCGAGTGTTGCACGGGACAACTCCTTCAAAGAACAATAAAAGTTAGTAATGAGGCTGAGCTAATGGCCGGCAAATTAGGTGAACGTTAGGAAACAAAAATAACGAGCAGTGAGCGCCGAGACTACTGAGCTGCCCCGCTCCCCCGCTCCCCCGCCCGCTTGCCTGCTGTGGGAGGGGGGGCGCCTTTGTCTCGCACAGCAGACACACCAAATATTTAGGAATCCTAATTAACACCTCCAAGAATACGAGAGTGAAGTTTCGGACTCTTTATAGTCTGTTGACGAGTGAAATACGACAAAATACTAGCAGAATGCTGCTTTATTTTGTGACAGACAAGGTTTTAATTCAGCATTTATAAATTATTTTAAAAAAGATGATTCATGATGAGGAATCATAACAGTTGAAACTATCATTTACATTTATACTCATCCTGCCAGCTGCCATAAAACAGAGCCTCGATGCGCCTGCCAAGAGAGATGTGAGAGATGCACAAATTGAGAAAGGTCAGGCAGTTAAAACAGTAATATTCCAATTTACGGCGGCGCGGGCGGTTCAAACCAGTTACAACACTGTATTAATACAACAAAACACTCAGCAGATTAAGTTCTCGTTACGCTCACTTGTTTGCAGCGAAATCAATTGCTCAGACACAGTGTTGTGCACTACAACTCGCTCGGTTTCAGCTCAAAGAATATTCATGGGTTTCATTCGAGATATATATACATATGTGCTTTTGTTTGGACTTATGTGATGATTGGCTTTGTGGCTCGGGGCAAGAAAGCAGTAATGTTTAGGGACAAGCAGGAAGATAATCACGATAACGATGACAGGAAGTTGTCGCGATGTAAATGAACTCTCGAGCAGCGCCGCCATTGAACGCGTGTGTCAGTGTGTGTCAGTGTGTCGCGCACTGTGATGTCGGCGACTCGGCGTGAATGTGCCGCCTGTGTGCTGATGCAATGTTGATAGCGCGCTGTTTGCTCAGACCTCGTCTCGCGGAGATAGTATTCAATGGCTGGCGCTGCCCTCGTTTTTCCTCAAAATCGCATTATACCTACATCCACGTACGTATTGTATGATAGTTCGACTATTTGAAGGGTTGTTGATGACGACGTTACCAATGAAAAAAATCTTAAGTTCAGAAAATTTTGGCTATAATAAAGATGACCTGTAACGATTCCCCTTTCAACAAGACTTGTAGAACTAAGCCACCCAATTTCTCAACAACAACTGAATAACGTTTACTTAAATCAGTTTGAACCGCTCCTTGCAGTTCATACGTACGTACCGCTAAGTACTTCACTTACGGGCTTCACTGCCCACTCTGCCCACCCCGCGACCATTAGCCGCAGCACACACTGGCCGCTAAAAGGCCGCGCCTGTTTGTGCTCGGCCTCGTTTTGTTTGGCTGTCGTTACCTGCCTTTACGTTCGCAGCCTGCAGGCGCCGCGCTGCCCCGGTGTAGCGCTAGCTAACCTTACACAAAATAGAAGGTTAGTATATGAGTTTTCCAGAGAAGTTCACTTAAAACCTGTGCGTGAATTAAATAATTTGACCATTTGTAAGGGTTACATTTATTAGTGCATACTTAAGGCAAGCTGCAAGTTTCTGGATTCTGATAAAAAATACTAGATATAAGACTTATGATACAGTTATTATTTTTCAAAGTATATCGCTCACAATTAATGCATTTTTGCATTCGCTAAAACCATTGTAAAAAGCAGTTGGACCAGTCTTCCCTAGGGACCTCTTCAATGGCTTTATGGAATGCATTCACCGCCGATATTTCGATTCAGGGCTCGTATTAAAACGTGTGCCTCTAAGTTTGTCTTTAATTTTTGGAAACAAAAAGAAGTCGCAGGGTGCGAAGTCCGAGCTGTAAGACAGATGCGTCATCAGTTCCACATTTGAAGCCTTCAAATACGCTTCCGTTAGCTTAGCGGAATGTGAGGATGCGTTATCATGGTGAAGGAAGACATTGCTTCGAGGACGCTTACCGCGAACTTTTTCTAAGACTCTGGGCAGGCAAGTGTTGACGTAGCAATCTGCAGTCACTGTCCTTTGATTTTCAAGCGATACTGTAGTGAAATTTCCTAATTTGCCGAAAAAAGAAGCAACCATTTTTCTACCAACGCTTCGACTTTTATTAACTTTCGCCGGTAAATCTTCAAAAGGAAAGACCCACTCTGCCGACTGGCTTTTTCTTTCGGAATCAAAGCAGTACACACAGGTTTCATCACCTGTCACGATATTATAGACAGCCAATGACTGTCCCCCGTTCAACTTTTTTATCATTTTACGGCACCCTGGACACGCAGTCGTTTCTGGTCCTCCGTTAAGTCATGCGGTATCCAACGAGTGCAAAGCTTCCAAACCTTCAGATGCACATGTAAAATGTTTTGCACTTGGCTCACACCACTGCCTAACGAAGTACGAATTTGCTGACAAGTAAGATTTTTTGTCAGTTTCAATTATTATTATTATTAACTTAATTACAGATAACAGAGATCCATTGGGTAAGTAACAATATTCTTAACCTATGTTAGTACTTAACTGAAAACACAGACAGCGTGCAGGTGACTAGTGACCTCACCAACGAGCCGTCATGCCTCCCGACTATGGCACTCAGAATGCTGTTGGGTCTGCCACGAAGTCTGTTTAGCAGCGAGGCCGCTTTCTTACGCCGTACAGCATTGAAGCAGTCGGTACGTGCCTCAGCGAACATACATGACGCGCTACAGAATCGAGGCAGACGCAACAGCACCCTAAATGCGTTGTTATACTGGATCCGCAGAGCATTGCAGGCCTTTTGGGTGAAGCTGAACCACAAGCTCCCCGAGTACAGTGACATGCAATATGCTTTAAACAGCGTTACTTTAACCGCGGCTGTACATCGGAAGAATATTTCCTATTTGCCCGAACCGACAATGCTCTGCGTTCCCTCTTCATATCTGCGTCGTCTTTCAAATCATCCGTCACCAAGTGACCCAGGTATTTAAAAGAGTACACCCTCTGCAACTCCACACCGTTCAGTAACACCGGTGGGACGGTGGAGGGGCACTTGATACCGGACTTGAAGACCAGTATTTTGACTTTCCTTCGTTGTATATAAGGCCATGAGAACCAGCATACGACTCGCAAATATCGAGAAGCTTACGGAACGAACCGACCGAGGGTACCAGCAGCACCATGTCGTCTGCACAGCTTAAATTATTGAAGCAAACTCCATCAATAAAAAAACCGACACGTGTGCTGCTGAGCTGCTCAATCAGTGCATTCACGTACAGAAAAAAAGTTAACTGCGTTAAGTTTTCAATAAAGTGTCGTACGGTATTAATATTAGATTCTGTAACTGCAGTCGCCGGTCGACCTTCACGTACCTCGTCGTGGAGACGATCACGTAAACGTCTAAATTGTCCAAACCACGAATATACAGAGCTGCGACATGGTGCTTCATCACCAAAAATGTCAATTGAAGTCTCTGAAAGGGCGCCACAATAAAAAAATGAATGACAGTCTCTCAAATTAAAAGTAACATGATCCCAAAGAGTTCCATTTTCGAATGAATTGTTGTTTAAATTGTGTGTTAATTGTTTTTTTTTTCATTCTTTTATTGTAAGTGGCCAGATCCAGAAACTTTCAGTATCTATGCCCCACGTATAAGAACAGGTTGCCTACCACTACTTGCACGCGAATTGGATTATTTATTTTATGTTTTGAAGTCACAAACCGAGCAGCTTGCCATGAATACTCTTGTCCGCTGGGGACGCATTGCTTCCTGCTAACTGGGCATGTGCACGTGGTCACGTGGTCATCGGCTCAGTCTCAGTTTGCTTTGCCCTTGATAAGCGTCTAAGCGACTGTCAAGCATGCGTGCTTTTTACCACCAGCTGGAGCTCGTTACCTTGTTTTATTATCTGTTCCACGCTCCTTGCTTGATATGCATGCGTGGTGGGTTTTTAACAGCTTGATTTGTATCACGCGCGGTAAGTTTGTATGCACAACCTCGCGGCGCGCGGCGCTGCGGGCTGCGGGCCGCGGTCGCACGCATTCAGTTGTGTCGCCTACATGACCCAAAAACGTTTTCGTGAAAATGATTAAGTGCGACACTCCGCGCTGGATAACATTCTCACCGGGAATGTTTGTGTGATTTTTTTCAAAACAGATGGCTCGCTCGGGAATTCCAGGTATTTCTAGATATTATTGTGATGGAAGAGTTATTGTGTGAACACTTCAGGCGCGACAATTCTACATGGCTTAGACTAGAATGTTTGGGTATTGCTTACACGTTTGTGGGGCTGTACGCCACGCACGCCGGAGCACTAAGCAACTAGCTGATGCGACACACACTGAACTCGTATTTATTACATCTTTCTATCCACAATGATGCACCGAATTAGTGGTAAACGTTTTGTGAGCCGGCGTCCTCCACCCTGAGTGTGTACGTGTAGCCAACAACCGGGCACAAATCCAGCCTCCGCCTCCGCGGCTATTACTGACAC
Source organism: Standfussiana lucernea (assembly GCA_964057025.1). Lineage (NCBI taxonomy): Eukaryota > Metazoa > Arthropoda > Insecta > Lepidoptera > Noctuidae > Standfussiana > Standfussiana lucernea. The sequence goes on from OZ059797.1 coordinate 16,914,335, forward strand.
AATCGTGATGTAAAGCCCAATACTAATAAAATATTTGTTTTAATATACATAGGTGTGATACCTAATGGTAATTTATCTAGTTTTAAACTTCCCTACCCACAGAAGTATACCCATGCAATGAATGATGCGAATTAAATAAGTAGCTTTCATAATGCCACCGCTCACACGTGTCAACTCTCCGTCTGTAGGTGACACCGCGTCGATGGCGAGTCGGATGGATGGGCGGGTGTCGGCGGTGTCAGCCGGGGGCTGAGCGTGGAGGCGCGGGGCGGGGGAGGTCGAACCATTAAATATTTAGCGGGTATATCGGCTCATCAGAACTACTCAGAGATCTCCATTGTCATGCGGTCCGCCTTTGTTCCGCGCGCACGGAATTATTAAATACATTCAGTGTACACAGTACAGTACGACAGAATGAGATGAGCTCAATTATTCCGTCGAGTAAAAACTCGTCTCCGAAGTTATAGCGGGTATATTTGCCTAAAGCCTTAATATCAGTAGTATGGCGCGGCGTTCGTGCGAAATAAGTTCCATTTGGAGAGTGTGAGGATTACGCGAAAGGCACATTCGGTAAAATTGAAACGAGATTGCATGTAAATGTGCACGAAGGCCGTTGTACCGCGCGCACGGGTGGTCGACTCTGTACGGCGAACTTTGGACATGCCTACTGGGGATCCAAAAAATGTTACCCCAAAAAAAAAAAATTGTGAAAGACCTAAAACCAGACCAAAAAATTATTTAATTTGGGTCTGTCAAAATACTCCAAAGGTATCCGATTCTTAGTGTTACCAGCAATTAAATTAATTGAACTTTTGGTAGTAAATAATATAATCGACGATGATAGTATTTACAGATAATTACAGACTTTCTATAAAATAATATCTCTTACGCTAGCAAATAACACTCAAAATTACTTGATTTTTTACTTACTTTGTCTAACAATGGTTGAAAATAAAATAATAAGTTTAAGGTAAGATTTTGTAGTAGCAACTTTATCAAATTCATGGGCAACCCAACAAAGTATGGCGTACTCACAGAACCTAACCTAGCGGGCTACCTGTTTATGCAAAGAATTTGAGTTTATCCGTGATTGTGCTTGATCGTTAATTGTTGTTCGTTGATTACGAAACCTTTTGTTCTTCCTCGGTAGTGTCGAGACATAATTTTTATCTAAACGTACCTAGTTACTCTGAGACTTAATTTGTGGAAGTCACAAAATGGCTGACAACTTCAGGCGAAAATGTTATAAGTGTGGGTTATCGCCAAATCCCGATGACCAAAACATTAAATTATATAGATTTCCTAAACCAGGAACAACAAATATGCGGCGGTAAGTTTGAACCCATACAGAAACCAAGAATTTTAATTTCATACGGTTACAATATTTCAATAACTCCATCCACCCGACTCACCATCAAATTATATGTTTCTTTCTTTTTCAGGAGTGAAATGTGGGCCAAATATTACTTTCCAGACAAGCTTTGGTCGTCTGTCGACTTCCAACGCAAATTACATTCAGAACATAGAATGTTATGCAATAAGCATTTTAAAGATTCAGAGTTCATTAATATTGAGGAAAAAAAATTATCCAAACATGCTGTACCGGATATGATTGATTTTGATGAGGTAAATATAAGTATTTAAAATTTTCACACACAAATGTTGTAAACATTTCAATAAATGTCAATTTCCCCTATCCTTATTGTTTTTTTTTATAACCCATTTACTCTGAGGTTAATTTTAGGAAACTAGAAACGAATCTGCAATAATACTAAGGAAAAGTAGCGCATGTTACTTTTCCTTAGTAATATTGCGGATTCGTTTCTAGTTTCCAATTAAAATTTTGATCAATCTGAAACCGCTTTCAAATCTTCCCGCTTTGAATAGTTTTATATGGGATACAGTTAGATGGCAGCACAGTGCTGTCTTGATTTTTTTGTATGGAGTTGTCATTCTTCCCTTTAGGGTATATAAGTTCTGTGACCGCGCGGTACCGCACGGCGCGGCACAGCGCGGCCGCACCGTGCGTTACTGTGCCGCGCGGTACCGGGGTGCGGGTAGTGGCGATGGCGGTACCGACACGGAAAGAGTACCGAATGGCAATAGACCGACACATTAGCATCCTGATCGTTTGATCGTTTCTAGTCATAATATGATCTTCGGTGTGAATGCCACTATAACATAACTGTGTCGGCTCGCTCGTTCACAACAAACAGCCATGACTGGTGATACGCCTCGCACTAGTTTTAAACTAAAACCGTTTTGTGTGAGAATGTGTTTGTTAGAATTTGTTCATGTAAATATATGGAAAACGGTTGAATGATTCAGGCAAATAGGTTTATATTCAACTTTGCGTGCAAATCTATTGAAAATCCTATGTAGTATGCATATTGAATGTTCCAAACCATTCTATTTCGTTTTTAGCCCGCTTGTAGCCCGGAGCCACAATTGAAAAAATTGTTTCGGCTCGATGCGCGACGCTCGGGATATAAAACTGTATTTTCCAAGTAAAGATGAAACGTTTGCTACTTGCGACGGCTGTTATAAAAATTCAAATGAGAGCGACTCGACCTCACGACACTGACATTAGACCCGGCTTCGGATTAGCGGAATAACAACTTTATTTTATTCCTCGTTGTTTATTTTTGGCATTTTTATTTATTTCCCAAGTTCGTAAGAACTGCTCGGTATTACCTGGAAAAGGACAGTTATTACCTACGACTGCTATGTCTTCTAAGTATCCATGATGAGATGATACTTTGTTTGGATACGTAGGAAAAGGTTTTAAAGGCGAATATAATGAGCAGTTGTTTTGAAATGACTATAAAGTAGCTGGAAGAACATCGGCTGGTAAAGTAATTGACAAACTGGACCCATCCATCCCATCAGGAGCGGCGGCACGGCGGTTTCGCCTCCCTGACCGCAGTACCCACTCAGTTTACATTGTAAGCACATCGCACTAGTTGAAACTAAGTGGAGCCCTATTTCCATCAGATAAATGAGATTAGCGTCGGTCGGTGTCGTCCGGAGCCGAGCGGGCCGTGCGGGCCGTGCGCGGCGTGCGGGTCGAGCGGGTCCATGCGGGTCTGTGCGGCGACATGCGGTCCCGACTATTAGTGATAGCTTATCGGTGATGAACGAACACGTTCTGCTCTTCCTACGCACTTATGAACAATAATACTACATCAGACATCTATTGAATCAATCTGGTACTAATGAATAAAGATGAAGTGTTCACAAGATAACTTTAAATCGACTTATCGGGTTTTTCAAAAAGTCATGATAGCAAAAGGTACTTTAGATGGCGCTGATTTGAAATTCTTCATAGCCTATATTGTTTGTTCGATCGCTTTCCATGCATTAAATTTTAGCAGTTTAACTCCGTGCTCGATAGACGGCGTTGTTCGTTTGACGCTAATTTCTGAATCGCAGTGTTAAGATTTTCCGTGAAAGAACGACCCTCGCCATGTAAATCTAAATCTAAAAATCAAAAATGTAACGCAGACGAAGTTGCACGGGTCAACTAGTAGGTAATAAAATGCAAAAATATAATGAGAAATAATAAGTCAAATGTGTCATTCATGACAGACAAAAGAAGTTTGACACTGAAACGAATGCTTGTATACGATTGCATAGTAAAGCCAAGCGCACATTACAGCCGCATCGGGCCCCAGCGCAACGCAATTCTAATAAATAAAAGGCGATGCGGTACGCTTGTAGTGATTTGGGAGCATTTTGGCGTTGCGCTGCGGCCCGTCCTACCCAATATCTGCGCCAGGCTTTACACGGTTGGCTGCGAGTCGCGGGTTCGATTTCCGCCTGGAACAGATATTTGTATGGCTAACGGGTAGTTGTTCCGGGTCTGGTTGTTTGTGTATGAGTTGTTTGTAAGCGCACCCACGATACAGGAAAAAGCCCTATAGTGAGGGGGGGGGGGGGCGTACTTTAGTTAAAAAAAAGAAAGTAAACATACTGTGACAAGTGTGCGGCAGACACGTCGTCCTTCAGAGCCGTACTCTCTCCAAAAACCGTAATTCTCCATCGCAGTGGCGAGGTAACATTCAGATACATTACATAGACAGCACCCGGCAGTAGCCGGCCGGCTGCAGCGCCGCCGCGCCCTCGTGTAATGACTCCCGGGAACATGCCTGCCACTGCGAGCAAACGTCTTACAGATATCATCTGTACATGTTCGCTAAGAAACGCTGAAATGTTAAACGTAAATCAAATAGGAAAGCTATATCATTACGAGGGCACTCCCAGAAATACTCGGCCTAACTAAGAAAACACAAAAAAAAACGAGTTTTATTTTAATTTATTCATCTACTCGAGCAAACATATCGTTATTTATTATAAATATTTACCTTATTTACAAACTAATATTAGATCTAAAATAAGAATAAAAATATGTACAATTACGGGGCGTCAAAAAATTCGTCCACATCGCTGTCAACGGGAAAAGTGCCAAGAAGGCTGGCAGTATTGCCACGTTGGATGGCAATGCTGATTCTTTGGCCAAAAAAAATCTTAGGTCCCTTTTAACTCGATGAACATTTTCAAAAACACGGCTTTATAGCCCTGAAGTTTCACCTAACACTCGACTGTATCATCTTCACTACTCTTTTTACTTTCATTCTGAGGAAGAGCGGCAGCCAGCTCGGGCACAAGTCCAAGCTTTTTCATGTCCAAATTTTCGGTCTACATACGACGCACAGCACTTTCTCAAATCCCTTCCTTATCTGCTAGTTCGCGCTTTTTCAATCGCGTCTATAAATGTATATTTATGTATATCATGTATGTAGGTATACGGGGCGGAAGGGACACCGACCCGAAAACGGATACCACATACTCAGTACATCATTCTGAACCACCCACATAGAAATTATTCGTCGATTATTATAAAAAAAAATGGTGGTTTCCGTTTTCGCGTCGGTGGCCCTTCCAACCCGTCTAAATATATTTTTTGGATTTTTTCACCATTTCTGGTGTAGTCACCTCATTTGATCGACCACTGCGATGTTCATCTTCTAGCAGCTGATATGGCCTCGTTAAAACGAAGTTAGAGTTATTAGTTTTTTTCCCTCATACGTTTAATGAATCATTAGAAAATATCCTTGCCAGAAGGCTAAGCCAGTAGGTGTAATAATTGCTTGATTGTAGCCTCGGTCACTCCTGATCAGAGCTCATGCGGTAAGGTTTCGCCTTATGATGACAAACCTTCATAGTTATAATTTATTGTTGATACTTACTATAAACGACTCTTACTATTATGGCTTTAATGTATGTCATGTACTTGTTTATGCAGTAAGTAAGTAACAATATCACTGTCTAGAGCGTGGCATAGTTTATTTCACGTTTTACATATGAAATATTCAAATATACAGCAATTTGAAATTGTAATGAATTTCATAGTGATTGTATGTGACAACACTTTACAGAACGCGAAGTTATTTAACAAACGACGCTCATGTAGCTACATACAATTAGTAACCGCGTCGCGACGCGCGTGCCGCCGCGCCGCGCCGCGCGCCTGTAATAACTACCAGCTTAACGAGCACCTAGCACACGCGAACATGAACCCTAGTGCTAACGCAATAGTGATGGCGAAGAGTGTACAGGTGGTATGGAGTAGGCACCGGAGGTACTAATTAGGCGAAGTTGTGAGCGCCTGCAAACCGTGCGGAGTCGCGACACCGCGCGGCACCGCACAGTGGAGCACAGAAGGTCACACAGTAGCGACTACCAACATTGGCATAGTTCTTTCTCCTCATACTAGTAAATGAGCAACAAGTATTTGTTTAGTTTACACTGTTGCCTGTTACCACTTACTCCAATTTTCCTGTTCTGTAATTTGTTGTGTAGTTTAGTTTGTTTGCATCTGCATTTCTGACTGTAGCACTGCTTGATGGCTGAGGCTTCCGTTCAGTCGCTCATTTTCTAATTGAAAATTATACCAGTTCGGTGACGTTTGTAAAGACTATTGTAATGTGGGCTGCTTTGGGAAGCGCGGCCGTATGACGGCGTGCGACGTCACTCGCTCGTCATGTGTGCTGTGCTTCTCAGTTTTCCACCAATATTTCGTATAGAATTACACATTTCGAGCGCCTTGGTAGTTGGAAATAAATAACGAAGGTTCCATAGGCAAACTAAGTAAAATGATCATTTAAATGTTTTGTTCAAAAGAGAAGTTGTTTTCTTTAGCAAGTAAAAGAAACTGTTTTCTTACACTCTACATACAGTAAAGCTTGATTAGTCGTCTTAAATTTTTTTGAGCGAGCAGTAAGTACCTTTGTGACACATTTGTAAATATGACAATGCTCAGAGCAACCGATTACAGTGTGTGTGGCCATATTGGCGCGCCACTGTGTACAGGCTCGGGCCATTACCTGCGGAGACACTCGTGTGCACATAAATATCTATTACATTGAGTCGGCATTCGTATGCAGGCGCGGTGCGCTCACGAGTACTGCGACTACGTCACGCGTCGCACGGTCCACGCGTCGTTTGGCTGCAGCCGTTATTATAGCGTATGTGGTCCCTTTTTAAGTAGAGGGCAGACAAGGGGAGGGGAGCGAGGGGGGGGAGATAAACGGTATTAATTCCAACTGTTTTAGCACCAAAGTTGGAGATAGCGTGTAATTGTATTAACTTGTAAATTCAGTTCTGTAGCACTGCGTAGTTTGTGTATCGGCCTTATCCGTGGGACTCCACCAGACGTCTTGTTACAACGACCTGCTGGAAATCCTTAAGCTCCGCAACTCGTTAATCTTTAACCACCTCCGGTTTACCAAGAAAGGTTCTCACGTGTCAATGTGTTGTCCTCTATCCTGTTGCTAATGTAAAGGGTTTTTTACTGGAAACTCAATTAACCTCGATCCCGGTTGAACCGTGGCGTTTGATCTCGCCGAGCTGGTCGCAGGCCGGCCGCCCGCCGCCGGCCGGTGGGTCGGTCCCGACCTCACAGGCGTTAATATGCTAAATTACTTATGAGAGAGAATGACCTGAATATTTCTCGAGGGTGATGAAGAGACGATTCAAATGGAGGGTTAAGTAGTACACAATAAATTCTTTACAATACTGAAGCACTCATATGAAGGTTGATTGAAATGGCTCCGCATCATACTTAACGGTGACCATAAAACATTTTAATATTTTAGAACTCATTATCCAGATAGCTTCAGTTACACGTCCGTACATATACATATACTCGTACGATGTACTTACAACTATTCTCCCGCTTTACTAGCAACATCAGGACACGGAGCTAACTTTGTTCAATCGCAGCCGCCATTACTGCCACCGCCACGCAGCCCTGTGCAGTGTGCAGTGTGCCACACGGAGCGAGCGCTACAAGTGGCGCTTGGGGACTCGTTGCAGCAACAACTGTCCGGGGGACATGCTGGCAACACAGTTACATGAATTAGATACGGAATTGTGCACCAAATCGGTTATGTTGCAAGTTCCCATTAAACTAACTAAACACAATGTTACTAATGTTAGACCATCAAATTTCGGTACATGCGAGCTAGAGTCGTGATTTTTTATTTAATTGTCTTTAACAGGCATGTTCTGGCTGGAGATGATGCGCAGTCTATTAGTATTAGTATACTTGTTTCGAGGCGTTTTACTGCATGGCTGGAAAAGATAATTCCTCAATGATATTGTTTTATGGGCTTTCTGTACCCATCTACGTTTAGGAAACATCTGCATTCCACACGGCGAGCAAGCTACACCCTGCAGAAACTTCAAACTATTATATTCTTACTTGATTCGGTACAATAATTATGTTAGTTATTGTTGATATGATTATTGTTCAGATAATAGTGCTTACGAGGTACGTAGGTTATGAGTACAAAAATTAAGCAAGGGATTAAATAAGAAAGAACTTCAAGAAGAAAACCATTTATTTATATTGAAAGACCATAGGCCTTTTCCAAATGATAAATTATGTTTATTTTGCAAATAGGTTTTTACAAACACTTTTACACGTCTTCTTTTTTTAAATCTAGATGAGGCCGGTTTTTCGTATCTTACTACTTTGAGAAGAAACAGCCGAAACAAACTCAGAGGTCATAGTCTCTTTTAAGGTCCAGACATAATCTTGATAAACTCACATGAGGAGTATGCAGATGAGTGTCTGAGATGGTCTTTTGAAGAAAGAACCACACAGATTTGAGTGGACCTGTCCAGCCAGTGCAAGCATTTGTCAGTTATCGTGTAGACCTTTCCCTTTGTGTAGACCTTTACCTTTCTTTGGTATTGCGACGAACAATACCAAAGAAAGGACATTTGTGTAGGTCGCTTATAGTACTCGATACTGCCAGACAATAGTAAAAACAAACAAAAAACATAAAAATGACCCATATTGTCCTCACACACTAATCAAATTAATAATACTTACAAAATAAATGTTCATAAAAATCAATACATGTCACACATAATAATAAAAAAAACAATAAAATAATTAACAAAGTAAATGTTCATGTCAAATCATTAAATGTCAAAGTGTATTAAAGAAAGGAATGAACAAATTGAAATCCAGACATTCATTGAGCAAATTTAATTGGAGCAGCTTAATCCCAAGCCTTTTTATCTTCGAGATAGTGATTAACGTTATAGTAGGCTTTTAGGTATAGTTTCCGTTTTATAAACGATTTAAATTTATTTAGGCTTAGTGCCCGGAAGTTTATTATACAAACTTATATAAACATTGGCATCTAAACGAATCCCCCATTTTTTTGAGCCTAGTTGCAGGCAACAAATTTTGTGTTTGTTCCTCGTATTTATATTGTGGATATCACTGTATTTAAACTGCATACAAAAGGTTTACATAAATAAACTGAGAGGGGACAGTAAGTATGTATATTAATTTCTTTAAATTTTTCTCTGTGGGAGTGTCTGGGACTTTATTTATACATTGAACGAATTGCCCTTTTTTGCAAGATAAAAATTGTTTAAATATCGAAGACTATTATAACCAGTTGACTGCGCATACAGTGCCCCGATGCTCGAAAACTATTAGTGTTTTGTCGCCTATGTATAGGCTACGGTACTAGTGAGCATTTTATTTATGACCAAGTATTAGACCTGTGTGCAAGTTAAATTATTGCAACAAAATGCCTTCATGCGCGGTGAAGTGGTGTGGGAAACATTCCAAAACATCTAGTTACAAAAAGGATGGCATAACTTTTCACCGGTAAGTAAACAGTTAGAAAATTATTTTTGATTTAATCAGATTATGAGTGACTGCAGAGGTCTCGTTAAAATGGAGACTGGGTGAAAGAGCACAAGTTTCCGCGTTGATGTCTTTTGGAAACGTCTCGTTCTTTCATTAGACAATTCTAATTATTTTATCCCTTTCTTTCCCTTTGCATGTTTATCCTAAAAACCTGTGCTGTCACCTTTAATATCCGAAGTTGATATCGACAACTATAAAATTTAAATTAATAAAAAAGTTCAATCCAACTACTGCAATAAAATACCTATCTACTTTTAATCGACTTTAAAAAAGGAGGAGGTTATACGTTCAGATCCCTAAAACTTTAATTCGAAAAACATTTACCAAATTAATTCATTTTAAAAATCAATAATATAACAGGATATCGATTGTTTTTGATTAAATATCATTATGCTTTCTCGCAGGTTCGCGCGATGCTCACGTGACGTTAAAGTCACACTTTTCAAAAGTTACTGCCAAACGTTATACACGTGCAGCCTGTGGAGCAATTACACTAAGAAAGCCTGCAATGCTCTGCGCGTCCAGTATAACAACGCGTTCAGGGGTTTGTTGGGGCTCCCATGGAGATGCAGTGCCTCCGGCATGTTCGCCGACCACAGCACGGACGGCTTCCAGGCGGTGCTTCGCAAAAGAACGGCCTCCCTGCGGTCTCGGGTTAAGGGCAGCACCAACACCCTTCTGAGCGTGGTGTCGGACAGAGTCGACAGCCAAATCCTGAGGCACTGGTCGCTCATGCATGTCCAAAATAATAATAATTTTAAATTCTACTAACATAGCTGTAAGTATCTACCTACTAACATAATATGGACTTGTATTATTTCATGTGTGCTAGTCTGAAATAAATATTTTCATTCATTCATTCATTCATTATTCGTAAAACGATTTTAATTGGGTATTTTTCATAATGTTAAAATCCATTTTATTGAAATCGACTGTTTTCCCCTAATCAAATAGATCAGCCCTAACGATATGCATACCTATGCAAGTTGACCTTTTTTTTTGTTTCCGGGTGGAAAATCCCCACGGATGTCCTCCGCCCTGGGGTGGGCGGAGGGGTCTGTCAGACTTGAACTGACTAAAAACCACCCCGGTGTTCCCTTCCCACACTTGCACCGGGGATCATGGGAACTAGTGCGCCTTCCACGATCCCCGGCTAGTGCCGGCCCGCGTTCGCGGGCCTCCTCAAGTTCACGGGGGGAGTGAGGTGTAGAACTCCCCCGCGACGTCTAATAGGGTCTCGCGCGGAACACCACGCGCCACCGCCTCGGGTCCAAATATATGGGGGGGGGGCGGACGTTCCCAAGTTCGCCGTCCTTCTGGACCCGTTTAGGGGGGCTGGAAGAGGGCGTTGTCCGCCCTCCGCCGACGCCCGGTGCGTCTGCTGCGGGTCGGTTCCGACTTCTGTTACGAGGGCACGGCGCGGCTCCTCCCATACGGGACATTCTGCCAGCGTATGCCGTGCCGTGTCCTCCAGACAGTGATGACACCAAGCGTCCGGCTCCCTGTTTATGCGACACAGGTACTTCCCGAAGCAACCATGCCCCGAGAAAACCTGCGTCGCCCGAAACGACAGGGAGCCGTGCCTCCTGCCGAGTCAGTCTTCGAGCACTGGTCGGATCGCCTCGAAGGTAGCGAGGCCGGCGGTAGGGCGTAAAAGCCTGTCCCGCCACTCCGCCACCAGAACCTCGCGATCTCTCGCTGCATCGGTTCACCGCCCCGCGTCCGCACTTCCTCACGCCACCGATAAAGTGACGCGAGGACTCTAGGTCCCATGGCGGTGACCCGGCCAGTGCACAAGCCGCCTCGTAGGAGATTGTGCGATATCCCTTGATAGACCTGACGGCCATCGCCCTCGGCCAGCAGCATCGCAATACTGCGGTTTTCGCAGTATTGCGATGCTGCCGGCCGTCAGGTCAGAGGCCCACCCCGGTGCCCCGTACAGGGCCATGGATCGCAAAACCCCCAAGTACAATCTTCCACAGGCGCGGTGCGCTCACGAGTACTGCGACTACGTCACGCGTCGCACGGTCCACGCGTCGTTTGGCTGCAGCCGTTATTATAGCGTATGTGGTCCCTTTTTAAGTAGAGGGCAGACAAGGGGAGGGGAGCGAGGGGGGGGAGATAAACGGTATTAATTCCAACTGTTTTAGCACCAAAGTTGGAGATAGCGTGTAATTGTATTAACTTGTAAATTCAGTTCTGTAGCACTGCGTAGTTTGTGTATCGGCCTTATCCGTGGGACTCCACCAGACGTCTTGTTACAACGACCTGCTGGAAATCCTTAAGCTCCGCAACTCGTTAATCTTTAACCACCTCCGGTTTACCAAGAAAGGTTCTCACGTGTCAATGTGTTGTCCTCTATCCTGTTGCTAATGTAAAGGGTTTTTTACTGGAAACTCAATTAACCTCGATCCCGGTTGAACCGTGGCGTTTGATCTCGCCGAGCTGGTCGCAGGCCGGCCGCCCGCCGCCGGCCGGTGGGTCGGTCCCGACCTCACAGGCGTTAATATGCTAAATTACTTATGAGAGAGAATGACCTGAATATTTCTCGAGGGTGATGAAGAGACGATTCAAATGGAGGGTTAAGTAGTACACAATAAATTCTTTACAATACTGAAGCACTCATATGAAGGTTGATTGAAATGGCTCCGCATCATACTTAACGGTGACCATAAAACATTTTAATATTTTAGAACTCATTATCCAGATAGCTTCAGTTACACGTCCGTACATATACATATACTCGTACGATGTACTTACAACTATTCTCCCGCTTTACTAGCAACATCAGGACACGGAGCTAACTTTGTTCAATCGCAGCCGCCATTACTGCCACCGCCACGCAGCCCTGTGCAGTGTGCAGTGTGCCACACGGAGCGAGCGCTACAAGTGGCGCTTGGGGACTCGTTGCAGCAACAACTGTCCGGGGGACATGCTGGCAACACAGTTACATGAATTAGATACGGAATTGTGCACCAAATCGGTTATGTTGCAAGTTCCCATTAAACTAACTAAACACAATGTTACTAATGTTAGACCATCAAATTTCGGTACATGCGAGCTAGAGTCGTGATTTTTTATTTAATTGTCTTTAACAGGCATGTTCTGGCTGGAGATGATGCGCAGTCTATTAGTATTAGTATACTTGTTTCGAGGCGTTTTACTGCATGGCTGGAAAAGATAATTCCTCAATGATATTGTTTTATGGGCTTTCTGTACCCATCTACGTTTAGGAAACATCTGCATTCCACACGGCGAGCAAGCTACACCCTGCAGAAACTTCAAACTATTATATTCTTACTTGATTCGGTACAATAATTATGTTAGTTATTGTTGATATGATTATTGTTCAGATAATAGTGCTTACGAGGTACGTAGGTTATGAGTACAAAAATTAAGCAAGGGATTAAATAAGAAAGAACTTCAAGAAGAAAACCATTTATTTATATTGAAAGACCATAGGCCTTTTCCAAATGATAAATTATGTTTATTTTGCAAATAGGTTTTTACAAACACTTTTACACGTCTTCTTTTTTTAAATCTAGATGAGGCCGGTTTTTCGTATCTTACTACTTTGAGAAGAAACAGCCGAAACAAACTCAGAGGTCATAGTCTCTTTTAAGGTCCAGACATAATCTTGATAAACTCACATGAGGAGTATGCAGATGAGTGTCTGAGATGGTCTTTTGAAGAAAGAACCACACAGATTTGAGTGGACCTGTCCAGCCAGTGCAAGCATTTGTCAGTTATCGTGTAGACCTTTCCCTTTGTGTAGACCTTTACCTTTCTTTGGTATTGCGACGAACAATACCAAAGAAAGGACATTTGTGTAGGTCGCTTATAGTACTCGATACTGCCAGACAATAGTAAAAACAAACAAAAAACATAAAAATGACCCATATTGTCCTCACACACTAATCAAATTAATAATACTTACAAAATAAATGTTCATAAAAATCAATACATGTCACACATAATAATAAAAAAAACAATAAAATAATTAACAAAGTAAATGTTCATGTCAAATCATTAAATGTCAAAGTGTATTAAAGAAAGGAATGAACAAATTGAAATCCAGACATTCATTGAGCAAATTTAATTGGAGCAGCTTAATCCCAAGCCTTTTTATCTTCGAGATAGTGATTAACGTTATAGTAGGCTTTTAGGTATAGTTTCCGTTTTATAAACGATTTAAATTTATTTAGGCTTAGTGCCCGGAAGTTTATTATACAAACGTATATAAACATTGGCATCTAAACGAATCCCCCATTTTTTTGAGCCTAGTTGCAGGCAACAAATTTTGTGTTTGTTCCTCGTATTTATATTGTGGATATCACTGTATTTAAACTGCATACAAAAGGTTTACATAAATAAACTGAGAGGGGACAGTAAGTATGTATATTAATTTCTTTAAATTTTTCTCTGTGGGAGTGTCTGGGACTTTATTTATACATTGAACGAATTGCCCTTTTTTGCAAGATAAAAATTGTTTAAATATCGAAGACTATTATAACCAGTTGACTGCGCATACAGTGCCCCGATGCTCGAAAACTATTAGTGTTTTGTCGCCTATGTATAGGCTACGGTACTAGTGAGCATTTTATTTATGACCAAGTATTAGACCTGTGTGCAAGTTAAATTATTGCAACAAAATGCCTTCATGCGCGGTGAAGTGGTGTGGGAAACATTCCAAAACATCTAGTTACAAAAAGGATGGCATAACTTTTCACCGGTAAGTAAACAGTTAGAAAATTATTTTTGATTTAATCAGATTATGAGTGACTGCAGAGGTCTCGTTAAAATGGAGACTGGGTGAAAGAGCACAAGTTTCCGCGTTGATGTCTTTTGGAAACGTCTCGTTCTTTCATTAGACAATTCTAATTATTTTATCCCTTTCTTTCCCTTTGCATGTTTATCCTAAAAACCTGTGCTGTCACCTTTAATATCCGAAGTTGATATCGACAACTATAAAATTTAAATTAATAAAAAAGTTCAATCCAACTACTGCAATAAAATACCTATCTACTTTTAATCGACTTTAAAAAAGGAGGAGGTTATACGTTCAGATCCCTAAAACTTTAATTCGAAAAACATTTACCAAATTAATTCATTTTAAAAATCAATAATATAACAGGATATCGATTGTTTTTGATTAAATATCATTATGCTTTCTCGCAGGTTCGCGCGATGCTCACGTGACGTTAAAGTCACACTTTTCAAAAGTTACTGCCAAACGTTATACACGTGCAGCCTGTGGAGCAATTACACTAAGAAAGCCTGCAATGCTCTGCGCGTCCAGTATAACAACGCGTTCAGGGGTTTGTTGGGGCTCCCATGGAGATGCAGTGCCTCCGGCATGTTCGCCGACCACAGCACGGACGGCTTCCAGGCGGTGCTTCGCAAAAGAACGGCCTCCCTGCGGTCTCGGGTTAAGGGCAGCACCAACACCCTTCTGAGCGTGGTGTCGGACAGAGTCGACAGCCAAATCCTGAGGCACTGGTCGCTCATGCATGTCCAAAATAATAATAATTTTAAATTCTACTAACATAGCTGTAAGTATCTACCTACTAACATAATATGGACTTGTATTATTTCATGTGTGCTAGTCTGAAATAAATATTTTCATTCATTCATTCATTCATTATTCGTAAAACGATTTTAATTGGGTATTTTTCATAATGTTAAAATCCATTTTATTGAAATCGACTGTTTTCCCCTAATCAAATAGATCAGCCCTAACGATATGCATACCTATGCAAGTTGACCTTTTTTTTTTGTTTCCGGGTGGAAAATCCCCACGGATGTCCTCCGCCCTGGGGTGGGCGGAGGGGTCTGTCAGACTTGAACTGACTAAAAACCACCCCGGTGTTCCCTTCCCACACTTGCACCGGGGATCATGGGAACTAGTGCGCCTTCCACGATCCCCGGCTAGTGCCGGCCCGCGTTCGCGGGCCTCCTCAAGTTCACGGGGGGAGTGAGGTGTAGAACTCCCCCGCGACGTCTAATAGGGTCTCGCGCGGAACACTACGCGCCACCGCCTCGGGTCCAAATATATGGGGGGGGGGCGGACGTTCCCAAGTTCGCCGTCCTTCTGGACCCGTTTAGGGGGGCTGGAAGAGGGCGTTGTCCGCCCTCCGCCGACGCCCGGTGCGTCTGCTGCGGGTCGGTTCCGACTTCTGTTACGAGGGCACGGCGCGGCTCCTCCCATGCGGGACATTCTGCCAGCGTATGCCGTGCCGTGTCCTCCAGACAGTGATGACACCAAGCGTCCGGCTCCCTGTTTATGCGACACAGGTACTTCCCGAAGCAACCATGCCCCGAGAAAACCTGCGTCGCCCGAAACGACAGGGAGCCGTGCCTCCTGCCGAGTCAGTCTTCGAGCACTGGTCGGATCGCCTCGAAGGTAGCGAGGCCGGCGGTAGGGCGTAAAAGCCTGTCCCGCCACTCCGCCACCAGAACCTCGCGATCTCTCGCTGCATCGGTTCACCGCCCCGCGTCCGCACTTCCTCACGCCACCGATAAAGTGACGCGAGGACTCTAGGTCCCATGGCGGTGACCCGGCCAGTGCACAAGCCGCCTCGTAGGAGATTGTGCGATATCCCTTGATAGACCTGACGGCCATCGCCCTCGGCCAGCAGCATCGCAATACTGCGGTTTTCGCAGTATTGCGATGCTGCCGGCCGTCAGGTCAGAGGCCCACCCCGGTGCCCCGTACAGGGCCATGGATCGCAAAACCCCCAAGTACAATCTTCTACAGGCGGTGCTCGGGCCCCCCAGATTGGGAAGCAGCGTTGCGAGCGCGCCTGCCACGCCCATCAATTTGGGCGCCAGCCGCCGAAAGTGGAGGCCGAAATCCCACCAGCTGTCGAGCACCAATCCCAATTATTTCATGGTGGGCTCGAAAGTAATTTGGGTCCCCCCGACCACAATATGTGATTCCGGCGGCGGCACCCGCCGCGGCCAGTGAAAGACCATGGCCTCCGACTTGTTGAGGGCCACCTCCAGGCCCAGGCGCCGTATGCGGCTCACCACTTGCGAGACCGCAGCCGTCGCCAGCAACGCTGCCTCCCTGTAAGAGCTCCCACGGGACGTGACCAGCGTGTCGTCCGCATAACACGTCAAGGCCACTCCCGGTGGGAGCTCACCTCTCAGCACCCAGTTGTAACCGATGTTCCACAGGGGTGGGCCCACGACCGAGCCCTGTGGAACACCGCACGACATGTCGAGCCGGCCTCCACCGTCGCGTCCCCTATAGGTGACACACCTTTCGGCTAAATATGCCCCAACGATGCGGCGGAGGTACGGGGGCACCCTATGGTAGAGCAATGCCTCCCGAATGCAGCTCCAGGGCAGGGTGTTGAAAGCGTTGGAGTTGTCCAAGGACACCACCAGCATCACCCTGCCCCGGGACACCGCTTCCTCCGCCAGGACTCTCACTCGCATAATGGCGTCCACAGTGGAACGCCCATGCCGAAATCCGAACTGGCTGTCGTGCAAATCCGGTCCCTCTCTGTACAAGTGGCTGGCGAGGCGGGCAGCAATAATCCACTCGAAAAGCTTACCCACCTCGTACAGCAGCACTATGGGCCGGTATGCAGACGGCGATTCCAGACCAGAGCAGACGACCCGTTTTCCACTGACTTGGGAATTGGCCCTGCTCAAGACAAGCTGAGTAGAGTCATCAAAATCAAAGCATTTATTTCAAGTAGACCAATTACAGGCACTTTTGAATTGACGAAAGAAAGACAGCAATAAAAAATGAAGCTACAGTCCCAGTCACAAGACATAATAACTGGGAAAGTACTGTAGTTGCCCATTCCAAAGCGTAGATCTCTATGGAGAAGAATGGGCAAGAAACTCCATGGACACTCTTTTAAATCATAATGTTTTCACAAAAAATCTTGGATATATCATTCTTGTAGAGATGGTACATTATGTGAGAACGATGTAGCAAGACGTACACGTTAAAAGTGTCCACAGTAAAAAAAGGCAATTATAAAACAAAATAATTAGTTCAAATAAACCGTGGTAACTAAGAGATGACCAGTCACAACTGACAGTACCCGTTCACGAACATGACGCATGGATCAGCCATCATTCAACTCAACCATTTTGAAGGGAACTAAATGACCCGACACACACGACACCATCAGCGAGACATTTGAGTGAGCATGACATACTCTCAACCGCCAGGGCACATTCAAGTCGAGAAAAAAAAAAGTATATACATGTGTATACATGGATGGAAATGAGTTTCATAATGGTGTTTCAAAGGTTTCAACATGTTTTGTCACATTCAGCGTACAAAATAGTATATAATACATAATTTGAAATTATAAATCAGGAAATAGTTAAATTATAGTCAAACTTCAATCAATTCTAATACATAATTACAGTCCACACAAAAATATATAAAAAATAATAATAAAAACAATAATCTATAATAATATTATAACTGGCAACACCAACGTCAACAGTACGTGTTTAATTGTGACATAACAATTTTATCAATTTAAATAAACAAAATTAAATCTCAAGCCATTCGGAATTTCACATAATATCGAAATCGAAACAGTCCATCAAGAAAACATCCAGAAAACCACAAAATGCTATATTATATTTATTTTATCATCAAAACATTCGACCGAATTGGCTTTGACAGTTAATGTCAAGTCATGAAAATAGCAAATAAAATAAAATCACATAAATGAATTAAAGACAATGTTGACGAGGGCAGCAGCACGTCACGCACGCCTACCGCCTCCGGACCAGACGCTCAGCTCCGCCTCGCCGCCGCCGGAACCCAGCCTCATCGTGAGTGCTGTGACACCGGCCGTGGCAGTTGCGTCGAGCTCGAGCGACGAGTACTTCTCTCCGCCCACGACGCCACCACCTGCTCGTCGACGGGGAGGACGCCGGCCGCCGGACGGTTTAGGACCTCGAGGCCTACCGGCCTCTGATAGGGTCCCAGCTCCCGGCGGAAGTGTGCAGCGCATGCGATGGACGCAGACCATCAATGAAAACGTCATGTGCTCATACTATGGGCCTACAGAGGGAGGAAACAACCTGACCGCGTACCGTGTTCGGATGCTCTCTCTGTTTCAGGTGCTTGAGCCAGCTGTCAACGTTTCGGCGCAACGACTGTCGGATCAGGTGCGAGTCGTCCAGCGTAATCGTATGTTGGATGACACCGTACTTGATCGCCTGCGGACTGAAATGCAGAGTAGCCATGTCATTACCCCGTCAGTGCAGGCTGTGGTACCACCACAGTCTACCACAATACCGGATCGCGCTGACGAGTTGAGTGATGACATGGCTATTAATGTAAGTACCCAGTGCAGTGAGGAAATGAGGAGTGCTTTGGAGGGTGCGATTCGAGAATATCGGTTCATGTCGCCCGAACTTAGACCGTGCATACCGCGTTTGCCCATGCATAACAAAAATAGGGCGCTGGTGGCTGTTCTGGATTCGCAGTTGTCAAACTATTTGGATAACTGCGAAGACCTCACTGATGCTCACTCAATCCTGTATTGTGCGGCTGTAGCGGCATGTCGTGTTGCTCATGTCAAATTTTCTGATGACAGAGCTACACGACCTAAGCCAGCCGTACCAGCATGGCAGTACGGGATTGAGCGACGTATTGGTGGGGCCAGAGCACTCATTGGCAAACTAATCTGCTTCAGGGAGGGCAATACGCGCCCTAGAGTGATGCGCTTTGTGAGGCGGGCGTTCTCGGGGACTGATGTTAGTCCTCGAGAGTACATCTCCCGTGTCACAGAGCGCATTGACTTTCTGAAGCAGAAAGTGTATGCATGGGCAAGCCGTATTCGTAGGTATAAGCGGCGGGTGGAACGATACACTCAGAATCGCACATTCCAAAGAGATGAAAGGTGGGTTTATAGGGCTTGGGAGCGACCGGACCAAGGTGTGGCTGACACGCGCCTGCCGGATGATAACGTCATGACTTCGTTCTGGCGCAGCATCTGGTCGGTGCCTGTCAGCCTTACCGAGGGTGAATGGACTCGGGAGGTCGAGAATGCGTGCGATCCAGTACCAGAAATGGGGGTAATCTCTAAATCTCTATCAGCCCCCAAGACGTAGCTCGTGCAGTCCGTCCGTTACCAAACTGGAAATCCCCAGGACCGGACGGGCTGCGGCACAACTTTTGGATCAAATGGTTCCAAAGATCGCACGCTCGCCTGGCTTCCCTGTTTCAGTCAGCCTTAGAGTCAGGGTCGCTGCCCGAGTTCCTGACAACAGGTATAACCCACCTGCTCCATAAATCGGGTAGTACTGCGGAACCCAAAAATTATAGACCGATTACCTGTCTACCAACAGTCTATAAAGTTCTTACATCCATTTTGAGAGCTAAAATTAGCAATCACATTGACGACAATTCTATCATGTCCGCTTCTCACAATGGATGTAGGAATAGGTCCCGCGGTACTAAGGAGCTGCTCCTCATTGATATGGCCATAAGTCAACAAGTTCGCCGTTCCCGGAGAGATCTGTCGACATGTTGGATAGACTATAAGAAGGCCTATGACTCGGTGCCACATACATGGCTCATGAGGGTGCTAGAGTTGTATAAAGTTGATGCAACTCTGCGCTCCTTCCTGATGTCGTGTATGGGGCAATGGAGGACAGTCCTTCGCTATCCAGGATGTCGGCAAATCCAGAGGAATAGCGAGCCGATAAGGATAGAGCGAGGTATATTTCAGGGCGATAGTTTGAGTCCACTTTGGTTCTGCTTAGCCTTGAATCCTCTTAGCACGCTGCTGGAGGATTCAGGTCTAGGCTATCGGTTGAGGAGAGGTGGTCAGGTTATATCTCACCTCCTTTACATGGACGACCTGAAACTCTTTGCCGCCAACGATTTGCAACTGATGGAGCTACTGAAGGTAACTGAAACTTTCAGTAGCGCCATCAGAATGGAATTTGGTGTGGACAAATGTGCGGTCATGCATGTAAAGCGAGGGGAGATTGTGGAATCTGTGGGAACCCAACTCTCGGATTCCATAAATCTTAGATCCCTTTCAGCAACCGAAACCTACAAGTATTTGGGTATGTCGGAAGCACTGGGCATCAATGTAGCTGACATGAAGCAATCGTTGAAGGAACGCTTCTTTGGCCGCCTGAGAAAAGTATTTAATAGTCTTTTATCAGGCGGAAATAAGGTGCGTGCCTTCAACGGTTGGGTCATGCCAGTTTTGATGTACTCTTTCGGCATACTGAAATGGACACAAACAGAACTGGATGCCCTGGATAGGAAGGTCCGTACATTGTTGACGGCATATCGAATGCATCACCCATGATCTTCGGTTATGAGACTGTATATCCCGCGGAGGTGCGGAAGTCGAGGCTTTTTAAACGCTAAGTCTCTCCACAATCGCGAGATATGTAGTCTCAGGGAATTTTTCCTAGAAACCGACGTGGGGATGCATCGGGATGTGGTCGCGGTGGACAAGGGCCTCACCCCGCTCTCCTTGGCTAAAGAGAACTGGCGCAAACCTGTAGTACTTGACACTAACGACCGCAGGGAGGTATGGCAGAGTAAGGAGCTCCACGGACGCTTTTTTCGGGCCCTTCATGGGCCCGATGTAGACCTATCAGCGTCCGTAGCCTGGCTACGTTCCGGCGATCTCTTCGGAGAAACCGAAGGTTTTGTCTGTGCAATTATGGATGAAGTTATGATGACGAATAACTACCGGAGATTTATTGTGAAGGACGGCACGGTTGACATATGTCGGGCATGCCACCGTCCGGGCGAATCAATTCGTCACATTATCTCTGGGTGTTCTCGTCTAGCTAACGGAGAGTACTTACATAGACACAACCTTGTAGCCAGGATTATCCATCAGCAACTTGCTCTAAAATACATCCTTGTGGAATCGGAAGTGCCGTACTATAGGTATGTGCCCGACCCAGTTCTCGAAAATGGCAATATCACACTGTACTGGGATCAATCCATCATCACTGACAGGACTATTGTGGCCAACAAACCTGATATAGTGGTGGTGGATCGATCAGAGCGGCGCGCAATGATTGTTGACATAACGGTCCCGCATGACGGGAACCTCGTGAAAGCCGAGAAAGATAAGCAAATCAAGTATCTTGACTTGGCTCGCGAGGTTGTCGACATGTGGGAAGTGGACTCAGCGATCATTGTGCCGATAGTTGTTTCAGCCAATGGCTTAATTGCCAAGAGCCTCGACCAATACCTGAGGAGGCTCTCGTTAGGCAGCTGGATCAAGGGCTTGATTCAGAAGGCGGTACTCCTGGACACGGCTCGTATTGTTAGGAGGTTCCTCTCTCTGGAGCCCTGACCGCCGGTAGCTTGGACCCTGTTCCCGATACCGGTGGGCTACTATTTTTATATATATATTTTTTTTTTGTGAGAAATATTTAAAAATGTAACAATAAGAAGAAAAAATTAATAAAGAGAATAATCTATAATAATTTGTGGCTCGGTGTCAAATTTACGTGACCTAATTTATTTCAAGCCGATTTTAATTTTAATTTTTTTAGCAAATAACTCCAGTAAAACTAAAACGCATACAGAAATAATGAAAAGAAAAAAAAAACGTTATAAACATACAGAAAACTGGAATAAACTACATAGAAAATGAAAAACACAAGCAATACGTAATATTTCATAAATATGTCACCGATGCTGACGAGACACCGAGCCAAACAGGAGGCACACCTACATACCATCTCCGGGCTCACCGCTCAGCTCCGCCTCGCAGCCGCCGGGACGCGCCACATCCTTGAGCACCGTGTCACCGGTCGCTGCAGTTGCGTCGAGCTCGAGCGACGAGTTTTTCTCCCCGCCGTCGACACCACCACCATCACCACGACGACGAGGAAGAGGACGGCCACCAGCGGACTTGGGACCTCGAGGCCAACGGGCCCCGAATAGGGTCCCCGCTGCCGGTGGAAATGTGTCGCGCATGCGATGGACTCAGTCCATAAATGAGAATGTTATGCGCGCATATTATGGGGCTACTGAGGGGGGGAACTTGACTGCGTACCGTGGTCGGATGCTCTCTATGTTTCAGGTGTTTGAGTCAGCTGTCAACGTGTCGGCGCAACGGCTATCGGATCAGGTGCGGGTCATACAGCGTAACAATATGTTGAATGACACCGTACTTGATCGACTACGCCTCGACTCACGGAGTAACCCAGTTACGCCTGCTTCGCCAATGATCGCGGTGCAGCTGCAAAATGTATACAGTACTTCGCCGCGATCCAATCACGGTGGTGAGGAGGATGATGACGAAGTTACATATATCCGTGAGTACCCAGTGCAACGCACAATTGCGGAGCGCTTTGGAGGATGCATTCAGGGAGTACCGTTTTACACCGCCTCAACTTAGACCACGTTTACCTCGTTTGCCTATGCACAAGAAAAATAAGGCGCTGGTGTGTGCCCTAGATTCGCAGCTGTCAAATTGTTTTGACAGCCGCAAGGACCTCACCGATACCCACTCAATATTGTACTGTGCAGCTGTAGCGGCATGTCGTGTAGCTCACATCAAGTTTCCTAACAACGACAGAGCTACACGACCAAAATTTGCTGTTCCAGCTTGGCAGTGCAGGATTGAGCGGAGTATTGGTGAGGCTAGAGCACGCATCGGCAAGTTAATCTGCTTCAGGGAGGGCAATACTCGCCCTAGAGTGATACGCTTTGTGAAGCGGGCGTTCTCGGGAACTGATATTAATTCTCGTGATTATCTGGCCCGAGTCACAGAGCGCATCGACTTCCTGAAGCAGAAGATCTGTGCATGGGCAAGCCGTATTCGTCGGTACAAGCGGCGAATGGAGCGGTACACTCAGAATCGCACATTCCAAAGCGATGAAAGGTGGGTCTATAGAGCTTGGGAACGACCGGACCAGGGTGTAACTGACACGCGTCTACCGGATGATGACACAATGTGCTCGTTCTGGCGCAGCATCTGGTCGGTGCCTGTCAGTCACACTGAGGGCGATTGGACCCGGGAGGTTGAACGAGCGTGTGATCCAATACCAGAAATGGGGGCAATCATCATCAGCCCCCAAGACGTAGCTCGTGCAGTCCGTCCGTTGCCTAACTGGAAATCTCCAGGGCCGGATGGACTGCACAATTTCTGGATCAAATGGTTCCAGAGATCGCACGCTTGCTTAGCGTCCCAGTTTCAATCAGCTTTAGAATCCGGATCGCTGCCCCAGTTCTTGACGACCGGAATTACCCACCTGCTCTATAAATCAGGTAGTACTGCGGAGCCCAAAAATTATAGACCAATTACTTGTCTACCAACGGTCTATAAAGTTCTTACATCCATTTTGAGAGCTAAAATCAACCAACATATTGAGAGTAATTCTATCATGTCTGCCTCTCAGAATGGATGTAGGAACGGGTCCCGTGGTACTAAGGAGCTACTCCTCATTGATATGGCCATTAGCCAACAGGTTCGCCGTTCCCGAAGGGATCTGTCTACATGTTGGATAGATTATAAGAAGGCCTATGATTCTGTGCCTCATACATGGCTCATGAGGGTGCTGGAGTTGTATAAAGTAGATGCAACTCTGCTTGCCTTCCTGATGTCATGTATGGGGTGCTGGAGAACGGTCCTTCGCTATCCAGGATGTCGACAGATCCAAGGGAACAGCGAGCCGATAAGGATTGAGCGTGGCATATTCCAGGGTGATAGTTTGAGTCCATTGTGGTTTTGTCTAGCCTTGAACCCTCTCAGCACATTGCTAGAGGGTTCAGGTCTAGGTTATCGGTTGAGGAGAGGTGGTCAGGTCATATCTCACCTTCTTTACATGGATGATCTGAAACTCTTTGCCCCCAACAATTGGCAACTGATGAAGTTACTGAAGGTAACAGAAACTTTCAGTAGTGCCATCAGAATGGAATTTGGTGTGGACAAATGTGCAGTCATGCATGTGAAGCGAGGGCAGATTATGGAATCCGTGGGTACTCAACTCTCGGATTCCATACACCTTAGATCCCTCTCCTCAACAGAAACCTACAAGTATTTGGGTATGTCGGAGGCATTAGGTATCAATACTGCCGACATGAAACAATCGTTGAGGGAGCGCTTCTTTGGCCGCCTGAATAAAGTGCTAAGCAGTCTTTTGTCGATGAGATATAACCTGACCACCTCTCCTCAACCGATAACCTAGACCTGAATCCTCCAGCAGCGTGCTAAGAAGATTCAAGGCTAAGCAGAACCAAAGTGGACTCAAACTATCGCCCTGAAATATACCTCGCTCAATCCTTATCGGCTCGCTATTCCTCTGGATTTGCCGACATCCTGGATAGCGAAGGACTGTCCTCCATTGCCCCATACACGACATCAGGAAGGTGCGCAGAGTTGCATCAACTTTATACAACTCTAGCACCCTCATCAGCCATGTATGTGGCACCGAGTCATAGGCCTTCTTATAGTCTATCCAACATGTCGACAGATCTCTCCGGGAACGGCGAACTTGTTGGCTTATGGCCATATCAATGAGGAGCAGCTCTTTAGTACCACGGGACCCGTTCTTACATCCATTTAGAGAAGCGGACATGATGGAATTGTCATCAATGTGTTCGCTAATTTTAGCTTTCAAAATGGATGTAAGAACTTTATAGACTGTCGGAAGACAGGTAATCGGTCTATAATTTTTGGGTTCCGCAGTACTACCCGATTTATGGAGCAGATGGGTTATACCTGTTGTCAGGAACTCGGGTAGCAACCCTGACTCTAAGGCTGACTGGAACAAGGTCACCAGACGAGCGTGTGACCTTAAAAACCACTTAATCCAGAAGTTGTGCAGCCCATCCGGCCCTGGAGATTTCTAGTTAGGCAACAGACGGACTGCACGGGCTACATCTTGGGGGCTGATAGTGATTGCCCCCATTTCTGTTACTGGATCGCACGCTCGCTCGACCTGCCGAGTCCATTCACCCTCGGTATGGCCGACAGGCACCGACCAGATGCTGCGCCAGAACGAAGTCATGGCTTCATCATCAGGCAGGTGCGTGTCAGCCACACCTTGGTCCGGTCGCTCCCAAGCCCTATAAACCCACCTTTCATCTCTTTGGAATGTGCGATTCTGAGTGTATCGTTCCACCCGTCGTTTATACCTACGAATACGGTTTGCCCATGCATATACTTTCTGCTTCAGGAAGTCGATGCGCTCTGTGACACGGGAGATGTAGTCTCGAGGAATGATATCAGTCCCTTAGAACGCCCGTCTCACAAAGCGCATCACTCTAGGGCGCGTATTGCCCTCCCTGAAACAGATTAGTTTGCCGATGAGTGCTCTGGCCCCACCAATACGTCGCTCAATCCTGCACTGCCATGCCGGTACGGCTGGTTTAGGTCGTGTAGTTCTGCCATCAGAAAATTTGACGCGAGCTACACGACATGCCGCTACAGCCGCACAATACAAGATTGAGTGAGCATCAGTGAGGTCTTCACAGTTATAAAAATGGTTTGACAACTGCGAATCCAGAACAGCCACCAGCGCCCTATTTTTGTTATGCATGGGCAAACGAGGTATCCGTGGCCTAAGGTCTGGCGACATAAACCAATATTCCCGAATCGCACCCTCCAAAGGACTCCTTATTTCCTCACTGCACTGGGTATTTACATTACTAACATGTCATTACTCACGTCGTTAGCGCGATTCGGTATTGTGGTAGACTGTAGTGGTACCACAGCCTGCACTGACGGGGTAATGACATGGCTACTCTGCATTTCAGTTCGCAGGCGATCAAGTACAGTGTCATCCAACATACGATTACGCTGGATGATGCGCACCTGATCCGACAGCCGTTGCGCCGACACGTTGACAGCTGGCTCAAGCACCTGAAACAGAGAGAGCATCCGAACACGGTACGCGGTCAGGTTGTTTCCTCCCTCTGTAGCCCCATAGTATGAGCGCATGACGTTTTCATTGATGGTCTGCGTCCATCGCATGCGCTGCACACTTCCGCCGGGAGCTGGGACCCTATCAGAGGCCGGTGGGCCTCGAAGTCCTAAACCGTCCGGCGACCGGCGTCCTCCCCGGCGACGAGCAGGTGGTGGCGTCGTGGGCGGAGAGAAATACTCGTCGCTCGAGCTCGACGCAACTGCCACGGCCGGTGTCACAGCACTCACGGTGAGGCTGGGTTCCGGCGGCGGCGAGGCGGAGCTGAGCGACGGGTCCGGAGGCGGTAGGCGTGCGTGACGTGCTGCTGCCCTCGTCAACATTGTCTTTAATTCATTTAAGTGATTTTATTTTATTTGCTATTTTCATGACTTGACATTAACTGTCAAAGCCAATTCGGTCGCATGTTTTGATGATAAAATAAATATAATATTGCATTTTGTGGTTTTCTGGATGTTTTCTGGATGGACTGTTTCGATTTCGATATTATGTGAAATTCCGAATGGCTTGAGATTTAATTTTGTTTATTTAAATTGATAAAATTGTTATGTCAGAATTAAACAAGTACTGTTGACGTTGGTGTTGCCATTATTATAATTTCGATGTGCAGGAGCTATTGTAGAAACTACAATAGCTCCTGCACATCACTGGAAACCAATTTATTTGGTGTTACTCTTAACAAGTTTAGAAGATCAGTTAGAGAGAGAGAGAAGAGTAGATTACCTACTTGATTTGACTTTAAACAATTTACTTCAGCCCAACTAGTTACTATCACAACTGAAAATAAAAATCTTTAGATATCTCATTCATGATACATATCATGATAATTCATTTCATTTAGTTTTAAGTAAAATTTATATTGTATTCACTTTGTATGATGTATATTAATATTAGAGAACTTTATGTTGTTGTCACTATGGCGAATGCTGCGTATACCTGTAATAGGCATACATACCAGTACTTTTATATATATATTTTTATTGTCTCCTATTAATGTTTCGTATGTATTGCTGTTGGTGTACCAAATAAATAAATAAATAAATAAATAAATTTCCTTTATTTATTTTTCTCACTTATTTTTACATTTTTAAATATTCCTATACAAAATTAGTATAAAAAAAACATTTAAGAATATATAAAATAGTAGTCCACCAGCACCGGGAACAGGGTCCAAGCTACCAGTGGTCAGGGCTCTTGAGGAGAGAGGAACCTCCTAACAATACGCGCCGTGTCCAGAAGTACTGCTTTCTGAATCAAGCCCTTGATCCAGCCGCCAAGCGAGAGCCTCTTCAGATGTCGGTCGAGGCTCTTGGCTATTAAACCATTGGCCGATACGACTATCGGCACAATGACTGCTGTATTCACGTTGCGCGACGCTCCAATCGATCTATCACCACAATGTCGGGCTTATTAGCAACAATAGTCCTGTCAGTGACGATAGGTCGATCCCAATACAACGTGACATTACCATCATCGAGAACTGGGTCGGGCACATACTTATAGTATGGCACTTCTGATACCACAAGGTTGTACTTCAAAGCAAGTTGCTGGTGGATAATCCTAGCAACGAGGTTGTGTCTGTGCAAGTACTCTCCGTTAGCCAGACGAGAACACCCAGAAATAATGTGTCGGATCGATTCTCCCGGACGGTGGCATGCCCGACATATGTCAACCGTGCCATCCTTCACAATGTATTTCCGATAGTTATTCGTCATCATAACTTCGTCCATTATTGCACAGACAAAACCTTCGGTTTCCCCGAAGAGGTCACCGAAACGCAGCCAGGATACGGACGCTAAGAAGTCTACATCGGGCCCATGTAGGGCCCGGTAAAAACGTCCGTGAAGCTCCTTGCTCTGCCATACCTCCCTGCGGTCATAAGTGTCTAATACTTTAGGTTTGCGCCAGTTCTCGTTAGCCAGCGAGAGCGTGGTAAGGCCCTTGTCCACTGATACCACATCTCGGTGCATCCCCACGTCGGCTTCTAGAAAGTATTCTCTGAGACTGCATACCTCACGGTTGTGCAGGGTCTTAGCATTTAAGAAGCCACGACCCCCGCACTTCCGCGAGACATACAGTCTCATCACCGACGACCGTGGGTGATGCATCCGATTTGCGGTCATCAATGTGCGGACCCTCCTATCCAAGGCATCAAGTTCCGTCTGAGTCCATTTGAGTATGCCGAAAGAATACATCAAAACCGGCATGACCCAACCGTTGAAGGCGTGCACCTTGTTTCCGCCTGACAAAAGACTGCTTAGCATTTTATTCAGACCACGGAGTAAATACAAAGAGGAGATGGCCTAAGCAACTGTGCACTGTGATTCTCAACTAGGTCCTGACGTTATCATGTGGGCGTGGTGTGACTACCTGTCATGTATTCCTAATTATTAAGCGAATATCTTAGTCCATATTTATTTCAACATCATCACACGGTATCGGGACACTTACAAGCACATTAAACCTTTATTTTATGGCTTGACAGCCTGACAAGTTACTGTAATTAATAACAAAACGTTCCGTCCCTTCTTAGAATTGTAAAATAATATTAGCCACTCGTAAGCGCATAAATTCTCTATTTAATGGGAAGCGAGTTAGGGATGAATGCCGGGCTGACAGGTCAAAACTAATATTTCCACAAATTCCTAAGAAACGATAAAAAATATTCGGTTTGTAAGTGCATTCCTCAATACGAGTGCACATCTGGGAGCCACGTTTAGAGGCTGAACCGAAGAGAACCTTTAAAACAATGGCAAAAACGGGCGTTAGGCAGGCGTGGTATTTTTAGAGTGTTTGAAAGGAAAGAAGGAGACTCGAGGCAGTCGGTCTTGGACCACTACAGGGTTCGGTCGAAATAAGCGAATAAAGCTAAGTTAGTTTGAGATCACGGACGGGGTCAGACCTTAGAGTAGTCGAAATAAGTCAAGGTGGTGAATTTAAGACCACGAAGTTCTAGGACGTCCTAGGTTAGGCTAGTGAAATTAGCGTAGTCTTGGTACCAAGATGCACATGTCCCAGTGGACTGTTGTAAGAGAGCGATTAATATTTTATAAGTTAAATATAAGTAGTAGTAATAAATCTAGTTAAAATCAGTATATTAAAGTGTAAGGAGATAAGGTGTGGCGGAGGCAAAACTGGTAATGTGTGCAGTATTCTGTAAGTGAATTGTGACTAGTTTCAATGAACACATGGTAAGTGTTAATTGTATTTAACTAATAGCTCATAGTAGCAGTCTGACGGTAGTGTAGAAGAACTGTTAATAATCATTCATTCCGGCGGACGGAGCAGCTTCTATATTGTATCACAATGTATACTATTATCTCATGTGTTATACATATATCCACTTTCCGTACCTTTGGCAAATATCCGTCATTTGCGTTTGGTTTTAGAAAGACGGCGAAAGCCCCACTACTCTACATTCACCTCAATGCATACGTCATTACACTGTACAATAATACATCCGACTTTTGACGATGAGACTTTTACCTGACGCACCACAAAAGGGAGGCTGAACCGTAATATTCGCATTACGATTAGAACAAATAATATTGTTCAATGGTGTAGACAACACCGTAATATTCATAGTTGATTAAAACAGATAATGTTGTTATTCCGACTTGTACTTGGAGTACAAAACAACCAAACGCTGCTGATGAATACTGCTTCCTATAAAGGTCTAGCTCAGAAACATTGCGTAGAGATTGTTGACGCGCATTTCCGGGAGTGGGGTTAGGCTTCACGAATTATCCCAAACTGATCTGATAACACCGTTCTAAGGAACGCTAGGGACTAACTGTGTCTCGTTAAAATAAACCCAGGCATATGGTACGCCAATTACTGAATCGACACTATTTAGTGAGACACGCAACCAACGACATGGGGAAGAGTAAGGAAATGTGAAGTGACGATAGAACTACCACTTCGGCGTTCACCAATAACAATCGCAATATGTTCTGCTACAGACTGAATCTGCGGTGCGCTTGTGCAAGTTGTGTATTATCATATTGATGGGGTAGACTGCCGTAAGGGTGTACTAACGTGAATACGCGTGTAGGAAAAACTATTTAAACATACCTTCCTCAATGGCAGCTGGACTTCTCAGAACTCTGCCTTAGGATTGAGAAAGACATGTGAAGAATGCTTAGGGAGCGTGTTCTGTTAGAATTCGTAGCAGTGTCCTTAGTGGACCTATGCGCTTAGGTCTAACAGTCACGTACTGGGGCAATTATTGTACCGGATTACATGCCATAGAAATGGGTTCGTAGTACATTAGAAATAATAAAGTTAACGTAACTGAATATAATGAATTTCTTAAGCGCAAGCGTAACGTTCCTATTACCACCTTTACTACAATATATCATATTTTGCGCCCTCTCGTCTTATTAGAGTCACATTTTATTATTGTTTGATTTTATATGATTTGATATTATTCATGTATGTGTCTTAACAGTGAATTCCCAATACTAACTTCACCTTGTGTCCCCTCCCTGTCCCTTAGCTTTCAAAGTCGGGACAGGGCAGCCCCAAATTGGGAATTCAGTCCACTTTCTTATACCGGTGGAGAGGAAATCCAGTCAGGGACGAACCTCACAGGGGCGCGCGGAAGGCGGGGCGCGTCCCTTTCCCCCTCAGGGAAACCGACTTCCATACTAATATTACCATGAATTAGGAAAAACGAAAATTTTATCAGCCTAGGGTAATTTAGGAACAGTCACAGTGGCCTTAGTCAGTGTATTGTTGGCGTTCGTCCTGTGCACAACTTTGTGAACGTTCCCATTTTACAGCATTGTTCGCGCTAGACGAAAAAAAGAATGAAGTGTTGTGTTTTGTCTTGTAAAAATTACTCGGATAGACGTTCTGATGCTATGGATGGCATCACATTTCATTTGTAAGTAATTTTATGCGTAATTTATTAAAATAGTTCTAGAAAAATCTCCTAGCGTCGGCGTTTCCAAACATAATTCTACCCGACACTAGATGGCGACACTTGGTGTCATGGAAACTAAAAATATTTAGGTATTTAGAGCTCAGAACTAACATATTTTAATAACATTAATGCTGAAATTTGTTCAACATTCATTCCTAAAGACCCTTTAATGGCCAAAATGTTATTTTTGTAGTTTTCATATCATTTTGTAAACAGGCCGCCATCTATCGTCAAATATGAACAACAAAAAGACAGGGCCGTAATTAGAAATCAATTATTTTACTGAAATTAAAATTAAGTTAGTTAAATTTTAAATGATATAGGTTTTAGATTTCCATCCGAAGATAATCTAAGACAGCAATGGATTACAAACATACTGGCTTTGTAAACCATCTTGATAAGTCTTTTTAACAAAATAAGTCATTTAAATAGTGTAAATCAAGAATAATGTTGTATAACATTATTCTTGATTTACACTAAACCTGAAAAGGGGTCATTGTACTCATCTTTTTCTCGAAAAAAAATCAGCTGTTCCCTACATTTATGTTCGCATAACTCGTCAAAATGTAGGGAACAGCTGATTTTTTTTTCGCGATTTCAAGGTTGGTCCCATAGAAAAAGTTGTTCAAAATGATGACTACAATGACCCCTTTTCGGCTTTAGTGTGAAAAAAAAATAATGTTGTATAAGAGAAAATCTAATAATCTTCATTCGTCATTTATCAGAAACCTTTTTTTTCACAATCTAATCACAATTTAAATTAAAAAAATACGCATCAAGATGGTTCGCAAAATTAATTTAAAATAAAACAGTACTCCCCGGTACGAAAATTCTGAGTACGACCCTGTTGCATCCTGCACTTAGTGACATCTAGTGTGAGATAGTTACGTAACTACAAAACAAAATCGACAGAACGAGCGAATAGTTTTGCTATTGACCGGTAGATGGAAAATAGAGAAGTGGGCGGGATTTTGCTAGATCCCGCCCACTTCTTTCCCCCTCACCCCGCAAAGTGTCACGCGTTGTTTCCTAAGGAAATCTAAATAGACCATCTCCTCTTTGTATTTACTCCGTGATTCAGACGGCCAAAGAAGCGCTCCCTCAACGATTGTTTCATGTCGGCAGTATTGATACCTAATGCCTCCGACATACCCAAATACTTGTAGGTTTCTGTTGAGGAGAGGGATCTAAGGTGTATGGAATCCGAGAGTTGAGTACCCACGGATTCCATAATCTGCCCTCGCTTCACATGCATGACTGCACATTTGTCCACACCAAATTCCATTCTGATGGCACTACTGAAAGTTTCTGTTACCTTCAGTAACTTCATCAGTTGCCAATTGTTGGGGGCAAAGAGTTTCAGATCATCCATGTAAAGAAGGTGAGATATGACCTGACCACCTCTCCTCAACCGATAACCTAGACCTGAACCCTCTAGCAATGTGCTGAGAGGGTTCAAGGCTAGACAAAACCACAATGGACTCAAACTATCACCCTGGAATATGCCACGCTCAATCCTTATCGGCTCGCTGTTCCCTTGGATCTGTCGACATCCTGGATAGCGAAGGACCGTTCTCCAGCACCCCATACATGACATCAGGAAGGCACGCAGAGTTGCATCTACTTTATACAACTCCAGCACCCTCATGAGCCATGTATGAGGCACAGAATCATAGGCCTTCTTATAATCTATCCAACATGTAGACAGATCCCTTCGGGAACGGCAAACCTGTTGGCTAATGGCCATATCAATGAGGAGTAGCTCCTTAGTACCACGGGACCCGTTCCTACATCCATTCTGAGAGGCAGACATGATAGAATTACTCTCAATATGTTGGTTGATTTTAGCTCTCAAAATGGATGTAAGAACTTTATAGACCGTTGGTAGACAAGTAATTGGTCTATAATTTTTGGGCTCCGCAGTACTACCTGATTTATAGAGCAGGTGGGTAATTCCGGTCGTCAAGAACTGGGGCAGCGATCCGGATTCTAAAGCTGATTGAAACTGGGACGCTAAGCAAGCGTGCGATCTCTGGAACCATTTGATCCAGAAATTGTGCAGTCCATCCGGCCCTGGAGATTTCCAGTTAGGCAACGGACGGACTGCACGAGCTACGTCTTGGGGGCTGATGATGATTGCCCCCATTTCTGGTATTGGATCACACGCTCGTTCAACCTCCCGGGTCCAATCGCCCTCAGTGTGACTGACAGGCACCGACCAGATGCTGCGCCAGAACGAGCACATTGTGTCATCATCCGGTAGACGCGTGTCAGTTACACCCTGGTCCGGTCGTTCCCAAGCTCTATAGACCCACCTTTCATCGCTTTGGAATGTGCGATTCTGAGTGTACCGCTCCATTCGCCGCTT
Source organism: Standfussiana lucernea (assembly GCA_964057025.1). NCBI lineage: Eukaryota > Metazoa > Arthropoda > Insecta > Lepidoptera > Noctuidae > Standfussiana > Standfussiana lucernea. Next base: position 16,947,776 of record OZ059797.1, read on the forward strand.
GTACCGACGAATACGGCTTGCCCATGCACAGATCTTCTGCTTCAGGAAGTCGATGCGCTCTGTGACTCGGGCCAGATAATCACGAGAATTAATATCAGTTCCCGAGAACGCCCGCTTCACAAAGCGTATCACTCTAGGGCGAGTATTGCCCTCCCTGAAGCAGATTAACTTGCCGATGCGTGCTCTAGCCTCACCAATACTCCGCTCAATCCTGCACTGCCAAGCTGGAACAGCAAATTTTGGTCGTGTAGCTCTGTCGTTGTTAGGAAACTTGATGTGAGCTACACGACATGCCGCTACAGCTGCACAGTACAATATTGAGTGGGTATCGGTGAGGTCCTTGCGGCTGTCAAAACAATTTGACAGCTGCGAATCTAGGGCACACACCAGCGCCTTATTTTTCTTGTGCATAGGCAAACGAGGTAAACGTGGTCTAAGTTGAGGCGGTGTAAAACGGTACTCCCTGAATGCATCCTCCAAAGCGCTCCGCAATTGTGCGTTGCACTGGGTACTCACGGATATATGTAACTTCGTCATCATCCTCCTCACCACCGTGATTGGATCGCGGCGAAGTACTGTATACATTTTGCAGCTGCACCGCGATCATTGGCGAAGCAGGCGTAACTGGGTTACTCCGTGAGTCGAGGCGTAGTCGATCAAGTACGGTGTCATTCAACATATTGTTACGCTGTATGACCCGCACCTGATCCGATAGCCGTTGCGCCGACACGTTGACAGCTGACTCAAACACCTGAAACATAGAGAGCATCCGACCACGGTACGCAGTCAAGTTCCCCCCCTCAGTAGCCCCATAATATGCGCGCATAACATTCTCATTTATGGACTGAGTCCATCGCATGCGCGACACATTTCCACCGGCAGCGGGGACCCTATTCGGGGCCCGTTGGCCTCGAGGTCCCAAGTCCGCTGGTGGCCGTCCTCTTCCTCGTCGTCGTGGTGATGGTGGTGGTGTCGACGGCGGGGAGAAAAACTCGTCGCTCGAGCTCGACGCAACTGCAGCGACCGGTGACACGGTGCTCAAGGATGTGGCGCGTCCCGGCGGCTGCGAGGCGGAGCTGAGCGGTGAGCCCGGAGATGGTATGTAGGTGTGCCTCCTGTTTGGCTCGGTGTCTCGTCAGCATCGGTGACATATTTATGAAATATTACGTATTGCTTGTGTTTTTCATTTTCTATGTAGTTTATTCCAGTTTTCTGTATGTTTATAACGTTTTTTTTTTCTTTTCATTATTTCTGTATGCGTTTTAGTTTTACTGGAGTTATTTGCTAAAAAATTAAAATTAAAATCGGCTTGAAAAAAATTATGTATTATTATTATTCGGAATTTTATTGTATATTAATGGGGCCCATATAACACTTTTTCTTAGAAGTGCTGTTTTGGCGGAGAGTGATTGCACCCAAACTCTGTACTTCTCGCATCTATTTCTACTTGTATTATTAATCCGTAGGGGAAACAAATCAGGATTGGTTTTTACAAATACTGATATTTCTAATATGTAAAGTGACGGAAGTGTTAGAATTATTCTGTGCTGCATAAACATTGGTTTGCAACTGTCAGTAGTTTGCAATCCAAACATAGCCCTTCACAACAGTGTCCTTCTTCAGTTGAATTGCCCCAGAAAATTATTCCAAATCTTAACACTGATTGAGCAAGCCCGTAATATGCTGTAAGTAAAGTATCTGTGTTGACAGTCGGCGCTAACTTATAAAGAGCATATGACGAAGTACTAATTTTTTTACAAAGTTCATTAATGTGAGTTTTCCAATTTAATTGCTCGTCAATTATTATTCCTAAAAATCGGGCTGTTTCAGCTTCTTCTATTATATTATCTTTGTATACTAAATTAAATTTTGACGGATTCCTTACATTTTCTCGCTGTCTAAAATGCATTATGTTTGTTTTACTGAGATAAATTTTCAAATTATTGTCATTAAGCCATGTAATTATAGAATTCAATGAATCATTATAATTATTCATATCAGTTGACGCGCGACAGTCATCGTAAACGGTCGGGTATTACGCGTCGTCTATACGTTGGTGCCGTGTGTGGTCATTGACCTTGAGGCTACGCAATGGCCTCTAAAGTGTTAAAATGTCAAAACTGTAACATTGTGATCAGCGAAGTGCTTGCATTTGTGCAAAATAAAATTGAAGTAATGGATGAAGAAAGTCTAGTGCAAATCTGTGCGACAGCTTTTTCTGAGGAGGAAGTAGAAAATGCCAAAAGTCTGTTGTTTGATTCAGTTCAGACTTCAAAGCGTAACATAACGCGCAAAAATAAAGGCAAGACCAGCAGAAATTTGGAGGATATTATAAGCCTTCTCAAACAGACAGACCCAGAGTTAATACCAATTTTTGTGGCGCGTGATCTACAAAAATTACCACCAATATCTTTTGACCATATAGATGTCACAAGATTACTTAAAGATCTCCTAATTTTGCGAAGTGACATATCGTATATTAAGGAGAAATATGTAACTGACGATCAATTCAGTGTACTAAAACGTGACATGGAGAATCTTAAAAGAGCTTCATTGGTTAACGTACATAATTTGAACGTTAATAACAAAAGAGGTGCTTTTGTTTTCGATACATATGATAGCGGGCCAATGGGATTAGTGCCACACAGCGAACAGCTGATAGTGCGTGACTCGCGGGATCAGCTGTCCCTTTCACTCGAGCGCGCTAACGATATGTGCGTCTCGCTTGCAAAACCGGATTCGCCGATACAAGTGAACGAGCCTGTCATCGGTACGATGCGTGCGGCTTCACAGCTGAGTCATGCGCCGTCTCAAAGTTCGGTATCTACTCATGCGCAAGTGAAGGTAGACAACGAAACAATGAGTCGCGATGATAAAGAGAAATCAAAGCAGAGGACCTTAGCGGATGTTGTACAGCAGCCAGGTATTTGGAAAGGAAATAAGCAAGAAGAAGAATGGATAGAAGTTAGAAAAAAAAGATACAAAAATCGTTTTATTGGGCAAAAAGGTACAGCAAAGAATGATGTTGACATGAAATTTAAAGCGGCAGATATTAAAGTCCCACTCTTTATTAATAACGTAGACAAAGGTGCCTCAGTGAGCGATATTTCGAGTTATATTTTAAGTAAGACTCAGGTGTCCGTACAGTTGGAAAAGGTTGTTATGAAACAGGACAGAGAGTACAACGCCTATAAAGTTTACGTTCCGAGACATAAGTTACCAGTCTTCATGAACGACAACTTGTGGCCTGAAGGCGTTAATTTCAGGAAGTTTATTTATTTCAGAGGTAAACCTGCTGAAAAATTACGAGTACATACACCTAGTCATAATGGAACAAAGCCTAGTTAATTTCGTAAGCTTCAACTGTAAATCTATTCATAGATCTATTGACGGTGTAAGATCACTTTGCCATTCGTCTGATATCATTGCACTTCAGGAGACATGGCTCCTACCGCATGACATAGCCTACTTAGGAACTATCCACAAAGAGTTCGCGTTTGTGGGCAAGTCAGCTGTGGATACGTCGAACGTGATACTACGCGGGCGGCCATATGGTGGCGTGGCGCTAATCTGGAGACGGAGTTTGTTTACATCGGTGTCCGCCATTGAGTGTAAAAGTGTGCGTCTAGTGGCGGCTAAGTTTGTAGTGGCGGAGCGCGTTTTCATAGTTTTTTCCGTTTACATGCCTACCGACTCAATGGACAACCTGATTGAGTTTACGGAATGTTTAAGCGAAGTAAGTGCAATTATTGAGAACGAGAACGTTGAAAGTGTATTTGTGTTGGGAGATTTTAATTCACACCCAGGTGAGCGTTTTGGTGTTGAGTTACGAAGTTTTTGTAATGAACAAAACTGGTTATGTGCAGATATAGAGAGACTTGGACTGAATTCTGATACGTATACATATGTTAGTGACGCTCATGATAATTGTCGTAGATGGCTTGACCACTGTTTGGTCACTAAGGCCGCTTGTCAAACTATTGTAGATGTTAAAATTTTGTATGATGTTTTTTGGTCAGACCACTTACCTGTACAGCTGATTTGCAACTTAAAAGTATTGCAGTCAAAGATTGTTAGCACGAAGCCCTCATGTAACAGGGTTAAATGGGGGATTAGAGAAGCTAGCCAGATAAGTAGGTACCATGAGTTGTGTCATGTGAAGTTGAGAGAAGTTGACTTTCCGGTTGTGTTTCATGAATGCTGTGATAATATGTGCCACAACCGGGAGCACAGACTACTTATAGATAGCTTGTATAAAACTGTTATTGATATTTTAAGTGAGTCAGCTGTGGCGACTTGTTTGTATCGGACTGAATTAAAGCGGAGGTATGTCACGGGTTGGAACAAACATGTGAAAGAGGCTCATGTGGAGGCTCGACTAAGGTTTGCGCTTTGGATGCAATATGGTAAACCCGGTGTGGGACCTGTTTATAGACAAATGTGTGACTCACGAAAAGCTTTTAAGGCAAAACTAAAGTGGTGTCAAAATAACCAGCATCAAATTAAAATGGACATTATTGCTTCTCACCACTCGGCGAGAAACTTTGGAAGCTTTTGGAGAGAAACGAAAAAGTTGAATCCTGAGTCGAGTCTCCCCTCGAGTGTTGGGGGTAAAAGTGAGTCGGTTGATATTGCTAACTTATTTCGACAGCGTTTCAAAATTGAGCCACCTCTGGGTCCAGCAGATCAAACATCGAATATAAGCAGTAATGACCTAAGTGTACGTTTCACTGCCCGTGACGTGTCTTCCGTCATCAAAAACATGACCAGGGGTAAGTCGCCTGGTCACGATAGTTTAAGTATTGAGCATTTACAGAACGCAGGTGTTCATCTCCCAAGGGTTCTTGCCTTACTATTCAACCTATGTGTGAGTCATTCTTATCTGCCGGCTGATTTAGTGAAAACAGTCGTGGTGCCCGTTCCTAAGAATAAGACCGGTGATATGTCAGATGTTAATAATTACAGACCGATATCCTTGGCAACGGTTACAGCGAAAGTTTTTGATTGTTTACTTGACCGTTGTCTAGGTAAACAATTAAAAATTAATGACAGACAGTTTGGTTTTAGGAATGGGTTGTCAACTGAGACTGCAATCATGACCCTTAAGAGTACAGTCCAATATTACACTGGGAGGAGGACACCTGTGTATGCATGCTTCCTGGATTTATCCAGTGCTTTCGACCTTGTTTCATATGACATATTGTGGAGAAAGTTGTCCAATGAAGCTAACCTGCCACCAGAAATAATTAATGTGCTAAAGTTCTGGTACGATAACCAGCACAACACTGTGAGGTGGGCAGGCTCATACTCAGAGGGGTACAGGTTAGATTGCGGGGTGAGGCAAGGGGGACTGACCTCACCCAAGTTGTTTAACATCTATATGAATAAGCTGATCGAGGAACTCAGTAGCACTGGCATCGGATGCACGATCGATGGTCTGTCTTTCAACAACATCAGTTATGCGGACGATATGGTGCTGCTGAGTCCGTCGATCAGTGCTCTTAGGAAGCTGTTAAATATATGTGAGTGCTATGCTGGAGCCCATGGACTTAGGTATAATGCCAAGAAAAGCGAGCTGTTAGTTTTTATGGCACAAAACAAGACCTATGAAGTGGTACCACCAGTCTCGCTATGTGGTGCCACTTTAAACAGAGTTAAACAGTTCAAGTACCTTGGTCACTGGGTAACAGAGGATGGCACTGATAATTGTGATATTGAGAGGGAGCGTAGGGCATTGGCCGTACGATGCAACATGCTGGCCCGCAGATTTGCAAAGTGTGACATCAATGTCAAGATAACTCTGTTTAGGGCTTATTGCCAGGCTTTCTATACCTGCAGTCTGTGGACCAATTACACGCAGAAAACGTTTAATGCCCTGCGAGTGCAATACAACAATGCTTTTAGGATACTGCTGTCGCTGCCTCGTTTCTGTAGCGCGTCAGGGATGTTCGCAGCAGCGCGTACAGATGACTTCTTTGCGATCATTCGTAAAAGATCCGCTTCACTACTGCGTCGGATGCGGGGCGGCGACAACAGTCTTCTGAGCATTGTTGCTAGTAAGACTGAAGGCCGCCTTATGGCGCACCTGTGCGCAGTGCATGTACTGTTGCCAGGTGTCTCCATGAGATGGCGTAACTAAGTATTATTAGCACTAGTTTAGCTTTGTTACGTATTGTGTGTTTTAAGTCTATTATACTAACATAGGTTAAGGAATACTAACAAATTTATGGGTTCCACCTGAATTAAAGATAAATAAATAAATAAATAAATAAAATTAGCATCAGAGTGGTAATTAATCATATTTTTAGGTGCCATGGTTACAGTACTGTCGTCAGCGAACAATGACATGGGTTCCGTAGTTGCATTTGGTAGATCATTAATGTATAGTAGGAATAAAGGAGGGCCAAACCACTTCCCTGGAGGACACCATATGTGATGTATCGCTTATCAGAGGAGAATATCTGTTCCGTTTTAGTTTTGATATTAAATTTTGATATTTGGGTTAGTTGTTGGCGGTCTGATAAATATGATTTTATCAATTCCAGGACATTGCCTCTTATACCATAAGGCTCAAGTCTATCTAGGTTTCCTGTGAATGATAGCTTTCTAGTACGTAGTACTCACACAATATAGGCTATGCGGCTATATAATACTAAAACTACCTCTCAGCTGGGGCTCCAGTTCTTTAAGAGCGAAGGCAAGCGCACCGCCAGGAACTCCCGCCGCGTTATTGCCGCCCTCATCTCACCTCGGGGACGCTGACGTCTTCGTCATCCTCCTACTCTGTGGCTGTGGGCAAAGCCATCAGCGGCGGTATATGCTCTTCTCTAGCAGGAAAGAGCGTTGCGACCACTTCCTCCAGCAGCTGAGGCTGCAGACTCTCAGTGAGTGGGGGCGCCCAGGCACGAAGTTTCCCTCGGACCACACGATAAGGGCGCCCCCACGGATTCACGTCTAGGGTCGACAGCATCTCCTCCCTGGCTCGAGTCCTCGCCTCGCCGACGGCCAGCCACAGAGCCTTCTTCGCCGCGCGGTACACCTCATACAGCGCGGCCTCTTCTTCCGGAACCCGACGGCGTCTCCTCCGGTATCGGGTGTACTGGCGTCTAACCTCCACGTACGCCACGCGCAACTGCGCTATGACGGCGGACCACCAGTACAGCTGGCGCCTTGTGGGTGGCGAGACGCGGGGTAAGGACACATCGCAAATTTCATCGCCGGCGTCATCGCCCCGCGGAACCACTGCGCCTCCGCTTCGACGTCGACGGGTTCGTTCGTCATTGACCCCCGGACCCAGGCCTAGAAGATTGCGGCTTCCTCGAGAAGTCGAGTCGCCTGTCAATTCGCTTGTATGACCAGCGAGGACCGTCCGTTTGTGGGGCCGACGGGCGCCCGCCTCTCGCAGTTTGGGTGGAGACGCTGAATCGAATGTATCGATGATCCGACAGCGTTTCCACCTCTACGGCAACTTGCCAGTCGCATACACGGCCCGCAACAGCAGAGTTTGCGAAAGACACGTCCACTATGGACCCGCCCCGCTACCGCACGCACGTGTACACCGAGCCCCGATTCAGGACGGTCAGGCCGGTCTCGACCGCCCAGTCTTCCAACACCTCGCCCCTATGATCGGTGATCGGGGATCACCACGCCGCAGAATGCAAGTTGATCTTGAACTGACCAATTGCAGCCGCGCGTTCTTCCTCGTCCCCCGGCCCGCCGTAGTGAGTCGTGCACTTAGAAGAAATCGGCCTATAAGCTTGTAGGCTTGGTTATGGTTACAATGGCAAATCACGACACCGTTGAGATTTTTCCAAACGTTTATTAGAGGATTTAGAGCACAGATGTACAGTTATAAACAACACGAAGGTATGAAGGAAAACACGAAGAAAATACAGAATGATAGGAAAGCACTTGACACTAAGAGAAAGTCTAGATTTGGACCAAACATAAACATAATATGAGCGATTAGGCGCGAGTAATGAAATGATCGTGCATTCGCCGTCGGAGCAGGTAGGGCACTGCCTGGCGTGGCCGAGCGATCGCGGATCAGCCGTCTCACACCACGGCAGGCAGGTGCGCGGGCGCAGGCGGCGAGGTACACAGTCGACGCGCTAGGTTAGAGTGCAACCTTCATGCGACTAATAAGTGTGCGTCTTTGCAGTTAGTGTCGCCACAAGCTCTCTAGTGGTTATATACTCTATGACCTTTTCCTTTTCGTGGCATGTCTATGTAATGTGAATACGTTTGACGAGCCTCACACCTGCGCCGGACAATCGGACAGCCGAACAGCCAGTTCTGGCGGCATCTAGAGAGCGAGCGGGGCGACCTACGACCAATGACCGACAGACGATGCCCGATCACGATACCATCATTATACATACGAGTATGTACATATGTTCCACTACAGAAGTACTTGTACATTCTTTCATTGGCTATTTGTCACACAATAAACCAAGTGTGTACCACCGTGTACATCGTACCTGCGTACGTTATGTACCTACACAGAATGTATTCCTGTCTCCGCTGCCTCGTCACCACCGCCGCCGGACAGATGTTCCCGCTAGCCGTTGTTTCAAGGTTTAGCGAGTCTGTGGGATGCACATTTCATTCATTGCTGTAATTGTTGTAAGTGTCCCTTCGTAGCTGTAACTACATTGTACAGGGCTCATGAGAACTACTCTCACATAATGTATGTAGTAGTGCAAGTACAATACTTACCAGTGTCTGTTATTTCCGTAACGTGAAGGCTTAGGAGATAACGCTGACAAACATATTCTAACCGCGCCCATCACAATTTATACACTACCTGTAGTTTGGGCTAGATAGTGTGTGAGACCTACTCTATGCGGAGCTATGTATTACCTGCTGTAGTACATACAGAATATTTCATTGGGTCGGCAACTCGTTTAGAAGCGTACACATTTTTTTCGTAGAATTTTAAATTGATCGATCGTATGTTACGGTGTATTGCGCGGATGAATATGTATTTTTACCGACTTAAAAAAAGAAGGAGGTCGTGTATTCCACAAGAATCTTTTTGTGTCATGTATGTTCACCGAGTAATAGAGAAATATAATAGAGAAGCACAGAAGAAGAGAAGATCCTGCGCCGACCCCAAATGAATTGGGATGAGGGCAGGAGAATGATGAATGATGATGTATGCTCACGATGTCTCTGTGATACCTGGTCCGACTTTCGTGATTCCTTTATCATTTGGTAGGGGAAGCCCTTCTGGCGTGACGAATTAGGGGCGTTTGTGAGAGATTGGCCGGAGAAAACCGACCGGAGAGAAGAGTGGAAGGCTATTGGAGAAGCATTTGCCCAGCAGTGGGACAATATAGGCTGAGGAAACAAAAATATGTTCAAGACATGAGGATGTCATAATAACTTTTCATTACAAAATAACATTTATAATAGACAAGAATTTGTGTAGGCTATCTCAATTAATAAAAAGGTATCTAGGTACTTGAAAAAAACTAAAAAACCCACTGAAAAAACTTAAGTTAAAAAACACTAAAAAGCTAAGAACAAGCACATTTTAAATTTAAATAAGTTGGAAGCGGGTGGTACCTATTTCATTTTTATATTTTCAAACTCAAATGGGTCCCGCCTGCTTCCAACTTATTTAAATTTAAAATGTGCTTGTTCTTGGCTTTTTTGTGTTTTTTTAACTTAAGTTTTTTTACCGCAGTCGGGTTTTTTAGTTTTTTTAATTACTTTTTTTTTGTAGTATATGCTGTGCGCGCGCCGATACAACAATTTTCGTACCATAAATAATTACCCGACTGCGCCAGAAGGAGGGTAATGTTTTTCGAGAGTATGTATGTATATATGCATGTATGTATAATTGTTTGGCACGCTCTGCGGCCTGAACGGCTCGATGAATTTTAGCTTGAGAGGTGTCGTTAGATTCGCATTTACTGTGAGAGTGACACTGGGTATAAACTTTGAATCAGAACACAAAATAAGCTGAGAGAACCTCCACGCGGTGAAGGCGGTAAAAATTTGTTTGGCTAATCGTCAGCGAAATCTATATCTATACTAATATTATAAATGCGATAGTTTGGATGGATGGATGTTTGTTACTCAATCACGCCAGAACGGTTGAATGGATCTGAATGAAAGACACAAAGATAAATTATGGTCTGGATTAGCACATAGGCTGTATATTATCACGCTAATAACTTAGAGGGATGAGCAATATTGCATTATGTCAATATTCCTCACTGTTTGACAACTGACAACTGCATTAGAGTAGAACGGCTATTTGAGACCAATGAAGAATGTTAACTAATTTTGATTATTAGCACTCCGTATTCTCTGTCAAAAATAAAAAATACTAGTGAAAGAATTACTTCGATACGTCAATTAGTTTCCGATTTAGAAGTAAAACAAGTTGTAACCGCACGACGCGGGCTGCCGGTGACGGTGTGACGTCATCGCACAACACGCTCAGTCTGGCTCACTCAGCCCGCTCGCGGTCGCGCGCCCGTGCCGTCAAAATTATACCTAAATACTTTTAAAAATGTCCAATCCAAATACTAGGAAATCATACATTTAACCGTACATAAATAACCTACTCTTTTTACTTGAACATAACCAATAGCATCATCGCCATAACTGTCTCTTGCCGATCTGAAATAAGTTTCAAATAAAAATAAATGGCTTTACGTATTTTGTTAGTAAAAAAAATACAAATAAATAAAAAAGGTTTAGTACATCTGTTCAAACATCTACATTTGCAACAAAAATTAAATTAAATTGCCTTACGTATTTTGTTAGTAAATAAAAATACAAATAAAAAAAGGTTTAGTACATCTGTAACGTTCAACCCACTACATCTACACCCTAAGTACCTATCCTACTTCCTACTAATATTATAAATGCGAAAGTTTGTGAGTGTATGTGTGTGTTTGTTATCTTTCACGCAAAAACTACTGAACGGATCTGGACGAAGTCTGGAATAACACATAGGCTACTTTTAATCCTGGGAAAATGTACAGTTCCCGAGGGAAACGGGGGCGAAGCTGCTGGCGGAAGCTAGTTTGCACTTTGCAATAAATCAATGTATGTATTCATTTAAATTTACTAAGAAGAGCGGTACCTACCTATATATACATACGTACCTACCTATAGCTACAAAACTATAATACATATTTGTTGTCTTTAACGTAAAAATTTAATGGTAGGTAGTTACTTCTACTATTTGAGTTGCATTCTTCCATTACGACATTAGTTGGGTATTTTGTTTTAATAAAACAATTTAGAACAGATAAACTATTAAGCATAAGTAGTAGCAAGGAACCTTTGCATTTTTATTCCTCGCATTTCGGCGGCAACGAAATCACTATTTGTTGATAAATAATGCGCAACCATTAATCCATCTATTTTAGGTAGATTATCCGATTGCCCTTTTTCGAATCCTTCATCCATTTTATTAATCGAATAATATTTACTATTTTAAGACTATTAACGTAATACGCGGACGAAAACAACAAAATACTGCGCAACCGCTGGCGACTTGATACTAAGCGGGATGCGGCCCGCGCGGCGCGTTGTGACATGACGTCACAAGCGGTCACGTGACTGTTAGCGGGACTCGATATTTTTCGAAACTTTGAATGACTATAAAATCAAAACTACTAGGTATTTTTGACTACAATAAAAACTAGTGTATTTGTATACATACAGGCTTTACTGAGACAAAATTTCAAGCGATTTGGCATACCTAGTAACATTCTTCATTGTCACCGAAGTAAGTGGCCTGACGGTGTAGCGACCGCCCTGAAAACCGGGGTTTGCAGCTTCGAATCGCAGCCAGTATTCACTTTTTGTGTTTTTTTTTAATGCTAGATTTTTTCCAAAAAGAATAAACATGGTTCACGAGTTCGATACCCAATTTCCACTTTTTGTAAAAAGTTATTTTGTTTTAATTTAATTAATAATGATTTTAAAACCATGATAAAAAAGTTTAATGTATACCTACTTTTAGTTTTTTTTAGCCATTTAGAATACAGGTGTTCATAAATTACTAAATAAAAATCTACCAATACTACCAAAAAAAATCTCTTTAAAGTTTAAAATAATGGCTAACAGTTTATGATTAATATAAGTTAAAGTTATAATAATAACTTTCCCAAATTGCATCCGTCCCGATCACTAACCATCTCGAGCTTCTTCGTGTTACTTTGGGCTCGACCCTCAACTTTAGGTCCTATATTGAGTCTAAGGCCCAATTAGCCGCAAGAAAGCTGGGTTTTCTCGCAAAGTTGCGGGTACTTCACGCCGGAACAGCTGCTCACATTATACCACGCACAAGTTCGATCGTGCATGTTCGCACCTCTGGGATGGATTAGCCAAGTACCAGCTGCATACATTGGAAGCTATTGAGCGACGTGCCAAGAGGTTCATTGACAACGACTCCCTTGTCAAAGCTAAGCTTTAAAGCCTTGAACATCGCCGCAAAGTTTCCAGCCCATCGTTTTTTTATTGGTTACAGGGAGTGTGTGCTTGGGAATTACACAATCTAATTCTCCCGTCCTCATTCTACCATTGGACGAGCAGAGATACGGCGAAGCGTCACCGTTAATATGGTTGAAGTTCCGCGGACCCGAACAAAGCGTTATGCTTCCATATTTATTGTGAGAACCACCAGTCTGGAATTCACTGCCAGCTTCTCTGTTCCCTGATCATTATAATCTGGATCTATTCAAGGTTCGAGTGAATCGGCTTCTTCTAGGCAAGCGTGCTCCCTCCTAGGAAGCATCATCGCTTCATATCAGGCAAGTTGCGGCCAAACGCAAGCCTCTTTAGTATAAAAAAAAAAAACAAATTATAATTTTATTTGATAAATCCACTACGTTGTCAATTTGCTCGGTGCGAGAATCGAACCCGCAACACGCAGCGCAGCAGTCAATCGCTCAGCCACTGTGCCAACTGCGCAATCACATTGCATTTGTGCTGAATCTTCTGTTGGCCCAACTCCTGCGGTCCTCGCGGAGTAGAGCCAACAGAAGATTCATATGGCTCTGACTGTGGCTTCCAGGGGGGAGTGAGATATAAAACTCCTCCAGTTACGAGAGGCGCGCGTAGAACACTATGCGCCGCCGCGCCTTCACGGGTCCAGTGTGATGGGAGGTGACGGATGTCCCCTAATTCATCAACCCTGGCCCGGCCGACGCCCGGTGCGTCTTCTGCAGGATGAGCGGGATCTCGTCATCTCCCTCACTCTTTTCGCAGCTTCCTTCTGTTGTGACAGTTTCGCAGAAGGACATCACCGCATTCCAGGACTCTGCGCTGCTGACCATCGAGCGAACAACGGTCGGCAGCGACAGATCTCCTCCCACCTTTGTAAAGACGGCAAGACGCGGGTCATCACACGCAGCACACTCGGCCAGCGTATGCCAAACCGTGTTCTCCAGATAGTGGACGCAGTGATGGAAGTGAACAAAATGATAGCAAGCGAAGATATCCCAACATGCAACATCACCAAGAACAGCGGCCGGGGAGTCCTTTTGCAGCAGAGCAAGTATGGGACGATTGTTCAATGTTGCACAAGCATGCATTAGAGGCGTTCAACCGCAGCTTGCAGGACATCCGCGGCAACCAGGCGCTGATGGGTGTTGTTATTTTGCTCGCAGGTATTTTTAGACAGACACTGTCAGTTATCGAGAGGGGCACACCGGCGGGTAAAATAAACGCATGTCTCAAGGCGTCGCCACTGTGTCCAGGATCGAAAAGCTCCCAGCTTACGTGCAACATGCGCGTCCAATAGCACAACGACCATCAATCAGGTGTCTTTGCGAATAAGCTCCTGCAAATGGGAATATATTTATAATTTTCATATGGAATCGGGTGCAGATGGGAAAATAGTACTTTCCGAAGAATTTTCCCACTCAGTGGCCACACAGGATGAACTTATCATGCACGTTTTTTTTTTTACAATTTGAAGGTTAATATAAATAATGAACAGTGGTTGTTTGAGAAGGCAGTGTTGTGTGTTGGTTAGTAAAATTAACAAAAAAAATTAGACCATCGATATACATATGTATATAGATGATCGTCGGCGACTCAAAAGTATACACATCATACACACTGTGATGGCTAATGACGATAATACTGTTTTCAACTCCGGTTAACTGGAGCTTTATGTTGCGTTCCAGTTCTGCTGATGCGAAACTTGGATGCACCCAGACTTAGCAACGGCACCAGGCTTCGTATAACAGAGCAGGGCAGTAACATTATAAAAGCCGCCATTATTACAGGATCTGCTAAAGGAGAGAGCCTTTTAATTCCCCGCAAACCCATTATTCCAAATAACTTGCCATTTCAATTAGAGAGGTTGCAATTTCCCTTAAAATTGACTTTTACTGTGACGATCAACAAATCCCAGGGACAAACCTTTAAAGAGCCAGGCATTCATTCGGGCACTCCATGCTTCTCACATGGTCGATTATATGTTGGTTATTCACGTGTTTCAAGTGCCTAAAACTAGCATGTGCTGACGGAAAATAATAAGTAATTTAATGTTGTATACAGAACGGTATTGGAATAAATAAATAACTAGCGGCCAGCAAGGCGTTTGATTGTCCACTTTAAAAAAATTGTATAGCACCTTAATGTTCCAGTTTTGAAACCATATCGTTTCCTCAACGCCACTTAATTTTGTTTCGGACCTTTGCCGCCCAGAATTACAGCGCCTAAAAAGAACGCCTTTTGTAATCATCACCCACATTATTACATTTTGATCAGGCTGTCAGTTCTCACACATAACATAACATCCCGCCTGCAATCCCCGAAGCGTTAGGCAGAGGTGTACCTAATCGTACACCCACATTTCGCCAGTTATGTTGAAGTCCCATGTAGTAGGGAGCTAGCCTATTGCCATCAACCGGGCACAACTCCAGAATCTAAAAAAAGACAGTCTCACATATTATACACAAAAAAAATTCCACGCGAACGAAGTCGCGGGCAACAGCTAGTCTTTCATATTTGTAAACTAAAAAGCTGGAAATAAAAAAAAATATTAAAAAAACTAAATAACCTGACTATGGAACCATTTGAGTTTGAAAATATAAAAATGGAAAGGCTCCCGCCTGCTTCCATGTTTTTTAAATTTAAAATGTGCTTGTTCTTAGCTTTTCAGTGTTTTTTTAACTTGAATTTTTTACCATAGTCAGGTTTTTTAGTTTTTTTAATTACTTTTTTAAAACTTTGTAACTTGTATAATTATATGTATCTATTTACTTGCTTACATTGCTCTTTGCTGGACTAAACACCTGTATGTAATTAGTGACATCGAACTGTCGGTTTTAGTTCATGATTATACATTATGGATCCCTGAACCATTCATTATAACGGTTCACTACCTATGTACTAATGTGTTGGTCATATTTCTCTATTGAAACAGTGTTATTGATAGAGATACTTCTGTCGCACATATTTCAAAAGATACATACTTCAACACTTCAACACAGACACTACAGATTTCAGAACGTCATAATATATGCCACGCTCTTTATATACCTACTTCTTTTGGCTTCTTTCACGCTCATCAGGCCGTTACGGTGACCCCGCGCATTGCGCGCTCGTGCTAGCTAGGGCCTCTGCTTGTTAAACACGCTAAACGTTTTGGTGTATCAAAATATTGCGACTGAAACACTTACTATGTAAACGTGGCATTTATTTTTGCCTAATTCGAGATATTCCAAGACGTAGTAAATGCTTGATCAGTGTGTATGTGGCAGTATATGTGAGGCACAAATAACTTGTTTGTAGTGTCTTGTCTTGTAATCCTGTGAGCCCTGCGGCGCTATCCTTTGTACGGGAGTGTCGTTGTATGGGGTGCCCTGACGGGCCGCAGTGCGCCCTGTGTCGCGGTAGTTGTGCCCAGTCTTACCGCTACCGGGCATAGAGTGCCCACTGTGCCGGACAATTAACTGGGTTAACCGTAATTGTGGGCCGTTCTTGTTTCTTTGTATAAAGATGTCCAACATTGAATGTTTTTCTGGCTCTATCATCAACAAATAAAACAGGATTTTACCATTTTTTCTATCCATTTCGAGTTCCCGATATGTGGGCGCTGTTGCAAGCACCGCGCACCGCGCACCCTGATCACGGATAAACTGAAGTTATTGCGGGTGAGTGTTTATGAGCAGACGAATCGGTGTACCCTCTTTCTTGTTCGTTTTTTGAGTTCGATACCGCTACCACACTCACAACTCGATTCTGTTTCCGAAACACGACACTCACAAAATTGAAATGTTGAAAAATAAGAAGCAATATTGTGAGTAGCATTTAGCGGTTATTTCATCAAAATCGACCTAAAGACGCAGAAGATATTGATTTTTTTAATTTAGTTAGTAACCACTTACCCGATTTCTGTGTTAGGTTTTAGTCGTAGATAGTGTAGTCGGAATAGCTAAAAACTAATTTTGCCAGATGTAATACACTAGTAAGAAACTTGCTAATGTTGATGGGTAAGGTATCCAAATACCCCAAGGTTTGGAAACGGATGGGTTACATTAACGGTTCAGGTTAAGCAACTCTTGGCAAGGTTTGGAAACGGATGGGTTACCTTACCGTTCCAGGTTAAGCAAGTCTTGCCAAGGTATGGAAACGGATGGGTTTCCTTGCCGGTCCAGGTTAAGCAACTCTTGCCAAGGTTTGGACACAGATGGGTTACCTTACCGATCCAGGTTTTAATTTGATATGATTTGTTTTTGTTTAAATTAACAGAAAATCAATTTATTAGTTTTTTTTTTGAGGATGTTAGGAATATACTACAACGTCACGTTCCCATGTAATGTTTCCTGACAATGCCAAAAGAACACGCGTTCACGTGTGCGAAGCCGCGGACACAGCAAGTTTTTAAATATTTTTACATACCCAAATACAGCTTACAGCTTTCAGATGAAGAAACGGATCTTAGGAGTATGGAATCCAAGAGCTGAATGAATTCCCTCGGATTCCATAATCGTTTTACATACATGGCTGCACGTTTGTCCACACCAAATTCCATCCTGATGGCGCTACTGAAAGTTTCAGTTACCTTCAGTAGCTCCATCAGTCGCAATTTGTTGGGGGCAAAGAGTTTCAGATCATCCATGTAAAGGTGAGATACGACCTGACCACCTCTTCTCAGCCGGTAGCCTAGAGCGGAATCCTCTAGCAGTGTGCTTAGGGGATTCAGGGCCAAGCAGAACCAAAGTGGTAAATAATTATTATTTAATTTTTTATTTATTTCAATCATTATTATTATTTTATCAGTGGCGGTTGAGTGCGCGCCGCGCGCCGCTGGAATGAAAGGGTAAAAGGCAATATTTGACAGATTACCGGTTGCGCTAATTGTGACGCCGACCGGGCGGCCTCCCGCGGCTCATTACTCATTAATGTTATACACATACAAGACAAATACTGACTGTTTGTGCAGCGCACTGATTACACTAGTGTGTTGTTATATTCGATGCAGGATGTTAGGTTAGTACACAAACATACATAGTTATTACGGAGAGTTTGCGATTACAGAAATTCGATTTTAGAAATGTTTGTTAAAACAATAAAGAGCAGATTTCGTTGCAAATCTTTTTTTTTGTCGTTTGTTGTATTGCCATCGTGTTGCGAGCGTAGACATGATGTGATGCCTTCCCATCGCGCATCGGCGCGCCTCCAGCGAAGTGAAGATGCGACGCGGACACGTGCGGTGCCGCGCGATGCCGCACCACGATATAAAACGTTTAAAAATAGGCCGTGGTCCCTCCCCGTACACCGCGCCTCACGACCGCCGGACGCCATTTAAATATAAAATAAGATGCGTGGAGCCGGAGCGGCTCGCTAGCGCTACAAACGTAACATAATTTCATAAATATGTATGAGTGGATTCTTTCGTGAACACGATAATCATATTCGTTTATGCCAAACTTCAGAGCCCGATGCCCGCGCCGCTAACATCCCCATAGTATCGTAACGAGCTATCACATGTTGTATCAGTATGTACACCACATCCCGAGCACTACATCACTCCCACAGCACTCGTGCACACGAACATTTCTCTGATGTAATGGATGTTTATGTAACAAAGCCACCGTAGCGATTATTTTGCTCTCGCTCACCTTTAACTGTTGAATAATAGAAATTTGTGTCTCATTAGCAGTCTGGTCTCACAACGAGCGGTGGGGTGCGTGGGGTGCAAGGGGTGCAAGGGGTGCAAGGGGTGCAAGGGGTGCAACCCGTACAACGACAGACGGTCGGGTTCGCACGCGTTTGTTGCAAATATAGTGGCGTGTTTACGTTACAAAATAATTAAAGTTTACATCCAGACGCGAGCTCGGAGTAGGTCATGTTGATGCAGAATATTTAGTTAGCTCGAATAAAATCGCGTTACGAATAAATTCGTAGGCCGATAGTGAAATTTCCCAGGGGTGGTCTGCTCGCGCGCCCTTACAAGCACATAATGTACCCGTATTACATATGTACACACGGAGCGCTTTCTTTTACATACGAGTACGTGCCTGCGTTATCATATCAATCCGTGAATGATAAGCGCCGTGATTAGCGAACGCGTTATCTGTTTGAGTGTAAATTCTCTTCAATATTCGTGAGCCTTTCATCGAAAATTGGTACTGATATGCATGTCTATTAGGTACTCTACTAATCAAGACAATCAAATTAGTGATTTTGAGAGAATTTGAAGGGAATTTCAAAATTAATACTTGTGAAGGCTATTATGAATCATCACTGTCTCAGAAAAAAAGTAAAAAATCACCAAAGGGGTTGGAAGATGTTTGTATGAAGCGTAGCCTGCCTACCTTCCGATATTTTATTTTATTATCAAATAAAAGCGGCTACGCATAAAACCTGTATTAATCAATAGCTGGTATCAATACAAACAAGTTTTGGTTCTGAAAAAATGTTCTCAAGCGTCAAGTTTCCGAGAATAGAATAGAATAGAATAATACTTTAATGTACACCAAAATTAAAACAGAACGGTTTTACAAAAATTGTTAATTTTATGGTTACAGTGGCGGTCTTATCGCTGATAGCGATCTCTTCCAGACAACCTTTGGATGGACTGTACGAACATGAAATAGAAAAAAGGGGGGGTAGTCAGTGGTGTACTGCTATATAAAAATATATAAAATAATACAAGTTATTCACTACTTATCATGTAATATAAATACAATGCATATAAATACAAATACACTCACGAGATATAACCTTTTGAAGTTATAAACTATGTATTCACTGATGGCACAATCAGTATAACTTTCATTTTGTTGGCCACGCATACAACCTGTATCGGTAGCTGGTATCAATACAAAGAAGCATTGGCATCATCCACCTAGCCTTTTCCCAACTATGCTGGGGTCGGCTTCCAGTCTAACCGGATGCAGCTGAATACTAGTATTTTACATGGAGCGACTGCCTATCTGACCTCCACAACCCAGTTACTACTGGGTTATACGATACCCCTTGGTAAGAAGTATTGTATGAGACATAATCTTCTAAAGCGTCACGTTTCCGAAATACAGGCTGTAAGGGTAAACACCGTTGTCACTAAAACCATAGGTAGTTGGCTTAAAAATAAAAATACTTATCCGAATTTAAAAATAACAAACGTTATTTTCTTTCAAAAATTTTAAAAGTTTTTGTGCGACACCGTCTGTAAATTCATGGATATGCGCACGAGTGACGCAGCTGCTAAGTATATGTTACTAGCTGCTATGCTTTAGTACTGCTGCTGTTTTGAAAATGAAATAAAATTGTGGTAGTTAGGCAGGCCAAATAATTCAAAGCTCTTTACTTTGAAACGAGCGGTTATTTTTGAATAATGCTGCGTAGCACCGCCATCTGCGATGTATCGCCCGAGTAATGAAGAGACAACACTAAGCATTCTGCACGCTCGCGCTGCCGCGCTTGCTGTGCGAGTACGCAGCTACAATTACATATATACATAACATTGTGAAGGAAGTCCCAGTGCCGGGTGTATGCAACATTTTCCCATCTTTAACCAAAACATGTGCCCGAACAGTAACAACATGCAGAGCAGCGGGTCACTGCATATTATTTTATTGCTTTGCATATTTCTTGCTGACGGCGATAGGGACGCTCGTGGTGTGAATGCAACACGGGTTTGTTCTCGGTTTGCTGAACGAGTGCGTTAATAAATCAATTGAAAAAACGTAGAGTTAAAGATACAGTTAATAGAAAAGTCTAAACAGAAATGAAATATCACCAATGTTTTAGACATTTTATTAAACTTTTCCTTGAGAGAGACTTTAACCTTGTTAAGGTAGAGAAGATCTAGATCTGAAAACGAATGAAATATAAAGTCGTTAATCATTGCCTACACGTAACGGTACAATAACCGCGGAAATTTTAATAAACATTTGACACTTAACAGCACTCGCGCATTTCGCGCCCACCGCCGACGCCGACGCCGACGCCATATATTACGTCACGGGAATAAACTGGATTTTTAACTTTCCCACTTTTTCACCTGCGCACACTCGCCCCTTAATTGAATGTCAGTGTAACACCGCAAAACCCTGTAGCTCCATCGCCCATACATCACGTCATGTATGGACGACCGTAGACGGCCCAAATGTGGGACACGCCGAATAAAACAGATGTCAACTTGAATAGCACCGAGAGGGCGAGAGGTGGCGAGGGCCAAGAGGGCCGACCCATTGAATACTTCTGTCAATGGAAGAAGTATATTTTAGGAAAAAATAGTCTACTTTTTAAGAAATTGATTCAATCTATGCCTTTTCGGACAAAAACCATCCTTTCTGTTAATAAAATAAACATCAGTATTAAAATAAAGGATTCAGCCAACACTTTATCCGAATCGCAATCTATTACGATGCCGACGATTGAAACTATAAATAAATATGACAGCGCCGCCACCGAGTCCGCGGGTAGGGTCATGTTGGGGCCAACGTTACATTTTTATCAAAAAGACCGCTCACACATAAAAATAAGTTATTACGTACCGCGAGTTGCGAGTCACTTTATAATCGTATATCACGGGTTCGGGGTTACCAATATTCGCGCGGAATTTATTTCTAAATAAACTATCGGTGGCCGTCCGACTGCGAATTATAAACACACGACAGTACTGTACACTCGCAGTAGTGACGACACCGGAGTGTCGCGGGTATCGTAGTGTCGCGTGTCGTGTCGGCGCGGGAAGGTAATTGTATGTTTATAACGGAGGCGCTCATCGCAAAGCGCCCCTAAAGTGTTTCTTATTCATAGAATTTCGGGCCTCCAGATTGTTACCTACTTACTGACACCTCGTCTCACGTTGCCATCCACATCGAGCTAAATTCAACTGTATCGTCACAGAATAAGGTTTAAAATACAATTTGCAGAAACAACGGAGTCAATGTGTTTTTGTTATGAAAGAGACTTCAAAAGCAATTCAACTTTTCTACTTAGAAATATGTTTTTGATGAGCGTGTTTCTGTATGTGATCGGTAAAGCATCCCGCACACAGTAGCGGCGCGGCGCGCGGCTTTAAAATCTCCGTAGAACAATTTCTATGAAAACGCGTGCTAGTGATCACACTAGCACGTCGCGACGCGTTGCGTTTCAGATGTTTTAATAACTTTTCGATTGCGGAAGTCACATCAGGATAGCGCTGCCCCCCGATGCAAGTGTAGGAGGGAACATCTGGCTAGTTTTAGTCAGTACGAGTCTGACAGACCCCTCCGCTCTCCCCAGGGCGGAGGTCATCCATTGAGGATTTCCACATCGTGAAAAACAAAGGATCCTAACCTAGCTCGAGCGAATAATCGCAGACCGCCTCGTCAGCCACTTGTGTACAGAGGGGCTGAACCTGGACGACAGTCAGTTTGGGTTCCAGCATAGGCGCTCTACCATCGACGCCATAATGAGAGTGAGAGTGTTGCTGGCGGTGTCCTTGGACATCTTCAACGCGTTCAATAGCCCGCCCTGGAGTTGCATCAGGGAGGCCCTGCGATACCATCGGGTGGCTTCCTACCTCCGCAACATTGTGGGGGCTTAATTATCTGGCAAGAAGGTGTCACCTATACGGGACGCGACGGCACAAGCCGTCGTGAAATGTCGTGCGGTGTTCCACAGGGCTCGGTTCTGGGCCCGCCCCTGTGGATCATCGGGTACGACTTCGATTCGAATTATTTTATTTTACAATTTTCATCATATTTCCTAAATTAACTAACTAATTGACATGAATCCTTTTGTATTATTGTTTTTAAATATAAACCTATCGTTTGACACTACTTTCATTAAAATATCTGCATTAATTAAAATTGACATTTTCAAGTTACCTACGTAATTTTATGAGACAAATTTTCTACTTGATTTTTTCCTTTTAAATTACCATTAATCAGTCTTATTGAGATTCTAACAAGAAAACTAACTGTAAAAAAAAAAAAGCCTTTAGAGAACTAGTTAGAAAACATATCACAAAAAAACAACTTAAAATCTAACTAGATATTTTACACTAACAACTCGCGCGAGGTAACATTGCATTCCGCTGCCCCCGACTTGCCTGATAGACCCCCGCAGTCTCCTCAGGTTGGAGGATTTCTATTAAAAATTTCCACCTCGAGAAAAAGGACAGGTTAGGATAATAACCTATCCGTTTGGATCGAGTAAACGATAATCGAGAAATTGTCGCGCCGCGCGGCGTAGCGTCGCGCCGCGTCAGTGTGAAAACTAGCAGGCGTTTTCATACAAAATGTTCAACGAATGTTTTGTTTTTTGCCGCCGAGCGTGGCGCGGAGTGAAAAATGTATATTTATTTCGAGCGGAGGCTCATAGATGGTTAGTGACATAATACATGGACAATAAACACAAACAATAAATGGTGACCAGATGTTTCACCGAATATAAACAGAACAAGTGTTTTCTTACAAACTTCAAAAGCAACACAATCACAATTCGGTGGTCGTAGTTCGACCCCCAGTTGACACAAACATCACACTCCATAATAATACAAATGGAAATTATAATATTTGCAGTTTCCCTCAGGATCGGGAACGTCACATTTTCGTATGAATCCATCGGAAAGTTTCATTAGTCAGATGCCATTAACAAATATTAAAAAATAACAGCCGCCGCGCCGTGCCGCCCGTGAGACTGAGCTCACGGAACATATGTATGTACTAGCTGTGGCCCGCGACTTCGTTTGCGTGAAAATTTTGATGTGTATATGTGAGACTGCCTCTTTGGCCGAGTGGTCGCGAGCGCGATCGGAATCTGAAGTTGTGCCCGGTTGATGGCAATAGGCTAGCTCTCTACTACATACACCTCTGCCTAACGCTTCGGGGATTGCAGGCGTGATGTTTATTTATTCATTTATATACTTATTTATTTATTTCTTTCTTTGTTTATTTATTTATTTATTTATGTACACCCAAAACACATTACAGGAAAAATACATAAAAACAAAAGAGCACAAAGGTACCGCTTATTTCATTTAGAAATCTCTTCCAGCGGACCTGCGACAGGATAGATAGATAAGAAACGTAGACACAGTGTCCAAAAAGAATAAATTAACTATACAATTAATAACTTGAACAATCATAATTTAACAGATAATATTAATTTTTTGATGTTATGCTATGTGTGAGAACTGACAGCCTGATCAAAATGTAATAATGTGGGTGATGACTACAAAAGGCATTCTTGGCAGAGCTCCGAAACAAAATTAAGTGGCGTTGAGGAGACGATATGGTTAAAAACTGGAATGTTATGGTGCTATACAATATTTATTTTGAAAGTGAACCATCAAACGCCTTGCTGGGCGCTAGTTATTTATTTATTCCAATACTTTAAATGAATTATTATTTTCCGTCAGCACATGCTATTTTTGGCACTTGAAACACGTGAACAATCAACATATAATTAACCATGTCTTCTCGCATGGTCACATGGAGTGCCCGAATAATGCCTGGCACTTTTAAGGTTTATCCCTGGGATTTGTTGATCGTCATAGTAAAAGTAAATTTTAAGGGAAATTGTAACCTCTCTAATTGAAATGGCAAGTTATTTGGAATAATGGGTATGCGGAAAATTAAAACGCTCTCTCCTTTAGCAGATCCTGTAATAATGGTGGCTTTTATAATGTTACTGCCCAGCTCTGTTATACGAAGTCTGGTGCCATTGTACAGTCCGGGTGGATCCAGGTTTCATATCAGCAGAACTGGAACGCAACATAAAGCTCCAGTTAACCGGAGTTGAAAACAGTACTATCGTCATTAGCCATCGCAGTGTGTATGATGTATACTTTTGAATAACCGACGATCATCTACATATATCGAAGGTCTATTTTTTTTTGTTAATTTTACTAACCCACTCGTTCTTTGGCAACAGCACTGCCTTTCCACACAACCACTCTTCATTATTTATACTAACCTCCAAATTGTAAAAAATAACGTGTATGATAAGTTCATCCTGTGTAGCCACTGAATGGGAAAATTCTTCGGAAAATAGTATTTTCCCATCTGCGCCCGATTCCATATGAAAATTATAAATATTTTACCATTTTCAGCAGCTTATTCGCAAAGACACCTGATTGATGGTCGTTGTACAGTTGGACGCGCATGTTGCACGTAAGCTGGGAGCTTTTCGATCCTGGACACAGTGGCGACGCCTTGAGACATGCGTTTATTTTACCCGCCGGTGTTGGGATATCTTCGCTTGCCATCACTGCGTCCACTATCTGGAGAACACTGCGCGACATACGCTGGCCGAGTGTGCAACGTGGGATGACCCGCGCCGTGCCCTCTTTACAGAGGTGGGAGGAAACCTGTCGCTGCTGACCGTTGTTCGCTCGATGGTTGGCAGCATAGAGATGTGGTGATGTCCGTCTGCGAAAGTGTCATGTCACAGAAAGAAGCTGAAAAAAGGGTGAGGGAGATGACGGGATCCCGCCCATCCTGCAGCAGGGTGATGGATTAGGGGACATCCGTCACCTCCCATCACACTGGACCCGAGACGGAGCGGCGGCGTGTAGTGTTCCACGCGCACCTCTCGTAACGGAGGGAGTTTTACACCTCACTCCCCCCGGAGGAAGCCACAGTCAGAGCCATATGAATCTTCTGTTGGCTCTACTTCGCGAGGACCGCAGGAGTTGGGCCAACAGAAGATTCAGCACAAATGCAATGTCATGTCACAGTTGGCGCAGTGGCTGAGCGATTGACTGCTGCGCTGCGTGCCGCGAGCTCGATCCCTGCACCGAACAAATTGACAACGTAGTGGATTAATCAAAATAAAATTATATTAATTTTTTTACTAATCGAAATAGGCTTGCGTTTGGCCGCAAGTTACCTGATGTGAAACGACGATGTGGCCTAGGGTGGAGCACGTTTGCCTCGAAGAAACCGATTCACTCGAACCTCGATTAGATTCAGATTATAATGATCAGGGAACAGAGAACCTGGCAGTAAATTCCAGACTGGCGGTTCTCACAATAAATGTGGTTGCGCTTTGTTCGGGTCCGCGGAACTTCAACCATATTAACGGTGACGCTTCGCCGTATCTCTGCTCGTCCGATGGTAGAATGGGGATGGGGGAATTAGATTGTGTAATTCCAAAGCACACTCCCTGAAATGTAACCAATAAAAAAACGATAGCCTGGAAACTTTGCGGCGATGTTCAAGGCTTTAGAGCTTAGCTTTGACAAGGGAGTCGTTGTCAATGAACCTCTTGGCACGTCGCTCAATAGCTTTCAACGCTAACAGCTCCATGCACAATCGAACTTGTACTTGTGTGAACAGCTGTTCCGGCGTGAAGTACTTTCGCAACTTTGCGGGAACCCAGCTTTTTAGGGGCTAATTGGGCCTTGCACGAAATATAGGACCCAAAGTTGAGGGTCGAGCCCAAAGTAACACCAAGAAGCTCGAGATGGTTAGTGATCGGGACGGATACATTTCGGAAAATTATTATTATAAAATTTAGCTTATATGTATTAATCATAAACTTTTAACTATTATTTTATGATTTTTTTGCTAGTATTGGTTAATTTTTATTTTGTAATTTATGAACACCTGTCTTTTAAATGGCTAAAAAAAACTTAAAAATAGGTATGTATTAAACTATTTTGTCATGGCTAATTAAATTAAAACAAAACACCTATTTACAAATAGTGGAAACCGGGGATTGAACTCGTGAACCATGTTTATTCTTTTTGGAAATCATCTAGCATTAAAAAAAAACACAAAAAGTGGATACTGGCTGCGATTCGAATCTGGAAACCCCGGTTTACATGGCGGTCGCTAAACCGTCAGGCCACTTACTTCGGTGACAAATGGTCTCAAATAGCCATTCTATTTTAATGCTTGTTTTGACAGTTGTCAGTTGTCAAACAGTGAGGAATTTGGACATAATGCAATATTGCTCTTCCCCCTATGTTAATAGCGCGATAATATATAGCCTATGTGCTAATCCAGACTATAATCTATCTTTGTGCCAAATTGCATTCAGATCCGTTCAATCGTTCTGGCGTCATTGAGTAATAAAGATCCATCCAAACTTTCGCATCTATACTTCTATACTATATATATTATCTATACTAATATTATAATAATAATAAA
This sequence comes from Standfussiana lucernea, assembly GCA_964057025.1. NCBI lineage: Eukaryota > Metazoa > Arthropoda > Insecta > Lepidoptera > Noctuidae > Standfussiana > Standfussiana lucernea. The sequence goes on from OZ059797.1 coordinate 16,974,361, forward strand.
CCATTTATTTCGGACAGAATCCATATAAGTGTTAGTAACAATTTGCTTATAATCTAAGTTAGTAGTACAAAATCTAAAAAATTCTAAAAAGTCACAATCTTCCCGTTACTATTCCCACCCAGTGAGCCTGTATGGGACAGTCGAGGCGGGATGCAATCATTTGCAAAATGCTGTTGGTGCTACCGCGCAGTCTTTGAAATAATGACGCCGCTTTCTTACGCACTATAGCGTGGAAACCGTCAACACGCACGTTTGCGAACATTTGTGACGCACTACAGTGGCGCGGCAACCCCAACAGCATCCTGAAGGCATTATTATACTGAATTCGTAGGACGTTGTAGGCTCGTTGCGTTTACCGAACCCACAGGCCGCTCGAGTAAAAGGATTGGCAATATGCCCTAAAGAGTGTTATTTTAACTTCCTTAGTACATCGAGCGAACCTACGGGCCAGCATATTGCTCCTTACCGCCAACGCCCTACGTTCCCTTTCTATATCTGGGTCATCCTTTAAGTCCTCCGTGACCAGATGGCCCAGGTATTTAAAGGTCTTCACAATTTTCAGGGCCACTCCATCGACCATGATCGGAGGCACTGTACTCGGTCTCTGCTTGCCTGCACTAAAAATCAGTACCTCGCTTTTCTGCGTGTTGTACCTGAGACCATGCTCGGACGCGTAGCGCTCACATATTTTAACCAATGTCCTCAGGGCGTTGACCGAGGGGGCCAGCAGAACCATATCATCAGCATTATAAATGCGAAAGTTTGGATGGATGGATGGACGGACGTTTGTTACTCAATCACGCCAGAACGGTTGAACGGATCTGAATGAAATTTGGAATGGCTAGAATTTGGAATGAATAGGCTATATATTATCGCGAAATGGACAAAATGATAGCAAGCGAAGATATCCCAACATGCAACATCACCAAGAACAGCGGCCGGGGAGTCCTTTTGCAGCAGAGCAAGTTAATAGTATGGGACGAGTGCAGAATGTTGCACAAGCATGCATTAGAGGCGCTGAACCGCAGCTTGCAGGACATCCGCGGCAACCAGGCTCTGATGGGCGTTGTTATTTTGCTCGCAGGTATTTTTAGACAGACACTGTCAGTTATCGAGAGGGGCACACCGGCGGGTAAAATAAACATACAAATGTCTCAAGGCGTCGCCACTGTGTCCAGGATCGAAAAGCTCCCAGCTTACGTGCAACATGCGCGTCCAACTGTACAACGACCATCAATCAGGTGTCTTTGCGAATAAGCTGCTGCAAATGGGAAATTATTTATAATTTTCGTATGGAATCGGGCGCATATGGGAAAATACTATTTTCCGAAGAATTTTCCCATTCAGTGGCTACACAGGATGAACTTATCATGTAATCAGTAAGTTAGAAAAATAAATAAAGGAAATCATAATTATATATATATATATTATATATACTATATGCTATTCCAGACTATAATCTATCTCTGTGTCAAATTTCATCCAGATCCGTTCAGCCGTTCTGGCGTGATTGAGTAATAAACATCCATCCATCCAAACTTTTAAATTTATAATAGTAGTAAGATAAGATATTATATTATTATATATTTACATATACATATATATATATATATATATAAATAATATAGTAAGTATAGTATAATACATTATATATAGTATACATGTATTATGTACTATACGCACATACAGTCGACATTATTGTGTAGTAATCATCTCCATATCAGTCTCTGATGTATAAATGAAATGTAATGGAATGTTGGACCAGTTATGGACGGTCATAAGGACCTCGTGGCTATATGGAATATTAGACTAGTCCAATACCACCACGACCACGAGGCCACGAGGTCTTCCTTATTTTGGAATAAGGAGGAGCTCGTGGCTAAATATTAGGGGTTAAAGTATGGAATTGCCTAATTATAGTGCAAAATTAAAACTCGTTTTTTTCCAAGATGTAACATATTTATTTAATCAAAATATTTACTCTCATTATGTATACATTGCTGCCATATAATCGAAAGTTCATTTATGCCTTTGCGATAGAACTCTGGAGATCTAGATACGACAAACTGTGAAAGCATTTTGTACTGCTTCCTGGGAAGAAAATTTTTTACCGCGTAGAAAATTGTCCTAATCACGAAAAATTGGTAGTCAGTTGGAGCAAGGTCTGGCGAGTACAGAGGATGACGTATGGTTTCTAATTGCAGCTCCTGTAGAGTTATAACGGTGTCCCGTGCAGTGTGAGGTCTTGCGTTATCATGGAGCAATAATGATGAAGATCGATTCACGAGTCGGGGCTGTTTCACTGCCATTTTCGCCATCATTGTTCGAAGTACGGCACAGTAAACATCTGCTGATATTCCTTGACCAGACCTGAGAAAACTATAGTAAATAACACCATGTAGAGACCACCAAACAGTTACCATTACCTTTTTATTGGTAAGCTTTGCTTTATTGTACTGTTGCGGCGTTTGACCTGGGGTCAACCATTGCATTTTTCGCTTACGGTTATCGTAAAGAATCCATTTTTCCTCACACGTCACAATTCGATCTAATATTCCTTCATTTCTGTACCGATTCAACAAGGCAATGCAAGTTTCAACACGTGTTTCTTTCTGCAGATCAGTCAAATCATGAGGCACCCATTTTTCATTTTTTTTTTATCTTATTGATTTGATGCAAATGAGTCAATATTGTAGGTTAGGTAAAGTTAAACCATACTGATAATTACTGGGTAGTTTTACTCGGATCAGCTTCCACCATCTCCTTCAATTCAGCGTTATTCACTTGTGTGGGCGGTCTTCCACGGGGTTCGTTCTTCAAGTCGAAGTTTCCATTACGAAAGCGTTTAAAGTTGAATCGGTGCTCCGTTATGGCTTGATAATGTGGGGTTATAGCACAGATCAATATAGAGAATTAATAGCACAAAAAAATACATTACAGCAATATACGGGCTTCGACCTGAATAATCCTGTAGACCGATATTTAAAAAGTTTGGCTAGTTACGAAACATGTATGTTTGTGAGGAAGCATAAGGATTTGTTTAGTAATGCTGATGATTTATATCCTCGTAACCGACGAGACCCACACAGCCTCGTACTGGATATCCTTCCAAGATTGTCTAAATGTAATAAAAGTTGTGTATCTATGTGTGTACGTTTAAATAATAAGATACCAAGTCATCTCAAAACATTAAACATGAGATTATTTTTAAAAAAATGCATGAACGGTTGTGTAGTCATAGTTTTTATAGTGTCAAAGACTTCTTAGACGATAAATGTTAAAAATATGCTTGTGAAAATTTGTACGCTTATCACTGAATAAAAAACATGAATGCTCTTGTTATTTTTTTTTGTATGTTACCATTTTTTTATACCATGTTTTTAAACAAATAAATATTATTCTATTCAATTCAATTTCAATTTTCAAATATCTTTATTTACCATAAAAATAATAACAAAATGCACTTACCCTAAGTAATTCAATTCAATTCCAAACCAAAAACGCACGGTGCGTTTGTGACTGTTCCTAAATTACCCTAGGCTGATAAAATTTTCGTTTTTCCTAATTCATGGAATATTAGTATGAAAGTCGGTTTCCCTGAGGGGGAAAAGGACGCGCCCCGCCTTCCGCGCGCCCCTGTGAGGTTCGTCCCTGACTGGATTTCCTCCCCACCGGTATAAGAAAGTGGACTGAATTCCCAATTTGGGGCTGCCCTGTCCCGACTTTGAAAGCTAAGGGACAGGGAGGGACACAAGGTGAAGTTAGTATTGGGAATTCACTGTTAAGACACATACTTACATGAATAATATCAAATCATATAAGATCAAACAATAATAAAATGTGACTCTAATAAGACGAGAGGGCGCAAAATATGATATATTGTAGTAAAGGTGGTAATAGGAACGTTACGCTTGCGCTTAAGAATTTCATTATATACAGTTACGTTAACTTTATTATTTCTAATGTACTACGAACCCATTTCTATGGCATGTAATCCGGTACAATAATTGCCCCAGTACGTGACTGTTAGACCTAAGCGCATAGGTCCACTAAGGACACTGCTACGAATTCTAACAGAACACGCTCCCTAAGCATTCTTCACATGTCTTTCTCAATCCTAAGGCAGAGTTCTGAGAAGTCCAGCTGCCATTGAGGAAGATATGTTTAAATAGTTTTTCCTACACGCGTATTCACGTTAGTACACCCTTACGGCAGTCTACCCCATCAATATGATAACACACAACTTGCACAAGCGCACCGCAGACTCAGTCTGTAGCAGAACATATTGCGATTGTTATTGGTGAACGCCGAAGTGGTAGTTCTATCGTCACTTCACATTTCCTTACTCTTCCCCATGTCGTTGGTTGCGTGTCTCGCTAAATAGTGTCGATTCAGTAATTGGCGTACCATATGCCTGGGTTTATTTTAACGAGACACAGTTAGTCCCTAGCGTTCCTTAGAACGGTGTTATCAGATCAGTTTGCGATAATTCGTGAAGCCTAACCCCACTCCCGGAAATGCGCGTCAACAATCTCTACGCAATGTCTCTGAGCTAGACCTTTATAGGAAGCAGTATTCATCAGCAGCGTTCGGTTGGTTTGTACTACAAGTCAGCATTATAGTCTGACTATCAAAAGTTTGTATTAATCGAACTGTGAATATTACGGTTCTGCCTCCCATTTGTGTTTCGTCAGATAAACGTCTCATCGTCAATAGTCGGGTGTATTATTGTACAGTGTAATGTATGCATTGAGGTGAATGTAGAGTAGTGGGAGGTTTTCGCCGGTTCCCTATAACCAAACGCAAATGACGGATATTTGCCAAAGGTACGGAAAGTGGATATATAACACATGAGATAATAGTATACATTGTGATACAATATAGAAGCTGCTCCGTCCGCTGGAATGAATGATTATTAACAGTTCTTCTACACTACCGTCAGACTGCTACTATGAGCTATTAGTTAAATACAATTAACACTTACCATGTGTTCATTGAAACTAGTCACAATTCACTTACAGAATACTGCACACATTACCAGTTTTGCCTCCGCCTCACCTTATCTCCTCACTTTCATACACTGATTTTAACTAGATTTATTACTACTACTTATATTTAACTTATAAAATATTAATCGCTCTCTTACAACAGTCCACTGGGACATGTGCATCTTGGTACCAAGACTACGCTAATTTCACTAGCCTAACCTAGGACGTCCTAGAACTTCGTGGTCTTAAACTCACCACCTTGACTTATTTCACACCGTGATCTCAAACTAACTTAACTTTATTCGCTTATTTCGACCGAACCCTATAGCGGTCTAAGACCGACTGCCTCGAGTCTCCTTCTTTCCTTTCAAACACTCTAAAAATACCACGCCTGCCTAACGCCCGTTTTTGCCATTGTTTTAAAGGTTCTCTTCGGTTCAGCCTCTAAACGTGGCTCCCAGATGTGCACTCCTATTGAAGAATGCACTTACAAACCGAATATTTTTTATCGTTTCTTAGGAATTTGTGGAAATATTAGTTTTGACCTGTCAGCCCGGCATTCATCCCTAACTCGCTTCCCATTAAATAAAGAATTTATGCGCTTACGAGTGGCTAATATTATTTTGCAATTCTAAGAAGGGACGGAACGCCTTGTTAATAATTACGGTAACTTGTCAGGCCGTCAAGCCAAATGTACTTGTAAGTGTCCCGATAAGGTGCGATGATGTTGAAATAAATATGGATATTTGCTTAATAATTAAGAGAACGTGACAGACAGTCACACGTTTATTAGCAATCCCCTCTCCAACGCAGCATTGATATTGCGAGCCGTTTCTGTCGCGTTAGTTCCGCGTCGGAACTAGTATTCAAAAATTACTTGGATTTTCGAAGTATCCATCTTTTCCGTCTAAGCTGAATTAAAAAAAAATAAGTAAAATTGGAAAATCGAATGTTGCACATTTTTTAAAGAAAAATCTCATGGGTATAATGTAAAAAAAGTTTTACTCGAATATCTCACACCATAAAGGTTTAATTACAATTCAAAGTGTCTATTACTATAAAACGGCAATTTAACCGCCGCTGTGTGATACTGATAACAACAGCTTCATATACATGTTCCCTCACCCGGAGGCTCCTGCGCTCATAGGTAGCACTCTTACAACAAACAATTTGGCACAACTTACTATAAAACCTTCATTACTGCTTGTGGTGCACTATTTGCCCGAAAGTAAGTCACTAATCCGTAGATAAGGGCACTTGAGTCGTTTAGCATAAGGTGGACCCTCACGACGGGTCAAAGCAGGGGTGGAGTGAGGTGAGGCACGGAACGGTGTGAGGGAGGTTGCTATTAGCGAGCCTAAACTGGAGCGCGACAACTTGTTGAGCGAGCACTGGCCGACAGTGTTTGTGTGCAGTTGCGTGTGATAGTGCCGGGGGAGGGAGGGAGGCTTGCTTATTCATAGTAATTTGCTAGAATCTAGATGATAATGAACACGATAAGATATCATTGAAATTTCCAATAGCAATTTCGTGTTTAAAATATTCTGTAATCATCTGTGTTTGTCAAGCTTTGCAAAATAAGACGCTTGAAACACATTTACTCCCCTGTCCCCTCCGCAATTATGCGATTATTTTCGTAAAGGTTCGGTTATTCCATTCAGTATAGCCCTTCTACGGTGCTACGCGCTACGCTGCTACGCGCTACGCTGCTACGCGCTACGGTGCTACGCGGTACGCTGCTACGCACTACGCTGCTACACGCTACGCTGCTACGCGATACGCTGCTACGATACCGGCCACGACATTACGAAACGCGCGACCGTCGCGACCTCGGGCAAAACGTTTAATTAAAATTATGAAATAAAACCCGTCTCTCACACAACTATACCTACATAATTATATCGAAACTGCGACTTTGTGGTTGTTCAGTTTCGTTCAATGAAAGATTTCTTTGAAATTGAATTTGAAATAATGAAAGGATAAAAGTAACATAACATCACGCCTGTAATCCCCGAAGGGCTATGCAGAGATATACCTAATAGTGCACCCACATTTCACCAGTTATGTTTAAGGCCCATGTAATAGGGGGCGAGTCTATTGCCATCATCCGGGCACAAATCCAGACTCCGTGGCTGCTACTGAGAAATTCCTGATGGAAAACTCAATTACACTTTGCCCGACCCGGAAAACGAACCCAGGACATGATGCTCAGCAGTCTCGCTTGCGACCACTCGACCGACGAGCCATCCACAAACAAAGTAAAAGCAGTCACATTATACTCCATCACAGACACCCCTGGGGAGGCACTGCTCGTTCCAGACCAAGACCAGACCAAGTTTTATGTAAAAATGTAAATCCCATTTTACACTATAAACTACTACAGTTTTAATTGTAATTGTAATACAGTAATTCTCCGGGTACTAAAAAATAAGTTCATGCAATCGCAACCGCGGGAGTACATAGTTTTGAAATAAAATTAAAGCTCCTTAGTTTCTTAGCAACAGCACATAAGTAGTAGGTAAGTACGTATAAACTCTTAATCGTAGCGCTGCTACGAGAAAACGCTACGTAGCGGAGCAGCACGGCATACTACGGGACATCGCTACGATGCCTACGAAATGCAAAAGTCAAAGTCAAGTCAAGTCAAGTGTAATACAGAATAAAACAGTTTGTTGGAATCTCTAACTGTTCCTTTGCACAAAGTGTTTATCTGTACGTGTGTGTGTATTCAGGAGTATGTGTGCAGCTCTTTATGTTTCTCCTCTCGAACGCCTAAAGTATATTATTTTTACAAGTTATACAGAATTTTATCGTCTCACGAATATGGTTGTTGTGTGTGCAATATGTCCGATCAAATGTTACATAATGACGCAACACTAGTTATTCTCGGTTTAGGATGTTATTACGGCTCTGTTTTTGGAATAGCTTGATTACTATTACGTTGGAGTAAATTGTACTCTGATAACCTTTTCCAAATAAAGTAATAAAGTAAAAATATAGCGAAACATCAATCGCTAAACAAATTCATTAGACATGAAGGGGGTGCGGTGCAGTGCGAGGGGAGGGGGGTTGCACTAATCACGCGAAAGCTTTTTGTAAGAGCGAGTGGAAGCCGAACAATCTGCGATTGAAATTGGTTCTAGCACCAGGAGCTGGCAGAACCAAGATTATGTTGGTGCCCATAGCTTGCCTACCTATGGGTACCGACATACTTTTACTAACATTAATAATTAGTTATTATTATTTAGTTATCTTTCTTCGCGTAAGTTTATTTTAACAATCCTGTTATCTTTTCGTTATAATCTTGTAACTCAATCATTTATCAGTGAGCTAATGTGGCACCACATACTAAGCTTTGTGAAATCTTTCATTACACAAAGTTAATCAACTCGCACACACACACACACACACACACACACACACACAAACTAATCCCGCTACAAAGAGCATCAGCACAGAACAAGCAGCAGCTCGTCGGTACAGTGGCACACAGCGCTGCCTGGCGACGCGACGCGCAAACACTCGCGCCTCTGTGTGTGCGCGACTGTACAGTCGCGCACAGTGACGCTGGGAAAGGCGTTACTTTCTTTGAGACGGGACAGCAGCTCGGAATATATACATAATATGGATATGAACAGATAATTTTATTATAATTGTGGAAATTAGATCTATGTAATTACCAAGTTATTTCTAAAGCTTGGATGAGAAAAAATATTTCACTACTTGTTCCAAAATCGATAAACAATCAATTTAAAGTGGACCCGCGAGCTGTTTGCTTCTCTCATCAAAGCGACGGCCACATAGAGCTCGACCTCCTGGATTTGATTCACATTCAAAAACATATTAGATTTATTCGTCGCGTATCGGACCACTGATCTGGGGTATTGTCTTGTTTTCCACTTTGTTGTTTGTATTGTTTTCTATAATCGTCCCCCCCCCCCCCCCACATAATATTTACTTGCACTATTTAATTATCATTTATAGTAATAGAACTTGTCATAACTTTTATTTGCCTTAAAATAAGTTTCCATAATAACAAGTGTTAAAATGATTAGTTTCTATAAGAAACATTTCCATTTCCATTATATAAAAAACAGGATAGGAAATTTATGGAAAACTACAGACCTATTGCCTTGATACCTGTCCTATCAAAAATATTCGAGAAAGTTATCTATAAATCCCTGTATACATATCTAGAGAAGTCAAATATTTTAGTCAAAGAACAAAAGGGATTTCGTAAACAAAATACTATTAATATGGCCATTCATGATCTTCTCCTTCCTATTATATCAAATGTGGACAAAAGAAATTCTGTTTGTGCTATCTACATGGACCTAAGCAAGGCTTTCGATTATGTAGATTACGCAATTTTGTTAAAGAAACTTGAAATATATGGTATTAGGGGGAATATACTTAGACTATTAGAATCCTACTTGACAAGTAGAAAACAATATGTTGAAATCACACAAATTTGCACAAAACGAAATGGTGGTTATGAGAAAACATATCGTTCAAAATGCAGGACAGTAAAATACGGCGTACCACAGGGTAGCGTGCTAGGACCTCCCATATTTTTGCTGTACATAAATGACCTTCCCAGCCACATAAACCACCCTATGGTACTATTTGCTGATGACAGCACAGTAGTAGTTAAATGCGACGACCCTATGACGTATGAAAATGAAATAAATATGACTTTAGAAACAATTATATCATGGTTTGAAAAAAATAATCTCGTTATAAATTTAGAAAAAACAAAAATTATGCATTTCCACCAGAGAGTTCCGAGTACAATCCCTGTAATTAATTATCAAAGGACTCAAATAGAGTCAGCTACCGTCACCAAATTCCTTGGGATCATAATAGATAAAAATTTGACCTGGAGAGCTCAGACAGGCGAAATTTGTAAAAAAATTAATAAATTTGCGTATGTACTTTACAAACTGTCAAAGATTGTCAAGCTAGAAGCGGCACTAATGGCATATCATGGCTATGTTGCATCAGCACTTAGGTATGGCGTAATGTACTGGGGTAACTCGGTCGATAGAGAAATTGTATTTAGAGCTCAAAAAAAATGTATAAGATTTATGTGCAGCCTAAATAGCACCGACAGCTGTCAACCGTTGTTCAAAAGTCTTAACATTCTTACCCTTCCTTCATTGTATATCTATGAAACCAATATATTTGTCAAAACACACATCTCGCAATATAAAGTAGCTCCCAAAAGCTACTATAGAAAGTTACGTGACAAAAATAAGCTAGAGCTCGAAACAACATATGGGAGAACTGCCCTAATGAACAAAAGCACATTCTGCATGGACACAAAAATATTTAACAAGCTGCCTGAAACAGTAAAAGCATTAAATCTGGACAAATTCAAAAGGACACTCATTAAACTTTTAATCGATAAGTGTTACTACTCAATAAAGGACTACTTGGAAGATAATTCTATAATCCCTCCTTTAGATAATTAGAAAAGATACATTAAACCATCATAATTGTATAGCTCTTGTATTGTATCTCTGACATTCTCGATTTTTTTTTATCATTGAGTAAATTTGATATTACATTAGCTTTTTCTGCTTACATAGCTCAATATTTTAATGTTATTATTATTATTGTTTCTTTTTTCCATCTGACTTTTATTTTGTTTTTTACGTCATTATTTTTTTATTTGATTTGTTACTGTGACATTACTATATTAATTTAATAATTGACATTTTATTATTTGAAGTTTGACATTTTTCCTGTTTTATCTAAGTGGTGAAATTTTTGAAATATTGGTTTGGTATTTGTTCTGACATTGTATTTCTTAATAAGTTTAATTGATATGAGTAATTGATTGTTTAAATATTGTAAGATAAATAATTAAATAAATGTTAATATTTGTACGCCTAATGGCAAAGCATAGAGGACCAACAAAAATGTAACATCTCACACTCACGTGTATCTGTAACCTATGTTTACAAATAAATAAATCTGAATCTGAATCTGAATCTAAGTAACACATTACATAATCGATACTTGACATTAGCAATATTTAATATAATTTAGAAACGTTTATTTTTTTACAAAAAATAATGTCATTATGGCATTTGGTATGTAATCAAATGATTTATTACAGCCTTTAGACAATAAATAGTTAGCCAAAATCGAAACGGTTAGGTTAGGTTAGAACTGTGACCACACAACGGATTTCCTCTTTTGCAAAGCAAGCATGCATGGTAGATTAGGTTTCCTTTTGGATAAAAAAATCTGCATCGTATAATATATAAATATTAATCAATATAATTCAAGTAATATAACAATATTATTTTTAATTTAAATTGGAGGTCAAAGCTCTCAAAAATTCTTCTTCACTGTAAATAATTTTATGGGATAAAATGTTATTTCTTCTTTCTTTTTTTCATGTATGTTTTGGATTTCTATTTTTCTGGTTCTCCATTCAGAATCGACTCAATGTTCATCAGTGAAATTTTGGCTTCTTTTATTTATTATTTCGTTGCTGAAATAATAGAAACCATGATTTGTTTTGCCAATTTTTGTATTTATTCCATGTCGCCAGGCCTCTGCGTAGTTCTGTGTGCGCGGTAAGTTCTCATTGTGCTAGTATGGGCAAATGAATATTATGGTGAATAAATGTTATGGAAAACGACATTATTGAAAATGTATAGCAAATAAATTTATGGACTAAAATTATTAAGACACTTGATCGATTCTGACCAATGAAATTAGTGAACATTATTTTATGGAATTTCGCGATTATGGCAACTGAAGCGTTATTTCTAATGAAATTAATATGGCAAATACAAGTATGTTAGATAAAATTATTGCATTTCAAATTATGGCAAACATTATATCCTGAACTGGCTGCGCGTAGTACCTAGACCATAATAATTATTTTTATGGGATGTTTTATCTCTTATCGTAGATTATTTCATTCCTTTCCAGATTGGTATAAACCAGTGAGGCTGTAGTGCGGGGGACTCGCTGGGTGTCGGCGATTTTCGTTTAATTAAGTTTAATTCTCGTGTTGTCGAGAATCACGCTCGCGCCCGCCCGGGGTCGGCGGTCGGCTCGGCGCCGAGCGCCTACTGTGAGCGACAACTCTTTGCAGAGGGACTATAGTGCAGCAATTGATATCATTTGAATGGCTTGATGGTCAGATTATGCAGAACTTATTATAATTTGATTTGGGATGCGCCATTATATTAGTAAGTTTAAGAGCCTTAATGTATTCCATTCTACACGACTAGCCGAATGTCTTCTTAAGTAAGTTTTCTCGGTATTGCCATTAAAAAAAATATCTTCAACAATAGCATACCTACCTTCTTCACAACTGCTAACAGCAGCAATAGTGTCATGTACTCGTATTGTTAATTATCATCATATTGAATCAGCATCGCGAACAAAACGCGTGGGGAATGAGGCGAGCGCACGAACGTTTAGTCTCCGCGTCTCTGGTCAGTTATTATATAGTCCTTGCAGCGTCAAAAATGATTCAAGTCTTAATAACAGTCATAAAATTATCTCTCATGAGTGTACCCTGAAAGCGTTCATCACTGGCCATTGTGCACACCATCACGTACTTAGGTGTTACTATAGACAGAAATCTGAATTTCAAAGAACATATCAAGCTGCTTGGTGCACGACTGCGCAAACTCATATATGTTTTTAAAAACTTGCGGCACACTGCTGAGCCTTAACTCCTAAAACAAATTTTTGAGTGGGAAATCATCAAATGACCTCTCCCGCTCAGGGTGGTGCGGGAGGGCGTGTCAAACTCTTACTAAAACCCACCCATGTTCCTTCACTTGCCTGTGCCAAGGTGCCAAGGGTCACGGTAACCTCTTTCGAACAAATCGGCAACCCTGGCAGGCATCGGTCCTAATGGACCCCGTCAGTTTGTGCTGACATCTCTTTGAGGCGCGCATGGAACACAACACGCCATCGACCCGGGCCTGGTCCTTACCGGACAGCGAGCTACCCATTGCTCGCCGTCCGCAAGCCCGCGCATACGGTGGCCGGGAATCTGCTTGTGATTCCCGACGCCCGGGGCGTCTCCTGCGGCGGCTAGGGGCGTGAGGGCGCAGAGATTGCCTCTCCCTCACGCGTTCCGCCTCCTCCTTCGCGAGCATTACTGCTTCGCAGAAGGAGGTGACAGCTTCCCATGCCCTCTCGCTCCGTACCATGGCCTGGACCAGGACCGAACGCGAGAGATCGCCACCGCCTATCGCCTGCACGAGAACGCAGCGGTGCTCCGCCCAAGCTGGGCAGACCTCCACCGTATGCTCCACCGTGTCCTCCGGGCGTTTCCTCCCGCTTTATCCGAAACAGGAACCTCTCGAAACAACCGTGTCCGGTGAGGACCTGCGTCAGGCGGAAGGTGAGGACGCCGTGGCGCCTCTCCAGCCACTCCTCAAAGAATTCTAATTTTTTTTTTGTTAATTTTACTAACCCACTTGTTCTTCGGCGACAGCCCTGCCTTCTCAAACAACCACTCTTCATTATTTATATTAACCTTCAAATTGTAAAAAAAACGTGCATGATAAGTTCATCCTGTGTAGCCACTGAATGGGAAAATTCTTCGGAAAATAGTATTTTCCCATATGCGCCCGATTCCATACGAAAATTATAAATAATTTCCCATTTGCAGCAGCTTATTCGCAAAGACACCTGATTGATGGTCGTTGTACAGTTGGACGCGCATGTTGCACGTAAGCTGGGAGCTTTTCGATCCTGGACACAGTGGCGACGCCTTGAGACATTTGTATGTTTATTTTACCCGCCGGTGTGCCCCTCTCGATAACTGACAGTGTCTGTCTAAAAATACCTGCGAGCAAAATAACAACGCCCATCAGAGCCTGGTTGCCGCGGATGTCTTGCAAGCTGCGGTTCAACACCTCTAATGCATGCTTGTGCAACATTGAGCACTCGTCCCATACTAACTTGCTCTGCTGCAAAAGGACTCCCCGGCCGCTGTTCTTGGTGATGTTGCATGTTGGGATATCTTCGCTTGCTATCATTTTGTTCACTTCCATCACTGCGTCCACTATCTGGAGAACACTGCGCGACATACGCTGGCCGAGTGTGCAACGTGGGATGACCCGCGCCGTGCCCTCTTTACAGAGGTGGGAGGAGATCTGTCGCTGCCGACCGTTGTTCGCTCGATGGTCAGCAGCGCAGAGTCCTGGAATGCGGTGATGTCCTTCTGCGAAACTGTCATGTCACAGAAGAAAGCTGCGAAAAGGGGGAGGGAGATGACGGGATCACGCTCATCCTGCAGCAGACGCACCGGGGTCAGCAGGTCCAGGGTTGATGGATTAGGGGACATCCGTCACCTCCCATCACACTGGACCCGAGAAGGCGCGGCGGCGCATAGTGTTCCACACGCGCCTCTCGTAACGGGGGGAGTTCTACATCTCACTCCCCTCCGGAAGCCACAGTCAGAGCCATATGAATCTTCTGTTGGCTCTACTCCGCGAGGACCGCAGGAGTTGGGCCAACAGAAGATTCAGCACAAATGCAATGTGATTGCGCAGTTGGCACAGTGGCTGAGCGATTGACTGCTGCGCTGCGTGTTGCGGGTTCGATTCTCGCGCCGAGCAAATTGACAACGTAGTGGATTTATCAAGATAAAATTATAATTTGTTTTTTTATACTAAAGAGGCTTGCGTTTGGCCGCAACTTGCCTGATGTGAAGCGATGATGCTTCCTAGGCTTGCCTAAAAGAAGCCGATTCACTCGAACCTTGAATAGATCCAGATTATAATGATCAGGCAACAGAGAAGCTGGCAGTGAATTCCAGACTGGTGGTTCTCACAATAAATATGGAAGCATAGCGCTTTGTTCGGGTCCGCGGAACTTCAACCATATTAACGGTGACGCTTCGCCGTATCTCTGCTCGTCCAATGGTAGAATGAGGACGGGAGAATTAGATTGTGTAATTCCCAAGCACACACTCCCTGAAATGTAACCAATAAAAAACCGATAGGCTGGAAACTTTGCGGCGATGTTCAAGGCTTTAAAGCTTAGCTTTGACAAGGGAGTCGTTGTCAATGAACCTCTTGGCACGTCGCTGAATAGCTTCCACCGCATGCAGCTGGTACTTGGCTAATCCAACCCAGAGGTGCGAACAGTACTTCATGCACGATCGAACTTGTGCCTGGTATAACATGAGCAGCTGTTCCGGCGTGAAGTACCCGCAACTTTGCGAGAACACCCAGCTTTCTTGCGGCTAATTGGGCCTTGGACTCAATATAGGACCCAAAGTTGAGGGTCAAGCCCAAAGTAACACCAAGACGGGACGGATACATTTCGGAAAGTTATTATTATAAACTTTAGCTTATATTAATCGTAAACTTTTAGACATTATTTTAAACTTTAAAGTTTTATTTTTATTTTTGTTACTATTGGTCAATTTTTATTTTGTAATTTATGAACACCTGTATTCTAATGGCTAAAAATAAACTAAAAGTAGGTATACATTAAACTTCTTTGTCATGATTTTAAAATCATTATTAATTAAATTAAAACAAAATACCTATTTACAAAAAGTGGAAACCGGGGATCGAACTCGTGAACCATGTTTATTCTTCTTGGAAATCATCTAGCATTAAAAAAAAAACACAAAAAGTGGATACTGGCTGCGATTCGAACCTGCAAACCCCGGTTTTCAGGGCGGTCGCTAAACTGTCAGGACAATTACTTCGGTGACAAATGGTCTCAAATAGCCGTTCTATTCTAATGCATGTTTTGACAGTTGTTAGTTGTCAAACAGTGAGGAATATTGACAAAATGCAATATTGCTCATCCCCCTACGTTATTAGCGTGATAATATATTATAGCCTATGTGCTAATCCAGACCATAATCTATCTTTGTGCCAAATTGAATTCAGATCCGTTCAACCGTTCTGGCGTGATTGAGTAACAAACATCCATCCATCCATCCAAATTTTCGCATTCATAATATTAGTATAGATATAGATATATTGGTCGATTATATTCGATTATTTCGTCCATTTATCGAAGAAGGCCATATGGGGGGTTCACGCTGCGACCAATAGGGGCGGAGCATTAATCAAAAAAGTAACGCAGACGAAGTTGCGCGGGTCAGCTAGTCGGTAATAATTCGAATATTTTTAGCACTGATCAAATTCTTAGCGATGTTGTGGTCGACAATAACGAACTGTCAATTTTACGTACTACCCGACGATGATTGTATGAAATACGATGTTATGATCGGACGCGATATTTTGACACTTGGCTATACGGTACATTTAACTGAATCTACCTACGTATTTCGAAATGTACAAATGTAGGTTGTTGCGATTTACCACGTGATCTTTACAACGTTGATTCTAATATTTCAAACGAAAACAAGGACCGGTTGACGTCCCTTTTGAATAAGTATTCGAATGCTTTTATCAATGTGAATTATAATCAAGGTGAATTAAACATTCGATTAGTGGATCCAGCTCGTACGGTACAACGTCGCCCACATAGGCTTAGTCTCCATGAGCAGCAGATTGTACGCGAGAAAGTCAGTGGGTTATTAAGTGCTAACATCATTCGTCCTAGTAATTCCCCATTTGCCAGTCCGATTTTATTGGTCGATAAGAAGGACGGCGACAACCGTATGTGTATAGACTACCGTGAATTGAATCGTAACACAGTGCCTGATCGATTCCTTCTGCCATTGATAGGCGATCATATTGCTAGATTGTCTACTATTACACCTGTCTTGATTGCGCGAGTGGTTTTAATCAGATTCCCGTGAGTGAAGATAGTATCGAGCGTACTGCATTCGTCACCCCTAACGGGCAGTACGAATACCTAGTGATGCCGTTTGGTCTTCGTAACGCTCCGAGCGTATTTCAGCGTGCCGTGTCCAAAGCGCTTTGTGAACTTGCTCATTCGTATGCTGTGCTCTATATGGATGACATTGACATGATGATTCCGTCACGTGATGAAGTGGAAGGGCTGACCCGGTTACAGGAAGTACTTGAAGCGCTCACAAAATCAGGCTTTTCTCTGAAATTTTCTAAGTGCTCTTCTCTGAAGCGTACAGTCGAATTCCTCGGTTACGAAATTACAGCTGGCGAAATACGTCCCAATCCCAGGAAGATAGAGGCCCTGACGAAACTACCGCCGCCGGAGAATGTACACCAGCGTCGGCAATTTGTTGGTCTCGCTTCCTATTTTCGGTAATTCGTTACAGATTTCTTAAGAATTATGGCCCCATTGTTCATTCTCACCAACAGTAAAAAGTTCGAATGGAAAGCTGAGCACGAAGAAATCAGACAACGTGTGATTTCGATTATAACGAGCAAACCTGTGCTCATGATATACAACCCAGAGCTCCCAATCGAACTTCATACTGACGCGAGTGCAGAGGGTTATGGCGGCATCCTTTTCCAAAAGGTCGATGGTAAATTGCATGTTGTCGAGTATTTCAGTAGGCGAACTACAGCCGCAGAGCCAAAGTACCATTCTTACGAATTGAAAACTCTAGCAGTCGTGAACGCTGTGAAGCACGTTCAACATTACCTGCAAGGTAATTTTTGTCTGTTTGTCTGTATGTTTGTTTATTATGAAAATTACAAAACTAATGTGGATAGTTTCAATGCACAAGTATTGTACGTAACTTAGAGAATGTATTAGTTTTTGTTTCATTGCAATCCGTGCTCTTAATCAAAAGATATATGAATTATTTCAAATGTTCAAGAAGCAATCATCATCATTAATACATGCAACGACATCTATTGAACCAATATAGTACTAATGAATAAATGTGCTCACAAGATCACTTTTAAAGCGACTGCCCGAGTTTTTCAAAAAGTTATGATAACAAAAGGTATTCTATATGGCGCTGCTTTTATTCTTTTTTTTCTGCTATTCAGAAACTGGCGTCAAATGTACACATTTGACGCCAGTTTCTGAATAGCAGTGTTAAGATTTTCCATGAATGAACTACGATCGTGAAAGTATGTGGTCGTAAATTTTGATTGATTAATCTCCTAAATCTATACATAAACAATATTAAAATTGTATAAATTGAAAACGATGTTCTGAACTTCCGAAATGGATGAAAACAAAGATGTACTATCAGGTTTTAGTTTAAATTAACAGTTAAGTATTCAGTTAATAAGTATATTATTTGTAGAGGATGTTAGGAATATACTATGACTTCACGTTCCCATGTAATGTACCCTGACAATTCCAAAAGAATAAGCAGTCACGAGAGCGAAGCCGCGGGCGAACCTAGTATTAAAATAAATTATTATTATTATAATAATAATTTCGGTTTTTTTTAGTCCTCCGGCAGTAGCCTACGTATGTATTTGACTTATATGGCGGGATTGTATACGTCCTCGCTATAACCAATAAGTATTTGAAGCCGACAGCTGTCGAAGAGGACGAGATGCACACTTAAGCCTCGTTCACACAGACGCGTTTTGTCGCGCTTTGCGGCATAGCGGTAATGCCGCAACGAAAGCCTCACACACAGGCGCGGCGTGGCGCGCGCCGCGCTCGGCGTCAAGAAACAAAATACTCGTAGAACATTTTGTATGAAAACGCCTGCGTGTGTTCACACAGGCGCCGCGTGACGCCTCGGCGTGACGCGGCGTGAAGCGCGGCGCGATCGCGATTTTTCTCGATAGGATCGAGAAATTCTAACCTAACCTAACCTATCCCTTTTCTTCAGGTGTAAATCCTTAATGAATGTCCTCCGCCTTGGGGAGAGCGGAGCGAGTTAACTAAAACCACCCCGATGTTCAGTCCCACACTTGCATCGGGGGGCAGCGGTATCCTGATGTGACCTCCGATGCCCCGAACTGGTGCTGACCCATTTGACAAGCGGGCGTCTGCTATGGCCCGTCTTAGATACGGGCCGTAAAGTGCGTAAGGAAATTAGGACCGTTTTGCGCGGTACATTTTTCGTAGCCGAAACCTTTGGACCCCGTTTTTTATTTATTTCCTTGTATAAATTATTACAATTTCTATTGTATTACCTTGCTATTTACATATATTACCTTATTAAATAATAATATTACACAAAACTAGACAGAATAAAATTATCCTAGAACATTATGTTCGAAAATCTGAGGTGGCTGAATTTTTATTTTACAATTTTCATCATATTTCCTAAATTAATTAACTTATTGACATGAATCCTTTTGTATTGTTGTTTTTAAATATAAACCTATTGTTTGACACTACTTTCATTAAAATATCTGCACTAATTAAAATTCTCATTTTCAAGTTACGTAATTATATGAGACAAATTTTCTAACTTAATTTTTTGATCATTCGTTTTGAGCATTCGCCGCCGCCGCCAGCGGCAGAGCTTCACGTGGTTCTGACCCTTTGATCTAGCCGCAACACAGTTGCACGCACGTGATAGCATAACTTTATGTATACGAGAATATCTGACTGTATAACAACTCTCAAGTATTGTCAGTAATGTAGCAACTTCGGTTGTCAGATGTCAAATTACACATTACGTTGCATTTCAAGAATATTGATAAATTAATAATCACAATAAACTTAATATCTTGAGAACAGAAAGGTTCCAATTTCAAATAAACCTAATTTACGTCTTGGTAAAGATATTTTATAGCCAGATGTATTTTATAGAAATAGCTTTTATTGTATCTTAAAAGACTTGGTTTCCGAACGAAAGCTAGTTGTGATCTTTGAATAATCAAGTTAAATATTTATAAACTTTATATTGCTAATTAAATGAATTAGTTATGATTAAATGATACTTATAATGTTTCCTAGATTTTATACTGCAATTTCAATATATCAAGTGGTTTAAAACAATTCTCTGAACTATCAGTTGATGTTCATATTTTATCCGATTAAACATAAAGATTACAAATAAATACATACTAGATTTCTCAATTATCTAATGAAGTTTTAAAATAGTTCCACTACACAGGATTTGTTGATTATTATCTATGTTATTAGTTATTTAACTATAATGTGTTACCCATCGGCCATTGGTGTATTTTGGCGGTAACATTTTATGTACTGAGTAAGATTTGATGGTTATAAAAAGAGATGTTGCTGCCAATTCAAGGTCCTTTTGCTGCTACTGTTCGACGAGTTACGATAGACTCTGGGTCGTATATTGTGTGGTCCATGTGTAATTGTGTATAGTATTAAGTTTGCAAGTTAATGGAGATACCAAGTGTGTAAAGCTGAAACCTATTTGTATTACCACCGTGTTCTACAATGTTTATGTAAGTTATTTGATATTATACTATGAATATTACTGATAGCTATGTGCTAGAAATACGTTATAATATGGCTTATATTGCTTATTGTTTATCTACACTTAAAAACTGCTATAACTTGAGAAATGGTCCAGGACAATATAGATTGTCCTGGCATTATACTTTTTAAGATGTAACCGTGGAGTTTCTTGTCCATTCTTCTCCACGGAGACCTAGGTTTGCGAATGGACGTAGTTTGATAGTTATAAATGAATAGTCTTGTCTTTCTGTGGTTTTCTTTATAAAACCCTTTACCCTACACACCTTTTTATAGACACTTTCAGACATAGTAAATAATAAGTTACCATTCTGACACTTAAAGCTTATTAATTAAATAGATATCAATACATATACATGTAGTTTACATCCACTTTCTAACACAGGCATCTTGTGAACTTGTTGCCAGTCTCAAATACTGAGATCGGAATGGATCGAGCTGTTAGGTTAGGTTGAGATGAGCGTCCACCCCGCAGAAGAAACCCGCTTGTCAAATGGGTCAGCACCAGTTCCGGGCATCGGAAGTCACATCAGAATACCGCTGCCTCCCGATGCAAGTGTGGGACTGAACATCGGGGTGATTTTAGTTAACACGCTCCGCTCTCTCCAAGGCGGAGGACATTTATTAAGGATTTCCAACTGGAGAAAAGGGTTAGGTTAGGTTAGGATTTCTCGATCCTATCGAGAAAAATCGCGATCACGCCGTGCTTCAAAGCGTAAGCGCAAAGCGTCGTGACGCGCCAGTGTTAACACGCGCACGCGTTTTCATAAAAAAAAATCTACGGAGATTTTAACGTCGCGTGACGCGCTGCGCCTGTGTGTGAGAGGCTTTAAATACAATAAAACATGGAAAATACGTGCGCACTCAGAACGAAAGAAAACGAAAGAGTGCCGGTTTTTTCTGCCTGTCAGTCGGTTACCAGTGTTGCCAACAGAAGAAAAATTAAAGGAACTCGATTCGCTATGTATGGATTCTACGAAACGATTGATAAGCACTTGTCACTCGATTTTCATACATATTCTGAGATTTTAAAGATTTATTCATTATCGATTAGTAAGAATTCAGGCATGTTTTAATCGATTATTTGGTTTCATAACTTAATTTAACTTTTCTCGCTTCCTATATAGAAACATGGTACTGTATTTTGTGATATCCTGTAGAAAAATATAACGGTGTTTTTAAATAAACATTTCAACTAGTTAACTGCTGGGCCCAGGATTTCCCATCTCCTCTTAAAGTTGCGTACTTCCCTTCGTTGGAGCGTATAGATAAATTTTCGATTGCTAGAGCTTTCGTTACGCGGGTGTGCGATGTTTCCAAGCTGAACGTTATTCTACTAGTACTTAACAGAGTTATACTTTTTATAAAACATGATGCTATTAGAATAGATTAATCTACTTTAGTACAAAATGTTTCACCTTTTTATAGCAGGATATACCTATTAAAATTCACATGCAACGTTACTCGTTTTATACTGTTTGTACAAGCGTGTGAAGGCACTCATGGTTATTTGATGAGGTGTACGGCAGTGTAGTTGGGTCGTATGGCTGCGGCACACAGTGTAATGACAGGCCGTGGTGTTGGTAGATGGGTATCGGTAGTGCCGGGTAATGGTGGTTACGAGTGCACATACAAACACGACACCATCGACTCGCCACCGCGCTAGTCTGTAGCGTTCACAAACACGATCACTTCAGAATGAGGGCGAATTGAGCTAAACAAACTCGGGCAGCTCTTGACAGAACGAATGAAAGCAGAAACAAAGTGATTATTGTAATTATCGTCTCATCTTCTCAGTGTGTCGATGGCGATCTAAATTGGGCTGGTCTAGAATTTGACTGAGAATTTGGTGCCTTCAGTAGCGTCCATCATTATGGTCTTTGGTATGTACCATCAATGTTGATTTATTTATTTATTTATTAATAAAGGTACACCAACAGCTTCTGTATATAAATTATAAAATAAAGTGGTAATAAGTAATAGGCTTATACAGTTGCCAATAACAGGTGAACCAACATTCACAAACATAAGTGGTAACTTAAGCTAAAAACTAAATTAATGAACTAAATATTAAGTGGAAATAGACTATATAAACAAAAAACAAGTTACAATCATACTTAACTAAAATATATATATATTATGTAATATTAAACAAACATGAGATCAAAAATTTGACTAATATTACAAATTTATAGAGGAAGAGGTTGTAGATCTATGGTGATACATACTAACACAATTACTAATATTTTGGAGCTTTATGATTTAAAATATGGGTTTTAAAAATATTCATAGAGTTACGGTATATGTCAACATCTGGATTTGATTTTACATAAGAATTCATCTCTTTACTGAGCCTATTGAGAGGTGAGTTTTCTCCTATATTTGTGCTGGAAGCTTTAGTGTGGAATAAATGGGTAATGGGATATCTTGGTATTCTATGTGGGACTTTTATTCCAATTTGTTCAATTAATTTAGCACAATCTAATTTATTGTTAACTAATTTGTAAAGGAACATGAGATCTTGTACCAGTCGACGGTCGCGCAGAGTCATCATTTTGTAATATTGAATACGTTGTTCGTATGGACACCGGGGAGATACATCACCGAAGGTATATGCTAGGTGTTTTGTGAAGGCCCTTTTAATGCTTTCTACTCTTTGTGAGTGTACTGCGTAGTGCGGGTTCCATACTACACTGGCAAACTCAAGATGGCTCCGGACTAAGGCGTTGTATAACACAATTTTTGTTCTTACCAGCTTAAATCCTTTGGTGCTTCTCTTAAGAAATCCTAGCAGCCGATTTCGTAACGATGTTATCAATATGGCTTATGAAGTTGACTTTACTATCCATTGTGATGCCAAGATCGCGAACCTTATTTACAGTTTCTAATAACGCTCCGTTTATATTATATGAAACAGTATTAGATTGCTTTTTCCGCGTGAATCGTATATGGTTACATTTATTTACATTAAGTTTCATGTGATTAAGATTGCACCAGTGCTCTATTCTATCCAAATCCTCCTGAATTAGAGTAGCATCTTCATTTGAAGTTATAATTTTATAAATTTTGAGATCGTCGGCAAACATTAGAAATTTACAATGATAGATTTGGGCAGTAATGTCGTTTATGAACAGTAAAAACAAAACCGGTGCAAGGTGAGAACCCTGAGGAACTCCTGAGTCAGCATAATATGGATAGGATTCGTAACCATTGACAACAATAGTTTGCGATCTATGGAATAAATAAGATTTAAACCAGTTTAAAAGTGAGCCATGTATACCATTATACTCTAACTTGGACAGTAACAGAGAATGGTCAACTTTGTCAAACGCACTGCTAAAATCCGTGTACACGGCATCTACTTCTAGTCTTTTGTCGAGAGCTAGAGTCACATCCGACACAAATTCGACGAGGTTTGTTTCTACGCTGCGTCCAGCTTTGAAGCCATGCTGACTTGGTGAAACTATTCTGTCAATGTGGCGAGTAATTATGGGACAAACAAGAGACTCGAATATCTTTGAAAAACATGATAATATCGAAATAGGGCGGTAATTTTGAACATTAGCAGGATCTCCTTTCTTAAAAACCGGGACAATTCTTGCGTTTTTCCATACATCAGGGAATATTCCTTCAGCAAGAGAAGAATTAAAAATAATATGTAACGGTAGGGCGAGTTCTTGGTAGCAGCGTTTTATAAACAAGGGTGGTATGCAATCAGGACCAGCACCTTTGGAAGCATCTATGAGTTTGAGCTTGTTGAAAATTTGTTTTTCTGTTAACTTAATAGTGCTTAAAATTGAGTCAACACCTGAAAGTTCATTGGTAGTATTGTAAGTAATGGCTGGATTTTGGTTAAAAACAGAAACAAATTGATCAGCGAAGAGGTTAGCGATTTTTGATTTGTGTATAGTCTGCTTTAAAAAAGTTGTAACCTGAACGATATTTTGTTTTTAACTGTTTTAAGTTTGAAAGCGGAATAGAGATAAGGATATTCGGGTGGTGGGAGTCTAATTTGCTAAGCAAATCATTGGGCTTCGTAACTGTTACATCCGATATGTTACTCAATACTAAATCTAAAATTCTGCAGTCAGCATTTAGGACGGAGTTAAATTGATGGAGTACATTGATTGATAGGAAGTCTACAAATGTGTAACCCAGTGAATTTTCATAATTTGATGGCGATAGATGTAGGTCATCATTATTCATGTTCCAATTAATAAAGCCCAAGTTAAAATCCCCAAGAATCACAACATCGTCGTTGATGGAACCTTTAAGTTGTGTCGTACTGTACTCACCAGTGTACTCGCCTGATTAGATTAGTAGTGATTGCCTGTGTAGTGGCCTGTCACAATATAGCGGTCGCTTGTCTGTGTGCACTCGTACGTGCCGGGTTCGCGTGTCGATCGCTTCCCGCCGCTTTCGTTTTATCAACACACGCCGACGAATGATTGCTTCAGTCGAATAGACCAAGTATTATGTAAGTCTGTGTATTTTACTTCAGCCTGTATTCATCCGCAGTTGATTTCAGTGTTTCAGTAGACATGCATCTATGTATAGGTACCTATCACAACAGTCTGGAGCTATTTAGAGGTTCCGTCTTCAAACAAATGTGTTCAGGATTGCGGCCTTTCCTCTCACTTCTCTCGTACTCTACGTACTCGACAGTCTTTCATTTTCTGTCGATTTCCCTTATTGGGCGTGACGGTGTTTCGAGTATGCTATGCGAAGGTATTCATGTCTCTCATTCAAGTTTGGTAAATCTTGAAAAAAAATGACGACATAAAAGTTTAGCTTAAGAATAAAGTATGCCGCAACCAGCTTATTTCTTTCAAGACCACGTCGACCCCATGATCTGTGGGTGTGCCGTGAGGTGCGTTACGAGGCGCCCCTGACCTTGCCGACTTCACCGCACCGTGGGGCACGCAGCGCGGGGCGCGGGGCACGGGCCTCGTGGGGAACAACAACTAGTTCAGTAGCGGTTTGTGTAATAATGTTGTTTCACTTAACGATCGGCGACCGGGTGCTAGGGGTGCTATTTGTTCATACGCAGGCAGTGGGCGCTACTGCATGTTAGGCAATGTAAACAATCTACAAGATTGTCTAAACGCACGCAACACGCAAGTTAGATGAGTAATATTATGTAATAACCAGAAAGTTGCGACGAGATATAGTTTTTTAGCGGCAGCCGGTGCGGCGAAGACAGGCACCGTTTAATAGCGCGTACTGAAGTGGTGCCGGCGCGGCACGAGAGAGCGTGAGTTTAAACAAATGTCAATGATTTTTGGATAATTTCATTAGCGCGGCGCCTGGCTCGCCGCCAGACACCAGGATTAAGGTGGGGAGCAGACTATCAGCAGAAGGATCAATGTGGAATGGAGTGGTCTCGCACTAGTTAGCTTTCTTTAGTACGACGCGTCTGATTTTAAGACATTTGTATATTAACGCGTTGTACTTAGGTGGTATCACGTACATAGATGTGAGCTTTTCCATAGTTCAGGTAAAAGTGAGCTCTAAGCCGATCAGTGCTCCTGCCGCCTGCTGCCTGCTACCTCTATGTATGTTTACATTCAGTAGTCTTGTACGAGCGGGTGGCACTGGAGCTGCATGACCAGCGGAAGATGCGAATGATGTACCTTGTGAGTGTACCTGTGCAGTGAGGCCGGTGGTGCGGGCAGTCTGGACACTTGCCAGCACTGCGCCTTAAACAAATTTACTCTTGGCTTTGGGCGACGTAAGTGTGCCTAACGACGCCTGCCCCCCCCCCCTCTCCGCCCCGCCCGCACCCGCGTCGGACAATGTGTCGTATGGTCACACTGCCACACGTACCACTCACACTTAGGTTTGCGCTAAATGTTGAGCGAGATTGGCTGTCTACGTGTTTTTTTCACTTTACTTCTTTAATATTTCGGGAGTTTCTATCTGTATGAGGATTGGTCTGGTGTCTGTAATTTACGTTACAGGAATACACAAGCACTGTCTGCGTATCGCCAACGCATGATATGTGTCTTGAGGACGTCGACGTAGAGTCAATGTATGACTACCTTCTTAGTTGATTGTCATAGTAACATTATAAGGTATCAAAGTAAATGTGTGCCTTGCTAAACAAGAAATAATCGTAGACTTTCTTTGTTCCTCACGTGGGTTACGTTTGTACAGAAATAGCTCGTCAGCACAGGTTTTGGAGTTCAATCATAAAAGGAAGTTGTATAATATAATGTAGGTGTTCGTTACATAGCCAGCATGACCTACTGTTGATTGTTGAGTAATGTTGCGCTCGACATGTTTACGAGCCTTTCGATAAAATTTCACAAAATGATTTTAAATTGTTATTGTAGAACAAACGGTAAAGTTGTCGCGATGCAAACTGCTGCAAGTTGCGCGATATTTCAGGGAAGTCTCGCTGTACCAGCGATCGAGTGCTCGCTGAAGCGCGGATAGAGTTATTTACCGCCGCACTCACATACGTTAAGAAGTTGGAGCAGCGTTCGTTTGTACCCCGCACCCCTCTCCCCCCCCCCGCACCTTAGCACTGGGGCACCGGGCCGGGGACAACTAGTGCAATCTCCGGCGATAGCGAGCTCAGGCGCTGTAAAAATGTTCTACACCATGGAACAAGGTAGATGTGACTTTTGCTGAACTACATGGATATTGGCACTATTTATGTAGAATTTTTTTTTCAATTAGCAAGTTTACTTAAAATAACATCTAAGTTAATTCCAAGACTAATATACGATCACACACATTATGTACTAGGAATATCGGCAATAAATACACCCGCCTACGGTTCCAACAGTTCGATGTAAGGTCCGGCTCGCATCGTGCTGTTGTTGCGGCTCAAGTGTCGGAAGACGGCGAATTGTTTTGACATGTTCAGGATTTGTGTAGTTCGTTGACTTGATACGACGCAGGCCAGCGAGGGGATGAGACAGAGATAGTACCGCGCGGGGGAGGGTGGGCAGCCTCGCGTGTCGCGGGTGCAGGAGTCAACTGCTCGATGAATACAAATAGACCTCCTCCGCTCGTGAGTGCAAAGGTACCGGCAGAAGGCTCACCCGCTCGTGCGCTGTAACAACAGCACAAACACTGACGTCAGCAGAGACAACAACACCACTCAAGGTTTACAATCACAACTCTCTGATGCAAAAATGTTCTTCCTTCCCTACCTAAATGTTGGGACGCGTAGCTTGCAACGGCTCCTCGCCTTCTGTGTGGACGTTGTTGTGGTTAGTGTGGATATAATCTAAATCGTATTAGGCGTGAGAGCGCACAGCTGCGCCCGGCGCCCGGCCGCGCCGAGCACGCCACCCGCGCATTACCCGCGCCGGCACCGCTCGCCCCGGCGCCGACCAGCGCCGCCTTTGCCAGGACACTGAGCAGTAACTATTCGACACGCTTTAGTGTCGGGTAAGCCTGAGATTATTGTTGTATTTAGAAATGTGAGGTTCTAAACTCCAGTGGGCCTTTAGTTGGAGTTCATCATGCCATTTTTTTTTATATTCTGTATTTTCATTGCAAATTACATATATCAAAGTAGCCGTACCTTTTGTTGCCGACATGCGGAGCGGTGCGGCGCGATGCGGTGTGTTGCCGACATGCGGAGCGGTGCGGCGCGATGCGGTGTGTTGCCGACATGCGGAGCGGTGCGGCGCGATGCGGTGTGTTGCCGACATGCGGAGCGGTGCGGCGCGATGCGGTGTGTTGCGGACTGGTATCGAGCGCGGTATAACACACAGCAGTTATCAATTAGTGACTGTTTCTCTAATTACAGTTAATTGTGAACTCGATAGCACTCACTACACACATACTGTTGTAATACACTGTAGTTGTGATAATATAATGAAATGAAACCGTCTGCTATAGAGCGCCGTGTATCGCTAACATGAACTGAAGTAACTCCACACAGTGGCGTCATTACATCACTAGCCGGCATCACGGCACAATTATTTACTAAACTCTCGCAGTTCGTGACTGTCGACTGATCGCTTTCTATTATTGTCGAGCTTTTGTTGTCTCGTTATTTACACCGTTAGTTACAGCTATTGTGCGTTAATCACATCTTGATTTCATGATGAACGAGCAACTTAAACAGTTTTATTTTCATGTATTTAATTTAAATTTAGATACATCGGGAGATACGTATCAGTGTCTCCTCGAATATTAATAACAGTGTAAGCAAAACTCTCGCCAGTGTCCACCGCCGCCGCGCCGCCGCGCCGCCGCGCCGCCGCCGCGCCACCGCCGCGCCGCCGCGCCGCCGCCGCGCCACCGCGCCACCG